>OY728119.1:138240453-139490453 GCA_963277665.1 Viscum album
TCACATGAATATAAAGACATATTAATGGTTCACCCTAATAGTTATCTAATCATTGGGTAAAGAATTTAATCTCTAGAGATGACAAGTTTCACGATACCTTGGTGAATAACCTGTAGGTTCTGGGCGCAGCGGAAGCACGTTGGTGGGTTTTCCCAACTTTAATTTTAGCATTAACAATGATCAATCTGAGATCCGTCATGATGAAAAATGTTGAATCTTTGGAATAGAATGAAGAAAAAAACAAAATAGGGAGTCCCGAAACCATAGATAGGATCATCATATGTTGGTTATAATTAATTTAATTAATTCACAAAAATTACCTTGGTAGAATTATTTCTTCATTTATGTCTCTGGTCACGATCCTGTGATATGTCATTGCATCGTAGAATCCAAGTGTAGGATTCCTATAACAGTGATCCACACGTGTGCCACGTATCTTTGGACATCGCCGAAGGGATCTCTGGGTGCTAACGTAGAAGAACCTTCGCTTGCAATGTCCGCCTTCGATCGCCTTGATCTCTCAGTCTTGAGAGCGTTCTTGGAGGAAGGAGTTCTTTCATCCTTGAAAGAATTCTCCAGAATTTTTTTGCACAACAATTGGGGAAAATTGTTGGGGTTGTGAGGATATTTATAATCGATTTTGGGGTTATAGAGTTATGGCAATAAATAAACGTGTTACGTGTTTTATTTATTTCATTAACTCTTATTGAAAGCCCCCATATCGAATTATTAATTCCTTGACATGTGCCCACACTAATTATAATAAATATCATTTAATAAAACAATATTATATCCTCAAAATCCTGACTAGAAAAACTACACTGTGTGTAATCATTAATACACGGCGTGTACTCGTTTTCCATAAAACTACACAGTGTGTATATTTAATATACACGGTGTGTACTTTTATTTTCTATTTTTCTTTATTTCCTATACCACATTTATTAGACCTTTATTAATGGCTATTTATTTCTTAAATAAATGTAACTGCATTACTTGCTAATAAATACATTATTTTTCCCACAATATATTCTCTCAAAAAACTAGTGTCGAAATAAATTCGATCAGGCATCCTTAAATAATTATTAAACCACAGTCAGGAATAATATTTATTTAACTTGTTAAATTAATATTTAACAGAGATACATGGACACACTTAGTGTGTGACCCTCTGGTTCTCTTTCTCGTTGGCATTAGGTGGGCTTGCCTAAAGTCTAATATTACTGCCTAGCAACGGGTCAAGGCACCCAAGAGAAAGAAGTTGACGCCGCATTGACGTGTCACCTAATACGAATGCTTACTGTGTAATATAATCCCTTTGTATCGATATCTCTAATCAAACGGGTTGCATGATAGTTCCATCAACCCATGTTCTCGATTATTCTTTCTTTGACTTTCCAGAATTGAACTTGCTCATTCCTTACCATAGCCATGGATTTACTTAGTCTATATCAATTCCATAAAAGGGCCTGACATATATACTTCTATTATGGAACAAAAGGGACAAATCTTTTCTCGCATTATCTATTAATGCGGTATTACTCGTGACACACCCAACATATCCTACCTCACTGCGAACAGTGTTTCGTCACAGTTTTCATCAATACATCTAAGTTCATGAGTTGTAATACTCATTAATAATAATATTAAAGTCCAAGGACCAATACACACATCCACAGATAGGAACATCCAATGACACTATGAAATGAGGATTTCCTACTAGCAGGTCTCGTTCTCATAATATTCTTCTGGATATTACCAAGGGTGCACACCATGATAAGGTTCCTCAAAATTTTATGAGTCCTCATGCCTAATGACTATATTATTTGTGTCCCTCAAATAACTTCATTCGTCCATAGAACATATATTCAAGAACAGTGTTATGGCACTTCTAGGTTCTCATCATTGCAGGGATCCGCTATGACCCTTTAATGCAATAGTTATCCTTAGGACATTATCACATGCATTTCCACGCAGAAGAATAATCAAGATGTGATAAGGCTTTTATTAATGAATAAAGTACAAAGTATTTGTTTCTATTCCACCAACTCCAACATAACCTTGGTAATTTTTATGAAACCTTGGGGATGAACCTTGGTGATATGTTCATGAATTTCTAAATTAAATATTTTTGCCACATATTCATGTTATGGTTCAAGTTATTTTCATTATTAAATACCTCTACTTCCATTTCTCATGTCTTTTTGTTTTTCATCAAGTTCTTATTGATATCACAAGTAAACTGATTCTCTTGCTTTCCTTACTGGGCCATCTGCTCACCCTTTCCTTTGATGTATTTCTATAAGTTATGAGATGAAATAATTGTACTTAAGAAGAATTTATGATTAATCCCTACAAGTGGATTAGAACAATGTTGTATGTTTTCATTTTTTATGTTCCTGATTTCCAAGACACTAGACTTTAAAGATCCTCTGTTTGTAAAATGTAATGAAAAGTTATGTAATAAAAAGGCGGGATTCCATAGTTGGTATCAAATGATATTTTAGTTATTTATGGAAATTAGTCTTTGAAAACATTATGAATAACCCTATAGAAAAGTTTAAATATAGAAATACTTCCTGGTATTTTGGTGAGTATTGAGTAAGTGGTTTATCAAAAAAATACATCCTTGTCTGGATACGAGTAGGTAGAGGCGACTCTAGCATAGATGTACTTAGGAGTGAAAACTATGACAAGGAGTTTTTGGATTGAACTGGGGTATCCTAGTACATGACAATGGGACTTGATTCACTCTTGGTTATGACACTCCTGGGGGATATGTTTGGTTAATCATAAGCTTTTTATGAATCATTATGAAGGATTTATAGAGAAATGTGATTTTTTAAAGCATGAAGTTTTAAGACATAAAATCCTTTATAGTTAAAAGATTCATAAATTAAATAATCTTAACACTAAGGTTTTATTATTTTAGAAAATAGTGGTCAATATGAGGAACCATGTAAATAGTGACTGTAATGGACCATGCACCGATGGCCCTCTGATGGAAGTCGAAGTGGAATCTTTCATGCGAATGATGAACCAACTGACTCAAGTTATGGGAAATAACTTGAATCAAGCTGAGAGACCGATTTCACCATAAAGGGAACAACTTTTTGTTGAATCCTTTATGTGTCAATGACCACCATCCTTCAGTGGATCTACCAACCCATTTATTTCTGAACAGTGGATCAGCTCTATCGAGAAGATCTTTTTTGTGCTATGTTGTTCTGAATAAGAGAAGGTTACCTTGGTTGTTTATCTCTTTGAGGGAGAAGTTGATCAGTGGTGGGAACTGATTAAAAACACAAGGCCAGGAGTGGAAGTTTAATCTATGGAGTGGGAAGAGTTCAGAGGTATATTCTTCAATAAGTATTTCCCTCGATCGATGAGAATAAGAATGGAGAAGGAGTTTCTTAAGATGAAGCAGAAGGAGAATGAATCTATGGGAATCTACGAGATTAACTTCACAAGGCTTTAATTTTACACCTCTAGTTTTGTCATGGATCCAAATGGTAAGGTTGATAGATTCTTCGGTGGACTGAGACCTTATCTGCAGAAGAATCTAGAAAACCGAGATTATGATAGCTATGAGGAGATTGTGCAAAGTGCAATGAGAGTAGAATTGGAGTTTGGTGAGATGAAATGGTCTCATAAATCCAATGACAAGAAAATATTTATGGATCCAAGATTAGGGAGGAGCTTCGATCAGGGAAGAGGAGAAAAGCAATTACAATGTCCCATGTGTAATAAATGTGGGAAGAAGTATTTGGGGAACTTCCTGCTTGGGAGCGGGAAGTGCTACAAGTGTGGTAGAGATGGCCACATTGCATGGAATTGTCGTAGTGAGGTGAAGCCACAACTTACCAATACAAACGAAAAATGGAAGATGGTGCAGGCCCTACCTAATGTCCAATGCTATAAGTGTGGACAACTTGGGAACTTTTCCAATCACTGTCCAAATCTGAGGGTAGTGGAGGGGAATCATCATCATCCTCTGCAACATCCAAGGTAACAAGGTTGTACTTTTGCAATCACTGTGTCTGAAGTTAAAGCACCAAATGATGTGGTGGTAGGTACTCTTTTTGTTCTCTCAAAGCTATGAATTACTTTTTTTGATTCTGGTTCTATGCATTACTTTATTTCCTCCAAGTTTTCAAAGAATTTAGAATCAACCCCCAATTTTCTAAAAGTATAGTTATCATTCAAGACTCCTGGTGGGATTATACAAGCATCATCAGTGTTTAGAAACTCTAGTATTTACTTTAGCTAACACAATATTATCAAAAATCTAGTAGTCATTCCCATGCTATAATTCAACATTATACTAGGGATGGACTGGCTCTCAAAGTATAATGCTAAGATGAAAATACAGAAGCAAGGAAATCTTAGTAGTCTTGAATGGAAAACATATAGTTATCTTCCAAGGAGAGATATCTCAACTTGATCATTGTCTAGAAAAACCTCCTATGTTCTTATTTATGGATTTGATCAGTGAAGAAGAAGAAGGAAATGAGATTTTGAGGATAAAAAATATCCCCATCGTCCAGGAATACGTTGACGTATTTCCTGAGGAGTTACTCAAACCTCCCCCAGAAAGAGAGGTAGAGTTCTCCATTGAACTCGTACCTGGATCCCATCTGATATCAAAGTCCCCATATAGGATTGAAATGTGGAGTTCTAAAAGTTAATGAAACAACTCCAAGATCTTTTGGAGAAGGGTTTTATCTAACCGAGTGTGTCTCCTTGGGGAGAATCAGTTCCCTTTGTGAAGAAGAAGGATGGATTAACACGGCTATGCATTGATTATAGAGAAATGAACGGGATCATAGTGAAGAACAAATACCCTCTTCCAAGAATTGATGACTTATTTTACCAACTTCTTGGGGCTCAATTCTTCTCTAATATTGATCTTTTTTATGGTTATCATCAATTGAGGGTGAAGAAAGAAGATATTCCAATAATTGCCTTCCGATCAAGATATAGGAATTATGAGTTTTTTGTTATGACCTTCGGACTGACTAATACACCTTCTATTTTTATGGATTTGATGAATAGAGTATTTAAGGGCTACCTTGACAACTTTGTGGTAGTTTTTATTGATTATATTCTGATATATTCCAAAATTAGTGAGGAGCATGAGGATCATCTAAGGGTTATTTTGTAAACTCTATAGAAGGAGAGACTTTTTGGGAAGTTCAGCAAATCTGAATTCTGGTTATAATAAGTTGCTTTCTTGGGGAACATTGTAACCAATGAAGGAATCATAGTTGACCCTACAAAGACAAAAGTTTTAGAGGATTGGCCTCATCCTAAAACAATAACTGAGATTCATAGTTTCCTTGGATTATCAGGATATTATAGGAGGTCTGTAAAAAACATTTCATGACTTTCTAATATGTTAACCAAGTTAACTCGAAAAGGGGTCAAGTTCGTCTTGACAAAGGAGTGTGAGGAAAGTTTCCAAGAGCTAAAGAAGATATTGGTTACTACACCCGTGTTAAATTTTCTCTCAAGTGGAGAAGGATTCATTATTTTTATTGATGCATCTTTGAAAGGGATTGGGTGCGTCCTCATGAAAAATGACAAAGTCATTACTTATGCATCTTGATAGTTGAAGACTCATGACCAGAACTATCCTACACATGATCTGGAGCTGGTTGTGGTTGTTTTTGCTCTGAAGATATGGAGGCACTATCTTTATTTAGAGAAATGTTATATATACACAGACCATCAAAGTTTTAAGTATATTTTCACACAAAAGTAATTGAACATGAGACAAAGGATATGGTTGGAACTTCTTAAAGACTATGATTGTTCAATTCATTATCATCCTGAAAGAGCAAACAAAGTCATTGATGCATTAATCAAGAAAGACCATGTTGTTCTTTCCATGATGAGGATTCAAAGAGATCCTTTGATCAATGACCTAATAAAGTTGGACATGGGAATTATAAGCTAAGAGACATCATTAACCCTAACCCAAATGATTTCTCAACCATCATTACTATATAAGATCAAGAAAGATCATAAAGAATATCCTTTGTTACAAAAGAAGTTTGAGGCTATGAAGGATGGGAAGTTTCCTGAGTTCAATATTGATCAATATGGTGTGTTGAAATTTTATACAAGACTATGTGTTCCATCTATTCCGGAAATAAAGAAGGAGCTAATGTATGAAGCTCATAGCTCTACTTTTTTTATACATCCTGGAAGCACAAAAATGTATAGGGACCTTTGTGGTCATTATTGGTGGGATAATATGAAAAGGGAGATTGTGGACTACACTTCAAGGTGCCTGGTATTTTGTCAAGTGAAGGAAGAGCGAAAACTTCCTAAAGGGGTATTGCAACCACTACCCATACCAGCATAGAAGTGGGACAATATCACTATGGACTTCATCACTAGTCTCCCGTGAACTTCCAAAGGAAACAAATTGATATGGGTTATTGTGGACCGTCTCACCAAGACTGGTTATTTTATCTCTATTCGGGAAGATTTCTATCTTGATAAACTTGCCAATATTTATGTGAAGGAAGTGGTAAGGCTGCATGGATTTCCACTTTCTATTGAATTTGATCATGATCTAAGGTTCACATCAAAATTTTGGATAAGTCTTCAACATGCTCTGAGCACTGAATTGAATTTCAGTATGGCCTATCACCCCCAAAATGATGGAAAATCTGAAAGGACTATTCAAACACTTGAGGATATACTGAGAACATGCTCAATGGAATTTAAAGGTGGATGGGATCAACATCTCCCTTTAGTTGAGTTCTCTTACAATAACAGCTGCCACTCAAACATTCAAATACCACCCTATGAAGCTCTATATGGTAAGTGATTTAGAACTCCTACCTATTCGCATGAAGTTCGTGAGATAAAGATTCTTGGCCCTGATCTTGTGTAAGAGATGACAGAAACAGTCCATGCCATCTAGAAACACATTAAGTCTTCTCAGAGTCGGCAAAAGAGCTATGTTGACAACCATCGAAGGGACTTGGAGTTTGATGTTGGTGACAAAGTCTTTATTATAATTTCACCTTGTAAGAGATTCATGAGGTTAGGGAATAAATGGAATCTCATCCTTAAGTACTTTGGCCCCTATGAAATCCTTGATCGTGTAGGAGCAGTAGCCCATCAGCTTGCACTTCCTCCAAATCTAGCACAACTTCATGATGTCTTCCACGTATCCCTCTTGAGGAAGTAAATACCTGACCCTTCACATATACTAAATCCAGTGGTTGTACAACTGGAACATGACCTCTCTTATGAGGAGCAGCTGGTGGATATCTTGGATCGTAGAGACAAGGTTATACGCAACAAGACTACCCACCTTGTTAAGGTGTTGTGGAGGAACCAAAAATGTGAAGAAGCCATATGGGAACCAGAGGAGTCTATGAGGTAGAAGTACCCACACCTTTTCTCTTCTTAGGGTACGAGTTAAAATTTCGGGGATGAAATTTCTTAAGGGGAAAGAATGTAATGACCTGAACTTTTGAATAATATTTGTTTCCTAAATTTTTGTGTTATTTCATTTTATACTCTACAAAACTATATCCTTTAATTAATGAAGTGAGTATAATTAAATGAGATCATTGGGTTTCGACTGTTATATGATTGTTGTTCAATATTACCATTGGAAACAAAACTCTTTACGTTACAATTATTGTTTATAAATACAAGTGATCTTGGTTAATACAGAAAGAAGAGTCGATGGCCTCATCCAGTAGACTCAGGTTGTACGAAGCCCATTTGTCAGAGCTTGGGAAAGAGGTATCATCTCTGGGCTTTACTCTGGACTAAGCCCAAGCTAAGCGTCAACATGTGAAGCTTGAACAAAATCGCCTAAGGTATAATTTCAAGATGATAGAAATCATCACTCAGGAAATGTTGTCTGAGCCACCCCAAGATTCTATCACCATAGCACACCTTACACTTAGGTCCTATGAAGGTGTTATAAGGGGCTATGTAATGCGACCTTAGTTACTTGTGTAAACCTTTTGTATAAATAAAATTTTTATTTATTATTATCTAAAAGTTGGTGAATTTCAAATATCTGGATAAATGTAGGGTGAATTTATAGCTCCATATTACTAATGAATTTTGGTCAAAAGGGTATTTTAAAATATTTATGTAAAATTTAAATAATTAATAATATAAAATTATTTTCAGAAAATGGTCTTCTACAATTTTGACCAATAAGAAATTTAGATTCTAATAAGATCAACTTATTTTTTGGTGAATAGTAAAGTATAATAGTAATATACCCTTATAAATAGTGATGAATAGTGATGAATAGTAAATCAGCCAAAAAAATAGAAAATTCACCCATGAATGTATAAATATAATTTAGACATCTTATAAATAAAAAAATGGGCATAATATAAGTATTGGTATTTTTGTATGTCATAAATATTTTAATTATAATTTTATAATTAATTTAATAATTTAAAAAAAAGTATTTTCATAAAATGTATTCATAAATTTTTACTTTATTTTCTTATGGTTATACTATAATTTTATGGGACCTTGATTAATTTTTCAAGGTGTTACAAAATAAGTTATAGTTTTAGAGTTGTTTTTTTGGAATAAATAATGATTTTATTTAAAAATTAAATTAAAATTATTTATAAAATTATTTTCATATAATGGAGTTCATTTTTGAATTCAGAACGTCTATATTAGGTTATGGTGAATTTATGATATTTTTATAAAATGTTTTGTTTTTCAATGAATAGTGAAAATACAATTTTGAGTTTTGGGTGTTTAATGACATCATTAATGATGTAATAATGATGTAATCATTCTGTTCGATTTTTGAATAGTAAGATATGCTATTAGGTGTCCTAAGTGGCCAATACCATGGGAAAATACCATGGTAAAGCCCATGGTTTTGCTAATACCACCGATGAGGTGTCCCTTGGAAATTAATTAAATATTCCATCACTTTTCCTATAAATACCAATCCATTCCCACATTCCTTTCATTCCAAAATCTTCCTCAAAGAATCTCTAATATTTTTACCTCCCAAGGAGTCCTTCCAAGGTTCCCTCAAGCCCCCAAAGGTCCCAACCTTCAATCTTTTGAAGTTACTCTTCAAGGTAAGGGAACCTTTCACTCTCCCCTTTTAAGTCATGACTTCCTTTATGTTATGTCTTCTAGTTTCCATTTCATTATGTGGGGGTATGTTATTATATATTATTATTAATATCCATTTAATTTCAAAATTATTATAGAACATTTTTTTCTCTCATCAATTTATTTTCTGAATTTTTAAGTGACGCCGTTTGGCTGGCGAATGTTTGTAAAAGAAATCGCATCTTCTCTTTTCTTTCGAGTTTCATTTTCATATGGTATTTCCTTAAAATATCCATACCATGATATTATTTCTTTTTATTCTGTACCTATACTATAAATGATTCATTTATTTATGGGATACCCTTTTCCCCTCTCTTTTTATTGCTTTCTAAAACCATGTTATATAGTCGTTATACTGCAGAAATTTCATCTCAAAATTTCTCTCTCTTTCTCTCAAGAAATTCTATTGTTTTATTCATGTGAATACCTAGACCTATTTCGTTTATATGGGTGTTCATAAATACACAAATATTATATATTTTATTCTTGAATTGACATACATATAACCCTCACTCCATTTACATGGGTTATAAATGGCATAACAATCAATATTTTAAGAACTTTTAAAACGTCATGATTTTAAAGTGAAACCCATTACTTTTACTCTCTATGGGTTATTTATGAAATTTTTTATTATGATCTATGTGGATCACATGAATATAAATACATATTAATGGTTCACCCTAATAGCGCTCCAATGCATTGGGTAAAGAATTTAATCTCTAGAGATGACAAGTTTCACGATACCTTGGTGATAACAATGGTAATTTTTATGACACCTTGGGGATGAACCTTCGTGATATGTTCATGAATATCTAAATTAAAAGTTTTAGCCACATATTCATGTTATGGTTCAAGTTATTTTCATTATGAAATGCATCTACTTCCATTTCTCATGTCTTTATGTTTTTCATCTGTTGACGCTCCTTTCTGTCACAGAGTCTAAATGAATGAAAAGGGAAATACCTTGAACAAATAAGATTCATACTTTGAACAAATATCAATAATTGACAAAGGAAGGAAGAATAAGAACATTGTACAAAGGTCGTGCAAGTTCTACAATGTTCGCGCAAGTATACTTGCGCGCCTCAATGGTCGTGAAACTATACTTGCGCGCCTATGTTGGTCGTGCAAGTGACTTGCGCGCCGATGTTGGTCATGAAAGTGACTTGCACACCCTAAGTGATAACTGCCTGGGGTCTTCTCCCTGCCTATAAATAGACCCTGTGGGCCCCCCATTCAGGAAGGATTTTTTCCAGAAACTCAGATTTGATCTCCCGGCACCCTATTCTCTTCTCAAAGCTTCTGTAACACTTCTAAGGTAATTTCTTACCTAGAACGGAAGATCTAAAGAGGGGGACGAAGGCCTAAGTGTTGAAACTCATCAACACTTGTGCACCTAGGTGGCCATCCCTTAAGGAAAATGTCCACACTTGCACGCTTCCTTACTCATTCAATAAAACTTGTGTGCCCCTATGCTGGAATAACCTCAAAAGGATTCTAAAGGCCTTAAACAAAGGTCGCTCAAGTATTACCCTACTGGTTGAACACCGCGCAAGTACCAAATGTGTCGCGCAGGAATATACCTGCGCGACCAAGACTTGCGCGCCCACTCAGTACCTGCGCGCCTACCAGGACTTGCGCTCCCCTACCTTTTTGGATGCCTTTCTTGCCCATTTCACCCCTCTTAAGACATTACACATTTCCTATTCAAGATTTAGTCTTCAAGACACTCTTCAAAGCCATTTATGGCATGATTTCTTGATTTGACTTCCTTATATGAAAGTAATTCTGTGGAATATCTCTTAAAACCTAGTGATTTAAACATCTTTATGTCACTAAAGATTGAGATTTCATTCATTTAACCTCATCCTTTAAGATGAGAGAATCTTTAACCTGGGTCTCCTTTTCAGGAATAATCCCCAGTCATAAGTCCTCTAAATTTTGGGCATCCTCTTAGGAGTAAGCCCCAGATCCCCTAACCTGGGCTTCCTTTTTAGGAGTAAGCCCCAGTCTCAAGTTTGGGCATCCTCCTTAGGAGTATGCCCCAGTCATAATTCTTAACTTGGGAATCTTCCTTAGGAGTAAGCCCCAATTCTTAAAGTACCCTAATTTGGGCATCCTCCTCAGGAGTAAGCCCCGAACCTTAATCCTTGACCTGGGCATCCTTTTCAGGAGTAAGCCCCAGTCTTAATTTCTCTTAACCAGTCCTAATTTACCTTTGATCTGGGATTCCTTTTCAGGAGTAAAACCCAATCATTAGTCTTCTCCTAATTCGGGCTTCCTTTTCAGGAATAAGCCCCAAGTTAGAGTATTCAAAATCTCCATGAAGCACATATACCTTTATGGACCCTGTTTCTGGATTTCTTCCCTAAAGTAAATCCTAACCTTCATTTATCTGGGCATTCATACATACATAAGTCCCACATCATTTCTTATGATTGCATCTTTCATGGCCCAATTGTCTAATTTTTACCAATACCTCTTGTTTCTCACACCGATCATGACTCACGTGAGCTTAGAGGGTAAAAGTAATTATGACATCCTACTTTGAGCTATCAATTATAAACATCATACTCCCTTACTCGAACTACGTGGGTTCTGATTCATTTTCTAAAACAAAGGATACGTAGGTAGCTCGTCTACGGGTTCAATCCCAACTCTAAAATAATCCATGTCCTTTTGAATGACAATAAACTTCAAGTGCCCCACTGAGTGGCTTTAAAACCAGCATGGTCATCATAATGACCAAGATACTTCTATATAAATGTGTCGAAGGGTACCATTGACCAAGAATCTCTAATAAATACAGATGATTCTCTATCGATGAAGAACCTCAAATACATATAAAAGAATCTCTAAATTTCCTACATATTTGATCATTGATTGTAAAATCTGAAGGAAATCTCATTTTATACTTAGTAATTTAATAAGGATTCACGAACATAACTTAAATCTATAAAGAGAGTCCCGAAGTAGACAATAATTCCCCTCAAAAAGGTGTGATGAATCCGACCTCTCATCCTCTCGACCAATACAAATTCCTAAGCCTCATCAGTCCACAAACTAATGAGCACCTACCTTTGGAAAGTAGGTCCGAATGAATGTGGAATCATTGGATGTTTCCAGTTCTACGAAAAAATCTGTTAGAAACCGATCGGAACGTTTGAACCTCCCATCAAGGCAGTCATCCCCGGATTCTGAGGGAAATAAAAATGGTGAACCTGACGTGAATCCTTAACGAAGTTAAAATGATGTTTTACCTATTTATTATGCCCCTATTTAAAACTCAATGAGAGGGCCAACAAAAACAATCATTGACATATGTGCTCATCCAAAAGATGTAGTGGCTAAATTTATCTTGATTACGTCTATTATATCAAATAGACACTCTTTTTCCAAGATCTTCTGCATTTCTAGAATGGCTGCTCTCAAGTTCACACTTGTGAATAATACTGCTGCAAATGCCACTACTACTACTCATGTTGGATCATTGTCCGCTCTTAGGAAGATATCACCTACTCAGCGTCTTCAACGCTGGGTATCAAACGCGCTAGTTAAGGAGTACCGTCAACACGGTACCATCCCAACTCTGGAGGCTGCCCGACAAGCCCTCCAAGTAAACAACTCACATCGGTCATCTGGACAACGACGACCAGTGATCAAGAAGCAGGCGGTGCTGACTACTATCTCCAACCGTTTTGGGTCGTTATCCCCGGAACGCAATCACCATTCTCTCCCTTATTCTGGGGAGGTGAATGAGAAGGTCCCTCAGGACCTTAATTCAAACAGACAGGAGTCCTTCTTGAGGGCTCCCACCAAAAATCGCCGCTAGACTCGTACGGCAGTGCACCCTCAACATGATGAGGATACCAACTTCAGGCATTCGCCTCAGGTTCCTAGAACCCGAGAAAGCAAGACGAACCACCAGAGGCGGAATCCGGTCAACAGTGAGAAGGTTCTCATCTCTGCCATCTCCGGAGAAGTCCACCAACCTAACTTGGTGGCAAGCAACGAGCAGGCACATACACATGCCCGTTTTAAACCCGCTTTCCATCAGACTCGTCTGGAAGCATCACGCCAATCCTGCCTGGCAATTTCGGAGGAGTACTATAAGCAGGAACATACACCTGTTTATACATCATCAGCTAGTTAGCAGGCTCGTCTGACTACATATGATGGATCTCGTCAACCACGTTTGGAGAAGTGCAATCAGCAGGCACATACACCTACTGGTATTAATCAATCCTACCAACAGTCTCGCTTGGTAGCATTCGTAGAAGTTAGTCGGAAAGCCCCGACAACAAATAGGAGGTAGACTCAACTCTCTGCCCCCACACTTGAGTACTGTCAGGATTCACTGACAGGAAAAAGGAGGACAGGAGTAGGCACATACACCTACTCTAAGCCTGGAATGGACGTATATTCCCATTCCGGCAGCTGAAGTCACCAAGCATATTCTATCAATGGTGAAAGAGAAGAAGCAAATCCCTGCTCATATTCTGGATGCCTGACAGGATATTATAACAACTTCAGCGGCATCTTAGGGAAAGACACATAAATCTATCCCTACCAGTGGAGTGATACATCAACAATTCACTCCGGAACAGACACACACATCTGTTCCAGTCCAAGAGGGTTATGGGGCATACTCCCTCATATCATACGGATGACCAAGTTAGGTACATACATTTGATTTGAGAGGAGATCTTCAGCCTAACCTGGCCATCTTTCCTGATCAGGCACATACACCTACTCAGAGCAGCCACTTTCGTCAACAATTGGTTTCCAAGGTGATTAAGAAGGCATCTAAGAAAAAGACCCGCCCAGTATAGTCAGGAGATCAAGAGCCAATCAGTAACAAGGCCTTGCTCAATGCTGGAGTTTTTGAAGCCCTCAGAAAATTATCTATTGGAATTCAAGATTCTACTCCCTTAGTTCCAAATAGTGGGAACATTAATTCCGAAGGTCTTCAACAGACACTTCCTCATGAATGCTTGCTTCATGACAATTCAGTCGATCTCGAAGTTTCATCTTCAGATGAGGGAGACAGGAACCCTCTGTGTGGTCAGAAGACCAAGGAGCAAGAGATCTCATCTTTTTTTGTAACCCATTATGGTGGTCCTCCCCATGATGATGAATTTCGCTGCAAAAGTCCTCTCTGCAGTAGTGATACACATTGCCCGGAAAATGCTCCAGTGGACAATGTAGTGCCGAGAAATCCCTCTTATCTTGAGGCACTTTCAAATTCGAAACCAGTCATGTCTGAAGCTTCATTTCTAGTAGGTGAAATACTTTCTCAATCAGAAGATAGCCCAGGGTGTAGGTCATTCTCCAAACCACCCCTAAGTCATGCATCTTCTAGTTTGATCAATAATTTCTCTACCAGTCCTGTTGAATCCAATGAAGCAACAAGGAAACACCAACTCTGGTCAAATCAGGTAGAAGAATCTTCATCAAACAATAAAGAGGAAATGCTGAATATGAGAAAACAACTGGCGAAAGGTGAAGTGCCAGTCATGTTTTGGCCTCTGGCTGACTCTCAGTATAATATTCCAGAAATGTTGACGGAAGATGAAATTCATGATATTCGTCTCAACATATGGAAAACTCTTTGTCAGTTGAAAAATAAAGTATTATCTTATGATGAATATGAAAATCATCTTAAGATAATAGAAGGGTTACAACGTCAGATTGATTTGGCGTCTCTATCAGTCTCTCGATATCCAAAGGCTGAAAAGCAACAGAGAGCCCTTCAACGTTCATGCTTTGGTGCACTAAGAAGATTGCGTCAGTTAATTTCCAATGCCCCATCTGGTATTCGTGTCATAGGATGGGGTGTTCATGGAGCACTGTATTTCACGGTGCTCTCCAGTCAGCAAAGCCCGCCGAAAATGGTCTCATGCAATGTTATTGCCCATGGCCGGCCACAGTCAATGGGCTTTGTTTGTAATCAAAATCTTTCCCAAGAACAGGCTTCAACTAGTTCCTCTCAAAATCAAGAATACAGAGAACAAGTTGTCGAATTACTCTTGCATCAAGAAAATGAGAATATTGAATAGGCCTCTCGTTTGGAGCAAGCACGTCACCAAGTGACAGAAGTGTCGGAAATCATCCAACGGTCTTTTGAACCGGGTGATAAAAGCGGATACAGGGTAATGCATCCAACTAATTTCCAAACTAAGGTTCGCAAGATCAGGAGAGATTTTAAGAAAGTCTCATACATAGCATGTCAAGATCCACCCCAGCTTGCCAGACTGGGGACTCTTTTAAACCAACCCTCGGAAGCAACAAAAAGGATTCGAGGAGTTGAGCGAGAACAGTAGGAACATCCCCAGTCCACCAGACTGGGGACTTTTTCAAATCATCAATCCCCTCCTCAGAGAAAGTCGGTCTTTTCTCGATTGGGGAAGAAACCTCAAGAGGAACGAAGATCCAAATTATCAGGAGATTCCCTCCAAATTATGGTTCATCAAGAAGTTCCTGAGGGATCGAATCAACAAAAGGCAATGTCTCATCAAAGACATGGAAGAAGAAAATATCACAGAAATACTGATAGAAGGGATGCGATGAATTATGCATCGATTAATGTCATCAATGCCGTTGTTGCTGATCCACCAAATGAGGCTCACTCAGGGGACTCAGATGAAGAGGTTCCTGCTCAAGAAGATGTACTCACCGACACAAATGAAGAAGGTGTGCATACACAAAGTCAAAGGATTACTCAGAACTTAAGTAATCCTTCGAGTAACCCACTTCCCCCTCTCCAAAAAGGATCCAACAAAGGGAAGGGAAAGAACCAGGTTACATATCCTTCATTTGGAGAAGGTAAATCGCTTTCACTAGAGCAGAGGTTTGCACAATAGGAGGAAGAAATGAAGGAATTATGAAGGTTGAATGCAGAACTACTTCAGAATAGTCTTCTTATTAAGAATGCTCGAGTCAGTCAGCCAAAGAAATTTGTTACAGCTACTGAGATGGATTAAGAATATCCTCCTTTATCAGTAAACCCTCACAGGTCTAATCCTACGGGTTAAGTAAAAAAATGATTGGCAGTGCTACCATCAGTTACAGCACCAATCGCCACATCTGTCCAAGCTCCAGTCATTTTACCTACCCAAGTCCAAGTTCAAACGGATGTTTCTCAAAAGTTAATAACTACTATTGAGTCATTAACAGCACGGTTAGAAACTATGGAAGGGAAGCATGCGCAAGTTCAACCAGAAAAGAAAGTTTACCCTGAATGGGTAGATTCAATTTCTCCTCTATCCAGTTTTGGGAACCCTGTATTCCCTATTTTCAATGGATCAGGCGATCTTGAACAACATTTGATGCATTATGTGTCTTGTTGCGATCCTATGATGGGAACTCCGGAGCAGTAAGAAGTAGTGAAACTCAGATGCTTCGTGCGAACCTTGCAAGGACCAGCTTTTGTTTAGTATACAAGCTTGCAATCCCGGTCAATTACCGGATGGGAGGATCTTCGCAAAAAATTTCTCCTTCAGTTCAGCTCAACTTTTCCAAAGACAACAGTATTCGCTCTTACAAACTGTAAGTAAAGGGAGAATGAAAGAGTCTCTGATTTCATTGCTCGCTGAAATGGATTAACATATTCCTTGAGTTTAGCACTCCCTCAAGAAGAATTGTTGCCAATCTGTGTGGCAAATCTGCATGACGAATTACGCACGTCATTAATCCCTGTGAAATACACAGGAGGGTTTCGAGACCTTACTTTAATCGCTCAACAGATTGAAGATTCCCTTATACAGGCTAAGGCTAAATCTCGTGTAATTCCATCAGCTCCAGGAAGGATAATGGGTAAACTAGAAACTGCTATAGTTATGCTCAAACAAGCACTTGTACCTATTTCCACCTCAAAACCTTCATCTTCTCGAAGGGCTCCACCTTCTGAGCGCCAACAACAATGGCCTTTTCGTCCAGATGATCAAAAAGATCAAAGACGAAAACAATTTGAGGATCTGAAGAGCAAAACATACTCTTTCTGAAATGAACAAGTTCCTGGTTATTTCATTTCGGCTCTGGAAAACAATTTGGTTCAATTGCCAATACCAAAGAGGCCAAACAAGAAAGGAGATGAATACCGTCCTAATTATTTCCCTTTTCATCAAATGTTGGGGCATCCCATCCAGGAGTGTTTTGTCTTTAAAGACCTCCTGCAAAATATGGTCGACTCGGGACAGGTCACATTGAAAGGCTCCTCAGCCCAGGTAGCATGTGTCACTGCTATAGTTCCAGAGAAGGAAAGTGAATGGCAGGAAGTCAAAAGCAAAAATGCACAAAAGTATGATGATTGGATGGTCAGAAAGACAATCAGTCGAACTCATGCTATTTTGAGAACACAATTAAGGAAACCAATTGTGTCTTATTCCATGAATTTTGCGGCAAAACCCTCTTCGTCAGAGGGAACGTTCTCAAAGAAACGGCATGATTCAAAGAAAGAAAAAGAATCAAAAGAGGATGAGTATGTGTCAAATCCTAAGTCGTCTTTGACTTTGGTGGACTTCATGCCATCTACTTCAAAGCCACGGGCACCGCCCCACCAAACGGCACAGCCTGAATAGGCTAATCAGGCAGAGTCTTCATCAGACGAAGAGTTAATCTTTGGTTCTGTTAATATGATTCAATTAACAGATCCATATGCCATATTTTTGAAGAATTATTTTGTATAAACCGCAAATTACCTTCATCGTCCTTTCTATATGACATTAAACTATACAGCAACGGTCCAAGCATATGACCCTAAACTATTTGTACTTATGTCCCTGCAACATGACACTAAATTGTGCAGCACCAGTTCGTCCTTGCTATATGACATTAAACTATACAGCAATGGTCCAATCATATGACCCTAAACTATTTGTACTAATGTCCCTGCAACATGACACTAAACTGTGCAGCACCAGTTCGTCCTTGCTATATGACATTAAACTATACAGCAACGGTCCAAGCATATGACCCTAAACTATTTGTACTAATGTCCCTGCAACATGACATTAAACTGTGCAGAACCAGTTCATCCTTGCTATATGACATTAAACTATACAGCAACGGTCCAAGCATATGACCCTAAACTATTTGTACTAATGTCCCTAAAACATGACACTAAACTGTGCAGCACCACTTCATCCTTGCTATATGACGTTAAACTATACAAAAGTCCTTTAATACGTCCTACATGACATTAAATTGTACTTCGTCCTTGCTATATGACGTTAAACTATACAGCAACGGTCCATACATATGACCTTAAACTATTTGTACTTTCGTCTCACACGATGCTAAACTGTGAAAAAGTTCTCTAAATGGTCATGTATGACCTTAAACTGACACTAGGTCCTGTATGACCTTAAACTGCACCATCAATGGTCCATGCATATGACCCTAAACTATTTTCAAGTCCCTTACGTCCAGCAAGACGTTAAACTGTGACGTCCTAACTACATGACGCTAAACTGTATAAAAGTCCCTTACGTCCGGAATGACGTTAAACTACATAATCATCAAAGGTCTTGTATGACCTTAAAATACACCACTGTCCAGCATGACATTAAACTGTACCATCCATGGTCCATGCATATGACCTTAAACTATTCGCACTTTCGTCCAATATGACGCTAAACTATATCGTCCCTTTTACGTCCTACATGACATTAAACTGTACTTATGTCCCTGCAACATGACACTAAACTGTGCAGCACCACTTCGTCCTTTCTATATGACGTTAAACTATACAAAATTCCTTTAATACGTCCTACATGACATTAAACTGTACTTTGTCCTTGCTATATGACGTTAAACTATACAGCAACGGTCCATACATATGACCTTAAACTATTTGTACTCCCCAATGCGTCCAACATGACGTTAAATAGTGTACTCTTTTTTCCTCACTGCATGACATTAAACTGCACAGTCCACCTTTCGTCCAACATGACGTTAAACTGTGAAAAAAATCCCCAATGCGTCCAACATGACGTTAAATGGTGTACTTTTTTGTCCTCACTGCATGACATTAAACTGCACAGTCCCCCTTTCGTCCAATATGACGTTAAACTCTATTGTCCCCATCGTCCTAACTACATGACGCTAAACTGTACAGAAAGTCTGTGATATGTCCTACATGACATTAAACTGTACTTTTGTCCCTGCTACATGACACTAAATTGTGCATCACCAATAGTCCTAACTGCAAGACTTTAAACTGCATAGTCCCTTCATACGTCCTACATGAAGTTAAACTATGTATTGTTAAGGTTGTTGCTACCTGTTGTTTCTCACACCGAGTATGACTCACGTGAGCTTATAGAAAACCTCAACCATAACACTCTCTCTGGGCTACTAGCCATGTGTAAGTCCCAACATCATTTTTTAGGTCGTTGTCCCCAAGAACAACTTGATCATTAATTCATTCTTTAATTGAACTACACAGACTTTGATCCTTGCCTTCTAGGATGGGTATGTAGGCAACCTCCCAAGGTTCAAGCCCAAAACCAATCTCTTCACATCGGTTCACCTCCATCTCATACGATGTTTATTCGTGAAACCACCCCTAGAATCAATATCTTTACATTGGTTCACATTCGTCCTTGTTATACGACGTTAAACTATACAACACTTTTGTCCAGTATGACAATAAACTATAAATTTCTTTGATACCCTCACCTGAGAGGGAACCATTATTTTCATTGATTTTTCAATAATGTTTCATTTCAAAGACTACGTGCATACATGGAAATTCCCAAACCTTTTATCTTGGGTTAAACCATCATTGCACTAAAGTCCCCTTTTACCCTTCACATGTACGAACCAAATTTGTACATAGGGTATTTCTAGAACTATGTGGGCTTGATTCCCATCCTTATGGGATATGTAGGAACATTCGAGTGTCCCTCGAATCCAGCCCCAAGTCTTTGGGCCTAACCCCAAATTCCATTTTCAGTCCCTTGGCTGAAAAGTCCCCATGAAAACACACACTGTGTATTTCTTACAATGGTCCAAGCTCTATGACCCTAAACTAAGATCTCTAATCCTTTTGTCCCACACGACATTAAACTGTAGTTTAAGAACTACATATGGCTTGATTCTCATCCTTATGGGATACGTAGTGAAGTCCAACATTTCAATTTAGGACCCAGCCAGAACATGATTATGGTTAGCATTGATCTGTGTATCTCTGTGTACATTGAACAATATCCATCTTTATGTGTCATAATCCTAACCTTAAATATTTTCAAATCCTCATAACCCTTTTTCATGACTTCTAGTCACAAAAATGTCAAACTTCTGAGAGTTCTTTTGTCTGACTATGCAGCACGTGCCCATAGGCGGCCTTGCATAAACAGTCTACATAACAGACTTGTTAGCCAAAAGATACTATTATTTGACTATACATCCAATGCTCATAGGTGGCCCTGTATAATTCAACCCCTAATGGGTTTTTCGGATAGTGGTAACTTCATTCTGGGGAAGAATGCCTCTTTTGTCCTTATTTGTCTTAAATGACAGTATGTAGGGATCCGCAAAAAAATAGCCATCCTTAACATATTTGTCCCATATCCTTTTTCATGATCTAAAAGTGTTCAAGTATATGGATTATATTCTTCTTCCCTACGTTTGGGTCAGACCTTCGTCGGAGTGATATTCATCCAGTTCTTTGATAATCTTGTCTGGAAATATCTTCTCCATATTCAAGTACCTCTTTCCATATAGAAAACTCTATACTTTGGAATATTTTAATCTCTATAAACTTTCACTGGCTTTTAGCACTAGGAAAGTAAATTTCTAAGAGTTCTTTTGCCTGACTAAGAAGCACGTTCCTATAGGTGGCCTTGCATAAACAGTCTACATAACAAACTTGTTAGCCAAAAGATACTATTTTATTTAAATATGCAAACAATACCCTTAGGTGGCCCTGCATAATTCAACCCCCTAACGGGTTTATTAAATAA
Source organism: Viscum album (assembly GCA_963277665.1). Lineage (NCBI taxonomy): Eukaryota > Viridiplantae > Streptophyta > Magnoliopsida > Santalales > Viscaceae > Viscum > Viscum album. Next base: position 138,261,561 of record OY728119.1, read on the forward strand.
TGGTAACTTCATTCTTGGAAATTACTTCTTCTAATGCCTTTCAGCTCTTTTTCATATCATTCCTCAGATTCAAATATTCTTAAGTCATAGCTTACATTTTTTCCCTCATACTTGAGTATGGTACTATGTTTTCAGATGAGTTGTCAAGGAATTGAGTCAATTATAATCCATTTCGGTCAAATATATTTTGACCTTAAACATTAGCCTCTTTATGTCCGACATGAATGACATTAAACTGCCAGATTTCTTTTTTCCTCAGAGTCAAATCCTCTTTTCACTCCGGATCCAACTCTGAGGGGGGACTTTTGTTGACGCTCCTTTCCGTCACAGAGTCTAAATGAATGAAAAGGGAAACAAATTGAACAAATAAGATTCATCCTTTGAACAAATATCAATAATTTACAAAGGAAGGAAGAAGAAGAACATTGTGCAAAGGTCGTGCAAGTTCTACAATGGTCGCGCAAGTATACTTGCACGCCTCAATGGTCGCGCAAGTACACTTGCGCGCCTATGTTGGTCATGCAAGTGACTTGCGCGCCGATGTTGGTCGTGCAAGTGACTTGCGCGCCCTAAGTGATAACTGCCCAGGGTCTTCTCCCTGCCTATAAATAGACCTTGTGGGCCCCCCATTCGGGAAGGATTTTTTCCAGAAACTCAGATTTGAGCTCCCGACACCCTAGTCTCTTTTCAAGGCTTCTAGAACACTTATAAGGTAATTTCTTACCTATAAAGGAAGATCTAAAGAGGGGGAGGAAGGCCTAAGTGTTGAAACTCATCAACACTTGCGCGCCTAGGTGGCCAGCCCTTAAGGGAAATGGCCACACTTGCGCGCCGCCTTACTCCTTCAATAAAACTTGCGCGCCCCTCTACTGGAATAACCTCAAATGGATTCTAAAGGACTTAAACAAAGGTTGCTCAAGTATTACCCTGCTGGTTGAACACCGCGCAAGTACCAAACGTGTCGCGCAGGCATATACCTGCGTGACCAAGACTTGCATGCCCACGCAGTACCTGCGCGCCTGCCAGGACTTGTGCGCCCCTACCTTTTTGGATGCCTTTCTTTCCCATTTCACCCCTCTTAAGCCATTACACATTTCCTATTCAAGATTTAGTCTTCAATACACTCTTAAAATCCATTTATGGCATGATTTATTGATTTGACTTTCTTATATGAAAGGAATTCTGTGGAATATCTCTCAAAACCTAGTGATTTACACATCTTTATATCACTAAATATTGAGATTTCATTCATTTAACCTCATCCTTTAAGATGAGAGAATCTTTAACCTGGGTCTCCTTTTCAGGAATAATCCACAGTCATAAGTCCTCTAAATTTTGGGCATCCTCTTAGGAGTAAGCCCCAGATCCCCTAACCTGGGCTTCCTTTTTAGGAGTAAGCCCCGGTCTCAAGTTTGGGCATCCTCCTTAGGAGTAAGCCCCAGTCATAATTCTTAACTTGGGAATCTTCCTTAGGAGTAATCCCCAATTCTTAAAGTCCCCTAATTTTGGAATCCTCCTCAGGAGTAAGCCCCAAACCTTAATCCTTGACCTGGGCCTCCTTTTCAGGAGTAAGCCCCAGTCTTAATTTCTCTTAACCAGTCCTAATTTACCTTTGATCTGGGATTCCTTTTCAGGAGTAAAACCCAATCATAAGTCTTCTCCTAATTCGGGATTCCTTTTCAGGAATAAGCCCCAAGTTAGAGTATTCAAAATCTTCATGAAGCACATATACCTTTATGGACCCTGTTCCTGGATTTCTTCCCTAAAGTAAATCCTAACCTTAATTTATCTGGGCAGTCATACATACATAAGTCCCACATCATTTCTTATGATTGCATCTTTCATGGCCCAATTGTCTAATTTTTACCAATACCTCTTGTTTCTCACACCAAGCATGAATCACGTGAGCATAGAGGGTAAAAGTAATTATGACATCCTTCTTTGAGCTATCAGTCATAAACATCATACTCCCTTACTCGAACTACGTGAGTTCTGATTCCTTTTCTAAAACAAAGGATACGTAGATAGCCCATCTACAGGTTCGATCCCAACTCTAAAATAATCCATGTCCTTCTGAATGACAATAAACTTCAAGTGCCCCACTGAGTGGCTTTAAAACCAGCATGGTCATCATAATGACCATGATACTTCTATATAAATGTGTCGAAGGGTACCATTGACCAAGAATCTCTAATAAATACAGATGATTCTCTATCGATGAAGAACCTCAAATACATATAAAAGATTCTCTAAATTTCCTACATATTTGATCATTGATTGTCATATCTGAAGGAAATCTCATTTTATACTTGGTAATGTAATAAGGATTCACAAACATAACTTAAATCTATAAAGAGAGTCCCGGAGTAGACAATAATTCCCCTCAAAAAGGTGTGATGAGTCCGACCTCCCATCCTCTCAACCAATGAAAATTCCTAAGCCTCATCAGTCCACAAACTAATGAGCACCTACCTTTGGAAAGTAGGTCCTAATGGATGTGGAATCATTGGATGTTTCCGGTTCTACGAACAAACCCGTTAGAAACTGATCGGAATGTTTGAACCTCCCATCAAGGCAGTCATCCCCTAATTCCGAGGGAAACATCATCAAGTTCTTATTGATATCAAAAGTAAACAGATTCCCTTTCTTTCCTTACTGGGACTTCTACTCACCCTTTCCTTTAATGTATGTCTACAGGTTATGAGATGCAATAATTGTACTTAGAAATAATTTATGATTAATCCCTATAAGTTTATTAGAATAATTTTTTATGTTTTCATGTTTTATGTTCCTGATTTCCAAGACACTAGACTTTAAAGATCCTCTATTTGTAAAATGTAATGAAAAGTTTTGTAATAAAAAGGCAGGATTCCATAGGTCAAGCTATTTTGAAGGCATTTAGGTAAGCAAGTCTTTTCCAACTGTGGGCATGCATATCCTTGATCCGTTGAGTAGACTCCTCAATCCATAAATCCTAACTTGTATTTTCTCAATACTTGCCTCTAAATTACACCAAGTTTAGAAAGGGATACTCCTCTTGATGTAAAATGGTTAAGTCAACCCAAAACTTTCATAAGAACTCCCCTTATAAAAATAAGTGTCCCAACAAGGGTTGGTCAAACAATTAGTTCTATTATGTCTTTTTCTTAATCAAGTAATAGAAGGCTTAGTCTGCCTTAATATTAGATTGAGGGATTTTATTTTATTATGCATAAATTTTTATATTGTTTTATCCTTTACATGTATTGTTAATATTTAAGTGGATGTTTACTTAATTAATTAACCATGTTTGGATAAAACATTTACACATAATCATTTTTTATTTAAATTTCGTCTTTGTATATTAATTCATTCATTTATATGATCATGGTATTACATCAATAAATATATTTTTAATGTATTATACCGAAAATAAATAATTAATCAAATGAATTGATCATGAACATATCTAATGGTTGATTTAATGAGCGTGCATTAAATCAACCTATGAACTGGTGGAAATAACTCCTTATGTCGGACTTGGAATGAGCTACAACATTCCACGTGTCCACCAATGTACCAACGAGTTGGAATCATTATGGTTTCATCTTGAACCATCCCCAGGCATCTCGGGATTCTCCATTAATTACAAATATTTATTACTCACACACAAGTGAGGGAAACCAAAGGATTGGTTAAAGGTATTTACATAAATATCCTTGGACACGTAGGTCCTACATAATAATGGAGGGAGGGATGACTTGCAGGACATCTTTTAATTTAGTATTAAATAATTACAAAACCATGCAATAAATTTAATTAAATAAATTCCAACACATACATAGGTCTTGTTAAAGCTCATGAATGGTCACACATGCAATGAATATGCAAAAGTAAACAGTTATCATTCATTTCATTATTATTTCCTTTTATTATTTAAGATAAGCATGCTTGCATTAATTAATTAATTAATTAATTATTTCCCTTTCATCTGAATGATAATCCAATCTTATTTGGAGATACCCATAATTAATGGTATTCATATAAAATAAACGGCATAACCAATAATGACAAATTAATTACAATAAATTAATTAAGTATTTAAAATTCTTTAAAACCATTATTAAATTGTCAAATACGCAATATTGTGTTGATCAATAAAATATGGTTTTAATGATGAAATTTTAAATTTAATGTAATTTTAATTTTTTCCTCTAATGGGAGACTACACGGCATGTACATGCAGCTACACACCATGTATCTCGGTTTTCGTATATCCAAGTCACATGTCTGGGGCTTCAGTGTGTTGACTTGTCTTGACTACATGGTGTGTACATGACAATTACACACCTTGTATATGCTTGTTGTATGTTAGGTTGGACCGGTCAACACATAGTGTGCAATAAAATCACCGTGTGTAATAAATTACTCAGCTCATATAGATACAATGTTCATGAGTATACAACATGTGCTCTAGCCGCACGTCGTGTAACCCAGTTTTACCAGCCAATGATTTGACACTTCATGATGGCATCTCTAGTCATTCTTCATTTGTACTTAAACCTTTAATAAAATTAAACACTATACGAACATGAATAATATGTCGATAACATGCTAATTCAAATCGAATTAAAGAACAAATAACATGAAACAAAATCTAACTACAATTGCACATAAATCAACAATCAAATAAATAATTATAAATTTAAATGCGACCCCTCTGATACCACTTTTTGGTTCCAGGTGCAGTGGAAGCATGTGGTGGTGGGTGGTATATTAAAAAAATTAATAATCCTTTCCTAAAACCAAGTGTGAGGATATTACAAGTCAAATTTATAATTAATTTATTTAATATCTGAAGAAATAAATACATGGGATTAAGAACTTTCTTCATTGATTATTTTTGATCATTCGAAATGGCCCTTCTAGATTTCCTTCATTGCGCTTTTGAGGATCCAAGGGTAGAATCTCTCTAGCGGTGATCCACATGTGCTTCAATGGTCTCTGAACAACGCCACTCTTTCTTCAGGTACTATCACGTTGAATCGAATGTCTTGTGTTTTTTGTTCTTGATCGACCATTCTTCAGTCTTGAAAAAATTCTATCTTGGGTTTCTCATTCTTGAGAGGGAGAGAGGAGGAAGATTTGATAGAGAATTTGTTGTGTGCAATAATTCATTATTACCAAACTTGGAATTGGTTTCGAATGAATCACACAATATACGTAGACGTCTATTTATAGAGTTGGGATTTCAGTTACAAAATTTAATTTCATAACAACCATTAAATATAATTATAAACATTAATGAAATCTCATGCCACATAATATTAATAATAGTATTATTATTTTTTGGTGTTCCAACTTGTGAAAAATGGATAAATAATATTTACTGACTCATAAACAATTATTTTATCACCAGACACGGTCTTGGTCTATTTGAACTCCTCTTGTATTTACTGAACACCTAAATAATTATTTTATTCTATTAAATAAATATTTTAATCACAAAGTAATAAATAAATATTTATTAAATATTCAACGAAATAAATAAATATATTTTATTCACAATCCGATGAATAAATATTTATTTAATTTATATGGTCAATATTACTTAAATAAAATTATTCTTTGGTCTTGAGAATAATATTTATTCCACTAATTAAATTCAAATATAATTTAATCGATACCACCAAAAACACTTAGTATGTGACCCACTTGGATTATTTCTCGTTGGCATTAGGGGATTGTCTAAAGTCCAAGATTACTATCTAGAAATATTTCAAGGTTCCCAATATAAATAAATTAAAGTTGAAATGATTAAAACTAAATATGAATGGTCACTGTGTAATATAATCCATTTATTAAATAATCTCATAAAGTAGGTTTCATGATGGTTTCATCAACCTATATGCTTGATACGTCATTCTTTGACTATCTAAAATAAACTCATCATTATACCATGGCCATGGAATTTAGGGAAATGGTTCTATTTCAATCAAAGGGACAAGATATTAACTTCCATAAATATGAAAGGGATAAATCTTTTCTTGACTTATCCATCAATAACATGTCATTTGTGACACACTCAACATACCCTACTTCCCACCAATATATGGTGTGACAGTTTTCATTAGAAAATCTAAGTGTGCAAGTCGTGACATGCATTAATGATAATCTTAAAGTCTAATGACCATTACACACACTCACATATAGGTATATTTGATGACACCAAAACATGCAGAATTCTTACTGGAGGGTATGTTCTCATAATCTTACGTATTGGAGATTACCATGTTCAAACTTCATGAGAATAAGTCGCATCTACTTACGAGTACTCGCACCTGATGGTCTATATATTATGTGTCCCATCATATTATGTCATACAACCATAGAACTATATTAAAAATATTTTCATAGAAATTCAAGTTTCTCATCATAGAAGGGAACTAATATGACCTTATCAATTCAAAAAATATTATATGACATTATTACATTATGTTCATGCAGAACAATGAAAAATATGTAATAAGATGTTTAATTTAATATTTAATACATCAAATATTCATGTAATAAAAGTAAAAATAGTTGGTTCTAGGACACAAAATCTAACACCAAGGACAATGCATTGGTATAGAATTCCCTTCTCTAAAAGCCTAAATTAAGTTTTAATGACCTCTAAAATAGTTATGTAAGTAATGAATAATATATGTAAAAAACTAGTTATATTAACTCAATGATTGGAGAGAGAAATCCATGATTGAATAAGTCATTTTTATAATTAGAGAAATAATGTGTCTCTCTGTACATAGAGAATGATCGAGCAGCACTATAATATCTTCTATAATAATTGATGAAAAAAATTAGAATAATTTTCAAATGGATTAGTGATGACAAATATGATTCCCCAAGATGGTTATAGGTAACTCCACCCCTTCCCATAAGACATATCAAAAAATAATAATCAATTTCATTTTTTATGCCAGAACTCGAAGGAATCTATCTAATCGAACTCACATGCCTCATAATCCAATTCAAAAAAAATCAGTGGTATTCCATCAGTGGATATCTAAGAAATCCATGTAGCTAATATTAAACATAAAAAAAATTACTCTTTATATAGAGCTCGAATGTGAAAAACCGTAGTATTGAAGGTGGGGAAACATTTTCCATGTAGTACCTTGTTACAGATTATCCAAATGCACCCTAAAGTAACACAAAAAAGAAAAATTACAAGCCCTCTATGGGGATTTTTAACATTGTGACCAGAAAAAATAGGAAAAAGAAGATGGCACAGAGGTTAAGATGAGGTATGGGTCCAATTCTTCTCTGAAGTGTCCTCACAAATCAATATATTGATACACAGTTGAATCCTCCTATGAAGAAATATAGAAGTGATATTTCAATGAAATAAAAATTGCCCAGGGTTACAGAGCTCGATTAGTGGTGATCATATTATAATGGATTCACTAAAAAAGTAAAATAATTTTATTTGTGGTTGAGGATTCCAAAATATCATTAACCCATACAACCATGGGTATTGTAATATATTATCTCTAATATATTATTGAAAATCCCCTCATTTTTGCCTCTAATCAACAGTTTTCTCTGCTTGTACATGCCTAGGGTTTTCTCTTTGGGAACCATCTCCTCCCCTCCTCCAACATTGCTCTGTGGCTTGGTGACGGCTTCTCATGGATCTTGTTTCAGAGGTAGTGTGGCTCGGGTCTCCGGCGTGCTTCGACGGCATGGATCTGGTGTGGCTCGGTGGCTTCAGCATGGATCATCGGCCTCGGCATTTCCAGTGTGGCTAGGTTTGTCTATGGTGTGCCTCGATGGTATGGATTTGGTGTGGCCCGATGGATTTGGCGTGGATTGACGGCCTCAGTGTGGTTCCAGTGTGGATCAGTTATCTCCGACTTTCTTAGCTTAGCGATGGCATGAATCTGTGATGGATCTAGTATGGTCTTCCAGTGTGGCCTTCCGTTAGCTCCCGAGTGGTTTGGAGGAGGGAGGATCTCTTTGCTTCCAGTGTCTCTATAGCTTTTTGTAGGTTTTATGTATTGTGTTTTGTAATGGTGATGAAATTGGCGGTATTTTGGGTGTGATTTGTGGCGTCGTATTGCTGGTATCACTTCTTGTTGGCCTCCCTCTACTGTATATAAATATAGTGGTAGTGGGATCGTGGTAGGTCTCGATGTTATCTTCATTGGAGGCACAAATGTTCATAAAGGCTTCATAGTGAACTGATCTTTGAAGGTTTGATGATTGATGGTGATGATTTTATGTCTTCTTGAAATCGTTTTTGTGTGGGATTTTTGTAGTCCTACGGTTCACAGTTTAAGGTCCTTTTCAATTAGTTCACCTACTTGGGACTACTTTAGATGAGTTTTAGAGTGATATTTTTCACCAGGTCATTGCTTTATGGATTTGGATGTTTTAGAGGGTATGGTTTTTTCATCAGTACTAGGCCCTTGCATCCTTGCATGGGATAGCTATCCAAATAGCGATGGGTTTGTGGAAACTGGTCTTCATGATTTTGATGCTGGGTAAGGGCCTTTATCTGTAGTCTTTAATGGTTTGTTTGGATTTGAACTTTCAAAACATGGATACATGATTGTTGTTTCTAACCTTTGATTTCATGTTGGGTTCCCCCTTACCCCTTAAAAGAGGATTATGATAATAAAAAAATTAATTTTCAGTCAGTAGTTAAAGAACAAAATAACTTGGACCCATAATTTTTCTACTCATTAAGTGTAGTATCAATCTATAGTTGATAGCATTAAAACATGTGGGAGACAAATCATGGGTTGTATGACCTAGAAAAAGTAGAATTTTACCAACCTAATTATCCTTATTGAAATAGAACTCACCATATCTGAAGATCCACCTGGTGTTGTTTATGATAAATGGAAACTATTTCATGATCCATATCTGGATAAAGGAGGCTAGAGGTCATTAAACTAAGCTAGGAATATCAAGAGGATAACATAATTTAAATCTCAAGAAACATGCCTAAAGATATTTACCTTCAATGATATCATATACAATTATCCTAAGAGTAGCCAACATCATATCAATTAATCTTGAGATATTGATGATACCTTCATCTAGTAGGTGTATAACCTTCTTCTATCCAACATAATGTAGATATGATCTAATCAAGAGTCCCACAAAATGTTCACAAATAACTTTTCTAATGATTTCATAACACCCATCATTATACTAATCACATCTAAAATAAGAAATCATTTGGAATATGGGACACTTTTAGTAAGGGTGATTTTTTTCTAAAAAGAAAGGAATATGTTCATGCAATTATAAGTATATGTAGAAATATTATCATTAAATAAATCATAATAAATAATTTAAACCATCTTAGGGACTATTGGGGTACCAAGCTAAAAGAAGTGAAAATAAACCTTGTTTTTGAGTCATTGACTCTATTTAATTATTTATTTTGAAAATAGCAATACCTTTTAGATAAATTTGATTTAACATGAATTTTTTATTTATGTTCTTATGGTGTGTAGAAAAAAATCATTAAACCTAATTCTATATATTTTTTATTCTAATATTAATCATGAAAAAATTTGGTAATTTTAATTCTCTATTAATATTACATTGAATTGATTTATGATTACTGTACCGGTGCTATATTTAATTAATGGAAATATGTGAAGATATTCTAACTTCATATAAATGTGTTAAAGAAGCATCTATTGTAGTTAAAGATGATCCCAAAGAAATTAGAATCTGTGCATTGAGTGATTTCATATAAAAATTTATTATTCTTTGAGGAATGATAAAAGAAATGTGAATATTCACTTTGTGATCTTGCAATCTCTTGAAGTCTAAAACATCGTTTTTTTTTAGAGTGCATTAATTTTTATTTACATTCTTTGTGTTTTCATAAGAATTCATTCATGAGTATTTCATTGTAATACTATTAAAATTTCATATTTTATTCATTATTTTTATTATACTTTGAGATTGAGGGATTCGTTGATGAATAATGAACTAATTAAAATCATTAAGATTGTCAGTTTCAAGATGTGGAAGAAAGATTTTAAGAATTGGATTTCTTGAGTGATTATAATGTGGAATATTGAGTGTTCAGGGATAGAAACCAATACCTTCTAATGGTTTTATGTTTTGGTATTCCAAGGTATGAGAAGAAAGATATTTCTTGTAACGGATCATGATTTTGGATCCTTTAAAATAAGTTCAATGTTCTATAAAATGTGTCAAAAGCTATATCCAATGTAAATAAAACAGACCATATTAATAATATATTTTTAATAAAGCTATAGAAAACACTTAAATGGTAAATAATTAATATTTATCACCTTTATAAGGTAAATAATTAATATGAGTTAATATTGAAAAGTTATTTTCAATAAATGTTGTTTTTATTACATTATATAATTTCATTAAAAATTTAAATATAAAATTTTTAAAATTTAAATTTAATAAATTAAAATTCATTTTTAAATTCTTCACAACAAAATTGGCTTAAAATATTTGATGAAATTTTTCTAAAATGATCGATTTTTAAGTGAATATTAAAAAATACTGATTTTTTTATTATGGTCACTTATATATGACATAGAATTTTATAAAACATTTTTTATATACAATATTTATATTTCTAAAAATAATTAAATCATTTAAAAATAATATTCCAATTTATAAAACCTATGAATATAATTTTAGAGAATTAAGTAGTATTTTATGAAAACTATTTTTTGTCTATTTCATTAATTAAATTAACACATGGGGAAAATTGTATTTGGATTTATTTTAATTTCACATAACACTTATCTATAAAATTATAATATTTTTAATATATTTATAATCAATAACATTGATATTTGATTTCTATACATAAACATTATGCTCAAAAATACACTTTTCTGAGAAACAATTTTTTACGCATTTCATGCATTAACATTAAGATTAATTTCCCCCCACATAGAAAGTTGTTATGATAAAATGATTCTCATATTTGAGGTAATAATATTAATATTATTTAATGAGTGTAATTTTATTTTTTTATTAATAATAAACATTGGTTAAAGTTGGGAAAGTGTATTTTAAAAACATAGTTTCTTTAAATATTTCAATTTTCTATTAAAAACTAAATTTGAAAATTTTATAGTTTTAATGATAAAAAATAAAACACATATTTTAATTCATTATAATAAAATTTACATATTTTGAATATTTGAAAATTTTCTAAGAAGGTTGATTTTTATTTAAAAAATATAGGATTTAGAAAAAAAAATATATAGTTGCCATGATTTAATCACTATATAGGCATAACCTAAAATATTTAAAAATATATAAAGAAATAAAATATTAAATTCAGTAATAACATAATTCATTTTTACATATTATATTTATCTAAAAAACCTATTCAAAACCTTTTTATAACTAAATAAAATTGTAAATGTAACATAAAAACTTTTTTCCTTTTCTTTTAATTAAATAATATTTTAATAATTATTCGGTTATTACATGATTTCAATGTTAAAAAACGTTATTTTTTTATAATAAATCAATATATTTCATAAAAATTATTAACATTGATAATTTTATCTCACACATATGTATTAAGCTTAGAAACATAATTTTCGTAATGATTGTTTTCATGCATTAAGTATGTTTATATTAAAAATAAAAATTATTAACCGTAGAAATTTTATTTGATAAAATTATTTTATCATTTATTATTGTTATTCTCAAATCATGTGATAATGAAAAATTTATTTGCCTTCATTTAAATTTACTACCATGGGTAAAAGGAAAAGTTACCTTGGTAAAATTATACCTGGGTAAAAATGAAAGTAAAATTTAAAATCCTTAAATTACACAATGATGCCTCTAAAATGAGTGTATGGGAGGAATATTTGACCTCACCATGTACCAAACTCCATTATTTAGAATATTTGTAATTATTAACATTAGAATAGTGACATTGTATTATTAACATATAATGTTTTTTTCCAAAAGTGCATTTTTCCTCTATTATAAATGGTGATCACTTACATCCTTTCAAATATAAACATCTCATTCGAATTACTACTTGGAACTATAACATTTTAATCTCCCTTGAACCCCCTCCCACAAAAATAATCCCATTGTGAGTCTTAGTTTTCTTAATGCCTTCAATTTAAATTGTACATTCAATCCCTAGGGCATTCGGGCCATGATCATGGGCCTATGGGCTATTTAATGGGTCTTACTCTACCTAGATAGAAATAGGTCTTTGATTTCATAATAAAATGAATCTTTGGCCCGACTTAAAAAAAATACATAAGAAATCTCTCCTTCTTAAGTTCTTTTAATAATCATACACTTCCAAAGTCCTTATAACTATAATAATATAATAAATTTAGTATCATTAGTATACTGATATGTTTCTATATTAATTTTAATCCCTTTATTTATTTATTTCCACTAATTTAGAAAAAAACTAACGCCAACCGTGTGTGTGCACGGATTACCACCTCTATGAAGAATCATTTTTTATTTTTATTTTTATTTTTAATTATTTATCCAAACATATTAAAATATTTTTAAAAATATAAAAAAATAAAAATAATATCTTTATTCTTCTATTATAATGACATTTTATCAAACAAAACATCTCATTAGCCATACTCACCAATCGAGTTAAAGAGCGTTCAAGTTTGGGTTGGTTTAACAACCTACATGAATGGTGATTCAAAATTTATTATCAATGGATATGGGAACATGATAAATAATATTAAAATAATTTAATAATAAAAATAATTATTTTTATATGATTATAGAAATATTATAATATTTATTTAACTTATTGTTAAAGTAACATTTTCATTCACTGAAATCGTCAAAATAAGCCAACACTGATTCCATTTTCACACAGTGTAATTAGAAGACATATAGAATGGATTTAGTGACATAAAAATAAATATAAGATATGTATTAAAGTATATTTAAATGTAGTTTAGTTATTAATTTGGTGTCAAAGGGTGGGTAACGACATCAACACTATAGAATGTGTAAAAATGATTAATTTTATGATCTCGGTGGTCTAAATATGTTATAACTAACCAAAATACAAAAAAAAATTATAAATGAAGTATATAAATGGTAATATATTTGAATAAGGTTATTAAATATATGTTTAAGGTAGATATGTTTCTTTACATGATGTTATAGTTCCATCAACTAAGAAAGGAATAAATGTAAGGGTTTCTTTGCCTCAAATTTGAATTCCATGAAACATGTTTAAGTTATAGACCTGTTTCTATTTTAATTGGTGTAAATAATTAATTATTGTATTTTTTATCATGATCCTATTTTATTTCATTGTTTTTAGTGACTTATTTTATGTTATAACTCTCATGAGTTTTTTATGCAAAAGTTATAAAGGTTGCAAGGTATTTTTATGACTCAAATCTCTTCTATGGGTAATAATCACTCTTTTTTGGGTATAATATTTTGAGGTTTTTCTATTATAACCTATGATGATTTTATGTTATATATACACCATCCCATTGGGGAAATCATATTTCATACCAATTTCTTCTTCCTCAATGATTTTATTATTTTGTTAAAAATCATTTCCCTTAAGAACAATTCCCATTACATTAAATGTATTTTTCTTCCATGTTAATATTATTACTTCCCACAAATGTTCATTATTACCAAGTGGAAAATGAATTTTTTTTATCTCCAATGATATTTTTTTCATTATTTCATTTTAAATAAACAATTTTATTATCCTTTTATCAATGTGGGTTTTCAAACAATGGATATTTTAAATTGTTTAAATGATTTTTCTATCTTTTCAAAATAAAGGGCTTTTATCATCCACTCCAAATTTCCTTTTGATAACCTTCATGTCCTTTTTCAAGGTTCCATTGTTGAATATTATTTTTAAAAGAAATTTTTTAAAAAAAAATTCCACAGCCCCTTTTTTTAATACTTTATGAGATTTTTTTAAGAGTAATGGTTGTCAAAGTATTTTTACTTCCCCTTTTTGAAAACATTATGACTTTTTCATGACTCCATTATTAAATATTATTTTAAAAGTAAATGTTTTAAATATGTTTGAAATTGTAATTTTGACCCTTTATGTATTTTTATAGACCTTTTTAGGGACTATTTATAATAAGGTTTTCAAAATTATTCTCATTCTCTCTATAAAAATGTTTTTGAATGTAATTTACACTACAAATTTTATAATGATATTTAAAATGTTTTTTTGAAAAAAATGTATATCCACTTCCATTTTTCATCCAAGTATTATCCATCATGAAGCGATGTTTTTATCATCATATATATGTTATTATGATGTGATTTAATTTTTAAATGAGAATGTTGATAATATATGATCTCTTAATATCACGTTATGTGATGTTTTTGAAAGGTTTAAGAAACTCATTCTTTTTCTATTAGTTATTTACATGATGATGATTATTTTAATTTAATGGGGAATAAAAATGTATGGATTATGATATTGGTGGTACCTATATTTCCCTCCAATGAATTGTGTAATGTATTATATCTCATGATATTGAAATTTTTTGTGAACAATTTATCAAGTAGCTAGGTTTATAGAGGGTGAGTTTCATCATGTATGGCTTTATCCACAATTTTATGAGTGAATGGGTTGGTGGGTAACCAAGTTCACAGAAATAATAAATCATATGTTTATTATTGTTCCACATTTTTATATTTCATATCAATCTGTGATATGTTCTCATGATTACATCATATTTTTAATTTATTCCACACTTTTAATTCATGCTCAAATGTTTTTTGTTATTGGTATAAATATTGAATGAGATCATATCCTATATGACTCCAGAGTGATGTTTTTATGATATTATATTTTTTTTATCATGTTTTTTGATAATAATAAATGGACTTGTTATCTCTTATTAATATATTTATGTCTTTCTCATGATCTTCCTAATGTTTTTGAGTAGGAACTTTATGATATTGTTTTCCCTTACTGAGAATTTTAAATCACCCCTTTATTATGTTTCCATTCCCCAATATGTTAATATGATTATATCATGTCATATATATATGAAATGTTATATAGGATTGTTATTATAGATAAATTTTCACAATTATAGTAAAATAAGATATTTATGTAGGTAATCTCTAGTAAACTAAACCTTTGGTCTTTTGGTTGTGAAACTATTTGTGAGATGTATTATTTAAATCATGAGGTCAATTTACTATTTATTTCATGTTAATAATGTTTCACTTAATTTGGTATCAAATCATGGTTTAGTTATTTTGAAGGTTAGTTTAGTAATTTTTGGGGATTACTTTAGTCATATTTTGTATTATAGTAAAAGAACCTTAGTAAAAAATAGTAGAGTTCAGTATATGTATATGATGATACCTTGGAATATTTTTAATATCTTGGGTAGATTATTTTCACTAGAAATAAATATATGTCTGGATACTATAAGTGGATTAAAACTCTTGAACATTTTTACCGAGGGTTAGTTAAGCCAAATTGGGTGTATTGGGAATTAAATCGACCAACACCTGGTGAATGAAAAAGAGGCCTAACTACACGCATGGTTTAGCACTCCCAGGGGATAATCTATAGTTGATCATTTTCTCTTTATAAAACTTTATAAAAGATTTATTTTTTAGTTACATTGATGGATTATTTTAAGAATTATAAGATAACTCAACATAATGTAACCTAAGCCAAACTAGTATTGATATAAGTTAATATAAAGGAACTATAGGCCAACATGATAATATGAAAGGAAAATAGTTTTAAGGTTGAATTAATTTTTATGATTATGATAATATACTAGTATTACAATTGTCTCATCACTCATGTTATCCCATTTAGATTTAGTAACATATCAAACTAGAAGGAACCATAGGTCGAGGGACAATGTGAAGACTACATCAAGGAATAACCCATCTGAATGGGAACTGGAATATGAAATATTGTGATTATTACAAACCATCTATCATGGAATATGATTAAAAAAGTGAACATAGTCAAAGCCTTAAACATACCAATAAATAGAAAAATAGAGTCTCATGAAAGATCAAGTGATGAAGCTTATTAAGAAAAAAATGTTAAATTTTCTATATGTAAAAAATGTGGGAAGTACCAATATAATTTCTATAAGGGGTTAGGAATATGCTTTACTTGTGGATGAGTGGGTAATCAAGGTTCATACTATCATATGAAAATGAAGAGTTCAATTAACATGATAAAATAAGATAAAAAACATCATAGTGAACCACTAACATTTAAATTTACCATGTAGGAAGAACTATGGAATTATACAAGTCAATTCCCTAATCCAATGATTAATGAAAATGGTAGGAATCCTCAACTTCCTAGATCCAAGGAGTGAGGAAGAACCTATGAAATGACTATTTATGAACTAGATAATGGTAATTAAGTTTCTCTTACCCTCCTCCTCGAATTAGTGCATGTACTCTTGTTGAATCAACCCTATTGTATATAGAATTTTTTCTAAGAACATTAAGTCACCAACCATAGTTATTTGTTTTTATTGGTATGATTATTATGTTTGTGGAAATAAAATTGATTCATCGTAACAACCTCCTCCAAAAAAATGACTTGGACTTTAAAATAAAACGGTTATCTTCACTTTAAATCCATATTAATTTCTATAATAGGAAAAAACATATTCTAAATCAACTGATCCCATCTATTAGAGAAAGAAAAATTTTGAATTATCTGATGAGAAAACTAAATCATTCACATTGTTCTTAATACCTAATTATGAGATATAATTCCTTGAAATTATTAATAAAAATAAGTGTTTTCTAGTATTACCAATGATATTGTGGATATTATCTTATTATAGATAACATGTTGAGTTATTTTAATCTTTTTTACACCTTTATCTATTCCTATGAGTAAATTATGATTAAATTATGAGGACATGGTTTATTTTAGTGGGTAAAATGTAACAACGCCATATTTTGGATCCTTTAAAATACATATTGTGTTTTATAACTTATCTCACACGATACCTCTAATGTAAAAACAAACACAAAATATTCAAAATACATTATTAATAAACCTATATAAACACTAAAATGTTAAAATATTAATATTTATTACCATTGGAAGGTAAAAAATTAATATGTGTTAATATTGAAAATTTTGTTTTCATTAAAATGTGTTTTCATTATATTAGATATTTTTATTAAAAATATATATTAAATTTTTTTAGAATTTAAATTTTATAAATTAAAATTCCTTTTTGATTTCCACAAAACAAAATTATCTTAAGTCGTATTTATGGTATATTCTAAAATCATCGATTTTATAAGAATAGTAAAAACACTAATTTTGTTAATACCATCAATTTTTATACGATATAGTATTTTTTGAAACATTTTCAAAATGAAAAATAAATATATCTAAATAAAATTAAATAATTAAAAATATATATGTCAATTTGTAAGCCCCTTCAATATCATTATTGAAAATCAAGTAATATTTTATGAAAATTATTTTTCATTTATTTCATTAATTAAATTAATGCATGGGAAAATTAAGATTTATATTTATTTTAATTTCACATAACTTTTCTATAAATAATTATAATATTATTAATATCATTTTAATTAAGAACATTGATAATTTTATTCTGTACATAAACTTTAGTCTTGAAAATACACTTTTCTTGAAAATGGGGTTTTATGCGTTACATGCGGTAAGTTTAAGATTAATTTCCCCACACATGTATAAGATGCAACCTTTTCTAGGGGTGTATCAGGATTAAGTGGTGAGTTTTGGATGTAGAACAAATACATGTTATAGACCTAATTCATGATTTAAATTGTTTTGGGTAGACCCTGTGAATTTAATTCTTGTCTTGAATTAATTAAAAACTTAGAAAAATTTACACCCCCTATAACTGTTTTCACCACATGTAAACATGTCATATAAGTAGTTTTCTCCAGGTGACGACATGTCACAGAAGTAGATTACACCCCCAATAACTATCCTTCACCATATGTTGACATGTCACGAAAGTAGATTACACCACATGTAATCTTTATTTATTGTTTTTTAAGGGTTGTGATGGGATTTCTTTGAAAAATCATGAATTAAGTCAGGACTTTTACATGACGTGAAATGGGAATTCACGTCGTGTAATTCTGACACCCATTATATTAAATTCATGACTCCAACATCGTGTGAACATCCAGAGTCACCTCTCATCCAATTTAGGGCTTTGGAACCCTCTCCTCTTTGTCACAGAATCTTCGTACACCTCCTCCTTGGTTCGAAGCTCCCTCACACACCTCTATCTTAGACCGAATCTCTTCCACGCACCACCATCTTTGACCGAAGACCCCCCCCCCCTCCGTGCCTCCTAGGTATGGGTGTTCTTCTCATTTAGATCTATATTTCTCTTCTTATCCTCTTCTCGGATAAAATAAAGGTGTTTATCTGATGTTGGATCTAGATCTAGATTTATTGAATCTAGATCTAGGCTTGTTAGATCTAGAACTAGATTTGTTGAATCTAGATCTGGGATTATTGAATCTAGATCAAGATTTTTTGAATCTGGATCTAGGCATTTTAAATTTAGATCTATATTTAAGAGATCTTGTTTCATTTAATTGTGGATTTATATTTCAGATCTAGATTACATTCATTGTCGTGTTCTCGGTTGATCAGCTTCAAATTGGAATTATCTATTGGCAAGTGTTCGTCACCGTTCTTGAGGTAGGTGGTCTTTAATTCAAATCCCAAAGTCTTAATTGCATTTATGTGTATATAATTGTAGAATTTCTATTGGTTGTTTAGAAATTGTGTTCTTGATTAAATTCATTGATTTGGTGAATTAATTAATTAAGGGAAATGTTAAATTGAGATATTGGGATTTTAGATCTTGAATAATTTAATTGTTAAATTAATTATGGAGTTATTGAGATTGTTGAACTTGATTAATTAATTATAGAATTAATTAATGTGAATGATTGGGATTATGAAATTGTGATTTCAGATAATTAATTATTGAATTAATTATGGTGAGTTAGATATTGTTGAGATTGAATAATCAATTAATGAATTAATTATTATTTTATTAAAGTTGTTGAATATGGATGATTAATTTTAGAATTAATTATTGGATATTGTTATGATTATTATATTGATTACGATGGAACAATTAATTAAGGAATTAATTTGGGTGGTTGAATTAATGGAGATAGAACAATTAATTGGTGAATTAATTGGTGATATTGAATTGTGTCGTATAGAATTAATTGATTGATGAATTAATTAATGGGTTTATTATGAATATTTAATTTTTGAATTAAATAAGGGGATTAATCAATTGGAGAATTAATTAATGTGAGCAATGTGATTATTTAATTATTGAATTAAATAATGGTATTATTTAATTATTGAATTAAATAATGGTATTATTTAATTAGAGAATTAATTAATGTGGTTATTTAATTATTGAATTAAATAAAGGGATTATTTAATTGATAAATTAATTAATGTGAGTAATGAGATTACTTAATTTTTGAATTAAATAAATGATTAATTAATTGATGAATTAATTAATGTGAGTAATGTGATTATTTAATTTTGAACTAAATAAATGAATTAATTAATTGACAAATTAATTAATGAGAGTTATGTGATTATTTAATTGTTGAATTAAATACATGGATTAATTAATTGAATAATTAATTAATTAGAGTTATGTGATTATTTAATTATTGAATTAAATAAATGGATCAATTAATTGATGAATTAAATAATGAGAGTTATTTTATTATTTAATTATTGAATTAAATACATGTATTAATTAATTGATGAATTAATTAATGGAATCTATGTGATTATTTAATTATTGAATTAAATAAATGGATTAATTAATTAAAGAATTAATTAATGGGAGTTGTGTGATTATTTAATTGATTAATTAAATAATAGTATTGATAGGATTAATTAATTTTTAAATTAAATAATGGGATTGAGTTAGATTAATTAATTGGAAAATTAATTAATAGAGATTTTTGTGTTGAAGAAATTTAATGAGTTAGATTAATTAATTGGAAAATTAATTAATGGATATTATTGTGTTGAAGTGATTGAATGAGTTATATTAATTAATTTGAGAATTAATTAATGGAGACGATTGTGTTTAAGTAATTGAATGAGTTAGATTAATTAATTGGTGAGTTAATTAATGGGGATCGTTGTGATGGTGCAATTAAATGACTTGGATTAATTAATTGGTGAATTAATTAATATGTATTTTTGGGATATTGAATTGATATAATTGGATAATTAATTGATTAACTAATTATGAGATATTGAGATTTGAGAATTGATATAATTAATTTTGGAATTAATTATGAAGTATTGATATTTTAAATGAGATAATTAATTTCAGAATTAATTATGGTATTTTGAGCTTATGGATATTGATTAATTAATTGATGAATTAATTAATGGGATTGTTTTTATTAATTAATTAGGGAATTAATTAAGGGTATTTATGTGAAAAACTTATTTTTGAATTAATAATGGAATTGGGGGATAATTAATTGTTGAGTTAATTATCGAATTGTTGAATTATAAGTTGTGAATAATTAATTGGTAAATTAATTATTAGATGTTGAGTTGTGAAATGATTAATTAATTATTAAATTAATTAATGGAATTTATATGGCAATTAATTGTTGAATTAATTAACGAAGTTGAAGTGACCAATTTATTAATGAATTAATTAAAGGGTTTTCTATGGTTAATTAATTATTGAATTAATTAACATAGTAAAGGTGACCAATTAATGGATGAATTTATTAAAGGGTTTTTTATGGTTAATTAATTGTTGAATTAATTAAAAGATTTATATGTGATTAATTAATTGTGAATTAATTAATGGAATGATTGGTGAAATGGCTATTGGTTGTGATTATGTTGGCATGGAGTCGCACATGGGATAACTGGGGTGTGAGAAAGAGATTAACTGGGAAGACTGAGAGAGATTTTATTATTGTTTTCTGAAGGTCTATGTGAGCCTTTGAGGAAGAAGAGTGTGTGAGCCTCTTTTTGTTTTTCGAAGGACTATATAAGCCTTTGAGGAAGAAGGTTGTGTGAGCTTTGTTTATTTTTCAAAGGACTGTATGAGACTTTGAGGGGAAATACCACAAGTGATTTCTTATTTTTCCTAGGAAGCATTTATGCTTCGTTTTGTATTACTCACATTAGACCCTTGAGTTTTGAGCCCTAGGTACACATTACTCATGCTGGACTCATTTAAATGTTTATGTATTTGATAAATGACATATGAATTATGATAATGGATAGTAAAATGGACATTAATATTTATGATGTCCCTTGGGGATGGATCGGACTCCGGTGCGGGTCAAAGCAGGTATTGTGGTTCGGGTGTCCATGAAAACCCTAGGGAATATGTGGTTAAATAAATAGAAACTGAATAAATGTAAATTATTTAATTTATTAATTGTATTTTATTCTTTATACAACTATATACAATATTGTTGACTAGATTTGTTTTAGACACCATTGGGGGTGGCCTACTTAGTTGTAATCACACCCTACTCAGGTTTCCTGATCAGTTCTCGAATAGACTTTGTGTTTTCTGTATAGGTTAAGGGTAAAGGCCCTATGTTAGATGGATGAGTTGGGATGGATCATGGTGATGAAAACAGACTTTTTTTTAGGACCCACTTGGAGGAGTTGTTAGTGTCTGTTTATTTTGGCTTTTTCATATTGACACTTAGCACATACTTAGCATGGCATATCTATTGTTCAATTTGACATTGTATTTTCATGCTTTGGTTATCATGAGATATTTGTATTTTTTATGATAATATGTTTTCTATATTGTTTATATATTTATGTTGGTGTATTACTCTGATAAAGAAAAAAAGAGGGTATAGTCTCCCCGTGATTAACTTATTAGACCCTCACTGCTAGTCGGCATCCTCTGGCATATGGGGAGGTACGCTTGAGGTCATGTGGCAGTTTGGTTTGGGGCATCGATGTGTGGCACCCAATATGGGACGTTACACATAGAAAGTTAATTTGATAAAATTATTCATATATTTGATGTAATCCATCCAACGGCCCAAAGGCCTTCAAATTTTTATTTTGATAAAGCCCCCTTTTAAGGGATGAAAATGGGAAACCCATGACATCAAGACTTAAACAACAAACCAAGCCCCAATAGACCAAAACTCAAGATCAAGAACAACCCTAAATACAAGAGATCAGCTCCTCCCGGCAACAAAAGACATTAAAAATAGCTTTCATTGTCTCATCGCAGCATGACTAGCTGCCCCGCACAAAAAAGCATGGGCTTGGTACTGATGGAAAAATCCATACTATCTCAAACATCTGATTCTGAGAAGCCATGAAATAATGGGAACTCCTTGCCCTAAACCTTATCTGAAGAAGATTCTTTTAGAAAAACGATTGTAGAATCACTTAAGCCACAGACCACCAAAACCAAAACCTTTCCTCCTTTCCAACATTTCCAAAGCAGTGAAAAACATAATTGTCCTCCTTGCCATCCAAAATCAGCACTTCAGTGCAAAAAAATTACCGAAGAACTAAACACACATCCCACACCAAATCCTCAACCAATTCCTGAATTCAGAAACCCATCACACGAACAAATAAGACCAAACTCATCCTAAACAAAACCTGAATCAGCTGCCACAATTGAACTGAATCCACCCAGAGTGGAACGAACATGAGCTCAGACCTCAAACCATCCATAACCACACCCAAATCCAATTCAAAGGGTCAAAAAATCAAGACAAAAATAAGAACCACAAATCCATCTACAAGGCCATGCAGTAAATAGAACCAAATCTTATTTTTACCTTCACATTCATGCCCGGACACCACCTCAACCCACCGCAAACGCACCCAGCTCGGAACAGAACCGTTATGTCAACCCTCATCCAGGAGAAGTGGGAATGACGACCGTAGGAGCCACCACACTACCAAAAAATACTTACCCAGTGAAGAAGGGGGAGATTGGAAGCAAGTCATTAAACGGTGGGAAGTACCAAGACAGTCGCACCCATGAAGATGACACCACCCCTGGGAGAAGAATCGTTGTTAAGAAGTGTCGAGATGGAGCGCTGAAGAGCATATCCAAAGTCGATCCACGGTGAAAGAGAGTTGGCGATAGGGGAAACCCTAACATGGAATCACCCCTTATGGGATCATTCTATATTTTATGTAACAATAATCATATTATTAAATATATCAATTTTCATTTTTGTTTGTAAATAGTTAATATGAGTTAACGTTGAAAATTAGTATTTTCAATTAAAGTAGTCATATTTAAATTTTTTATTTTTCTATTAAAACTCAATATGAAAATATTTTAATTTTAATAAGATAAAATAAAATCCTTTTTTATTCATAATATCAAAATTTAATTATTATAAATTTTTGATCATTTTCTTAAAAGGTTTTTTTTTAGTTGAAAATATGGGATTTATGAAAAAATATAATTTATATGATTTTATCAATATGTAAGAATAAAAAAAATATTTAAAATCATTACATAAATAAAATATGGGATGTAGGAATAAAATTATTAATTTTTCATATTCTTTGAACTTCAAAAACCTACGTCGAATATTTTTTGAACTAAAGAAAAATGTTACTTAAATATAAAAAAAATGTTTTTGTCCTTTTCTTTTCATTAAGTAATATTTAGGTAAAAATTTAGTTATGAATTAATTTCAATTTTAAATAAAAATATTATGGTTTATAATAAATCAATCTATTTTATAAATATTATTAACATTAATATGTTGTCTCACGCATAAATGTTAAACATTAAAATAAAATTTTTCTAAACCTGTTTTTATGTGTAAAGTAAATTTATTTTAAAACTAACAATTCTTAACCATAGAAATTTTATTTAATAAATTTATTTTTGAATTTAGTATTATAGTCATCATATAAGGTTATGAGTAAAATTTTATTTTTTTTATTATAACTAACTACAATGGGTAATTAATAATACTCTTCAAAATACCATATTACCATGATAATATAATTTCTTCAATGTCATTATTATACTTATATATTTTAATAATAATTATACACACTTTATTTATTCATTTCCATTAACATAGAATAAAAAAGTAATGTCGTTGGTGCATGTGGGTGGACTAGAGCCTCCACGAGGAATCATTTTATCGTTTTTTTTAATTTTTCTTTATTTATCCAAACATCATAAAATATGGTTCAATATCATAAAAAATAATAATAATATAATTATTATTAATTTATAAGATTTTATTCTAAAAGAAAACCCTCCTTAAACATACCCACCAATCAAGTTAACGTGTGTTCATGTTTAGTCGGTTTAACCACCTACATGAATGATGCTTTAAAATTCAATTATGGATTACTATGGGAACATGAAATGTAATACCCTAGTATTTTAAAATAGGAACATCATGTTCAATATCATATATAACATGAATCAAAAATCTTATAATATAATGTATCACCCTAATAATTTAAGATATATTTTTAAAAAATAAATAAATTCAATATCTTAGATAGTTTATTATGCAAGCAATAATGGGTTTAAACAAAACACAATAATTTATTAAAATATTATTATTTAAACATGACCATTATAAAATAGTCATTAATTTACCATGTATGAATAGTAATAACTAAATTAAGTAAATTATATATTTTACACATGTATAAAATAAATTCAATAGTTATATATTGTTTAGAAATAAAATAAGAATAATTTAAAAGAAAATGAAATGTTTTCTGAAATATAGTATTTTTCAAAAAGATAGATTAATAATGCTTTGTGCACATAATTTAATATTTATATTTAACAATTTTAGATAATTTATTTTACAAAATAATACACTTTTTTTAATGTGCATGTGAAAGTTATCTTTTAGTAAATTTTTGAGAATTTTCAGGAATGCTTTTTTTTATGAATAGTGAAAATTTCTAATTTTTATTGAAAACTTCCTTTTCATTTAAATTATTTACAAAGTAAATTTATATTTTAAATTTATTTTAATGTAACATTAGTCCAATAATATTACAATTTAATAAATTTAGGTAACTGGAATCAATTTCATATTGAATTACTATATGAAAACATTTTAAACTTTCAAAAGGTTTTATTTGGAAACCTCGTTTTTTAATGCATTTACCGGTTTAATTTTAAATTTAATTTTATCACTTATATAAATTTAATTGGGAAAAATAGATTCCATATTTTTAATAATAATAATTGATATTATATTATAAGTTGAACTTAATTTTTGACAATAATAAATATTGAAAACAATAAAAATCAATTACTCCGATTAAGGTGAAAACAGGTTTATCGAGGGTTAAACTAATAATATAAGGTTTAAAATGACAAAAAACATTTTCAAATACCATTTAATATCCATATTTATAAACTATTCCCTCTAATATTCAATAATTACTCATTTTTTATCCTTTTTCATGTAGAAAATTTGGGTACATTTTATTCTTTTCAAAACATTCCATATGTGTCATCTCCCCCAAATATAAAAGGCCACCCACTCTCCTCTCCTCTTCACACTTCAAAAACCATTTGTTTCATAAAATACCTACCCAAATTATTTAACTAATACCCTAGAAAAATCCTATATTCCTTTTTTATCATAACTCATAATTTGGAATGATTTTGATGCAATCCTAAAGAGGTCATCCAAAGAAGTGGCAACATTCTTAAAAAAGAGTTTTTATTTTATTTATTCTTTCATATATTTAAAATATTATTAATTAATGATAATATAATAACACTAGTATCACTCATATACCAATATTTTTTTATTTTAATGTAACAAAATATATCCATCTCCACATCCATCAAATGTAATGTGAAACTGATGATCATGTGTATGGCGGACTACCACCTCCCCAACTGATGTAACTCATTTTCCATCACCAAAAATTCAGGGTTTTGAAATAATGATGGATTTTATATATCGATATGATATTTATAAAATTAATTAAATTATAATATTATAATATCATATCTACCTTCTTACCTTCCAACCTGATGGAAAACAATAACATCGCTTGTGTGTATGGCGGACTACCGCCTCACGAAATGATGTGATGTTTTTTTACCATTTCTATTTTACTTAGATAGTAATAATTATATATTAAATGAATATATATGATATTTTATACATACTTTTACCTCTTTTATTATTATATCACATATACCTTATTACTTTCCAATATTTTTAAAATATAATAATGTCGCTCGTGTGTACGGAGGATTACTACCTCGAGAAGCATTCTGATCCATTTTTCAATAACGCTTTACATGGAAGGTAATAAGGATAAATTTAATTAATATATTTCTTATATAAGTCTTAATAATGACTATTTAGAATTTTATATATTGTTTTTCTTATTTTTTTTCCAGCCGTCTAGAAAAAAAATGAAAACAACGCTCATGCGTACATATGAACTACCCTCTCCATAAATAGTATAATACATTTTCTATCCCTAACATTTATTGATTAATATAAATACAAATATAATCAATATATATGATATTTATTTCATGGTTAACATTCTATTGATCATTTAACCATAATCTAAGTATAATGGATGAAATTATCGAACCAATACATACATAAAAAACGAATCAATTATCAGCCGAAACAGTGATTTTAACAAAGAATTATTAATAAGAAAGTAATAAAATACTATAAATAAATCATATATACTATGAAATATATGATTATTTTTCTTTATTATATGTATAATAAACTTATATTTATTATATAGGAGGTTCATAAAAATTTTAAGGAATTCGAACAAGTGGTATGGGTTTCTCCTCTAACTATTACTTTTCTGAGACATATGTCATATTCACCACTTATTTATTTTTTTGGTGTATATAATACCCCATTGATATGTTATATCATAAATATATTTATGATATTTAAATTTAAATTTCCATTATATGTTATTTATTTTATGGGTTTTATGATTCAAAAGTTACCAAAGTAGTAAGATTTTATTTCATAATCTCGTCATTATTTAGGATTGTTTATGTTTAAGTATCCCTTGGAGAATTATTTGGTATTACAATTTTAAAAACAATATATTTTCTTATACCCTGGTTATTTATGATATTTTCAAATATTTTTACCATTTTCCCCTATTTGGAACTTGAAATGATTGGGAAAATATTTTTAAGGAAAAGATATTTAATTTCTAGATTCTCTCTTGGGTAAAATTTCCCTGAGTAGAGAGACTTGGGATTAGACCACCTAATATTCAAGAGGATTATACCTTGTTAAAAAAAGTAAATGGGGTTCTCTATCAATCATTGTAGGCTTCCTTATGTGGATTTTTTCAATCTCGTATAACTTGATACCTTTGCATGAAGTATTCATATACCTTTTGCATATGATGCATTTGGATATGTATAAATATGTTTAGATTATATTTTTTAGTGAGTAAACAAATACTTATGTGATGTGTAAAAAGTTAAACATTAATGTGGTGAAAACACATTAATTTGGTTGTTGTAATAGGGATTATAAAACTAAAATTCCAGAAGCATGCATACAAAAAAGGAATAAAACATCATAAGATAAAGACTATATAATATGTAATAGTTAATAATTTAATGTTAATATGATGTATATTAAATTGGAGAGACTTATAAATCACTAAAATACTAAGTTTAAGATTCCTTCTAAAGAGGAAATTTTCATGAACTTGTTCATCCAACCAAGTAGTTTCACACCAAAGTGGAGTGACCTAGGATTATATTATGTAAGGAAAAAAAGTAATGATTGACTTTTGATTATTCAACCATGTAGTCTCATATTAAAGTGGGGTGTCCCTAGATTGTCTTGTATTAGATTATTTTTTATCTTTTCTTTAGGTTACACTTATCTAGTAAATATAAAGGGTTGGGATACTAGAGGAATATAGTTGATTATTATTCATATAATGGATATGCATAAATATTTTCCCACTAAACTATTCAGTAATCACAACTATTGTGATTGGGATGAATCCCTACCTAAATAAATAAAATTATGAGTTTCATACCAAAGTAGAGTTTTTACTTACTAAAATATGGATCTTGCCTCACTAAATTGATATGATGTGAGGGGTAATCATTTTTAAGGGGATAAATTTTATTAAAAATAATTAATGAAAATAAATAATACATGATACTCACTCACTTTTTGTCATTGTTGAAGATTATAGAATACTTAATGATAATCATTTTGAGATCACTTATAGGTATTAAATATAAAATTGTTAAAGATTGGTATATAGTATTCATAAGTTCTCTCAAGGAGAAACATTATGATCATTTGAATGAGAATTCTATAGAGATTAATTCCAACAACTCTGACTCATGGGTATTAGATACTGGGTGTTCATCACACATTTGTACTGAAAAATACAGACTTATAGATAGGAAGGAATTGATAAAGTTTTAAGTTTATCTTTGTATTGATAATGAAGCAATAGTTATTACATTATAAATTTAAAATTATGATCTAATTCTACCCAGTGGATTAGTCCTATAATTGAAAAACTATTATTATATTCTTACTATAAACATGAATTTTATTTTTGTGTCTTGTTAGGACAAGATGGGTTCATTCATTATTAAGGAAAAGCGTTGTTTTATATATAAGAATGAAATATTTTGTATCATTGGGAATATAATGAATGTTTTATATATTCTAGTTATGGATAATCATGTTTACAACATTTATAATAAGAATTAGGGGGTTAATTCTAATCCCACCTACATTTTTAATTGTCGTCTTAGACATATAAATGATAAACATGTTTAAAAACTCCATAGATATAGATTTTTGGACTCATTAGATTATAAATCATTTGATACATTCAAATATTTTTTACCAGAAAAATAACCAAGGAACCTTTTGGCAGAAAAGGTGATAAGGGTAGTGGACTATTGGATCTCATACATAGTGATGTATATTGACGAATGAGTATATAAGTAAATGGTGGTTTTAGGTACTTCATTTATTTTACCAATGAATTTATTCAGTATGGTTATGTGTTTCTTGTGAATAAAAAGTATGAAACTTTTAAAAATTTCAAAAGTTTTAGAATTAAGTAAAAAATAAACTAAGAAATAGTATTAAGATTATTCGATTAGATCAAGGTGGTGAATAATTGAGCCAGGAATTTACTATCCATTTGAGTAATTTTTCCACAACTCAATCCTCCCAAAACATCACAATGTAATGGTGTATCTAAGATAAGGATTCATACCTTTTTAGACATGGTTTGATGGATGACGAGTCTGTGTGACCTTCCTATTTCATTTCGGGGTTATGCTCTGGAGACTAATACATTTCTAATAAATTTTATTAAATCTAAAATATTCATAAAGATGTCATATGATATATATTCTGAGAAACATCCCATTGTTTATTTTATGAGGATTTTGGGTTTTGAAGCACTTGTATGACTATTGGCTATCAACAATCTAATCCCCATGTCATAAAATGATTATTTGTTGGTTATACTAAGGTAACTAAGGGAATTTATTACTAAAATCCTAATGAACATAAAGTTTTTGTGGGTCGATAAGGTATTTTTCTTGAGAGACATAATAAAGAGTTAGTTGGAGTAAAGTTAAACTTAGAGAAGTTCAATACTAATAAATAGGAAGTGTTCCTGAGATAGAGGTCCATCCAGTTCCACAAATAGTTATAGAAGAATAACTGACTCAAGATACATAGGAACCTTAAAGATTTGGTAGGATTTATTAGGAACCTAGGGGATATAAATTTCTCATGGCTAATTATGATGAAGTAATGTTCATAGGTGATGAACTTACTACTTATCAAGAGTCTATTGAGAGTTCTAATTTTGATAAATGATTAAAATCTATGGAATCTAAGATGGAATCCATATTCACTAACCAAGTTTATAACTTTATACTCATAGGGTGTAAGTGGATTTCCTATAAAAAACTAATATAGATGGTAGATTTTCTACCTATAAACAATTCCTGGAGGCAAAGGGTTACAAAAAATTTCATGGTATCACCTATAGAGAGACCTTTTAAACTATTTCAATGATAAATTTCATTCATATTTCTCAAGCCATAAAAACTCATTGTGATTATGAGATATATAGAATGGATGTTAAAACCGCATTCCTTAATGAGAATTTATCTAAGGATGTGTATATAATACAACATGGGGGTTTTTTAGTTCCAAATGAGTCTTATAAGGAATGTAAGTTGCAAAGTTCCATTTATGGACTGAAGCAATCTTCTCAAAGTTAGAATATTCATTTTGATGATACAATCAAAGATTTTAGTTTCATAAAAAAACCCCAGATGATTCTTGTGTATATAAATGGGTTATTGGAACTATAGTAGTGTTTTTGATATTGTATGTAGATGATATATTGCTTATTGAAAATGATGTCCTGACACTTCAATTTATGAAGGTGTGTCTGGGTAAATTTTTCTCAATGAAATACATGGGTGAAGTTTCCTATATAATAGGTATGAATATCTATAGAGATAGATATAAGAGTTTTCTTAGACCTAGTAATAACACATATATTGTAAATTGATAAAGTGTTTTATCATGGTGAACTCCAAGAAAAGGTCTTTACCAATAATTCATGACATGAATAAAGATTAAGTATACTTTTAAAGAGTTAGAAAGGATGGTTAAGATTACTTGTGTTTCCACCGTATGATCTATCATGTATGCTATGTTGTGTACTCAACACGATGTTTCTTATGATTTGAGTATAAAATGTATATACCATTCCAATCCTATAAATAATTACTAGATTTCTATGAAGAAAATTATTAAGTAATTGAGAAGGACTAAGGATATATTATTGGTCTTTGTAGGAGAGGATTAACTTTGTATAAATAGTTATATAGATGATAGTTTCCAATCCTACAAATATGATATGAAATATCAATCTAGATTTGTTTTTTTACTAAATGGTGGTGTTATCTGTTAGAAGAGTTCTAAACAAGCCTCCATATAAGACTCAAAAATAGAGGCGGAATACATCACTACATCCATCATATGCTTTGAAGGAACCTATTTGGATCAAAAATTTAACTTATGAAATTGGAGTGGTTCCTAGCATTGAGGGAGTAATCGAGCTATATTGCAACAATAATGGGGTTATTTCTTAGGCTAAGGAACCCTGGTCTCATTAAAGTACCAAAAAAATTCTTCATAAATACCATTTCATTTGAGATATCATTGAAAGGGGTGATGTAAAGATCAATTGGGTGGCTATATAGAAGACTATAGCAAATCCATTGAAAAAACCATTACCATAAAAACAACATGAGGGTCATGTAAAATTTTTAGTTGTAAGACGCATGAGATATTTATTATAATGGTAATAAAATATACCATGTTATTATAATAAATTCAATATCAAATTAGAATTCATTCATGTGTGCTGTAATTTATTTTACATAAATGATTGAATGATAATATCCCCTCAAAGTACGAATTTGATTCATTCATAACTGATGATCATTATAGAGTATTATAGGTTATAATGATATGATAAGGTTAACATGAATAGAATATTGTATTTTTTATAAGGGTTTTTATATGATATATGAAGAATAGATTCATGAGGTAATAAGTAGAGACTTATTACTTGGTTTGACCCACCAAATTATATCTCATGGAATTTTATATAATCATCGATATACTTAGGGGTGTATGCTTATTATCAATCCTTATTACCTAAGGTTGTAAATATATATATAATGAGAACCTTCATACTTTTTACCCTACTTACACAAGTTTAAAAATAAATTATCTAATATGGGGGTGGTTGGGTATGTTGTTGATTATGTCGTCGGTTAGAGTGAAACCATGATGAGATTTTTCTACTTGTATAACAAGAAAAGATATATTTCCCTTGATTTAATTTGAATGAGGAAATACGTTGTCATTCTTAGTTGAGTCACATATAATGTGTTCAGATATTTAGATGAGATATATGAGATGTTTTCATTTGTAAGATAAATTGCATATGATGTATTTAATTACTTGATTAGTATTTTTTAGAGAATCAAGAAAAGGTGAGTCAATTATACTATAATATCATGTTTGATGTCATGAACTAAATAATTATATTGGAATATATACAATTTATATGATAAAAATTGGGGTGGATATGTTCATATAAATATATGAGTATGTTTGATGAAGATCACACCAAACCCCTTAGTAGCTTGAGTAGTACTAATGCTTTTCCAGAGGCTACACATCTATGAAACAGAGATTTCATAGTTGTTTTAAATGTTACTAAGGCACATAGGGTTACATAGTTAGGCCCATGGATATGGATAAAGTTTTTGACAATGTTTTTTTTTAATGAAGATAATTTTATGAAAAATTGCATCCAAAAGAGTTTGGATGGATTAAAAAGGGTTGTGAACTTTTTCATAAAGTCCTTATAGAAATTTAGTGTAAGTGGGAGATTGTTGTACATGCACTAAAATGTACATTCATTCACACAATATGCAATAAGTATAATATATATATATATATTAAATATGTATGTGATGCATATTTGGTGTGTTACATTCGATGAAATGAATGGTATTTCCACTCCCACATGGGTTTTCATCAGTTATGAGACAAAGATTTGGTTTTTTATAGAATACACATTCATTGAAGTGAGTTAAATGAATTAACACCAAAAATCTATAACATTTAGGTTTTATGAGAAATCACCTCATACGTTATGATATGGTTGACACTCTTCATGAAATGAATAGCATCGATGATGGATATATAAGAGGATGTGATCCTATATAGTTGAGGTATGTGAGATAGCCAGTCAAAAATCTCTCCTTCCAAAACTTCATCTATATTTCTCCCTTATCCAAATAGTGGCCTTGGGTGATTATAATTTTAGAACATTCAACCTTGTTCTACAAGTGAGGTTCCAGAAGGGAATTTCGAAATTTAGGGATCTTGTATAATAAGTGCTCTTAGATCTAGTGTTGTTCTATTTATTTATACTATAAAAAGTGGTATCATATCTTAGTTTTATACTTATAAGGGTTTTATTATCCTTAGGGATTTTTTGTTTTAGTGGGAGTCTATTAATTCATAATTAATTTCATTGAAAGAAGGAAATTTCTATATTGAAAAGTTCTCTAGGTCAAACTTTGGATTCTAGAGGATACAGATTGAATATTATCTATACCATAAGGATTTCAAGATTCCATTAATGGGGATCAAACCAAAATTTATTGACAAATAACAATGGGAAAAGACTCAACCAAAAATAACTTGGGATAGTTTAAATGAAATTTTCTTGGAACATAACCTTCATCATCCCGGTAGTGAAGAAAACCATCATACTAATGATCACAGTCAAAAATATGTATGAACATACTACTATGAACAATTTCTTTATAATATGGTGACTTTTTTGGAGTTAGTTCCCTAAAACCAACTAATTTTTTAATTTAAATTACCATAATATTAACAAATATGTTATCACATGATGGTTTTTCATATACATAAAATCAATGTGATAATGTATTTAGAGTATTTTCCACATTGAAAGGTTATAGAAGTTCCTTGGTATAATGAAAACCTAGAAATTTTATGAAAATATTCTTTAACATATATCATATGATCTAGATGAAATATTTCTGATGATATATAAATTATTTTTTAAATTCATGTGTTGGAGGCTCATAAGATATTGATTCATTTTTTATAAAGTTCACACTTGGTAATCTCCAATAAGGAAGGTTATGAGGACATATATTCCAATAATAAATCCATATAATTTATGTATCGTTGAATATTCATATCCATAGAAATTATTATTGATTATTATAATTGATATTATTATTAATTTATATATTGAATCTTGTAATTTTATGTATGTATGAAAACCATGATGATGTATGATCACAGTGAGGTAACATACATTGAGTGAATTATAAGTAATATAAGATTAATTTAATAATTCAATAAAGGAGTCTTCATTTCAAAGTTAATGGAATAAGATATCTTTGGATATTTTATTGAAATAGAAATACCTAATTAAATCTATGTTCATGGTAGTTTATCAAAGAGTTTATTTTATAAAGTTAAAGA
This sequence comes from Viscum album, assembly GCA_963277665.1. Taxonomy (NCBI): domain Eukaryota; kingdom Viridiplantae; phylum Streptophyta; class Magnoliopsida; order Santalales; family Viscaceae; genus Viscum; species Viscum album. The sequence goes on from OY728119.1 coordinate 138,295,764, forward strand.
AAGATAAATCAAGCATATGGGGTTATAATAATAATAATAATATTTGACATGAGGATTACTTATATTAAACAACTAGATAAAGGGAACTTATAAAATTATTGACTATTTAATACTAGGTACCCAATTATATCATTTTATAGAATGAAGAGTTATTGTGAAGAATGTTAATACTATAGATATTCTCTCAAGTTCTCGAGAGAATATACTCCTCCCTCCCTCTTAAGAACAATAGGGAACAAGAGAAATTCTTGTTTGCAATCAATTAAAAACAATGAAAAGTACTAGGTTACCAAAATCATTTTCCATAGATTCAAGGAGCTCATGAAGATACCACTAAAGGAATCCTTTCTTAGATTATCCAATTTAAAAATAACACAAAAAAGAGAAATAATCAAATTGATCAAGGATAATTATCATGTTAAATATATTTTTTGTTGTAAGTTAATTATAAATTAAATGTGAAATATAATATATAAGATATTTTGGGGTTTCATTAATTTTGTTCTTTGGATATTATCCATTAAAACTGATGAAACCCCATTTTCAATCATTGAATTGACACTTATGATGTGCCTTAGAACTTTTAAGTGATATCAAAGTGGTCACATTATAATTTATACTTATTTATTATTTTTTTGATCAAATTCATGTTTGTTTTTTATGTTGTTTCTATTATTTTTTTCCTTAATCTAAAAGTCTAGATAACATGCTCATTCAAATTTATATGACCAAAAATAGGCTAAGAAAAAATAAATAGCACTTGAAGGTCCCATCCAAAGGTGCCAAGGTTTCTAGCTACATGACACAAATACATAATGTGTAATGGTAAATTATACACTATTTGCCCTTAGTTAAACACACAAGGTAAAAACCATGATAATCATGACATGGTGTATGGGTTGGTGTACATGGTGTCATTACAAGTCATGTATTGGCCTCCAGAGCAACACATGGTTTGATAGGGATTACACGGCATGTAGCTGGTATACATGTCGTGTAACCCCACATGGATTTGATCCTATGTAAATCATGGAATTCAGTGTGTTAAACTATGAAGAATTATTACATTCCATGTATTGAATATCAGTTGAGAAATGTGGCTTGAATCTAATTTCATAGTGTGTAGCTGGTTGTACACATTGTGTAACACACGATATGCTACACAAGGCATGCACTAAGTTCTTAGGTATGTCGTGTGAGTTGATATAAATGGATTACATGACATGTAGATGGATGTAAATAGTGTGTAACTCGTTCCAACTCATGAAAGGTACATACTGAGATAGTCATGTCGTGTGATTTAAACACATGGATAATTAAAGTGAGACCTTACTAAACAATGTGTAACTGGATGTACACATAGTGTTACAGGTGTTATTTTGCACCAAGTACACACTAAGTGATTTTATGCATCTCATGTGGAAATAAATTATTAATAATTATTATCTGTGTAATTTTTCAACTACATGATGTGTAACGATCATCGTACACACCATGTACTTCATGAAAATTTTCAACAGTACACATCGCATATATTCAAGGCTTGTCATGTGGCCATACACACAACACATGCTATGTGGTTTGACCCACATAACAACACACTGTGTATATCACAACATGCCATTTGGGCATACACACTGTCTAAGTACACAATACACAATAGAGACCACATACATTGTGAGTCACATGATGTGTTGGGTGAGTATTAAATTCCAGAAATGGATTTAATCTGATGAAAATTGGTACACGTTGTGTCACCTTCAGTACATGTCAGGTATATTTGAAATTCCAGTAATCGATTTAAACTTACCAAGAGGATACACATCATGTACTTAATTAATTTTAAATAAAAATAAATTTATTTATTTATAATTAAATAGGATGGGTATCATAAGGACTGTTTAGAAAAGTTATTATGATAAATAATTAATTAATTAATTAGTAGATTAATTTATTAATTTAAGTAAAATTATCTTAATAAGAATAGATTGAAATTAATTATAGTAATTCTAAATGAATAATCATTACATGTTGTGATTGATCATGATCTTGTATGGCTTATTCATGTGTTGGGTTTATATAATTTAATTATTTATTACATGGGTTTTATATGATAATTTATTATTAAATTAAATATTACGATCTATGTATCTTTTCTTCCTCCATTATTATGAATGGTCTTTTGTGTCCAAGGTTTATCTTAGGTAACCCTAAACCCATGGTAACCCTCACTTGTGAGTGAGTAAACATATATAAAGGATGGAGCTCCCAATGAGAGGAGATAGTTCAAGACTCGAACCAAGCTGAAACCAACCAAGAAGATATACATATTAATGGAATAATGATACAACTTGATCTAGACATCGAGTCAAGGAGTTATTTCCCCAAGGGTCATGGTTATTTTATCTTCGCTCGATAAACCAACTGTTATATAAAAGATCATGATCATATCAATTATTTATTTTATTTACCAGTGTATAGTTATTCATTTATTCATATGATGTATGGTTTATTTGTATGATTAAACATGATCATATGAAGTAAATAAATTAACAATCATGCTAAAATAAAATAAAATAAAATAATTATGCATAAATTATTTAATCAAATATAGTTAATTAATTGTGTAAAATTCACACAATATTAAAAATAATGTGAAGAATAAAATAAAGAATATTATATATAAGATAATTTTTGGCACCAAAATACGGGCAGAGGAAAAGCATCGCAAAGAGAAAATCAACTTCAAAAGGGATGACTCATGAAGACCACTCACGGGGCCCTTCACCATAGCCAGTGTGAAGCCAAAGCTCCACACCATGGTCACTGCAGAGCAAAGAGGCAGGACGCTCTGCAATTACAACGCACTGGACCAGAAGCCTCGTGCCAAGGAGGGAGCTGAATTGACCTCTGTGAGCCCGGGGAACTTGACCGAAGCCTTTGTGGGTGCCATAAAGAGAGCTCAGTGATGAGGATGGGATGATAGTCGGCTCCATAGTTACGAAAAACTTGACACATTCATCAGCCAATTGCAGAGTGCCATATGGCATTGCGCGGATCCCTCTCTACTTCGCACCGCCCCTCGCCTATAAATACTTGGCTACCCTCGAGCCCAAAGAATGGATACCCCAACCTTTCACCTTCTCTACTCTCAAATCATGAAGAACCTTCTACTTTGTGAATCCTTGAGAAAAATGAGCTCTTATAGGTACTTGAGCATCGTGAAGTACCCTTCCCTTAGCTCAAATACGACCCCTCTTCAAGAAGGGATGCCCTTCACGGAGCCCAAGGGCCACCACGAAGGAAGAAGATCCTCAAGGGGACTTGGGTCTTCTCAAAGTGCTCATGCTTCTTGAAATACCCTCTATGAACATGTTAACCCTATGCTAAGGTAGGGTCACTATGCTTCGTGAAGCACATTGCTTCGTAGTGCTATGCTTCCTAGGGTATCCTTGCTTCATGAAGCCCTACCCCGTGAAAGCCTTTCCACTTCACGAATCACCCTCCATATTCACATGTGCCCTATGCCTAGGCTAGGAAACCGCACTTCATGAATCATACCCCTTAGTGAAGCCCCTCCACTATATAGAGCACTAGATCTTCACAAGGCCTCTTCCTATGAACCCCTTTTCTCTGCAACCCCTTTTCCCGTACAACCCTACAGGTTCGTAAGAAGTTATTTAAAGGTACCTTGGGTGGTGCTTCATGTTGCGTTGCTTAGACTCATGCTTCTTTTCATAGGCACGCTAATGGATATTACTTCTTCTCATATCCACGCTAACGTGGTACCCTTAATGGATCACTCCATAACACCCCCTCTCCATGACATTGTCGGTGCCTTCCCTTCACCAAGGGTTAAAGTGTGACGGTTATGTAAGCCCTAGGGGTATGGAGTGAACCCTCTTCATCTGAGCTTTAGGATGTTAAACTGCCAAGAACCATCATCCTCAGCACATGACGTTAAACTGTGGCCTCACCCCATGCATCATACACAGGGTACCCCATCTTGGACATTATCTACGCCCGCTCATCTCCACGGGAGTGAGATCTTCCTCACATGGAATGTGATCCTCTCTACTAGAGTGGCACCTATCTTCAGAGAAGGGAAACCATCTTGGTGTAGGCCCCTAGCCTTTCTTGCAGGTGGCAGCACCCCTACCCCTCCTCTCTTCTTCAGTGCCAAAGACTAGAGGAGAGATGGGCAGAGGGACCTTCGTTCTCCCATCCCTCTCCCTCTGGGATTTGTCTCCATCAGGCCTCTGTCCTGGAGTAAATCCCAATCTCCATATCCTTGGTATACTAACCACGCGGAAGCCCCTGTTTCCTCTTTGGGTCGCTAACCACGTGTAAGCCCCATTCCACTTCCTGCAGATGCACCTTTCATGATGTGTTCATTAGATCTTTTCTGCCTCTTGTTTCTCACACCGAGCATGACTCACGTGGGATCAGAGTAAACATTGGCCATGACACCCTTCATGGAATGTCTTAGTGCATAAGCCCCAATCCCCCATTCTGAACTACGTGGACTTTGATCATTGTCTCCTAGACATGGTACGTAGGAATTCTCCATGAGGTTCAATCCCAACACCTACTTGTACCAACCCCTTCAAGCCGGTTCACCTTTTTCCCTAATGACATTAAACTATATCTTCCCCTTCCGAACTACATGGGATTTGATCCTTATCTTCTAGGAAAGGTATATAGGAAGTCTCCCTGAGGTTAAAGCCCAACACCTACTGGTTCTGACCCATTCACGTCAATTCACCTTCATCTTACATGACATTAAACTACATCCACCATCCCAAACTACGTAGACTTTGATCCTTGTCTCCTAGACACGATACGTAGGAAGCCTCCCTGAGGTTGAAGACCAACACCCATCAGTCCTAACCACTCCACGTTGATCCACCCTCATCCTACATGATGTTAAACTGTACGCCCCTTTTTGTCCCGCAAGACATTAAATTGTGCACATTCGAACAACATGGGTTTTTCTCTTTTCCCTCTTTAGGCAAGGTATGTAGGAAGCCTCCCTGGGGTACAACCCCAATCATCAGTAATTTGTTGTGTTCCTAATCAATGGTATGTGTTTTTCAATCAGCAATAAGCTATTGGAACCTGAAAGAGCGCTGTCGTGGGCGCCCTCAAATGATTAGTATGATTTTGGGGTACTTAGGTGCAGTAGAGTGGCTGACCAAGGTCGTCTCTCAAAGGAGGAAGTGAATTTAACTACTTATTAGAGGTATTCTAAAAATAAAATAAAAGAGAATAAAATAACTACTTGAAAGGATGGGGGTGGTTTTTTTTATAGTTTATGAACCTATAAGAAGTTTTCTGGAAGAAGATTGCATTTTTTTTTGTTTTTAGTTTTGAAATGAAGTTTCGATTAGAATGACACAACAAGAAGATGTTTTTTTAGAAATCTATTTTAAAAGGCGTAATCGATCTAACTCTACCTCTTCAATAATTTATTAATCATTATCATTTAAATTAATATTCACTTAATTATGATCCCTTAATTTGTTAAATCCAGAACCCTACGAGAATTAACTTTACCACGAAGATTGAAGTGAATTTTAACCTTAGGCTAACTTCGGAACATGCAATCGCAACACCCTGCTTTGATTGATGTTCTAAAATTAGCTTATGGTCAGTGGTAAATTAAGGCACATAACCACTCTGGAAATGAGTATTAATTGAGTTTATGGATTATATTTTAACTCTACAAATTGATCCCATGTGGTTTTGAATTACCGGTTAAGGTTGCGCTCTCACAGTTCACACAATTCCCGACCTCGCGTGTTTTGTGTTAACTATTCAATTGCTTGCTTAGTTTCATTTAAATTAAAAACTCAATTAATAGATCATAATATGTGAATTACAGTATCTCATTGATTCAAAATAAATGAATGAAGAAGGATAAAGGTCGATCGATTACTAAAAAGAACTACTCTTCCATGGGTGGTGTAGTCAGCGTGGAGACGTTTTGCATAAGCAACGGATTGAAAGGGTAGAACCCAATCTTGTCTCCACTCTTGTTTCCAACCCAATTAATAAGATTAATATAATAATAAGAGGGATGAACACAGAAGATTATTTGAAGAAAAATTCAAGAAACAAACATGAAAGAAAAGAAATACAAAGAAGAGGTGAGAGAGGAGATCCTTTTTGGAAGAGAGGTTTGCACAAAGGATTACTTCTTCCAAGAGTTGTGAGGGGCTCCCAAGAGACACCCTTTCGGACACACCTTCCCAAAGCCTCTACCAGCCCTCTCAAAGAGTTAAAACCCCCTTTAAATAGAGTTTGTGAGGGCTAGGGATACATAACTTTTTAAGTGTGAAATGAAAATCTCGGCCAAATATTTTATTCCAACTTGAACCGCCAATTTGACCTCCAAAACACGTGAATTGACCGGCCTTACAGAAGGATGATTTGTGAAAAATCATGTCCTCGAGCTTTCCTCAAAATTTGGGCTCAATACAAGCCCGTATGTAGAAGATATTTCCTAAATACAGAACCCATGTCCATTCTGCCGAGTCCAGCCCACCATTTGATTAATGGCTCATTTACTTCATCCAAATGCACTCTTTAGCTCTAGTATCCTGAATGAAAGTTGTATAAAATGAAGTTAGTAACACTGTTACAAAATTTCAAATTCAAATAATAAATATAAAAATATATATCTTCGAAATACTACAGTGCACTATTAAGGGTAAAACTGGAATTTTCACCAAATTTTCAAATGAATGATCAAATCCAAAATATTTTATAAATAAACATATTTAACACAATGTGAGGAAATTATATCATTTATTATCAATAAAATATTCAATAAAATAGTGTTTTATCAGAACCCCAATCAACGGTAAGATGTTGTCAACCCCAACCAGCAGTAATATGTTTTAGTCCGCAATCAACAGTAAGTCGTTTTAGTCCCCTTCACTAGGACCCACATATCTATTCCACCCCTATGGAGTTTGACCAACCCAAGCTACTAACCACACGTAATCCTCGGTATATATTTGAGTCATTGTCCTATGGGTGCACCATGATTCTATACCCACATCTTGAACTACGTGGACTTTTATTCTCCTCCTTAGGGATATGTAGAAAGCCTTCCTATGGTTCAATCCCCATAACTCATGTCCCATCTGGGTCTCTCCCTCGAGCCTATGTGTTTCGGGAAGGTCACGCCCTAACCCAAAGGTTTCACTTCCTCCGGGTTCTATCCATGTGTCCATTCTCACAGGTTTCCTCCTCAAGTGTCCCATCACCCCACAGAACTACGTGGACTTTGATTCCATGCCACTGGGATATGTAGGAAGTCTCTTCAAGGATCAATCCCAAAATAATTGTCACCCTCACATCGGTCCCATCACATTCTCCATTCACTTCACTCAACCATCTATATCCATCTTGATTCTTACCCAGGCCGCCACATCCTTGTGAGATCATGTCACCCACCTTCTTGCTGCTCCTAGTAGTAATTAGGATACAAACTACACGTTATCCCCAGCATCAGTATTCTCTCTAGGGGTTACACCCATCTGATCCACTCCCATCAGTGTTCTGATTAGTTTGATCTATCTCTGCGGGACGTTAAACTCACGGAATACCCTGTGTTAAACATAGGAAGTTGAGGAAAACCTCAGAGACATGCCCAGGGCATATAATTCTCCACAATTGATGTGGGATTCCTTGGGCTTCCGCTCCCTTGAGAATCCCTATTATAAGAGGAAGAAACCCAGATGCATTAGTGTTCTAGCATCCAGACATACCAGTGATGTCCAACATGACTACTCCCCTGACCGAAGGTTGCTGTCCTGACTTGACCCCTCGGAATGTCCTAACAGAGGCCGCGTAATTAACTAACATCCATGAAGACATGTCACTGGAAAGAGTTTCACGAACAACGTCTTAAGTCTATAAGGGAGAACCAGACTATGTAACGAGTTACAAGGATGAATCCATGAAAGGAGAGACTAATATCCCATTATCTCATTTCAATCAATGAGAAAATGTCCCTGAATAAGTGATGGATGTCACCCGCCTTTAGAAAGTGGGAATGCGGGGCCATAGATCAGTGCATCCTCAACAGAAGGATGCGTGCCTCGGTAAAATCATTAGAAATAAAAATGGTGAACCTGACATGGAGTTATTCTCCTCAATGTGGAGATTAATAGTGATCAAGACATCAGTGGATTAGTGTGTCACTAGATCCATGAATGTGGCGCCAGGTTCCGCCAAGAAAATAGTGTTCCTTGAGTGAAACTCACTAGAAATTGGGGCAGTTGATTGTTGGACATCATGGTCTACAATGTTGTCAGTGTGGATCCTTCTTACCAACTATGGAAGAAGGAATGGTGTTGGGGCACTTGATGTCGATTTCTTTCTTTCATCACTAATGGTTTAATCTCCTTACCTTACAAGACCCAATCTGTCGTAATAGGAAACTGATCATCGCCCACTTACTAACACAGGGTCAGGGTCAATGTCAACGTGGAAATCCCACGTGGCCTCATTTCCAATATGACAGCCTCCTCATCCATAGTTTTTGGGCACCCATGCCCTATCTCCCCATCTTAAATCATTCATAGAAGGGTGATAAATGACCTCGTTCCATGATACAAGGAAGGGGGGATTATCCTAATCCGAGATATGGCACGTCAAGACTTGGAGATTTTATGCCTCATCTCCACTGCCACCCCCAAGGGTCGTGCAGTGATCCATTGCTCCCAACTCTAAAGTATAATTTTTTTGGGAGCCTCTCACTAGAGCACTTCAATGACTCCCTCCCCTATGCCAATGAGGTAAGGGATGTCTGGGTCAGCCCGACTGGAATCTAGTTTCAAGGTCTCCCAAGGAGGGCTCCCACTAGGCTGCGTCAGTTCTACCACCCAGCCCCATGAGCTGAGGAGAAGGTAAACTATGCACCTGCATTGCCAGTCCCAGTCTGGTTGACTCGACACTAGCGTCGGGTGCAAGCTGAGGAGGACGCCCACCGAGGGGTGTCAATGTCAATGACTATCGTGGACTGTTCCACCACTGATGCATACCATTAGTCCCCTATTTATGCTGAGCAGGGGCACTCATATGCCCAAACTGGATCGAGGACCCAACTACCACATGAGTAGGCTAGGTCGGCTCTCCTGGTCGTCGATGAAGGTATCTCCCACCGCAGGTCGACTCATGGAAATGACACCTAGTACAAAGGTCCTCACTGTACCATCACCAATGAGAGTGCGGGTCTTTCTCGCTCCCAAGATCAGCGTGGAGGTCCCCCCCATGCCAGCTTCAATCTAGAAAAGGGTCCTCCCTGCTGTAGTGACACTCAGTACAGAAGCCTTCTCTGCACCCATGACCTCAAGTATGGAGTTGTTCCTCCTATCATAGGTTTCCAGTGTAAAGATTTTACACATCCGGTTAACCATTAACGTGGGGGTCTTCCCCATGTCCTTACAGCAGCTGACAAAGGTCCTCCTCATCCCAAAAATTAGAGAAGTGGGGGTTTTCCTCGCTTTATAAGCACCTAACATGGAGGTCCTACCCATGTTCTGGTCAACCAATATGAGGATCCTCCTTGAACTGGCACTGCCAAAGGAAATAAGAATGGAGTCCTTAACCATGCTCCCACCAACTCTAGTGGAGGTCCTACCCACTCCAACACTTCCCGCAGAGATTCTCTCCACATGTCAGCCAGTGGATACGGAGGTCCTCCCCGTGTTCCCTTTGACATATGTCTAGGTGATCCTCGCACCCCATCTCATCCAGGTGGAATTCCTCTCTTCCCTAGCACCAGTTAGACTGAAGGCCCTCCTCGAGCCAAAAATCTACCCTGTCCCAAAGAGTCATCCTGGGGTAGGAGGGCGGGTAGCCACCACCATAAAAAGAATTCTGAGAAGATTCAGACCGAGATTAAACCTGTCTACTTCTCATATTCCAAGATGTAATACGATTTAGAAATGGAACCCTCACCTCAATCCTCTATTTTGGGGGGCAGGGTAGGGACGAGGCGTATCATCCTCATACTTCCAAAATGTGAGGTCCATCGAATCCCTGCCTCCCTTTGCAGATACATCTAGGAGGACAAATATTTGGAATCTCCCTAAGTTCTGTTTATGCAATCCCCACTATCATCTCTAGGAGAATTATCTACATCAACTAGAGATCACGGAGAGTTATTTTGGGGACTGATGGTGGATGAGAAATAGCATAGTCCACCGCTAGTAGTCATGGTCCCTACACTAGAAACTGTGGTCGCCAGCCCATCTTATCACGATGTGGTGGCTAAGTCACTACACTCTTCATAGGATATCCCAAGATATGGTGTCTTGTCATCCCACTCGCTGTATTCTCCACCATCCAGCCTACCATCTCAAAGGTCTGCTTCAGTACTGCTACCGGGTCCCTAGTTGCCTCTAATTTATGAGTGGGGAAACCAAGGGCTAGACCCTGAGTCTAAGCCGAGGATCTCATGGGGAATTCTTGCGGTGGACCATTTCCTAGAGAGCCAGTTACAGCACCGAATTTTAGTGCACCAGAATCTCTCACCCAGGAGGAACTCAGGTGTTTTCACCAAACCCTCTAGGAGACACACTTTCACCTTTGTCATCATCGAGTGACTTACCCCAATAGTTAGGAACACTTTTAATACCTTGGTTAATAGTTTTTTTTTGGTCGATTTGGCCACACTCCCTATGGCTCAGCACCCCGAGTCTCCCAGTCACCATCGGACCCTTCAGCAATAATGCATTCAGAGATTTAAAGTTCTCTACAGAATTATCAAGGAGGCTTCCCCCCATGTTCAGATCCATGGTTGGGGGAAGTATGCTTCCCTCTATTTTAGTTCTATTCGGCGCTAGCCCGAATTACCAGGTGATATTGAGGATATGCCTCCAGGTAGAGTCGTGGTTAGCATATTTGGTCTATCGGAGGGGGAAAACAATTTGAAGCTCCTTGATGAGAACATACCCCATGGGGGAGTGCAATAACTATTGGATCCATTGGGAATGGTTACTCATCAGAAGAGAAATCTACTGGGTCTTCTCGTTCCCACCGAGACATTAGTCCTTAGCCAGAATCCCAATAAGGGTAAAGATCACCTTGGAGCCGTCAAAACCTCTGACCTATCTGGATCAGTCTAGAATATGGAAGACGATCCCAAAAATACTATGTTGCACCAACAGCTAACGGATCACAAAAATATATTTGATGGCCTCCTTGATGAACGTGCCACAGAGCGGCAGCCAGACTATGGTGATCCTCGTCCGGGACAGCAGGATCAGGAACAACTTCCCCCTAGAAAATTTCCACTAGGTGACCCTGAACATCCTTCCCATGCAGATAGGATGGAGGCTGGAAATTATAGAAAGATGGCATGGTATGTGTCACCAAATCCACCTGAGCGGCATGATAATCTTCATGACCCAACTCAAAGTTCCCCAACTACTTTGCGGGCCATCCCACCAGCCACTCCACGAGCCATTGGACCTGCTTATCATGTTGAAGAACCTGACAACGCACCAGTGGTCATGGATCCTCGTCAATATAGGAACCCCCGCCCAGATGATCTGATGGTGGCACTCATTTCTTGCCTCGAGGTGTTGGAAACTCAACAGGTGGCAATCCCGCCCAATGGCAAGCCATATCCAGTGTGGGTTGATGATATGTTGGAACCCCCGGGTTTCAGAAACCCCACATTTTCCCCCATTAATGGGATAGGAGACCCACTGCAACATCTGGCCCACTTCATCTCAAGGTGTGGACCCATGTTGGGAACTCCGGTGTAGCAGGAGGCTTCCAAACTCCGATGTTTCGTACAGACATTTGAAGGGATTGTGTTTGCCTGGTATAGACAGCTACCCATTGGGTCAGTCACTAGATGGGAAGATCTTTGTAGGTAGTTTCTCTACCAATTCAGTTCTACCACCCAGAAGATGAGTATTGCAGACCTCTTCAAGTGCAAGCAAAGGCCTGACGAATGTGTCGAAGACTTCATCACCTGGTGGAAAGGCCTTACCTATTCCCTGGATATGTTGTTGACATAGGAACATCTGCTGGCAATGTGTGTCGGGAATGTCAAGACCTAACTATTCCCCTCTCTAATTACCCAGAATTACCCTAGGGGATTTTGAGACTTCTTTGATAAGGCCCAGCATCTAGAGGAAGCCTTGCAGCAGGCCAAGCAGGCATGTCTGTTGCCTCCTACAATTCCCGTGAGAAGAGCCACTAATTCTAAGCCCACCGTGGTGGTGCAGATAGAGGCCCCTAGGCAACTAGAGTTATTACTAGTGGAGCCACCTATATAGCCTCACAGGGGCCCTCCACCTTAGGCACAACCTTCGACCTAGCAGTGCCCACCTCAGAATCAGAAGTCGCCCCCGTGTAACATGCCACCACCACCCAGGTGAGATAACCAGGTCCCACATCCTTGACAAGATCCTCCAGCCCCTTTTTAGGGCTAGGTTCCTAGATCCCCCTTCCCGAATAGGAGAAACTGGACATACTCATTCAACGAGGCTCAGGTCCCCGTGTATTTCCGATGCACCTTGGAATAGGGACTTCTACATTTTCCTGAATGCAGGAGGCGAGAACAGGTGGATATAATCGATCTCCCCAATTACTGACCCTATCATTGGATCTGTGGGCACACCATCAAATACCGATATGTGTTTAAAGACTGGCTTCAAGACCAGGTTGAAAAAAAAATATTCAAGTTGGGTTCAGCTCCGGAACAAGTGGCATGTGTATTCGTGAAGCCAAACAGTGTCAGTGACAGTGAAGGTGAGTGGAATCAGGTTTTTAACCATAGGTCCTATAAGTATGACAACTTGATGGATCATAAGGCAGTCGCTTGTGCCCATGGTATTATCCGCGCACGCCTAAATCGACCCAAGCCTTCAGAATCTGCTGATTCATCTACAGCTACTACTTTTGCATCATCGTCTCAGCCTTCCTCTTCCCAAAAGAGTAGGCATGGGCGACGCAAGAGAAAACAAATTCCCCCACTAGTGTCATCATCGTCCCATACTCTCAGTGACTTCATGACCCCAGAGATGTAAATTCCCCCCAAAACCCATCCAATAGTGGAATATTCTTCAGGTGACGATCAAGGGTATGCCTCAGTTAACACAGTGGAGCTGGTAAACCCCTACATGATTTCTAACAATGAGGAGGGCTAGACTGATCCTCCCAACATCCACATTCATCGCCAATGTCGATGGAGTCGTGGCTATATAGGTCATCGGAGTGTCTCAGTCAGTACTTCAAGCTAGGCAGTGAATGCCACCGAAACCAGACAGTAGGCCCAGCACAGATCCCAGCATGCGAAGCCTTCTCATCTGGTGTCATCAGGTCTACCTTCACCTCTATTTTTGTTACTTGACCAGGCGGAGACACCCTAACCTCACCTCGGTCACCTATGTTCTGTTATGGACAGGGCTCAATCATCTTTCCCACATCTGGTAGTCACTCCATGAGATTCGACTAGCGAGTATCATGACACTCCCAGCACCAGTCAGCCACCAGTTTATCTGGAAGGGCCTGTCATACCTCCTACCGTAGAACGACCCCATGTAAGCAGAAGTTCACACTTGGTGTATAAGTATGATGTTATTAAGTATATTTTCAGTATTCCTGCAAGAATCTCTATCCTTGAGGCTTTTCACCTGTCGTCAGATATGCACAAAGCCCTTGTCGAGGCCTTAAGAAGCCCTCTTTAGTTTGAGACAGAGGTAGCAGCGGTAGAATCCTTCTATGTTGAGGCAGTCGAGCACACAGAATGTCAGGATATTATCTCTTTCTCTAGAGAAGACAAAGACTCTCCCATATAGGGGCACATTCATCCACTGTATATCACTGTCCACTTCAATGGAATGGATATTTTTCATTGTCTTGTTGACATAGTCTCAGGGATCAACCTTATTCTGAAATGGACACTCCATAAGATGGGGTTATATGAGGATGATCAGAGTCCCTCAGACCTAAATATCCAAGGTTATGACAGGATGGAATAGACATCGGTTAGTAAGATCTACCTGAAAACCCAGTTCGGTGGCCTGGTAGCCAGCACCAAGTTCATGGTTGTTTCTCAAGACACCACCTATAATGAATTGATGGGTCGGCCATGGCTCCACCTGCATGCAATGGTCACTTCATCGTATCACCAATGCCTTAAGTACTCCTTTAATGGTTGAGTGGGAATACTCCAAGTTGATGTGTCTACCTTTGCCTCTTGTGAAGCCCTCTATCTGGATATCGACTATTACAAGAGCAAGGACAAATAGATTCAAGCTAACGAGGTTGAACACCCTACAGTTGTGACCGACCTGTGGACAGACCTAGATGATGCCTACATCTTTTCAATCCATCGATTGGAGGCCATGACCCTGAATATGGGACAATTCTTTGTTGTTTATAGAATGATAGGGAAGAACGTTCCCAATTCCAAGAAATGTCATAATATTACCTCTTATTCCTACACAAATCAGGCTCGGGTGATCCCAGAGGCCCCTACCCCTATAAGGTATCGGGATGTCCACCCCATGGAAACAACAATGCGTCATACTTTATTGTTTTTCTAGGCTGGGTTAAACTGGATCAAGCCGATGCACCACTATTACTTCTATATCATCAAGCATGTCCCCTTGGGCCGAAGACCAGATGGGATTAGATTGACAGCTTTCATCATTATGGTTTTGACGGCATAGGAGTCCCCCAATGCAGTCTCCACTACCACTCAAGCTGGAACCAGCTTCCCATCGTGATCTGTTGAGTTAGAGGAAACTCCTCCCACCGAAGACCCCTCCTCCATAAGTGAACAAGGGGATTTAGAGGATGATTCTCCTACTTTCAAAGAGGGTGTCTCCACCACAGTCAATGAATTGCTATAGGTGAACCTCAGTATAGAGACGGATCCAAAACCCACATTGATCAGTGTCGTTATGCCTGATGAAGAGAAACAATAGTATGTGGACTTCCTAAAGTAGCAATGCGATGTATTTTCCTGAGTTATGAAAAAATGTCAGGACTAGATCCCTAGGTCACCGTACACTGCCTCGGTCTTCCAGCAAATCATTGCGGGTTCAAACAGCCTCCCATAAAGGTGCACCCTTCTCACGGTGTTATGGTCAAGGCTGAAGTTGATAAGCTCATTAGTGACAACTTAATCAAGGAGGTTCAGTACCCTAGATGGTTATCCAACATTGTGCCCATCAGGAAGAAGAATGGATATATCAGAGTCTGAATCTACTTCTGGGATCTCAACTGTCACTGTTCGAAGCATGATTTTCCCCTTCCTGTGACGGAACTTTTGATTGATACCACCACTAGGTTCTAGGCCCTCTCCTTCATGGATGGGTATTCTAGATATAACCAAATCCAAATGGCCCCTGAGGATGAGGATCCTACGGCCTTCAGGGCACCACAAGTTACTTTCTGCTACTAGGTAATGCCCTTCAGTCTAAATAATGTAGGTTCCACCTATCAGCGTGCCATGCATCGCATATTTAAGACGATCCTCGGGACATTGTCGGAATGTTACGCGGATGATTTGGTGGTCAAATATCACTAGCGTTAGGACCATCTCAAAGATCTTGATAAAGTGTTCAGCTTCATCCGTTCTCACCACCTAAAGATGAACCCATTGAAGTGTGACTTTGGGGTTACCTTAGGAAAGTTTATTGGATTCGTTTTCAGACACAGGGTCATCGATATTGACCTAGAGAAGATTAAGTCCATTAGCCAGATGTCTCCCCTAAGAAACATTTGGGAGCTTTGAGGATTTCAATAACACTTTCCCACATACGGCGATTCATCACAAATTTGGTCGGCAAGTGTAAACCCTTTTCTCGGCTCATGAAGAAAGGCATTGTCTATCAGTGGGATGAGGAATGTCAGGATTCTTTCAAGTAAATCAAGTAGTATATTCTCTAGCCTCTGGTCCTAATGCCACCCATTTTTGAAAATCCACTGGTCCTTTATGTGACCACCCTGGAACGATATCTTGGTGACCTTCTTTCCTAGAAGAACAATGAGGGAATGGAGAACAGTCTCTACTATATCAGTCACATGATCCTTAATATGGAGACTAGATAATCCCCTATCAAGAAGAGATACCTTGTGCTGGTATTCACAGTATAGAAATTGCGACATTACTTACAGTGCCATGAGGTACAGCTGGTGTCCCAAGTGGATCTGCTGAAGTACATACTAAACTGCCCCATGTTGACAGTCCGTCTAGCTTGGTGGGAAGTGATCCTCTAGTAGTTTGACATCAGGTTTTTCCCTCAGAAGGCTATAAAGGGGCAAGCATCGGTAGACTTCCTTACCACCCATATAGATCCCGTAGACTAGTCTTTGGACCTTGATTTTTCTAATGAGGTAATCATTATGGTAAACCAAGCCACTCCATGTTGGAAAATGCACTTTGATGGTGATTCCTAAATCCCTACCAACAAAAGGCTCAATGACCCCAGACTTAATAGAGTAGACTTGGGTTTTGTCTTCATTACGCTAGCACAGGACATTCTTCCATATTCATTATTATTATCAGAAGGTTGTACCAACAATGAGGCAGAGTACCAGGCTCTCATCACTGGCCCTCAAGATTGATGTTCCCCACTTTCATGTGAAAGGGGACTTTGAACTAGTCATCAAGTAGATCAATAGGGACTATGTCATTAGAAAGCTAGAGCTTGTACCACTATTTGAATGTATTCCCTCTAGTTGATGGCCTAGTTCCCATCTCGGATAGAGGTTACTCATGTCCCTCATTCATAGAACGGTTGAGCTGACGCCTTGGCCAGCATAGTTACATCTCTTGTGAAGCCTGATAAGGATGATTTAATTATCCACATAGAACACCAAAGATTCATCGCCCCTGTCACTCCTGATGATGATGATAGCCTGCAGGTAATCCACTTTACCATAGACGCCTCCACATCAGGACCCTCAGGTCCCCCTGACACAGTATTGGAAGTGACTCCCAATTAGAGGATCCCCTTTATCGAATACCTCCAACATGGTAATCTCTCGGCAGATCGATCTGAGTGCGAGCAAATCTGAAGCCACGCATTGCATTTTACCCTCCAGAGCAGTCCCAGTCTTGAGAAGATCCTCTAAAATCACGAGTTTGATGGGGTTATCCTCCATTAAATTCAAGGAGGTGAGATTTTTCAGGTCATGTAGGAGGTTCATGCCGATTCCTGTGGGGCTCATCAGATCGGGCCGAAACTATCTCACCAGAACTGAAAACTAGGGTATTTCTGGCCCTCCATGATCTGTGACTGCATTGAGTTCACCAAGAGGTGTCATGTGTGCCAAATTCATGCCAACTTTGTGCATCGATCACCAGAGCCTCTCCACACCACCAAGAAATCTTTACCCTTTGAGGTATGGGGACTTGATTTCATAGGACCATATCCACCGATGATAGCTCTCTAGTGTAGGTTCATCCTGACTGCTACAGATTTCTTTTCCAAGTGGGCAGTGGAAGTTCTGTTCAAGGAGGTCAAGGCACATTCTATCGTTGATTTTGTGAGCTCCAATATCATCTACCAGTTTGGAGTCTCTCACACTGTCCTCACCAAAAACGGAACCAACCTCCGGGTGGCTGAGTTGAAGAAATTGTATGCCAATTACAAGATTCTTTATAACCATACCTCCTACTATCACACGCAAGAAAATTGGAATATTGAGGTGTTCAACAAAATCCTCTCACTACTAGAAATTAATCCTTTACCAATGGTTTCAAACTGTTGGTAAAGGCTGCCAAACCGTTGGTATACTATATACCAATGGCTTGGAAAACCATTGGTAAGTAAGGCATTGTGATATCCCATTACCAATGGTTTTAGTATAATTGTTGAAAAATGCAGTGTAATTTCTAGCTTCCCAATGGTTTAAATAACCGTTGGTATATAGGAGTATTACCAAAGGTTTCTATAACCATTGGAAATACTAACATTTCCATGTTTTACCAACAGTTTACTAAAACTATTGGTAAAAATATGTACAGCACTATACCAATAGTTTTAGTAAACCTTTGGTATAGTGTATTTCCAGAATTTGGCAGACCAGCCACCTAAAATCTTCTCCACTGCACACTCAACTACATACACCTGCATACACTCTTAACATCAACAAAAACACCTGTTATAGCACACAAAATCACATAAAAATAGGATACTCTTATAACCATGGAATGTACCACAATTATAATCATGTATATGAACCCAATTACCCTATGCAATACAGAATTCATAATTGAATTCTCAATTGAATACATGCAGAATGAATTATGTAATGAATTATGAATTATGAATTAGTAACACATACAAAATGAATTATGTTGCATACAGAATTCTGAATTATATATAACATTTATATAATATGACATACAAGGGGTTGGGGGTGTCCCGGGGGGTGGGGGTGTCCAGGGGTAGGGGGCTGTCCACGGGGGTGAGGGTGTCTAGGGGGGTGGGTTATACAGAATTAAGAATACATACAAAATTTCATTTTCTATAACACATAAATGATTGAATTAAAAAATTAGAAGCTAAAAACCCCAAAATAAAGTATCAATGGAATCTGAATATGTTTGGTCAGTTTTCCATATACCAGTTGTTTTTACTTAAAATGATGTCCATTTTAAACAAAAGAAATACACTTGGAGTGATACCAGCCACACCGTGCCTCAGATTGAGGTGGGGTTGACTCATACACATCATAGATGACTCATGGATCATTTTCATAAAGTATCAACAAAATTTGAATGTGTTTGGTCGGTTTTCTGTATGCCAATTGTTTTTTTCACTTAAAATATTTTCCATTTCAAATAAAGGTGAGACACTTTGAGTAGTGTTAGCCACACCATGCCTCGGATTGAGGCAGGGTTAACTCTTAAACGTCACATATGACCCATGGATCATTTTTCTAAAGTATCAACACAATACGAATATGTTTGGTTGGTTTTCCATATGCCAGTTGTTGTATTCACTTAAAATGATATCCATTTTAAACCAAAGAGAGACAGTTAGAGTGATACCGGTCACACCGTGCCTCAGATTGAGGTGGGGTTGAATCGTACACATCACATATGACCCATGGATCATTGTCCTAAAGTTTCAATAGAATCTGAATGTGTTTGGTCAGTTTTCTGTATGTCAGTTGTTGTTTTCACTTAAAATGATGTCCATTTTAAACAAAAGAGAGACACTTTGAGTGGTGCCAGACACACCGTGCCTCAAATTGAGGCGGGGTTGAATCTTACACGTCACATCTGACCCATGGATCATTGTCCTAAATTTTCAATAGAATCTTAATGTGTTTGGTCAGTTTTCCGTATTCCAGTTGTTGTTTTCACTTAAAATGATGTCCATTTCAAATAAAAGTGAGACATTTTGAGTGGTTCCGGCCACACTGGCCCTTGGATTGAGGCGAGGTTGACTCTTACACATCAAATATGACCCATGTATATTTTTCCTAAAGTTTAAACAGAATCCAAATTCCTTTGGTAGGTTTTCCATATGTTAGTTGTTGTATTCACTTAAAATGATATCCTTTTGAAACAAAAGAGAGACACTTTAAGTGATGTCGGCCACACCGCACCTCAGATTGAGGAAGGGTTGACTCTTAAACCTCAAAAATGACCCATGTATCATTTTCTTAAAGTATCAACACAATCCGAATGTGTTTGGTCAGTTTTCTGTATGCTAGTTGTTTTTACTTAAAAAATATCCATTTTAAACAAAAGAGAGACACTTTGAGTGGTACCAGCCACATAGTGCTTCAGATTGAGGCAAGATTTAATTTTACATATCAAAAATTACCCATGGATCCTTTTCCTAAAGTATTAACATAATATGAATGCGTTTTGTCGGTTTTCCATATGCCAGTTGTTGTTTTCACTTAAAATGTTGTCCATTTCAAATAAAAGTGAGACACTTTGAGTGGTACCAGCCACATCGTGCCTCGGATTGAGGTGGGGTTGACTCATACATGTCAAAAATGACTCATGGATCGTTGTGTTGAAGAATCAACATAATACGAATGTGTTTGGTCAGTTTTCTGTATGCAGTTGTTGTTTTCACTTAAAATGTTCTCCATTTCAAATAAAAGTGAGACACTTTGAGTGGAACTGGCCACACCGTGCCTCGGATTGAGTAAGGGTTGACTCTTACACATCAAAAATGACCCATGGATCGTTTTTCTAAAGTATCACCAGAATCCGAATGCGTTTGGTTGGTTTTCCGTATGCCAGTTTTTGTTTTCACTTAAAATGTTGTCCATTTCAAATAAAAGTGAAACACTTTGAGTGGTACCAGCCACACCATGCCTCGGATTGAGGCGGGTTTGACTCGTACACGTCCAAAATGACCCATAGATAGTTTTTCTAAAGTATCAACACAATCTGAATCTGTTTGGTCGGTTTTCCGTATATAATTTGTAGTTTTCATTTAAAATGTTGTCCATTTCAAATAAAAGTGAGACACTTTGAGTGGTACCGGCCACACCATGTCTCAGTTTGAGGCAAGGTTGACTCATACACGTCACAAATGACCCATGGATCATTGTTCTAAAGTATCAACATAATCTAAATATGTTTGGTTAGTTTTTCGTATGCTAGTTGTTTTTACTTAAAAGAGTATCCATTTTAAACAAAAGAAAGACACTTTGAGTGGTACCAGCCACACCGTGCCTCGGATTGAGGTGAGGTTGACTCGTACACGTCACAAATAACCCATGGATCCTTTTCCTAAAGTATCAACATAATAAGAATGCGTTTGGTCAGTTTTCCGTATGCCAGTTGTTATTTTCACTTAAAATGTTGTCCATTTCAAAAAAAAGTGAGACACTTTGAGTGGTACCGGCCACACCGTGCCTTGGATTGAGGTAGGGTTGACTCATACATGTAAAAAATGACCCATGGATCGTTGTCTTGAAGTATCCACACAATCTGAATGAATTTGGTTGGTTTTCCATATTCCAGTTGTTGTTTTCACTTAAAGTTTTGTCCATTTCAAATAAAATTGAGACACTTTGAGTGGTAAAGGCCACACCATGTCTCGGATTGAGGCGAGGTTGACTCGTACACATCACAAATGACCCATAGATCATTTTCGTAAAGTATAAATAGAATACAAATGCGTTTGGTCTGTTTTTTGTATGCCAGTTTTTGTTTTCACTTAAAATGTTGTCCATTTAAAATAAAAGTGAAACACTTTGAGTGGTACCGGCCACATAGTGCCTCTAATTGAGGCGGGATTTACTTGTACACTTCACAAATGACCCATGGATCATTTCTCTAAAGTATCAACACAATATAAATCTATTTGGTCAGTTTTCCATATGTCATTTGTTGTTTTCATTTAAAATGTTATCCATTTCAAATAAAAGTGAGACACTTTGAGTGGTACCGGCCACACCATGCCTCGGTTTGAGGCAAGGTTGACTCGTACACATCAAAAATGACCCATGGATCATTGTGATAAAGTATCAACACAATCCTAATACGTTTGGTTGGTTTTCTATATGCCAGTTGTTTTTACTTAAAAGAGTATCCATTTTAAACAAAAGAAAGACACTTTGAGTGGCATCGGCCACACTGTGCCTTGGATTGAGGCAGGGATGACTCGTACATGTCACAAATGACCCATGTATCATTGTGCTAAATTATAAACACAATCTGAATCTGTTTGGTTAGTTTTCTATATGTCATTTGTTGTCTTCATTTAAAATGTTGTCCATTTCAAATAAAAGTGAGACACTTTGAGTGGTACCGAACACACCGTGCCCCAGTTTGAGGTGGGGTTGACTCGTACATGTTACTTGGGAATTTTGAGTGCCATAAAGTTTAGATTAAAGATCTGGGTGGGGGTAGGGCTATCCGGGGTCCAGTGAGGAGGGTGGGGGTTATCTGGGGTCTAGGAAGGTAGGGGGCTGTCTGGGGGGTTGTCTGGGGGGTTGTTTGGGGGGATGTCTGGGGGGCTGTCTGGGGTACAGGAAGGTGGGGGGGCTATCTAGGGGGATGTCCAGGGGGTTGTCCGGGGGGCTGTTCGGGGTCTAGGGAGGAGGGTGGGGGCTGTCAGAGGGGGCTTTCCGGGGGTCTGTTTGGGGTCCAGGAAGGAGGGTGGGGAGGTTGTCCAAGGGGATGTCCTGGGGGCTGTCAGGGGTCCAGGGAGGAGGGTGGGGGCTGTCCTGGGGGGCTGTTTGGAGGGCTGTTCGGGGGGCTGTCTAGGGTCCAGGAAGGAGGGTGGGGAGGATATCCAGGGGCTATTCAGGGGGCTATCCGGAGTCTAGGGAGGAGGTGGGGGGCTGTCCGAGGGGTTGTCTGGGGTCTAGGGAGGATGGTGGGAGTTATCCGGGGTCTAGGGAGGAGGGTGGGGGGGTTGTCCAGGGGGCTGTCTGTGGGGATATCTGTGGGGCTATCCAGGGGGCTGTCCCGGGTTCATGGGATGGTATTTACATATTTTCTAAGAAAATTATTTCAAGGTTAAAAAAATAATTTCATCATATCAACTTCTAAAAAATTACAATTTCATTAAAATAAGGGGATTTCATAGAAAATCATCAAATCAAGTTTTATTATTTATAGATAAATAAATAAAAATAATGTGACCTACCTAATCACACATATATTCAGTCACAACAAATAAATAAATATCAAAGGTCAGTAATATCAGTCAAAAATGTAACGGATCAATATATCCCTCATCACCATCATTATCATCACCATCATCTTCACCCTCACCCTCACCCTCATAATCGTCCCTGTCATCGTCCCCACCCTCCTCCTCACCCTAGTACTCATCCGTTTCCTCCTCATAGACCTCCTCCTCCGCCTCGGCCTCCTCCTCCCCATCATCTCGACCACCACTAGAAATTCCACCTGGTGCACCATATATAGAACACATCGATGAAATATATTCCTCACAAGCAGTGCTGGCCTCTGGTGGAAGTGTTGGATGTAAAGCTTCCATCAGTTTCATAAATGCAGTGTTTTCCATAGTAGACTGTGCTGCCGTCTCTGTGGCCCTTTTTTCAGCCTATTCTTCATGTGCCTTAACCTGCTAAAACTTGGTGGCACTACAACTCATACGTGAGGAGGACCAATACCTCGTCAGAACTATACTCTTCCCAGGCCGGAACCATACTCTATCAGGGTTCTCATCTCCCAATACCTGATGTAAGTGATCATTTGGCCCAAAATTATCAGGTTCTTGGGAATCAAGGGCCTATAAAGTAACCTTTTACAAATATAAATAGATTATTAAGTTACAAAATAGAGATTAAAATTTTAAATCTACAAAGTAAAACTTACAATCTTTTTCCAAGTTGGTTCATTAACCGCACTTCCATATTTCTTCTTTCTACTCAAGCAAAACAGTTTTGCTCGAGGCACACGTCCTTTTATATTCAATTTATGCCTCTACAATGACATTGAATGTAGGAAACCATAATTAAAAATATTATACAAAAAAACAGTAATTGCATAACTAAAATTATATAACAACATTAGTAATCGAATAAATTATGGAGGAAGCAATAGAAAGTGAAAGTCGTAAATAAATATTATAAACTATCATACCAGTTGTCACTTATTATATGGAATCATAGTACGTCCCAATGTGTGGACGTATTTCTTAGCATCAATGTTTTTTTTATTTCTTCCATATGCATCCTAAATAAAATTCAATAATTAGTATTAACGAAAAACATGAAAATTTTCATTTAAATACTTCTAATTTGATTAATACCATAAATTTTCTAATTGACCAATGATTAATCATTTGTCAATAATGTTATAATGGACAATAATCCATGACAGGGACCACCTCCAACTTTTTGCCCACTCTATCACACCATCTAATGTACAACTCATGCTTATAATCTCTCCAAAGCTTGACTAAATCCTTTAGACGTTTTGGTTGTGCATCCTCACCATCGGGGAAATTAAACCGCAGCTGAAACCAAAATATTAATTCATATAAATACAAAAATTAATATATTGGATTAAATACAACTGATTTTTTACCCATATCTCTAACCAAGCTTTATACTTGACCTTATTTGGCAGTTTTCTCCATGAGAGTGGGCTGACAGGAATGATGTCGGAGTATTTGGAAAGCGTTGCCAAAAAACTCCGACATTGCTGCCCTGATTTTTCAATCATCTGAATATCTTCATTTTAGTCCACCATCAAATGCGTGCGGCGGTTCTAAATCGCACGCATGAGTGTACGCCCCCACCCCCACCTCCTATCAGTAGATGTATCTATTATGAAAGAAAAACAAATATTTATCAATACATGTTATAATGAAAATAAATAATGGTGTAACAATTTGTTAGGGTTTTATAAGTATACCTATGATAGTCTGATCAATGGGCACTGCTGGATCCACAGAAACTGAATGAACACCCTATACAGATGGATTGTGTCCCAATGTATGCTCCGTAGGGACAGACTCTATTGGAGCAAGAGTCGAAGAAGATGGAATATAAAAGCCTGAAGAGATCAAATAAGTAGTAAAAGAAGATAATAGGAATGGCTAGCCAAATACTGTATGGGGAGTGGGAATCATCATTGGATATGGTACAAACGGGTGAGGAGGGTCATATGTAAAGGGTGGTGAAAACATGGGACGCCTAAATATCTCGTGTGTCCCTAATAGCACATCGGGATCAGAATATGGTATGGATGGTATGTCAATGGGAGGTTCAGGGTCTAATCAGGTACGCCGACCAGATCTTCTATCTCCCGTACCACCCCCCTCCCCCCCACCCCCCCCCCCACCCCCGTACGAACACCTTGAGTGTTGGGACCACTACTTAGCTGCACATCAAATAACTGTCTCCTAATAGATGGATCCTGAAAAAATGCTTAAAAAATTAATCACATGACATTATATATAATTTAAATAAATATATTTGAAATAAAATACTCACTGCAGGCACAAGTTGGGGAATTCACAACTCGGTCATGCAACGATTATTTTCCATAATCTGTTTCCATCACCTCTCTTCAATTGGTTTCATTTCCTACATTTGAAAACAAATATGGAAGTTAATAGAAAAGGATAAATAATGTGTAACCCAAAAAACAAAATAAATGAGAGGGAAAAGAAATTGTCAAAATTAAGGAAAAATGTAATTTCTTTAGCTCAGGTAGATGATGCATGTTTCAATATTAAATCAATTTGAATAAGACCAACTGTAACAACCCAACTCGAGGTAAACCAAAAGAATTGAGAACATGAATGGATGATTTTATATATTTCCCACCACAACTTCAGGTTCACAGTCAACTCTAACAATTTATCTATTGAAGTCATCAAAATAAATAAATGGATTGGTTCCAATGGCAGTAGGGATGGTGTCAATTCCATCATCACCATCATCAAAAATATGTCTTCAAATTACTTCAAATATGATACCAAATTCAGGTTGAAGTTGGTCATTGACATAAAAAAATTGTTTAGCCATTTATGCCAATACATATGGTTCTTTGGTAGCAAGAGTGCGAGTCATATTAATTACTCAAAATCCACAATCATCACTAAATTTTTTCTGTCTCATCATCGAATCAAAACAATAGAATTTCATCATCATGACTCATCCATGAGAGTAATAATCCAACATTATTATTTTTTC
The DNA here is from genome assembly GCA_963277665.1 of Viscum album. Taxonomy (NCBI): domain Eukaryota; kingdom Viridiplantae; phylum Streptophyta; class Magnoliopsida; order Santalales; family Viscaceae; genus Viscum; species Viscum album. The sequence continues at coordinate 138,321,414 of OY728119.1, forward strand.
AACGACTCCATAATAACCCACATTTTCAAATCGTGGTCTACTATCTGATGCACTGGCATAACAATTTGTTGTGGTAGTAACCATAGTACCATCATGTTGTGTTCTCATGTTCTTTGCTTGTTCAGTGACAATAAATTTGTACTCATTGATAACAATTGATTTACAGTCACGAACCATGGTATTAAGACCAAAATCCAAAGATCTTATTTCCTCAGAGATAGAGTCAGCAGGAAAACTCAATACCTGCAATATAAATGAATATTAAACTTAATTAAATATTGATTTAATCATTTTAAACAGTAATATTTTTACCTTCAATTTTAACCAAGTAGAAAACTCTTTTCTACGAAAAGTCTCCCTCCTTCTCAAAGATAAAGAACGATGCTTTCTATTTATCATTGCTTTATGTTCCCTGTAGATAAAAAATATGAATAGTTTAGCAGATATATATGTAAGACATACATATTCAATTTAGTTACCTGATGTAGTCATCGAACAAATAACAGTTGAACAAAACTGTGCGATGTGCCATCTCCCACTCTTCAAGGCTTAATGTCTTCAATGTATATGATCTAGGAATTCCTCCTGTTTGAGGAAGTGATGGAAAACTAGGTTCAATTTTCTCATACTGTTCTTATTTATTTCTCATTGGTCTGTTCATTCTTGTAGTAAGATCAGACAAATACATTGAGCAGAAATCCATACATTCTTGAGCCAAGTAACTGTTCATGATAGAACCTTTGGGATGATTCCTGTTTTGAACATAAGACTTTAATTTGTACATATTTCTTTTAGTTGGATACATCCAACGAAAAGAAATAGGTCCTATGAGAAGTATTTCAGTAAGAATATGGACAGTCAGATGCAGCATGCATGTGAAAAATGATGGAGGAAATATTTTCTCCAACTCACACAAAATTAATGGGGAATCTATCAACATTTCTTGCAATAATGACTTGGAAAATTTCTTAGCACAAAGATCACTAAACAAATGGTACAACCAAATAACAGTCACCCTTACATTATTGGACAAAAGATGATGGATTTCTATTAGAATCAACTCATGCAGAAGAACGTGATAATCATGAGTCTTCAAATATTTTATCTTCAACTCTCTTATATTGACCCGTTTAGATATATTGCTTGAATAGCCATCAGGAACTCTAATATTCTCTAATACTTCCAGAAATTGTTTTTTTCTATAGGTGTCATCTCATAAGAAGCACATAGAACTTGCCATTTATTTTCACTGATACGCACAGGATGCAATTCTGGTCTGATTCCCCAATCCACCAAGTCACGTTGAGACCATAAATCATCTTTTGTCTTTTCCTTAATATTTAGAAGTATCGAAAGCAACATTTCACATATATTCATTTCAATGTGAATTACATCTAAGAAATGACGTAAAAAATTGGTTGACCAATAAGGCAAATCAAAAAAGATACTCCTCTTCCTCCAATTGTAATAGGTTTCAGTGGAAACATTCTTTCTCTTTCTAGATTCCATTTAACCCTTCCCGAATGAAAAAACTGAAATCTTTAACTTCATTAAGCACATCAGTTCCAGACATACACTGAGGTGGATCATTAGTCTCTATGGTATTATCAAATCTTCGATGATTATTTCTATATGGATGGTCCATTGTAAAGAATCGTTGATGTCCTATAAAACTGAAACTACAGCAATGTTTCAGTCTTATGAATCTTGTATTCTTTATATAAATAGGAATTGATAGTTTTCTCTTCTTGATCCATCCATACATCATTGCATAAGCCAGAAAATCATTGATCGTCCACATAAGCACAGCACACATATGAAATATTTCTTTCGAATATGCATTGTATGTGCACACACCCACATCCCAGAGAAGTTTCAACTCTTTATTAAAGGTTGAATGTATACGTCAATATCAATGTCAAGATCAGAAGGGCCAGATATGAGTATACTCATGAAAGTGAAAGGTTTTTTCATACATAACCATGGGGGAATATTATAAATGTGTATAAAAACAGGCCATGTGTTGTGTGAAGTAAGCATCTTCCCAAACGGATTAAAACCATCGCATGAAAGACCCAGCCTCACATTACGCACGTCAGCTGCAAAATCAGGATATCGAGCATCAAATCTCTTCCATGAAAATCCATCTGCAGGGTGAACTAACTCATCATTAGTCTTCTTTCTCTAGATATCATTCCATCTCATTTTTATTGATATTTCATCAGACATAAAAAGATTCTGGATTCTGGGGATCAATGTAAAGTGCCACATTACTTTTTGTGGCACACGGGATGATGTTCCATCAGATTTTGACTTCCAACAAGATGTGCCACATTTTATACAATCATTTCATTCAATGGTTTCCTCCCAGAATAAACTACAATATTTCGGGCAAGTATGAATTTTGTTTCTTAAAAATCCAAGTTCCTCAACTAACTTCCATTCCATATAGTGGTTTGAGGGAATATCTGCATCATCTAGAAGTAAATCCTTCAAGAAGGTAAGAATGTAATCGATTGCTGTATTAGAAATATCATACATAGTTTTCCCATGAAAAAATCGGATTAAAAATTCTAGATTTTTCATTTTATTGAATTGTCGATATACTAGAGTCATGGCAGCATCATTAAATTTTTTCACCCTGATAATATCATCATATTCATTAGATGCATCATCTGTCCTCATATCAAAGTATTCTTGAGTCAAAATCCTTTATTTTTCATGATGACAAATAAATAGAAACCGGTCATCTAACAAATTCTCCAGTCCATTCCTTTCATTTTGATCATCATCAATTTGAGATTTAATTTTCATCCCATTGTGATACCACACATAGTAGTTTTCTTGAAACCCATATTTGGTTATGTGGTAGTTGACTTATTCACAACTCAACCAAGGTATACCAACACAATTGGAACATGGGCAGTGTATGCAACCACTATCTGAAGCATTGTGAAATGAAAAATCTAAAAATATCTCCAAATTGTTTTGAAAATCACTTGAGATCTGATCATTTTCATACATCCAACTTCTATCCATTCTATAAAAAGAATTTTTATAATTCATTTCTTCATAAGAAAATCAATAATATTGAAGTTTAATCAAAAATATATTTAAGTAAACGATAAAGGAAGGAGTTTCTAGTTGATGTAGTGAACTATTAAAACAATGTAAAGATATACTAATTCAGTTATGTGTGCCTAAATTTTAGGTGAGATGTGTTTTGTAATTTTTTCATTTATCACATACAAGAAGACACCATAGACCTGACAGAACATTGTTCAAGATATTACAAAGTGAAGGCTTTTCATGAAAGATGCAGAATGTGTAAAGAGAGTTTTTTAAATAAGTTATTGATGCTAAAAAATAGAAATATTGTGAAAAGTTATTACATTTCATAACACTCAAACTAAATTCCACAGAAAGTACCATATCACCCCACTAAAAAAAGAAAACCACCTATCCCACAGAAAGTACCATATCCATCCATTCCATACAAGTTCTATTGTGTTTTATCTCACATATGAATAATGATTTTTGGGAGTGAAATAGAGTAGATCATGAGCTTTGTGTTCACAAAAGGAAGAGATCAAAATAACTTCATTTGTGTTAAGAATAATAATCCCATGGTCCTCTTGATATTTGAACCACTCAGTCATGATATTCGAGATGAACTTGTATCCATGAAACCATATGAGAAACACGATTCAATGCATGTGTTTTTCTGATTTTCCCAAGCATTTTGAGGAACCCCAAATTAGTGAAAATGTTCATTGTGTTCTAAAAAGGTGATTTAATAAATCATGTATGATGTTAAAGGCAAAATGATTAATGGTTATATTAAGAAAAATAATATTCATTAATATTGCGAATTTGACATTTTTTGAATTAGTTTCATGAAGAAGAAAGAAGTACTACATGGGAGAAGGATAGGTCCCACCGAGAGTTCCCTTTGTAGATATTTTATTCATAAAAAAACATTGGATTGTACGGTTAAGTATTTCTTATTTCTTCTGTGAAAAATAATTAGGGACCACATACTATTTTTCAAATTTGAAGAAGATACTCCATATGTTCTATTGTGCAAAGGATAAGTGAACAGTTTTTCATTTTATATATATATAGATTTTGATAGAAACATGATACATACTTGTTATGTAACACACATAGTGTACAAAAATGAAGATGAATAAGATCTTCATATTTGACATGATCTTAATGAAAGGAGTGATTTTCATGAAATACTATGAATAAATATTACAAAAAATTTCTTATAAGTTCATATACATGAAGCTATAATATTTGGAGCATTGAGATTAAAAAATAACTATGAATCTTTAAAATTAGAACACAATAAAGATACCATTCCCTTATAAATGTATATGTGTAATGAAAACATTAATTGGAAAATGTGTACATTGATGTAGTGATTTGAGTACATAATTCGTGAAGGGAGTAATGAATCATAAAATTTTCCAAAATCCCTAGAAATAGGTCAAAACAACGTGATATTTATAATTGGTGAAATAAATGGAGAAATGTTGAGAATAGAAGGATATAGTTAGATAATATGAGAATAGGTTGAAGGATTCTAACCTGAATGGGGTAGTTGCAGCTAATCGGATGGAAGAGGTTCACCTAGGCGGGTGCTTCTGGGAGTTGGGGGAATGTTCTTCTGGAAATCAGGCACTTCTGGGAGTTGGGGGAATGTGGTTCTGTTTAAGTGAATTTGGGGGGGGGGGGATTTTCCAATGGTTATTAAAAACCGTTGGGAAAAGCATGGATTTCCCAACGGTTTCTTCAAACTATTGGGAAATCCTTCCCTAACCACACCTTTACCAATGGTTTATTAAAACCATTGGTAAAGGACACCTATAAAAACGGTTCTTTTGAACCATTGGTATAAAAGTGTTAGGAAAGATAGCCTTTCTAGTAGTGTCTCTAACATTCTGCAGAAGATGGTTGGTCAAAACAAGAAGATTTGGCCATAAAATCTCCCTAATACCCTCTGGCCCTATCAGAAAATGACTCGCAATTCCACACATGTGACCCCATATTCTCTGGTGTATGGAACAGAGGTCGTCCTATCTATTGAGATTCAATCGCCTTCATTATGCATAGCTTTCTATGATCAGAAAGCACTAGATATGGTAGTTTAAATCTATCTTGATTAATTGGAAGCACTCGACGAGAATAGGCTTCGTGCCCTATATAATCTGGAAAGTCATTCGAACAAGATAGTCAGAGCTTTCAACAAAAGAGTTCATCTTCTCTCTTTCTTACAAGGTGACCTAGTGTTGGCACTGATAACACCAATGATACATGGTATGAAACCACCCAAGATGGAGCCCAAATGGGAAGGACCTTACATCATTCACAAGGTTTACCCCAATGGCGCATACTCCCTGGTTACCATGGATGGTGAGCGTATAAATCCTCCCACCAATAGAAAATTTCTCAAGTAGTACTTTTCCTGAGTCACCAAGGTCCTACATAGCCTTAAACTATTATGTCTCACATTAAATTAAACTGTATATCATCCCACATGATTCTAAACTTTATCTAGTCATACATGGCCTTAAACTGTTATGTACCGCATGACATTAAACTACTTTACCGTCCCACATGACGATAAACTGAAAATCGGTCCGAGCTCTAAGACCTTAAACTAAGATCTCTCCACATCATCATCGCATAACATTAAACCGCATGGAACCTTTAAGAACTATGCATGGCTTGATTCCCATCCTCATGGGATATGTAGGAACACTCTGACGCTTCGTCTTGAGTCTATACCCCGGACTCTTCTCTTTGACTATCCCCCCTGGGTGTAGTTTTCTTAGAGAATCCTACATAATGTAGTGTAGGCTTCTTTGTCCCCCCATTCATATCAGGATTATGATGATCACACCATGTTCCCTTCCTCATTCTTCTATCCTCCCACATCCTCACTGCACGACGTTAAACTGCATGTCACCTTCAAGAACTACATATGGATTGATTCCCATCCTCATGGGATATATAGGAACGCCTAGACATTTTGTCCATAGGCCCAGCCCTAAGCTTTAAGATCACTTCCTTGGTCCAGACCCTTGGCTTGGATACCTCCCAGAATGCATGTGTGGTGTGGTCTTATGTCATCACTCACGTCGGGTTTATCACGACCACACCATGTGTTCCCCTCCTCGAAGGCCCAAGATCATCATCGTCCTTACCATAAGACCTTAAACTGCACAGGCACCATTGCGCTCTACGTGTTCCCATCATTTGTGAATCCACTAACATTCTCATTTGAAAGGACCCCCAAATGGAATGGATACTAGGCATCGGGGATCTCCTACCATTTCGGGCCAACGTCCTCAAGGATCTTGAATGACAAATTGATACAAGTCCCGCGTTGCGAATATGTTCAACTGTCGATGTTCATTTTTTGTTCCCATTTCAGGTCACAAGATGTGAATGTTGTGTTTCGAACATGGTCAACACTTATCTCCCATCGTTAGCACCACCCTCGTATGTCCCAAATGTTGGGTGAAGTGCTTCATTTTGTTCTGTTATCCCTTCAAACATCGGGCTACCTCGATCAGAAGTGTTAGTCTGGTCAGGGCCGACCCTACCTAATCTCTTTCCCTTACTGTTGTACCCTTATATGTTGGGAAGATCTTGGTTCTATTCCTTGTTTCCCACACCGGGCATTTATCATGTAGGCTTAGGAGCTTTGGTAAGGCAATACCCGCATAGAGTGCCACGTATCTATGGTCTGAGTCCTATGACCTTAAACTAAGATCACCATTATCGTCCTCACCATAAGATGTTAAACTGCGAACTGGTTGGGACTTCCTGTCTCATTTCCCTCGACCTTTCTGGGGCCCTGGCCCAAGTTATCATTTAGGATTGTGCGGTGTGGTGTGGACTCTTTGTCCTCATTCACTTTAGTCTATTTTTTCAATGTTGCATACATCCCCTTGGGACACTCCTCCATTCTCATCCTCACCATAAGACATTAAACTGTGAACTGGCTGGGACTTCCCATCTTAGATCCCTCGATCTTTTCAACTTTCTGGCCCAGGTGCTCATTTGGGATTGTACGGTGTGGTATGGGATTATGTCCTCATTCACATAGGGTTACTCACCATGTTGTACACATCCCTCATTGAGATACCTTTCCCCTATCTGTGTCCTTGTCGTATGATGTAAAACTACATAGCATCTTACATAACTACGTATGGCTTGATTCCCATATTTATGGGATACGTAGGACCACCCGAACATTTAGGTTTCATGTCCGGCCCCATTTCTTAGAAACCTCCCTATATTCCTGGCCCCCTAGCCCGAGTTCTTCTAGGAAATGGGTATATGGTGTGGTACATGATTATGCCCTCATTCATGTAGGGTTTTAAACAACCACACCACTTATCTCTTTATCCTAAGAGCTCTTTTCCCCCTTGTTCCACACATCTTTTCGAGTTAGTTTCTCTTGAATTGGGCCCCTCGATCCTCTTTGAAAGTTCACCAATGTGTCTAAGAGCACTCTGGTTCAAGGCTGAGAGTGTTGGATTCTACATAGACATGTTCTCACCCATTTTCATGCTTCATGTTCCCCTTTATTTGGGGCTTCCACCATTTTTCACATCCAAAAGGACCCCCAAACGGCATGGATGTTAGGCCTCAGGGATCTCCTACCATCTCGGGACAATGTCCCCAAGGATTTCAGATGAAAATTTGATACAAGCCCTGCATTGAGAATATGCTCATCGGTCTACACTCATTTGTTGTTCCCATTTCAGGTCACACGATATGGATGCTGTGTTTCGAATATGGTCAACAGTTATCCTCCATCATCACACCACCCCCATTAAGCCCAGAATATTGATCACATGATTCACATCCTTTTTCACCCCCTCATGTCCAAGTGGAATTCTGACACTCTTGGTAATGTCCCTCAGTGCACATTGGCACATTAGGTGGACAAAGTTAGGGTGAGGCGTTGTCAGGGACTCCACACTGATTTTTCCTTTGTGTGTTTTCCAAGTGTTACAAAGACCTTCTCAGCCCTTGTTTCCCACATTGAGCATAGCTCACATGGGATTAGGGATATAGTTGAGGTTTTCACCTATTTGGAAGATTCTCTCTTACCTATGGTCCAATCTCTAAGACCTTAAACTAAGATCCCTTTATGTCCTCACCACATGACATTAAACTGCATGTCACCTTCAATAACTATGTATGGCTTGATTCCCATCCACATAGGATACATAGGAATGCCTAGACATTTTGTCAGTAGGTCCAGCCCTATATTTTCTGACCTTTTTTTCCCTTTTACTAAGGCTCTTTCCCCAGAATTGTGCGTGGTGTGGTGTGGGCCTCGTCCTCACACACGTTAGGTATGCTTTATCACACCTTGTGCATCCCCCCCCCCCAAACCTCATTTCTTCTATATATGACCAGGACCTATGACTTTAAAATAGGTTTCCCAGTCCCATATGACTTTAAATTGTTACATATTTACTGTGAGATGTTAAAATGTAGGGGTTGTTCCTATCATATGACCCTAAAATGTGACATTATCATCCTGGCCGCACGATGAAAAATGGCACTATTTTGTGATGTCCTCACTCGAGGGGGCATCATGTTTGGTATCATCCTCCATACCATTTTTCAATGCCTACATATGTCTTGATTCCTATAGTGACACCTAGATTCTTCATCATAGTCTTATTGCTTCAGGAAAAAAAAACACATCCATCCTAAAGAAAAAACAATATCTATCAAATGCTGCTTCTTTTGGTGTGTGGGCTAGACCCAGACGACAGTATTGTCCCTGGCATTGGTACCCCACCATGACACCTCTAGAACTATGTATGTCTTGATCCCCATCATCATGGGGTACTTAAGAATGCCTGGGTACTTTGTCTCGGGCCCATACCAACTTTCATTTTTGGTCCCTCGACCTAAAACCTCTCAAGGGAGCACATGGTGTGATATGGACTCTTACCATCCTCATCCACATCTAGTTTTTTAATTACTGCACCATGTGTCTCCCTCCCTCCTTTCTATCTATGGTCTGAGCTCTAAGACTAATAAACTAAGATCCAATTGTCCTTATCACATGACGTAAAACTGCACAGCATCTTCCAAAACTACGTATGGCTTGATTCTCATCCTCATGGGATACGTAGGAATGCCCAGACATTTCTTCTTCAGGTCCAACCCTAGGAATCTTAAATCTTACTTCCATTTTTCATCCCCTTGGCCCAAACTCCTCAGGAAGCATGTGGTGTGGTGAGCACCTCTTGGGTTCTCATTCGCGTCTGGCTTTGTGACAACTGCACCATGTTTCTTCCTTGTCTCTTCCCAGCCTGATCTGATTTCTATGATCCTAAACTAATATCTCCCTATGGGAACTACGCATCGGTTTTGAATGCTTTTCCACCCTACGATCACTTCATTAAATCAAGTCCCCTCTTAATGGTCCAATCTATGACCTTAAGTTGGAAGCATGCGACCCCAGGACCCTTGTCCTTGAAAAGGGACTTGACTCCCTCTATCTGATATGTCTTATTTTCATACTCAGATGCATCATGACAAAGATCCCAAGGTGTGAAATTCTCACTTGAGCATTCCCTCATTTCATGTCTAGGCTTCATGAGCCCTTTATTTGGATCCTCATACTCTTCCATGTTTGAAGGGATCCCCTTTACAGCCTGGTCTCATTCCATAATGCCTCACCTAACGTCTTGGGCCAACACCCCTGAAGACCTCAGGCAACATTTGCGACAGGTCCAGTGTTTCGAATATGGTCATCGATCAACCCTCATTTGTCTATCCCCATTCTAAGCTAACACAAAACGGATACTATGTTTCGAACATGGTCAGGAGTTTTCCTCTATCATCACGCCACTATCATTGTGATCTAGATCTTGGGTATCATGATTCAAATCTTTCCACACCCTTATATTTAAGTGTAATTCCAACACAATCGGTTTTACACCACCATGCATCTATGTGAATTAAGTAGGAAGGTCAGTAATAGTGGGACATCGTTCACCTAGCATCCCATTTCCCCTAATGTGTGCCTCCATGTACCAAGAAAGTCCCGCCACTAGTCCTTGTTTCCCACATCGAGAACGACTCACGTGGGCTTAGTGGTTTTGGTAGGATGTGTACTGGTACAGCCATACCACACTGGCGTTTCATCCCACACGATGTTAAAATATGATCTCAGAACTACTTTAATATTTATTACCATCCTTATGGGATACATAGGAATGCCCACGTGCTTTACCTGAGGCCCAGCCTAACTTTCACTCTTAGTCCCTCAACCTAACAAACTTCCCCCGGGGATATGTGGTGTGGTGCGGACTCCTTATGTCCTTGTTCATGATAGGTTTATACCTACTACATCATGAACTCCCTTTTGGGATCTCCCCTTTCACTCCACGTCCTACCATATGATGTTAAACTACACGAGTACACATATCCTCGATGCATGACATTAAACTATAGTTCTACCCTGAACAAATTCAGGATTCCCCATGTTGACTATGGGATGTGTCAGCTTCCTTGCTAGAAAGGATTCCCCCTACCAGCGTTGATCTCTGATCATGTTGTGCTTCAAGAACTACATGTGTCTTGATTATAATACTTATAGGATATGTATCAACGTCTGGGCCTTTTACCTCAGGCCCATCCCCAGGTTCATTAACCCTTTCGGCCCCTCGGCCCTGATCATGGACCAGACAGTATGGCCTTAAAACTATTATATGCATCGTCTTCATCGTACGACGTTAAACTAAATGCCTATCATCCTCTTTGGCATGACATAAAACTACAATTCATTCTAGTTCCTCACCAGAGAGGTTCTAACTGGAAGTAGGTTTGATCCCTAATCAGACCAATGTGCTCACCTAATGTGTTTTCATCATGGTGGTGTAATTTCAAGAGTGTTGGACTCCATTCAAACAACTCATCACTCCACCCTACATGATTTGAATGCCCTTTATTCGGATCCTCATCCCCTTTCATGTCTCAAGGAACCCCCTAACAATACGGATTCTCAACCTATGGGTAGCCTACTGTCCTGGGACAATGTTCCGGAAGACTAAGGATGACATTTCGAGTCAGGCCCCATGTTTCAAACATGGTCAGTGGTCGGCCCTCATTTTTTATCCCCATATCAGGATAATGAAATAAGGATACTATGTTTCAAACATGGTCAATAGTTATCCTTCATTGTCTCACCACCCCCACAATGTTCTGAATTTTTGGTATCATGATTCACACCTTCCATTCTCCTCTGTTCGGATTGATTTTAACGCCCCTGGCATTACCCCACTCGTGCACCAGAGCACATTGGGAAGATAGCCATTAGATTGTCCTGAGAACCTTATTCCCCAGTCAGGCCTCCATCTTTCTCCCCAAAAATCCATATTGGTTGTTCAAATCTTGGATACCCGAAGATCAATCGGTGCTCTCATATTCGGATGAAAATAACAAGACAGTCATCCCTTGTTTCTCACATCGGGCATGACCCACGTGAGCATAGGGATTGATTACTGGATATTTCACAAATGTGATGGGAATTCAGTAAACCAAAATAAATAACGGAACTCATACATGTTTCCAGTATAAACAATTAAAGCATGAAAGTGTGTTTAAAGAGTTTATATACATTACAGCACCCAAGGATAGGCCCCTCCCATAGATGGGTTGACCCCTTTGATAGAACATTCTAGCACTACCACTCTCTGACTTGTGGTATACAGGATATGTTGTCTCCTATTTAGCTCTTGTTCCTCCTCAGTAGTGATGGGGTGTATTTCATCAGCCACAACCCAGGCCCACTCCTTATCAGCTCGAATAATGGCCATCTCATTAGAGGATTGCTTTATTCGTTCTTCAGCCTCTACTATCTAGGCCTTTAGTTACGATACGAGTCCTGATTGTGCATCAAGGAAGGAAAAGTACTTTTTTTCTCATGCCCGTAACCGTTGAACCTCCTCTTCATCCTCCCGGAGCCTCTTGATGTTCACCAATTTCCTCCATTGCTAGCCTACACCAAGGCTACGACCATGCTCCCGAATATTCTCTGCCATGAAGTCCTGAATGAGAATATGAGGACGTTGGGTATCTACTCCACCAGCGCATAGCTTGCGCATCTGGGAATGAATCCTCCCCATTTGGTTTATCCATTTCACTTAATGAGTCTTCCTAATGAATCACTTGATCAACTTCCATGACCAACAATGGACGATCTTGTTGTCTTCTTCATCATAGGTCATCTCATCTCGGCCCGTGGGGTCAGCAGGTTTGTATGTGGGGAACACCTCCAAGAACTTGTCAACAGGGTATGCATATGGTTTCTGATCGAGTATGTTAGGACCCATGTTTTCCAATTGATCCTCTTCATTGTATCCCACCTTAATGATCTCAGGCTATGTCCTGCTGACGGTCCCACCAGTGATCAGAAGTGCTATAGATTGGTCAATTCGAACATCCGCTTCTATGATCACCGGCGTTCCCTTAGGAATGGCAGTTCTAGGAGCTCTGACCAACCTCACCAAGGTAGCCCACACCATTTTGAAGAAATGAACATTTCAAAATATATAGATGTCAGTTAACTTGATCAATGGATGACAGTCATGAATTCTTTGAATGAGACTTACAGAGAACAAATAGTTGGTCTCTCTCCTGAGTGGTTGTTGTTGGAACCCCGAGACGCATCCCTCCATATATTTTTGGGAAGTAATAAGGCTTCAGGAGGACCACCCTGGGTGTCGCAGCCCTTCCAGGCATGTTGATCACCATAGCCGCAGGTGCGGATCCCGAAGTTCTCACAGCTGCATCCATTGTCAATCGGGAGAAGTTTTTACGTATAAGGCCCTCCTGTATAGGAAATATTTTAGTTGAGAAGTCCTAAACGACCTGTATGGAGACTACAGTGAACTGTTTTAAGGTTTACCTTAAGGGACTCTATAAAGTCTTCCAATTTAGGGTCTAAGTTGCCAACCTCACCTTACTCCAGAGGTCTCCCTCCACCAGCCTTCTCCCCCTAGGAGGACTCATCTGATTATTCTGGAAGAGGAAAGAGTTCTCTCAATTCGGAGGCCAACAACTATGGAGGGTCCGTTCGATCAAGAAGTACCTTTACTCGATCTATCATTAGTCATGGGACACCCTATGAGTGCACAAAGTCCTCCATTTCCGCAAGGTACTGTTCCCCCTCCGCCTGGGATACAGCAAAGTAAGACCTGACAGGACCGATCCTCGGGAAATACATACCAAGGTGATTCAAATGTTTCCACATCTCATATGGGTTGAGGAATTGCCTGTTGACGTCCCAGATGTCCCAAGCCTCTGGTAAGACAATGTTTTTAGGCATGTCTATGTGGCACAGTCGCTTCCCTGGAGCCTGGGTGGGTATCCTATGGAACCCCCTGGGCGGCCTCCCCTCTGGCTGACTCTACTCACTACTGGAAAAACTACATATACCCATGGCTCAAAACCGTGGGTATAGCCCCCAAAACCGTGGGTATAGGATATACCCACGGTTTTGGGAACCGTGGGGCTGAGTGGCATCGGTATAGAGGTCTTAATCTTTCCCCACGGTTTGACAAACCATGGGTATATTTTTTTTCCAACGTGTCAACTCATCCTCCACGCTGGAGAATTGTTCTTTCCACGGTTTGACAAACCATGGGTATATTTTGTTTTCAACGTGTCAACTCATCCTCCACGCTGGAGAATTGTTCTTTCCACGGTTATTGAACCGTAAGTAAAAATACTGGAAAAATGGGGCTGCTGGGTGTTGAACCCGTGCCAACCGGCGACCTGATGAATTATTCCAACGCACTTCACCACTTCAGCCAGAACATTTATATTATTATATATCTATATTTGTATATATATATATTAATATATGACGATATTACGAAAAAGAAAGCTAGCGGGTTTTGAACCCGTGTCTGTCGCAGCTTACTACAAGCCCTTAACCAACTAAGCTAACTCGGTTATGACTATATATATATGTATTCACAATAATATATTAATCCTCGTCACTGTATTTAAAAAAATGGAGCCAGCAAGATTTGATACCTCAACCAAACCAATAATCATGCAACGCATGACCAACCGAGCAACAGAAATAATTTTCTTATAAAGTTATATCAACCTAAATATATTATTTCAAACTGTGCGAATAGGTTTTCCCGCCAAATTGTTTTTGTTTTCCCGCGTGTTTTTTTTTTTGCTGCCAAAGCTATACCCACGGTTTTTTAAAACTGTGGGTATGGGCCTTAGAAAAAAATTATTTATCCCCGTGGTTTTTAAAAAACCGTGGGGATAGAGGTTGAAATAAACACCTATACCTACAGTTTTACAAAACCGTGGGTATAGGCCTTCGAAAAAAACTCTATCCCCATGGTTTTAGCAAAACTGTGGGTATAGGTCACCTATACCCACGGTTTTCTTAAACCATGGGTATAGAGCACCCCTATACCCATGGTTTTTTCCAAAACCGTGGGTATAGGTCTATTTTCTAGTAGTGACTCCTCTAGGACCGCTGGGTCTGCTGCTACCACCTGCCTCTCGACTGGCATGGTTCTCTCCACTGATACAGTCCTACCACCATGGGATGTCCTTGCCACCTTTTGACCCCAACCTAGAGGTTGGGGAGGCACTCTGTCACTAATACAGACGGTCTAATGCTTTAGCATCTCCCCTGGGTAGGCTGCCTCCCAGCTCTTAGTGTATTCCTTTACTAACCCATAGACAGTTGTGGGTGGAGGAATCTCATTCTGCATCTTCCCATCCTCCTGTGTGAACATGAGTCATATCTGCCTCATCACACATGGTTGGTCCTCATGGCAGACTCCCAGTTAGACCTACAGGATCAGCCACTGCATGCACCGAAACTGCCTCGCGAAGCGGTGTGGGTTGTACAGCTCACAGAGAGGCTCGTGATTAACCTGCACCACCAGAACTCCACCCCGAAAGGCCAGAAGGTAGGACCGATTCTCTTCCATCCCTTGACCTTCATCGGTGAACACACCTGTTGGAAATGGGAACGGGTGGAAATTGAACTCTTCTGCCTTCCAGACCTGGTTCAGCACCAAATGTGGGGTCAACTTAGTCAGAAATCTCCCCACCATATTCAGAATGGCTGGTCGGAAGCCCAATACTGGATCGTAAATGGGGTTTGGATATTCATACATGTCCCTAATATGCGTCTCTATCCACCCATACAGAAGATGGAACGACCTGTATAACCTCTGTGGCTTCTTCCCCTCACTGATGTGCCACAAAACCTTATACAGATTGACCAGCATCGGGATTTCCAAGTTGACCCACTCCCCAGTCACCAATGTGAATTCCATGATGAATGTTCTCGGTCACACCCCCATGTTTATGTCCCTCGCTGGCAGAATCCAGCCATAGATAAGCACTGAGAATAATGAATCCAACCTAACCATCAATTTTTGCTTAGTAATAACACTGAATACCCATGTATTCCACTGCTTTTCCTCCAGGAGTCACCAATATGAATGCTCCTTTCGTCGTTGAACCCCCTTCGGTAGGTCTGGGGCCTCGCAGGATACTTTATATCTTTGGGGAAATTCAGGAACTGCTTGAACCACTGCTTGAAGTAGACATCCCTCACCAACTGCTTGTCCTCCCCCAGCACCAGGTCCATCAATTCCTTTTCCAGTGGCAGCATCTGCTCCGGATCTTCCCATGTATTCGCGGCAGGGAGGAACTCGTCGTACATTACCCCCAGTATCGGGACCCTCGAGATCTGGTGCAAGTCCCAGAGGCTGATACCAACCTCCCCATGGTGAAGATGGAAGGTATTGGTCCTTGACGACCACCTACTTAGCAACTCTAGCATCAGCTTCTTCGGATGATAGATGTGAAATTGGGAAGCCTAAGATGCCTCATACAGGCCCACTCATCTCAACTCTACCCCAAACTCCTCACACGAGGTGCCTACCCAGTAGTCCCATGCCCAGTCTTCCATAAAGTTTTTACCCTCACACAAATCCCACTCATCAGTCCACCCCTTCTCCGGGTTCCCCGGACCGCCTTCAGGATGGTATGGTACGGTGGAGGGTATGTCTCCCGCTGAAATGTCTTCCCGTAAATGTTATTCAAATGGTTGTATAGTAAATTAGTATTGATGAGTGTGAAATCCTCCCAAGCATGGACATCAGCCACCCTAAACCACTGGCACTGGCACGACGTACTCCTGAACCAGTAAGTCGGCTTGTCCCTGCTCGCTTCAGGAATAAAGACGTCATCCCTCATACCAAATCCATACAAAGGAAACCTTTTTCATTGGGGGTAGTTCTTCTGAACCTCTGACAGCATCTCCACTAGTTACTCATGTTCTGAATGTCTCTATATGTGTTCCTCTATGCCCGAGTTATTATCCATTTCTTCTCTCCGGGCAGCATCCACAAGGACCTCCCTAATAGCTTCCTGATGATCCATTCAATCTTTAAGTTTTTGTAAATTTTCTCCTGGATCACGGAGCTTGATTGCGAAGCCCAAATCTCAAAGCTCGATCATATATATGGTTTGAAAATCCCTTACACATACTTCATAGACGTAATCTGAAGAGCACACACTCATGGAGTCGAAGGACTCGATGTGCACTACGAAGCAAAAAGGTCCAGTTCGCAAAGAGCAATTGTGAAGCGTGTGGAGCTTTGCGAATCGAGATCTCAGGCATAAAAGTTAGAAGATGATAAAGAAAAAAATACAGGTTAGCCTCCCCTATTTATAGGTGATGACCCTTGTGCTTCATGGCACATCCGGCCGTGGCAAGCTCTGCGGCGCTCTCAACCCACGCGTCGCCTCTCTACAGTGCGATCTTGCTTCGCAACCTTGCTTTACGATTGGCCAAAAAAAAATTGGTGATTGACCCTTAGAATGAGACCCTCATTTTCTCTTTGTCTCTAATTCTGAGGGAGGGCATTTGTTGGTGCCAAAATATGGGTAGAGTAAAACCATCACAAAGATAAAATAAACTTCAAAAGGGCTGCCTCGTGAAGACCACTCGCAGAGCCCTGCACCGCGGTTGACATGAAGCCAGAGCCCCACACCACAGTCTCTGCGGAGCAAAGAGGTAGGAGGTTCCGCGGTTACGATGTACTAGACCGGAAGCCTCATGTCGCGGAGGGAGTCAAATCGAACTCCGCGAGCTTGGAGAACTTGACTGGAAGCCTCTGCGGGCACTGCAAAGAGAGCTCCACACAAAGGAGGGGATTGTAATAACCCGATATTTTATGATAAGTATTCTTTTTAATTTATTTGATGTCATGTATTTTATGATACAATAAGATTTTCTTGTGCTTTACGCAACACCGTATTAGCATGCAGTATACGCAACACTATTCTTAGATTGTGTTACACACAATTTCAAGTTTGTTTGATAATAGTCATTCTACGCAACATTGAGTATATATATATATATATATATTCAATTTATAAATGTAAAATGGTTGGATTCTGTTATAACGAAACAACAAAGGAGTTTTTCACAACACGCAACCCTGACTTGGCTTGTATTACACGCAATCGCGACCTTCCTCGATAGCGTGTGTTGTACGCAATACCGGGTTTTACTAAACAACGAGATATTATTAAAATATTATTAGAACTAGCCGTTATGAATAGTAATACCCACTTTTTGAAATTTTATAAATTTTATCTTTCAAAATGGACTTCATTTTTGGATTCAGAAAATCGAAATTAGCCTAGGGTGAAATTTTGGTATTTTTCTGAAAACTTTCAATTTTTGATGAATAGTGAAAACACTGGGTTACTATTTAAAAACCGACTTTTTATTTAAATAATTATTTATTTTATTTAAATTTATTTTAGGTCAACATTGATACATAATACCTATATAAGTTCAATGTAATTCATTGGGGTAATTTTATAATAATTTTAGATATATAAAAATTTTATTGAACTTTTCACCGTCTTTTACCCACCTCCTAGGAGAATTTGCAAATTTACATAAAACTTAATTTTACCACTTCTGTGAGTGGAATTTCAAAAATCTGAGAGACACGGTTTATGTCAGTAAGTAAAATGTGGTTCAATGAGATGAAAATAATTTTTGGTGAATAGTAACTTTTTACTTTTATTTACCGTGGTTAAAAGTAAATAGGGTAATTAAGGGTAAAAATGATATTATTATTACCCTAACACATGTCCTAATTTTATTTGATAAGTATAATTCGATCAAAAACAACCTTAGGAATAAAATATTACCATTTAGGCCCACTTGGATTAGATTAGGACATTTATTATTAATTTATTTAAAGAAGGGTTAAAATAGTTAAAATCAAAGTTTAATAAGTAAATAATTTTTAATATAGGGTTATACATAATATAAATTTGACTATAAATATTCATTATAAATATAAAAAGATTTCCTAAATAATTGTATTTTATTTATAATTTTTAGACATTAAATAAGTTAATTTATTTATGACACAAATATGATGCAGTAATTATCTTATTAATGAAATATTGACATAATTGATGTTATAAATACCCAAATAAATGTAATTTGAGACTTTTTATGAATTAAAATAATTTTCTAGGTTAATATGACATGTTATTATTGATTTAAGTAACTTTTGTCGAACTAATATTTCTGTTATGATTTTCACAAAAATCAATTACCAAATAGCGTCAAAATTGACATAAAATAGTTTTTAAAACAAATATTATATTATTAATTGTTATTTTATTCATAAAAATATAAGGTTCAGCAAAATTACTTAGATAAGATTATATATATTAATAATAAACAACTTGGGGTTAGTTTGGCTTGTTATAGTAAGTTTATTAACCTTATAGTGTAAGAACACAAAAAGACACGGTAAAAGTAAAATTATCTAAATTAAAGTTAAATCTAAATTATAAGGTAAAATAGTAAACTAAACTTGTCAAAATTCTATTTGATGAGAGGATTTAGATCCATACCCACTTTAGCTTTAAAATAAATCAATTTTGAGCTATTTAAAACCGAATATGACTTTATAATTAAATAATTTTTTTAGTTTTTCTAAAGGTGTCCCTCTCCTCCCTTATAAAAGGGCACCTCCTCCCTCTCTTCATCACACCACTTTGAGCCTTCAAGCTCGTCCAAACCCTGACAAATTATCTTCTCCACTTCCCTGAAAACATCCTAGAGTTCCTCGTCTTCTTCAAAGACCAATTTTAGTGCCCTAAGAGGAGGTCTCAAAGAGGCGCTTCAAAGAAGAGGTAAAGTCCGTTACCGATTCTTTCAACTTTATTTCTTCTTCCACTTCTTCTTCTTTAGTTGTTTCATTATTAAGTAATAACATCAGTATCACTCATATAATGATATGTTATTATAAGTATGAAACAACCCCATTTCACCTTCTATCCATCCTACGGAAAATGAAATCACCGCGCGTGCGTACGTACGGAATACTGTCTCCACGTCGTGGTGTAATTTGTTTTTCCAACACCACCTTACTTGGATGGGTATAATGGTGTAAAGAATAACTATACATAGTTATTATAACATCATACTGATTCTTATATATTGTATCATCCACTCTAATTCAATTCAATAATTATGGAAACGATATCATCGCTCGTGCGTACGTACGGACTACCGTCTCCACGACGCGATGAGATTCATTCTCCATGTTAACCATTAAAGAATGATTATAAAGTATATATAAGAAATAATAATGAAATATATGAAATTATAAAGCTACTGGATTTATGTATATATATATTTATTTCATCTAATTAATTCCATTATACTCAATAAGGAAACGAATACAGCGTTCATGCGTACGTACGGCCTACCATCTCCATGAACGGTGTATTTCTTTCCATTTATTGATATATTATATATATGTATATTCTGAATATATATTATATATAAATCATGTTTTATATTCTGGAATTAATTAATCATGATCTAAGTAATCATATGAATAATTACAAGTCAAATCACATACCATAAATGAATCGATTTTACCCAAAACGCTACATTAACATGAATTTACAAAAGAACGAGTAATATAAAGTCATAAATGAACCATATATGATATCATAACAATGAAGATGATTATGTAATAAGTCAATGACATTATTTAAATCATTATACAGGAGGTTTGGATACATACGAAGCATATCGGACATAAGGTAAGGGATAATGTTGCAATCTCAATTGTTTTCTATCTGAGATTGCTTATACGTAAGTATTTACTGGGGTTATTTCTATCATCCATGTCCATGTTTCATAAAAGTTTTTTCATGTATGTTTAAAGTCCTTTTTACCCATTCTTTACTTTTACTACATGGTATGTAAGGAATATTTCTTTTGTTTACGTTATGAGGTACTTTTTTGACTTTTCCGGCAAAAGTACGAGAAGAATGTTTTTTTTAACTTATACGGAACGAACAGATTTTTACGATTTTATAAATACTTTCATGAAGCTTACTCCAAAATATTTGATTAATATTTTCAAAAAAATCCTTTTCTTTTAAAATTTCATGACATTTTGTGAAAATAGAATGATTTTGAAGAAGAAAGGATATTTTTTTCAAGAATTCATTTCAAGTGTTTTATCAAAACCATTTTTCATCTAAGATGATATTATTTCATATGTGTATGTTTAAAGTATCATGTCTTTATGATTTACATGGTTTCAATTTTCTTATTATGAAATGATATCCATTTCTTTTATATGGATTATGTGATGATGGAATGATGTTTATGAAACCCATTTTATTCTTTGGGTTATGATGAATGATTTATGTTTATGTTGTGGAACAAGTAATAATGATTTCATTATGAGATGGGTGGGACCTATATCTCCCTCAAATGCATTAGGTAAAGATTTATATCCCATGAGATAGACATGGATGGAACGATAAGTTAATCTGGTTCAATGTTACAGGACTGAAACGAGAGTGAACTCGATTCAGAAAGGGACTTTGTCCACTAAAATGGTCTTGGCAGCAATGCCTTGGATACTATGGAAATCATAACAAGTGTTGAATGGTTGCCACAATTACATGTTTTATTCCCATGCTATTTTATCATGATTGATGTTCCTTTATGATATATGCCTTATGTACTTCCAAGATTCATGTCTTTGCTAAAGATTTTGATGTTTAGATTGTATGTTCAAGTTTTTGCATTCAAATGTTTATGGATTGTTTTATGTTCTCTATGTTTACCCTTACTGGGCATTTGAGCTCACCCCTTTTATGTTTTCTTTTCCCCAGGATATAAATAAAGGTTTTAGGTAAGAAAAAAAAGGGGAATATCTTTATGGGATATGTTTAAGATCTTTCACCACGATTAGAAGATTATATTCCGAGTTTCCAAAGACACTAAACTATTACGGTCCTTGTGTGTGTGTTTTTGTTATGTACTAAGTATTCTGCAAAAGTAATGTAATGTCCATGTACGTCAAGATTAGGGTCTCTACAGTTGGTATCAGAGGAAATGTTTAGTCAACCTTTGGAAACTAGGATGTGAAAACATTAGTGAGATCCCTAGAGATATTTCTAAGGTATGTCTAGGGATGTCTCTAAGGATAAGTATACGTATAGGATATAGTCCTAGAACTACGGTAAAGATTTTAGAATTTAACCTAAGATGTTAGATATTGAGGGTACTCCCCCTTTACTATGTTTTTTCCCTAGCATGATTTTTTCCGCTCACACTATTCTTTTTGGGTTTTAGAAAATGGCTGGAAACTGGAAGATTCACGATAATGGAGGATATGGCAGACAATGGAATGATATTCTTCATGAGCAACCAAATGAAACGAGATTTGGAATTCCAAACATAGTTATTATGCCTAATCAGCAATCTCATAAAATGATCAATAATCTCAACTTTGGTAAGTTTCCCGACTCAGATAATAAGAGAAAGATGGAGTTTCATGATGATCATAGAGGAAAGAAAGTTCAATTTCCCTCATGTAAATCATGTGGTAAGAGGCATCAGGGAGATTGTTTCAAATGGTCTGGAAGATTCTTTGGGTGTGGAAAAGAAGGACACAAAGCCAATAAGTGCAAAGGAAAAGGTTCATTTAACACCATGGAAAAGGATAATGGTACTGCTACGATATCAACAATGATTAGATGTTTTAAATGTGGAATGTATGGGCATTATAAAAACCAATGCCCTAAGGGAAAATCTCATGAAGAGAATCAGCATGGTCGTATGAGTAGTATTTATGTGGATGATGATGAAGAGACTACAAATGAAATATGAGACGAAAGAAATGATGAAGCTCAGTCAGTGGTTTAAGAAGTTAGTGGAATGATTGTATGTTTATAAAGAATAATGTATGGTACTATGGAACATTATGATACTATGGAATAAAGAATCATATAAGGATTGTTACACTATTGTTTTTTCTAAAGTATCTGAAAGTATATGTTGAATGGTACCGGTAACCATGAAAAGTTATTCAAATATTTTGGAAAGCAGATGATATGCGCATAATGAAGGGATAAGAAGATAATGAGATGTTTGATTGTATTCATGAGCTCATGATTGATATAAGGACTAAGTGATGTCATGGTTTGATTATATAGAATTTTGAGGATTTTGGTATGTGGAAAGTGTTAACTTTTAACTGCATTCATGTTTTCACTAAGGTTCAATGGGTATTAATTCTTCAAGAGAATACATGATTAAGGTATTCACATGTTTGTAATTTGACCAACAAGATATATCTTATGATATATGGGGGATAAATGATGGCATTCACGTGATTGTTATGTGAAATTTCAAGTAATCATTTTATTTATACTATGAGCTTGGACCGAAGTATTTTAGATAAGCCTAAAGATTGGAATGGATTATGTTGGACATAAGTTAGTATTGTTTAAGGATAGAACTTTTTTCGATATTATTGATGGGATGTTATAGTAATATAGTTTTAGAAAAAGGACAACCTGCAGGACGGACGACAGCCCATCGCTTTGGACAAGGCTATGGGAATCGAACCCACAACCGAAGTGTGACTGGCCTTTATCGCCTACCAATGGCCTACAGGAAGTCCCTGGTTAGTAGAAACAAGTTTTATTTTATTACGCGGTATGATATATGAAGTATAAGTTCATTTTTGGAATCGTATACGATTAACCTCACCATATATGGACTTATGTATATTTGATAACTTTTTCTAACCTTTTGTTTGAAAAAGATGGAATGACCCATCATTCTATCACATGATCTGTTAACACTTCACGAATAACAAATTCAACTTCATTTCTTTAAGAGATGAAGTGGAAATTGTTCAAAGCACGAACAACAGTGAGACTGTACCAAAATAAAGTAAGTATTTCTTCTAATTCAAATTCTTCAACTTTAGGGAAATGATCTTGAAAACCAAAAATGTTGTCCTAGTGCCCTTATATCCGATGAATCAGATGGTACCCTAGATCATCACAAATTTAGGGCTTTGTGATTGTTGGATTTTTCATAACCATGTTCTCTACCACTCTCCATCAGAACATGACGGTTATATTTCTCTTCCATATCCATATTTTCACCTATGTTCTCCTATGTGGAAACCCAATGATTAGTTAATTTGGGTAACCGTTACGTTTCATACTTTAGTTTTTAAAGCCAAGTTTTGGTATTTCATTTTACGATGTGGGTTTCAATTAAAGAAACTTTCAAATAGAAAACCATGTATAACCCCGACGAATTTCAAGGGCGAAATTCATTTTAAGGGGGGTAGAATGTAACAACCCGATATTTTATGATAAGTATTCTTTTTAATTTATTTGATGTCATGTTTTTTATGCTACAATAATATTTTCTTGTGCTTTACGCAACACCGTATTAGCGTGCAGTATACGCAACACTATTCTTAGATTGTGTTACACACAATTTCAAGTTCGTTTGATAATAGTCATTCTACGCAACATTGAGTATATATATATATATATATATATATTCAATGTATAAATGAAAAATGGTTGGATTCTGTTATAACGAAACAAAAAAGGGGTCTTGCACAACACGCAACCCTGAATTGTCTTGCATTACACGCAATCGCGACCATCCTCGATAGCGTGTGTTGTACGCAATACCGGGTTTTACTAAACAACGAGATATTATTATAATATTATTAGAACTAGTCGTTATGAATAGTAATACCCACTTTTTGAAATTTTATAAATTTTACCTTTCAAAATGGACTTCATTTTTGGATTCGGAAAATCGAAATTAACCTAGGGTGAAATTTTGGTATTTTTCTGAAAACTTTCAATTTTTGATGAATAGTGAAAACATTGGGTTACTATTTAAAAACCGACTTTTTATTTAAATAATTATTTATTTAATTTAAATTTATTTTAGGTCAAAATTGATACATAATACCTATATAAGTTCAATGTAATTCATTGGGGTAATTTTATAATAATTTTAGATATATAAAAATTTTATTGAATTTTTCACCGTCTTTTACCCACCTCCTAGGAGAATTTGCAAATTTACATAAAACTTAATTTTACCGCTTCTGTGAGTGGAATTTCAAAAATTCTAGAGACACGGTTGATTTCATTAAGTAAAATGTGGTTCAATGAGATGAAAATAATTTTTGGTGAATAGTAACTTTTTACTTTTATTTACCACGGTTAAAAGTAAATAGAGTAATTAAGGGTAAAAATGATATTATTATTACCCTAACACATGTCCTAATTCTATTGGATAAGTATAATTCGACCAAAAACAACCTTAGGAATAAAATATGACCATTTAGGCCCACTTGGATTAGATTAGGACATTTATTATTAATTTATTTAAAGAAGGGTTAAAATAGTTAAAATCAAAGTTTAATAAGTAAATAATTTTTAATATGGGGTTATACATAAGATAAATTCGACTATAAATATTCATTATAAAGATAAAAATATTTCATAAATAATGGTATTTTATTTATAATTTTTAGACATTAAATAATTTAATTTATTTATGACACAAATATGATGCAGTAATTATCTTATTAATGAAATATTCACATAATTGATGTTATAAATACCCAAATAAATGTAATTTGAGACTTTTTATGAATTAAAATAATTTTATAGGTTAATATGACATGTTATTATTGATTTACATAACTTTTTTCGAATTAATATTTCTGTTATGATTTTCAAAAAAATCAATTACCAAATAGTGTCAAAATTGACATAAAATAGTTTTTAAAAAAAATATTATATTATTAATTGTTATTTTATTCCTAAAAATATAAGGTTAGGCCAAATGACTTAGATAAGGTTATATATATTAATAATAAACAACTTGGGGTTCTTTTGGCTTGTTATAGTAAGTTTATTAATCTTATAGTGTAAGAACAAAAAAAGACGCGGTAAAAGTAAAATTATCTAACTTAAAGTTAAATCTAAATGATAAGGTTAAAATAGTAAACTAAACTTGTCCAAATTCTATTTTATGAGAGTATTTCGACCCATCCCCACCTTATATTTGAAATAAATCAATTTTTAGCTATTTAAAACCGAATATGACTTTATAATTAAATAATATTTTTAGTTTTTCTAAAGGTGCCCCTCTCCTCCCTTATAAAAGGGTACCTCCTCCCTCTCTTCCTCACACCACTTTGTGCATTCAATATCGTCCAACCCCTGACAAATTCTCTTCTCCACTTCCCTAGAAACATCCTAGATTTCCTGGTCTTCTTCAAAGACCAATTTTAGTGCCCTAAGAGGAGGTCTCAAAGAGGCGCTTCAAAGAAGAGGTAAAGTCCGTTACCGATTCTTTCAACTTTATTTCTTCTTCCACTTCTTCTTATTTAGTTGTTTCATTATGAAGTAATAAAATCAGTATCACTCATATACTGATATTTTATTATAAGTATTAAAAAACCTCATTTCACCTTCTATCTATCCTACGGAAAATGAAATCACCGCGCGTGCGTACGTACGGAATACCGTCTCCACGCCGTGGTGTAATCTGTTTTTCCAACACCACCTTACTTGGATGGATATAATGGTGTAAAGAATAACTATACATAGTTATTATAAAATCATACTGATTTTGATATATTGTATCATCCACTCCAATTCAATTCAATAATTATGGAAACGATATCATCGCTCATGCGTACGTACGGACTACCGTCTCCATGACGCGATGAGATTCATTCTCCATGTTAACCATTAAAGAATGATTATAAAGTATATATAAGAAATAATAATGAAATATATGACATTATAAAGCTACGGATTTATGTATATATATATTTATGTCATCTACTTAATTCCATTATACTCAATAAGGAAACTAAAACAGCGTTCATGCGTACGTACGGCCTACCGTCTCCATGAACGGTGTATTTCTTTCCATTTATTGATCTATTATATATATGTATATTCTGAATATATATTATATTTAAATCATGTTTTATATTCTGTAATTAATTAATCATGATCTAATTAATCATATGAATAATTACAAGTCAAATCACGGACCATAAATGAATCGATTTTACCCAAAACGCTACATTAACATGAATTTACAAAAGAACGGGTAATATAAAGGCATAAATGAACCATATATGATATCATAACAATGAATATGATTATTTAATAATTAAATGACATTATTTAAATCATTATACAGGAGGTTCGGATATATACGAAGCATATCGGACATAAGGTAAGGGATAATGTTGCAATTTCAATTGTTTTCTATCCAAGATTGCTTATACGTAAGTATTTTCTGGGGTTATTTCTATCATCCATGTCCATGTTTTATAAAAGTGTTTTCATGTATGTTTAAATTCCTTTTTACCCATTTTTGACTTTTACTACATGGTATGTAAGGAATCTTTCTTTTGTTTACGTTATGAGGTACTTTTTTGACCTTTCCGGCAAAAGTACGAGAAGAATGTTTTTTTTAACTTATACGGAACGAATGGATTTTTACGGTTTTATAAAGACTTATTTTCATGAAGCTTACTCCAAAATATTTCATGACTATTTTCAACAAAATCCTTTTCTTTTAAAATTGCATGACATTTTGTGAAAAGAGAATGATTTTGAAGAAGAAAGGATATTTTCCTCAAGAATTCATTTCAAGTGTTTTATCAAAACCATTTTTCATCTAAGATGACATTATTTCATATGTGTATGTTTCAAGTATCATGTCTATATGATTTACATGGTTTCACTTTTCTTATTATGAAATGATATCCATTTCTTTTATATGGATTATGTGATGATGGAATGATGTTTATGAAACCCATTTTATTCTTTGGGTTATGATAAATGATTTATGTTTATGTTGTGGCACAAGTAAGAATGATTTCATTATGAGATGGGTGGGACCTATATCTCCCTACAATTAATTGGGTAAAGATTTATATCACATGAGATATACATGGATGGAATGGTAAGTTAATACGGTTCAGTGTTACAGGACTGAAATGAGAGTGAACTCGATTCAGAAAGGGACTTTGTCCACTAAGATGGTCTTGCCAGCAATGCATTTGCTACTATAGAAATCATAACAAGTGTTTAATGGTTTCCACAATTACATGTTTTATTCCCATGATATTTTATCATGATTGATGTTCCCTTATGATATATGCCTTACGTACTTCCAAGATTCATGCATTTGCTAAAGATTTTGATGTCTAGATTTTATGTTCAAGTTTTTACATTCAAATGTTTATGGATTTTTTTATGTTCTCTATGTTTACCCTTACTTGTCATTTGAGCTCACCCCTTTTATGTTTTCTTTTCCCCAGGATATAAATAAAGGTTGTAGGTAAGAAAAAAAAAGGGAAGATCTTTATGGGAGATGTTGAAGATCTTTCACCACGATTAGAAGATTATATTCCGAGTTTCCAAAGACACTAAACTATTACGGTCCTTATGTGTGTGTTTTTGTTATGTACTAAGTATTCGGCAAAAGTAATGTAATGTCCATGTACGTCAATCTTAGGGTCTCTACAGGGAAGATGGTTGGCTCTGTGGTTATAATAAACTTAATGCCGTCCTTGGATGATCACGGAGCGCCATGTGGCATTGTGCAGAGCCGTCTCTGCTTTGTGCCGCCCCACACCTATAAATATCGGGCTCCCCTCGAGCCCAAAGAACGGATACCCCAACCTTTCACCTTATCTGCTTTCAAATCATGAAGAACCTTCTGATCTGCAGAGCCTTGAGAAAAATGAGCTTTTACAGGTACTTAAGAATCGGTAAGTACCCTTCCCTTAGCTCAAATACGACCCCTCTTCAAGCAGGGATGCCCTTCACAGAGCCCACGGGACACTATGAAGGTATAATATCCTCAAGGGGACTTGGGTCTTTGAAAATTGTTCATGCTTCACGAAGTACCCTCCATGCACATGTAAACCCTGTGTTAAGGCAGGGTCACTGTGCTTCGCGAAGCACATTGCTTCGCAGTGCTATGCTTCATAGGGTACCCTTACTTCATGAAGCCCTACCCCGCAAAAGCCTTTCCACTTTGCGAAGCACCCTCTATATGCACCTATGCCTTATGCCTAGGCTAGGCCACCCCACTTCACGAAGCATACCCCTTCACGAAGCCCCTCCACTATATGAAGCACTAGAGCTTCATGAGGCCTCTTACTGTGAACCCATTTGCTCCACAACCCCTTTTCCCATATGACCCTCCAGGTTCGTACGAAGTGATTTCAAGGTCCCTTAGGTGGGGATTCATGTTGTATTACTTATCCTCATGCTTCTTAGTATAGGAACGCTAATGGCTATTGCTTATTCGCATATCCATGATAACGTGGGCCCCTAAATAGATTACTCCACAACACCCCCTCACCATTATTAATGAGAAACGGGTGGTCCGGGGTGGGGCGGGCCAAGCCCACACGGGTTTGAGCCCGCACGGTTTTTTCTGAAAAATCCCACATATAATGCGAACAAAAAATTTCAAGCCCGCCCCGCCCTGCATAAACCCACGGGTTGTCCACGGGCTTACCCACATTTACAAAAAAAAAATACTATTTATAATCATTTAAATACTTTATTTTTTATCATTATTAAAGGTATTTGTGGGGAGAAGTATGAATTAACAATAACTAGAGTTTTAAAGGATGTGATGGAACATTTTTTTTGTGGGTTAATGGTGGCATGCGTTAATGCCGATGTGGTGGTGAACTGTTGCGATAGAAAGTAGGTGAGTGATCGGTGATGGGAGATGAATGATAATGTTGGTTGTGTGGTGATGTGAACAACAAAACCTATGAATGAATGAAGTCTCTCCAGGTAACAATCAGTTTCAGAGGAATCTATTAGTGTTTTCACGAGGTTATATCCAATTCTCTTAATAACAAAATAAAATTAAATAATAACAAAATTAAATTGACCTAAACAATATTATGATTATAATAACTCTTATAGAATTGAAACCATGCGCAGGGGTGATGAGTTCCATTTTTCGAGAGATGGGTTGACACACCATGTAAATATGCTTAATAATTACTATATAAATAATATAATATCATATTAAAATAATAAGTATAGGCCTATTTAAAATTCACATATGAATAAATGGTGAATTAATATGACCATTATGGTGAGAAATCATATTTCACCGTTTAACCATGATTTTTTTATTAAAAAAACTAAAATGTTAAAGAAACATATATTGTAATTATAATATATTTTTTTTAAATCAGGCCCGTGGGAAAGCCCGCACCCACGCGGGTTCAACCCGTATTGGCCCGTACTCTAAATGGTCAAAAAATTTAGGCCTGCCAGACCCCACATCCGCCCCATACCTGCAAAGCCCATAGCCCGCGATCCCGCTTTGCATCACTACTCACCATGGCATTGCTGGTTCCTTCCCTTCACTAAAGGTTAAAGCATGCCATTTATCTAAGTCCTAGGGGTGTGGAGTGAACCCACCTCGTCCGAGCTGTAGGACGTTGAACTACCAAGCACCATCGTCCTCAGCACATGACATTAAACAATGCCCTCACCCTGTGCATCATACGTGGGGTGCCCCATCTCGGACATTCTCTATGCCTGCTCGTCTCCATGGGAGTGAGATCTTCCTCACATGGAATGAGATCCTCTCTACTAGAGCGGCACCTGTCTATGGGAAAGGGAAGACATCTTGGTGTAATCCTCTATCCTTTCTTGTAAGAGGTATCACCCCTGCTCCTCCTCTCTTCTTTCGTGCCAAATACCAGAGGAGAGATAGGAATATGGACCTTCGTTCTCCCGTCCATCTCCCTATAGGCTTTGTCACCATCAGGCCTCCATCCTAAAGTAAGTACCAATATCCATATCCCTGGGCTAATAACCATGCATAATCCCATGTTTCCTATGTGTAATCTCCAGTCCACTTCCCATGGACACACCTTTTGTGATGTGATTGTCAGGTCTTTATTACCTCTTGTTTCTCACACTGAGCATGAATCACATGGGATTAGAGTAAGCATTGACCATGATACCCTTAATGGTATGCCTTAGCACATAATCCCCAATCCCCCATTCCAAACTATGTGGACTTTTATCCTTGTCTCCTAGACATGGTACATAGGAAACCTCCCTGAGGTTCAATCCCAACACCTACTTGTTTCGACCCCTTCACACCGGTTCACCTTCGTCCCGCATGACGTTAAATTGTATCCTCCCATTTAGAACTACATAGTATTTGATCCTTGTCTCCCATGAAAGGTATGTATGAAGCCTCCCTAAGGTTCAAAACCAACACCTACTGGTTCTGACCCCTTCACGTCGGTTCACCTTCGTCTTGCATAACGTTAAACTGCATCCACCATCCCAAACTACATGGAATTTGATCCTTGTATCCTAGAAACAGTATGTAGTAATCCTCCCTGAGGTTCAAGTCCAACACCCATAGGTCCCAACCACTCCACATCGGTCCACCATCATCCTGCATGACATTAAACTGTATGCCCCTTTTTTCCCGCAAGATGTTAAATTGTACCCATTTGAACTACGTGGGTTTTTCTCCTTGCCCTCTTTAGGTAAGGTATGTAGGAAGCCTCCCTGAGTTCCAACCCCAATCAGTAGTAAGTCATTGTGTTCCTAATCAATGGTAATTCATTGTGTTTCCCAATAAGCAGTAAGTCATTGGAACCCCAATTAGCAGTAAGTCGTTGTCAACCCCAACCAGCAGTAAGCTGTTGTAGTCCATAATCAACGGTAAGTCATTGTAGTTGTAAGGTTTGGTGTCCTGAGAACCAACTATTTTTTACTTTGATTACATGAATTTACTCTTATTATATATTGTTCATTGTTATTCATGACTATAATATAATAATGTCCTAGAATATTTGTTGCATTAATAAGGTCATGGCAGATCCCCACTATGATGAGAACCTTGAAATGCTATAACAATATTCTTAAATAAAGTTCTATGGTTGGATGACATACTATGATAGGACACATAGTATACAGACCATCATGTGCGGGTACTTATAAGAAGATGAGACTCTCTCTCATAGAGTTCGCACTTGGTAATCTCCAAGATGGGAGATTATGAGAACAGACCCGCCAGTAGCAATTCTACATGTCTTGGTGTCATCGGGAATTGCTATCTACGATCATGTGTAATGGTCCTTAGACTGGAAGATTATCATTAACTCATTTCATGACTCACGCACTTAGATTTGCTGATGAAAACCATCACGAAGATAGTTGGCGGGAAGTAGGGTACGTTGGGTGTGTCATGAATGACATGTTGTTAATGGATAAGTCGAGGAAGGATTTGTCCCTTCCATATTTATGGAAGTAGATATCTCGAGCCCTTTGATTTAAATAGAACTGTTGCACAAATTCCATGGCCATGGTGTCACGATGATTTTATTTCTAGAAGTCAAAGAATGACAGATCAAGCATATAGGTTTATGACACTGCCATGAAACCTGGTTGATGAGATATTGAAAAAAAGGGATTAAATTACACAGTAAGCGTTCGTATGAGGTGACACGTCAATTCAGAATCAACTTTTTTCTCTTGGGCACCTTGACCCGTTTCTAGACAGTAATCTTGGACTTTAGGCAAGCCCACCTAATGCCAACGAGAAAGAGGCCTAGAGGGTTACACACTAATTGTATCCAAGTATCTCAATTAGAATAAAGATTATTCCCATGCGTGGTTTAATAATTATTCAAGGAAGCCTAAATCGTTTTAATGGTGGAGGAAGAAGGAAGTTAAAAACAAGATATACATGTCGTGTATTGATGATTACATGTCGTGTAGTTTTTCATGGAAAACAAGTACATGTCGTGTATTAATGATTACATGCCGTGTACTTTTCATTTTGGAAAGGAAATGAAAAACAAGTACACATCATGTATTAATGATTACACGCCGTGTAGTTTTATAGAAAACAAGTACACACCGTGTATTAATGATTACACGCCGTGTAGTTTTCCAGTCCGGATTTTGAGGATATAATATTGTTTTATTAAATGATATTTATTATAATCAGTGTGGGTGAATGTCAAGGAATTAATTATTCGACATGGGGGTTTTCAATAAGAGTCAATGAAATAAATAAAACGCATAACGCATTTATTTATTGTCATAACTCTACAACCTCAAACCCGATTATAAATATCCTCACAACCCCAACTCTTTTCCTACACACAAGAGAATCATTGTGCACAACAATTATAGAGAATTCTTTCAAGGCCGAAAGAATCTATTCCTCCAAGAACACTCTAAATACTAAGAGAGATCATCTTCCATTGGATCAAGATGATCTAAGGTGGACAACACAAGCAAATGTTTCTCCATGATAGCACCCAGAGACTCCCTTGGCGACATCTAGAGATACAAGGTGCATGTGTGGATCACTGCTAGAGGAAATCTACCCTTGGCTTCTGTGATGCAACGACGTATCATATCAGAACGTGATCAGAAATATCAACGAAGAAAGAACACCAAAAGGTACTTCTTTTCAATTGATTAAATTAATTATAATCAACCTGTAACAATCCTACTTTGTAATTCCGGGAATTTCCTTTTCTTTGTCTATTTCTATGATTCAATCCATGGAGATTGGCGTTTATCGTCGTATTGATCCCGAATTGATCATTTTTAATGACAAAAATCCAAGTGGTCAAATCCACCCACGTACTTCTGCTGCACCCAAAACCTAAAAATGGTATCATAGGGAGGTTACAACATTGATTATAGTTATTTAATTTTCGTTGATAATTTACACATTTATATTTGATTCAATTTGAAATAAATCATTCTATAAATCTGAATAAACGAGATATGTTCTTCCTCCTTCGTTTCTCGATTCACATCACTGAAACGAACTTTTAATTTTAATTTTGATTAAAATAAAAACGAGGAACTCATCCAGAGGAGCGGATCTTTCTGTCTGTACAACACGGGAATACACAGCGTGTAATGAAAAACTACATGTTGTGTACTTAGGTTCAATGAACTGGCACTGGTCTGCCAAACCACGCCATGTGAATTGAGTATTCCTAAGTATTTATTATGCTGTGTTGACCATAATTGAACAGCACGTGGGAACCGGAATACACGGCGTGTATGTTGGAGCAACACGCCGTGTAATCTGATCTGGCCCAAGTGAAGCCACGTACCACGTACACGGGATTGCCAGGCCGGTTACCACGTAACAAGGAAGTACATGCCATGTATGATTTATCTACACGTCGTGTACTCCAAAAATTCCAAAGTAGAGAAAACACGTCAAATCCCCCAGCGTGTACTTTGGATAAAGGGTAAAAAGAAATACACGCCATGTAAATATAAACTACACGCCGTGTACTTTACAGAAATGGAATTTCACCAGGTTTCCTCCAAAAGTACAAAGACCTATACAAGTAATATAGATGAGAATAATCTCAAGGAAATTCAGGAATTAATTTAAGATAAAGAATTGATTAATTATAAGATCATAATTAATTTAATTCAAGAGAAACTTATCTTAAATAATATAACGATTAAAAGAATTTGAATTCTAAATATGCGTAAATGTCATTTCATGCTATAGATGATCATGAGCTAGACCAAAGACCCTTTGTATGTGTGTATGGTTTCATTTAAATTTGTTTAATTTAAATTTTTTGGCCTATGAGCCTTCTTCTAATAAAATTTAGGGCATGCGTGACCATGGTTTATTTAATGTAAACCCATGTAATAGAGGATCTCCCAAGACAGAGGAGACGGTTCAAAACCCAAAGCTGAGGCGAAACCAACCCAATAAGATACAAAGGTGGACAGGTGGGAGCTGCAAAACACAAACCATCGGTTCAAGGTGTTTTTCCCTAGGTTAGGGTTAGCTTATCAAACCGCTAGATAAGCTAACCAATAGAAGCTCATGATCATGCCATCTTATTTTATTTCTGTCTGATTTCATGATTTATTTATTATGTATGTGTTGTCGCGATCACAAAATTAATGGAATAAACAAGCATGCAAAGATGGAATAAAATAAAATTGGACTATGCGTAAACATTATCAGAACATGGTTAATCACTTAAGCAAGCATCACTTAATATTAACAAGCATGTGATAATGCGAAACTATGCATAAAGAATTAAAGTCCCTCAAATACCATATTAAGTCAGACCAAGCCTTTTGTTACTTGATTAAGGGCAAGACTCAATAAAACTATGTATTTGACCAACCCTTGTTGGGACACTTACTTTTATAAAGGAATCCCTTATGAAAGGTTTCGGGTCGACTTAACCATATTACATCAAGAGGAGTAGCCCTTTCTAGACTTGATGTAATATTGGAGGCAAGAGTTGAGGAAATCCAAGTTAGTATTTCAGGATTGGCGATTCCACTCAACAGATCAAGGAACTGTAAGCTCACAGTTGGAAAAGACCTGCCTACCTAAATACCTTCAAATAGCTTGACCAACCCTTATTGGGATTATGCGAAGTGGAATATGGATCCTTTTCACTAGAATGTCAAAGCAACTAGACATTCTGATTTCAATAGTGAGGTCTATTGGGACTTGATAAAATAGTGGGAGACTTAATAAAATTTAATATTTCTCATAAAATGTAATCAAGAAAGTACTGATAAATATGCTCTTTTAATTTGTATAATTGAAATGACAAACTCATCAACCACATTTTCTCTGCGATCAATTCTGGATAAAGACAATATCCTCACCGGTAGTAACTTTCAGGAATGGTTTAGGCACCTTTGGGTTATCCTACGCCATGAATGAAAGTTTTACGTATTGGAGTCCTCACTTCCTGATTCTCCCGCCCAAGGGGAAAGTGATGAATATTTCCTGGTCTATGGTCAACATTTGAACGATTCACTCAATGTTCAATGTTTGATATTATCATCAATGTCTAGTGATCTCATGAAGTCTCATGAATACATGGATGCCTATAGCATGCTCGATCACCTCTGTGGTCTATACCAAGAGAGAGAAAGACAGGAAAGGTTTGAGATCTCCAAATCTCAATTCCATAGCAAGCTTGGAGAGGGTGCCCCAGCTGGGCCTCATGTAGTCAAGATCATTGGCTACATTGAGCGCTTGGAGGTTCTAGGGTTTAAACTCCTCGAAGAACTCGGTATCGATCTCATTCTTGCATCACTCCCCCAGAGCTTCTCTAACTTTGTTGTGGACTTCAACATGAACAACATTGAGAAGTATCTGTCTGATCTTCTTATCCTCATTCACCAAGTGGACAATGACATAAAGCGTGAAAATCCTTCTGTCCTCATGGTGAATAAAAGAAAAGGGAAGGAAAAGAGCTTTAAGCCCAAAGCTTATTCAAGGTCTTCCAAGAAAAGGAAGATCAAAGGGGAGGTAAGAGAATAAGAGGTTGTTTGTTTCACATGTGGCAAGAAGGGCCACTAGAAGAAAAACTGCACCCATCCAAGGAAGAAAGGGGAAGCTTCATGTGCGTTTGTTATCGAATGAAATCTATCTATTTCTACCAATTGGGTATTAGATACTGCGTTTGGTGCTCACATCTGTATCCAAATACAGGAACCAAGTATATTTAGAAATATTGATCGAGGTGAGGTGGATCTATGAGCAGCCAATGGAGCCAGACTCACTGTTGTAGCTGTCAGAGACTACCACCTCACATTGCCTACTGGGATGGTCTTGGTTTTGAAAGGATGTTATTATGTACCCTCTATAACCAAAAACATTATTTCAGTATCCAGATTAGATACTGATGGATTCATCTTTTTGTTTGGAAGTGTATGTTGCTGCTTTTATAAAGATATAATTTGTTTTGGTAGGGAAAATTTATATAAAGGCCTTTATGTGTTAGACTACACAAAACAAGTAATGGAAATCGATGAAAAAGTTAATTCACATGACTCATACCACACCCAACTTTGGCATCACCGGCTAGGTCATGTCAATGATAAATGTTTGACAAAATTACATCAATATGGGTATTTAGATTCTTTTGAACTAAAACCACTTGGTGTATGTCATGCGTGTCTAAAAGGAAAAATGACCAAAGCCCCATTTAGTGGGAAAGGTGAAAGGGATAAAGAGCTTCTAAAATTAGTTCACATAGATGTGTGTGGACCATTTCCAGTTGAAACAAGGGGTGGGTTCTCATACTTAATAACTTTTACTGATGATTTTAGTAGATATGGATATATTTACTTAATGAGGTATGATTCATATTCTTTTGATCGGTTCAAAGAATACAAGAATGAAGTTGAGAACCAGCTTGGTAAGAAGATTAAGAAACTCTGCTCAGACAGAGGAGGAGAATATCTTAATCAGGACTTCATTGATTTCTTACGGGAGTTTGGGATTTTATCTCAACTCACTCCTCCTTACACACCTCAGTGGAATGGTGTAAGTGAAAGGAGGAACCGCACCCTGTTGGACATGGTGAGATCAATGATTAGTCATGTGAATCTTCCATTATTCTTTTGGGGATATGCATTACAAACAGAAGCACACATACTAAACCAAGTACCAACTAAATTGATAAATGGTATTCCATACAAGTTATGGAGAGGATGAAAATCCATGTTATCGAATTTACATGTGTGGGGTAGCGAAGCATTTGTTAAGGCCTCTTCAAGTACCAAAATTTCACCCCAAGGCACAAAGTGTATCTTTATAGGATATCCCAAGGAAACAAGGGAATATTACCTATACAACCCCTTAGACAAAAAGGTTACAGTGGAAAGACATGCTATATTACTTGAGAGGGTGCACATCTCCAAAAGAGATAGTGGGAGTGAGATAGACTTTGATGAAGTTGAGGCTCAAGATACACAAAAATTGGTACAGGAACAGATTCCACAAAGCCCCATGGAAGAACAATCTATTCTAGAGACACAAGAACTGCGTAGGAGCACGAGAGAGGTGAGAGAACCAGAACAATATGGTTTTCTTGTCACTGAGGATAGTGACTCATTATTGGTTGAAAATTATGATCCTCTTACCTACAAGGAAGCAGTTGAAGGCACAAACGTTGACAAGTGGCAAGAAGCCATAAATTCTGAAATGGATTCCATGTACCAAAACCAAGTCTGGATTTTGGTAGATCTTCCATTTGATGTAAAGCCTATTGGTAATAAATGGGTATTCAAGAAGAAACTGGACATGGAGGGGAAAGTCATCACCTATAAGGAACGACTTATTGCCAGAGGTTTTAGACAGCATCAAGGAATTTACTATGATGAAACCATTTCACCGGTTGCAATGCTGAAATCCATCAAAATCCTATTGGCCATTTTCTCTTACCATGACTATGAAATTTGGAAAATGGATGTCAAAACAGCATTCCTTAATGGGAACCTCCAAGAATATGTCTACATGAAACAACCTGAAGGGTTTGTGACTCCAAAGGATGCCAACAAGGTATGCAAGTTGCAGAAATCCATTTATGGATTAAAGAAAGAATCAAGGTCATGGAACATTCATTTTGATGAAGCCGTAACATAATTTGGATTTGTTAAGAATGAATGTGAGCTTTGTGTCTACAAAAGGTTTTGTGGAAGTGCAGTTGTTTTCCTAATAGTATATGTTTATGACATATTACTAATTGGAAATGAAGTACCTGTCTTACAGTCAGTTAAGGCATGTTTAGATAAATGCTTCTCCATGAAATACTTGGGTGAGTCAGCATATATTATTGGGATCAAGATCCATCATGATAGATCCAAGATAATTCTGGGCCTGAGTCAAAGTACATACATTGACAAGATACTGAAGAGATTCAGTATGGAATAATCCAAGAGGGGATTGTTTCCAGTGTCACATGGCATTCATCTTTCCAAGAAAATATGTCCTCGGACACATGAGGAAAGAAAGAAAATGGTAAGGATCTCTTACGCATCCACAATTGGGTCAGTCATGTATGTTATGCTATGTACAAGGATAGATGTTGCTTACGTATTAAGTACGGTAGTCAGATATCAAGATGATCCAGGAGACCGCCATTGGATGGCAGTTGAGACTATCCTTAAGTATTTGAGGCGTACTAAGGATGTGTTCCTGGTTTATAGAGGAGATGAGGAACTAGCCATCAGAGGACATGTAGATGCTAGTATCCATACTGATCAAGATGACATGAAGTTGCAGACTGGGTATATCTTCAATTTGAATGGAGGTGCAGTGAGCTGGAAGATCTCAAAGCAAAGTGTGGTGGAAGATTCTACAGCGGAGTCTGAGTATATCGCAGCATCTGAGGCAGATAAAGAAGAAGTATGGATGCAAATCTTCGTCCAAGAGTTGGATGTAGTACCTAGCAGTAAAGATCATATCACCGCTATATTGTGATAATACTACAGCAGTGGCACTTGCAAAAGAGCCAAGGTCACATCAGTGGACAAAGAACATACTTCGGAAGTATCCTCTCTTAAGGGATTTTTCTCATAGAGGTGAAGTTGTAGTGATCAGTATTTCCACGGAAGACAATGTGGAGGACCCCTTGACTAAAGCCTTAACTCAGCAGAAACATGATCATCATGTGAGGTCTAGAGGAATAAAAGTCGTAGGCAGTTGGCTCTAGTCCAAGTGAGATTTTGTAAGGATTGGTGTCCTGAGAACCAACTATTTTGTACTTTGATTGCATGAATGTACTCTTATTATATATTGTTCATTGTTCTACATGACTATAATATAATAATGTCCTGGAATATTTGTTGCATTAATAAGGTCATGTAAGATCCCCGCTATGATGAGAACCTTGAAATTCTATAACAATAGTCTTAAATAAAGTTCTACGGTTGGATGACATACTATGATAGGACACATAGTATACAGACCGTCATGTGCGAGTACTTGTAAGAAGACGAGACTCTCTCATAGAGTTCGCACTTGGTAATCTCCAAGATGGGAGATTATGAGAACAAACCCATCAGTAGCAATTATGCATGTCTTGGTGTTATCAGACATTTCTATATATGAGCGTGTGTAATGGTCCTTAGACTGGAAGATTATCATTAACTCATGTCATGACTCGCGCACTTAGATTTGCTGACAAAAACCGTCACGAAGAGAGTTGGCGGAAAGTAGGGTATGTTGGGTGCGTCATGAATGACATGTTGTTAATGGATAAGTCGAGGAAGGATTTGTCCCTTCTATATTTATGGAAGTAGATATCTCGGGCCCTTTGATTGAAATAGAACTGTCACACAAATTCCATGGCCATGGTGTCACGACGAGTTTATTTCTGGAAGTCAAAGAATGACAGGTCAAGCATATAGGTTTATGACACTACCATGAAACCTGCTTGATGAGATATTGAGACAAAGGGATTAGATTACACATTAAGCATTCATATGAGGTGACACGTCAATTCGTCATCGACTTCTTTCTCTTGGGTGCCTTGACCCGTTTCTAGACAGTAATCTTGGACTTTAGGCAAGCCCGCCTAATGCCAATGAGAAAGAGGCCTAGAGGGTCACACACTAAGTGTATCCAAGTATCTCAAGTAGAATAAAGATTATTCTCGTACATGGTTGTTTCGCACGGAATCCGGGGATGACCTCCTGGACGGGAGATTCAAACGTTCCGATCGGTTTCTAACGGGTTTGTTCGTAGAACTGGAAACATCCAATGATTCCACATCCGTTTGGACCTACTTTCCAAAGGCATGCGCTCATTAGCTTGTGGACTAATGAGGCTTAGGAATTTGCATTGGTCGAGAGGATGGGAGGTCGGACTCATCACACCTTTTTGAGGGGAATTATTGTCTACTCCGGGACTCACTTTATAGATTTAAGTTATGTTCGTGAATCCTTATTATATTACCAAGTATAAAATGAGATTTCCTTTAGTTTTAACAATCAATGATTAAATATGCAAGAAATTTAGAGAATCTTTTATATGTATTCGAGGTTCTTCATCAATAGAGAATCATCTATATCTGTTTAGAGATTCTTGGTCAATGGTATCCTTCAAAACATTTATATAAAAGTCTCTTGGTCATTATGATGACCAGGCTGGTTTTAAAGTCACTCAGTGGGGCACTTGAAGTTTATCGTCATTCAGAAGGACAGAGATTATTTCAAAGTTGGGATCGAACCCATAAATGGGCTACCTACGTATCCTTTGTTTTGGAAAAGGAATCAGAACCCACGTAGTTCGAGAAATGGAGTATGATGTTTATGATTGATGGCTCAAAGATGAATGTCATAATTACTTTTACACTCTAAGCTCACGTGAGTCATGCTCGGTGTGAGAAACAAGAGGTATTGGTAAAAATTAGACAATTGTGCCATGAAAGATGCAATCATAAGAATTTGTTTGGGGCTTATGTATGGATGACTGCCCAGATAGATGAAGGTTTAGGATTTACTTTTAGGGAGAAAATCCATGAACAGGGTCCATAAAGTTATATGTGCTTCATGGAGATTTGAATACTCTAATCTTGGGGCTTACTCCTAAGGAGGATGCCCAAGTTAGGAGGGGACTTATGATTGGGTTTTACTCCTAAAAAAGGAAACCCAAATCAAAGGTAAATTAGTACTGGTTAAGAGAAATTTAAGGGGGCTTGGGGTTTACTCCTGAAAAGGAAACCCAAGATTATGACTGGGACTTACTCCTAAAAAAGGAGGCCTAGGTTAAGGGACTTGGGGATTACTCCTGAAAAGGAAGCCCAAGTTTATGACTGAGACTTATTCCTGAAAATGAGACCCAGGTTAGGGATTAAGGTTTTGGGGCTTACTCCTAAGGAGGATGCCCAAAATTAGAGGACTTGATTGGGGCTTTAAGAATTTGGGGCTTACTCCTGAGGAAGATGCCCAAATTAAAGGATTTATAACTGGGGATTATTCCTGAAAAGGAGACCCAGGTTAGGATTCTCTCATCTTAAAGGATGAGGTTGAATGAATGAACTCTCCATATTTAGTGACATAAGGATATTTAAATCACTGGAATTTGAGAGATATTCCACAGAATTCCTTTCAGATAAGGAAGTCAAATCAAGAAATCATGCCATAAATGGCTTTGAAGAGTGTCTTGAAGACTGAATCTGGAAAACGAAAGGTGAAATGACTTAAGAGGGGTAAAAATGGGAAAGATGGGCACCCAAAA
The DNA here is from genome assembly GCA_963277665.1 of Viscum album. Taxonomy (NCBI): domain Eukaryota; kingdom Viridiplantae; phylum Streptophyta; class Magnoliopsida; order Santalales; family Viscaceae; genus Viscum; species Viscum album. Next base: position 138,362,968 of record OY728119.1, read on the forward strand.
AGATAGAGGCGCGCAATTCTTGCAAGGCGCGCAAGTCTTCCGTGGGTGCGCAAGTATGGTCGCGCAGGTATACCTGCGCGGCACATGGTGTACTTGCGCGATTTTCAACCAGCATTGAAATACTTGAGCGACTCTTTTTTAAACCCTTTAGAATTTTCTTGAGGTTCTTCCAGAAAAGAGACGCGCAAGTTATATTGAAGGAAATAAGTCGGCGCGCAAGTGTTTGATGAGTTTCAACACTTAGGCCTTCCTTCTTCTCTTTAAATCTTCCGTTCTAGGTAAGAAATTACCTTAGAAGTGTTCCGGAAGCTTTGAGAAGAGACTTGGGTGTCGGGAGCTTCAATCCGAGTTTTTGGAAAAAGATCCTCTCGAATGGGGGGCCCAAAGGGTCTATTTATAGGTAAAAGAAGACCCCGGGCGGTTACCGGGCGGTTACCACTTAGGTCGCGCAAGTCACCTGCGCGACCAAGGGTGTCGCGCAAGTGTACTTGTGCGACAGTGATAAAACTTGCGTGGTTCAGTTCCTGTCGATCCTTTGTTCATGCCTTTGTCGATTTTTGATGTTTTCTTCAAAGTTTGAATCACTTTGAGCTCAGATATTCCCTTTTCCGATCTTTAGATTCTGTGACGAAAGGAGCGTCAACAAAAGTCCCCCCTCAGAGTTGGATCCGGAGAGAAATGAGGATTTGACTCTGAGGAAATCGAATCCCTCCAAAGGAAAAGGGAGGCGCGCAAGTCTACAGTGCACAGAGGGCGGCGCGCCAGTTTGCGGTGCGCAGTCCTTAAGCGCTCTGGGTACGGCGCGCAGGTAGGCCTACTGGCCTATAAATACACGGCCTCACCTCCGTACGAGTATCCGGATTTCAGGACTTCATACCTTCTCGAGCTCTCGCCGCGCAGGTCACCTAAGCCGCGCAAGTCTCTTTTCCACTGTTCCCTCACTGTCGCGCTCCTGTAAAGGTATTCGTACTTGCGCGGTTTAGACTTGCGCATCCAAAACTAGCGCGGCACCCGAAATACTTGCGCTCCATTGTTTAGATTTGCGCGACTTAATGCCTTGGCCATTTTTTCCGAATTCTTTCAAAAAAAATTTAAAAAATAAACCCATTTAAGAGTTAAATTTGTTCAACTTTTGTGCAGATTCAATGGCTCCTAAGGGAATTGGAACGGCTGATGAACTGGCTAGAAAGCGGATTGATGACATGATGAACATTATTGGCCATGATTACTATGATATCTGCGACAGCACTTTCCCAGATTTGGATAAGTACTTGAAGAAATATCATCTTAATTTCCCATAGAGCATCTACCTGTCTCTGTGTGTTCATGGTCATCTGTAAGGAGTCAATGTTCCAAATGCAGACAAATATACACCTGAGATGCAGCCGCACTGCTACTTCTCTATTTCGGTTATGTTGTGCATTAAGAGTAACAACAATGGTGTGAACTTTCAAATTCTTCCTCCATGTCATTTCCTTGCAGATATGAAAATGGCAAACCCATGGGCTGAAATGTTTTCCACTAATGGTTGGTGGAGAGAAGACAAACATGGTATTAGAGCAATATCTGAAAAGAGTACTCTCTCCAAATGGCTCTTTACTTCCAATGCTCCATTCTCAAATCCATGTATCCATCTTCCAAGTCTCTTGGACAGAAACAGAGTCACTGTTTGATCAGCAGAAAATTTTCTCAAACCGCACTCAAGAACATCCTTTTACAATTGTTCCAAGAAGAGCTGGTATCACTGCATCTCTTATTGTATCCAGTTGAATGAATGAATTCTAGGTGGTTGCTAATGAAGATCGGGATGCCGTAAATCAAAATGAAGTGTTATGTTGAAAGCCTCTTGTAATTCTTGAAAAAGAGAAGAGACTCCAGTCTATGGATGTCCTTCTAACTCTTGTGTATCAATGAAAAACACTTTCGTCTTCAATCATTTGTACCTGCATTCTTTCATTACCTGCTTCAAATTTACTTAAGCCAATGGGCCTAGTAAGCATAGTTTGATTTTTACTAGGATTATTAAAAATAATCCTACAAACTTTGAACCTTTTAACTGCTCAATATTACCTAAATCATACAAAAAATGTATATTTAGTGAGCTGGAACTTGACTTTTATTCAGAGTTCCTTTTTCTTTTGTGTGGGCAGTTTAAAGTCATGCACGCCGGACATAAAGGGGATAATGTTTAAGGTCGAAATAGATTTGACCAAAATATATTAAAATGGATTCAATTCCTTGAAAATTTATCTTAAAACATATTACCATACTCAAGTATGAGGGAAAAAAATGTAAACTATGGCTTAAGAATATTTGAATCTGAGGAATGATATGAAAAAGAGCTAAAAGGCATTAGAAGAATTAGTTTCCAAGAATGAAGTTACTATTATTTAACAAAACCCGTTAGGGGGTTGAAATATGCAGGGCCACCTATGGGCATTGGCTGCATGGTCAAATAAATAGCATCTTTTGGCTGACAAGTCTGTTATGTAGACTGTTTATGCAAGGCCACCTATGGGCACGTGCTGCATAGTCAGGCAAAAGAACTCCCAGAAATTTACTTTCCTAGTGCTAAAAGCCAGTGAAAGTTTATGGAGATTCAAATTTTCTAAAGTATAGAGTTTGTTGTATGGAAAGAGGTACTTGAATATGGAGAAGATATTTCCTAACAAGAACATCGAAGAACTGGATGAATATCACTCCTACGAAGGTCTGACCCAAACGTAGGGAAGAAGAATAAACCATAGACTTGAATACTTTCAGATCATGAAAAAGGATATGGGACAAATATGTTAAGGATGGCTATTTTTTGAGGATCCCTACATACTGTCATTTAAGACAAATAAGGACAAAAGAGGCATTCTTCCCAAGAATGAAGTTACTATTATTTAACAAAACCCGTTAGGGGGTTGAAATATGCAGGGCCACCTATGGGCATTGGCTGCATGGTCAAATGAATAGCATCTTTTGGCTGACAAGTCTATTATGTGGACTGTTTATGCAAGGCCACCTATGGGCACGTGCTGCATAGTCAGGCAAAAGAATTCTCAGAAGTTTGACATTTTTGTGACTAGAAGTCATGAAAAGGGTTATGAAGATCTAAAAATATTTAAGGTTAGGATTATAACACATAAAGATGGGTATTGTCCAATATATATAGAGATACATAGGTCAATGAAAACCATAATCATGTTGTGGCTGGGTCCTGAATTGAAACTTGGACTTCACTACGTATCTCATAATAATGAGAATCAAGCCATACGTAGTTCTTGAAATGCAGTTTAACGTCGTGCAGGACAAAAGTATGAGTGATCTTAGTTTAGGGTCATAGAATTCGGACCATAATAATGAATACACAGTGTGTGTTTTCATGAGGACTTTTCAACCAAGGTACTGAAAGTGAAATTTGGGGTTAGGCCCAAAAGACTTGGGACTGGATTCGAGGGACACTCGAATGTTCCTACGTATCCCATAAGGATGGGAATCAAGTCCACGTAGTTCTAGAACTACCCTTTGTACAAATTTGGTTCGTACATGTGAAGGGTGAAAGGGGACTTTAGTGCAATGATGGTTTTAACCTAAGATAAAAAGTTTAGGCATTACCATGTATGCACGTAGTCTTTTGAAATGAAACATGATTGAAAAAAATCAATGTCAATAATGGTTCCTTCTCAAATGAAGAAATCAAAGAATATTGTAGTTTATTGTCGTACCGGACAAAAGTGTTGTATAGTTTAACGTCATATAACAAGGACAAAAGTGAATCAATGTAAAGATATTGATTCCAGGGGCGATTTCACAAATCATCATCATATGAGATGGTGGTGAACCGATGTGAAGAGATTGTTTTTGGGCTTGAACCCTGTGAGGTTGCCTACATACCCAGCCTGGAGGGCAAGGATCAAAGTCCGTGTAGTTCAATTAAAGAATGAATTGATGATCAAGTTGTTCTTGGGGACAATGATCTAATAAATGTTGTTGGGACTTACACATGGTTAGTGGCCCAGAGAGAGTGTTATGGTTGATGTTCGCTCTAAGCTCATGTGAGTCATACTCGGTGTGAGAAACAAGAGGTAATAATAACCTTAACGATGCACAGTTTAATGTCATGTAGGACATAAAAAAAAAGGGGACTATGCAGTTTAAAGTCTTGCAGTTAGGACTATTGGTGCTGCACAGTTTAGTGTCATGTAGCAGGGACAAAATACAGTTTAATGTCATGTAGGACCTATCAAGGATTTTCTGTACAGTTTAGCGTCATGTAGTTAGGACGATGGGGATAAAATAGTTTAACGTCATATTGGATGAAAGGGGGACTGTGCAGTTTAATGTCATGTCGTAAGGACAAAATAACACACCATTTATGTCATGTTGGACGAAAATGTGAATAGTTTAAGGTCATATGCATGGACCGTGGATGGTGCAGTTTAATGTCATGATGGACCTTTGATGATTATATAGTTTAACGTCTTTCCGGATGTGAGGGACTTTTATACAGTTTAGCGTCATGTAGTTAGGACGTCACAGTTTAACGTCTTGCTGGACATAAGGGATTTGCAAATATTTTATGGTCATATACATGGACCAGGGATGATGCAGTTTAAGGTCATGCTGGACGGTTTATGGAACTTTTTCACAGTTTAATGTCGTGTGGGACGAAGTTGCAGTTTAAAGTCATACTGGACCATTGCTGTATAGTTTAACGTCATATAGCAAGGACGAACTGGTGCTGTATAGTTTAAAGTCATGTAGCTAGGACTAAGGTGAACCAATATGAGGATATCAGTTCTGGGGACTTTTTACAGTTTAGCGTCATGTAGTTAGGACATCACAGTTTAACGTCTTGCTGGACATAAGGGATTTGCAAATAGTTTATGGTCATATACATGGACCAGGGATAATGCAGTTTAAGGTCATGCTGGACGGTTTATGGAACTTTTTCACAGTTTAATGTCGTGTGGGACGAAGTTGCAGTTTAAAGTCATACTGGACCATTGCTGTATAGTTTAACGTCATATATCAAGGACGAACTGGTGTTGTACAGTTTAAAGTCATGTAGCTAGGACTAAGGTGAACCAATATGAGGATATCAGTTCTGGGGACTTTTTACAGTTTATCGTCATGCTGGACGTTGGAAGTGCCACACAGTTTAATGTCATGTTGCTAGGACACAATATAGTTTAATGTCATCTCGGACAAATAAGGAACTTCTATACAGTTTAATGTCATGTAGATAGGACATTATACAGTTTAATGTCATGTAGGACAAAATACAGTTTAGTGTCATGTAGGACAAAATGAAAGTGCCACACAGTTTAATGTCATGTTGCTAGGACACAATATAGTTTAATGTCATCTCGGACAAAATATAGACCAATGTGATTGTTTTGGATCTGGGAACAATATTTTGTGTTTATACAAAATACTTCTTCAGAAATCTGGCATTAGTTGGAGTCGTGATGTGTTCTCCATCCATTGAGATTAGAGAATATGCTCCATTGGAGTAGACCTTATGTATTGAATAAGGTCCTTCCTATTTTGGTTCAAGCTTGGGAGGCTTCTTTCCTGGTATCATTGGTGCTCTGAGAACCAATACCAATTCTCCCTGAATGAATGAACGAAGACGAACTTTTTTGTTAAAATCTCGTGCTATTCGATTCTGATAGATTTCCAAGTGGTGAAAAGTGCACAATCTTTTCTCATCTAACTGTTCCAATTCATTCAACCGCTTTTGGGATTGCTCATCTGTAGATAACTGATCACAAATGGCTATTCTGAGTGAGTTCAATTGAACTTCAATTGGAAAAACTGCTTCTGTTCCATATACCAATGAATATGGAGTTGACCGCGTTGCATTGCGAGTGGTAGTCCGATAAGCCCATAAAGCATGAAAGAGTTTATCGGGCCATGACCTCTTATCTTTATCCACCATATTTTACAGTATATTTGAAAGAGTCTTGTTGAAGGCTTCTATCTGGCCATTAGCCGCTGCATGATATCGAGATGAATGGTTGGACTTGATGTTGTATTCTTGATACAATTTCTTTACCTCAGAAGAACAGAAGTTGGTGCCGTTGTCCGTCAATATGGTATGAGGGACACCAAATCTAGTAATGATGTTAGACTTGATGAAGCTAACAATGCATTTAGAACTGAATTCTTTGAGAGGTACCGCCTCTGCCCATTTGGAAAAGAAATCAGTAGCAGTAAGAATGTACTTAAACTGCTTGGCCGTAGCTGAAGGGTAAGGTCCCACCACATCCATTCCCCATGTGGAAAATGGCCATGAGTATTTAGCTGTATGAAGCAACTCTGGAGGTTTATGAATGAAGTTGGCATATACTTGGCATGAATGACACTTCTTTGTGAAATTAACACAATCTTGTATCATTGAAGGCCAGAAGTATCCAAGCCTTCGAATTTGATCAGACAGTCTATGTCTAGACTGGTGGGCACCACAGACTCCTGCATGCACTTCTTTTATGACAGCCATTGTCTCTTCACCATCAATACATCTGAAGAGAACTCCATCAAAACCACGTTTGTAGAGAATTTTCTCGAGGTGGTTTGGGCCATCATAAAGAGTAAAATTGACCACACGTCGCCGAATTTGTTCTTTCTCGGCTCTATCAGGTGGAAGTGTTCCATTTTGAAGGTATTCCCTGATAGGTGACATCCATCCTATAGTATGACCATATGGTTCAGGAATGGGACTAATTTCATTAATTTCCTCTGTTCTGACTTGAACATAAGGTGAAATTGCACGACGGTGGGCAATACAGATGGTTGTTTCGTCCCGATTTGGATCTACTAAAGCTATGTCTATATTAGCCAGTGCATCAGCTTGAGAATTTTGTGATCTTGGGACATAAGAAAATGTCGGTTCTGAAGGGAATTCCGACATTAACTCTCTGACGTAATCATACAAAGGGATTAATTCTTCTTTTCTGATGGCATAATCCCCATTGACTTGTTTGATTACCAGGTCTGAATCACCTTTCACCTTTAAGTGATTCACTTGTGCTTGAAGCGCTAACTCCAAGCCTGTAATGAGAGCTTGGTATTCATCTTCATTATTGGTACCACCTTCCCACAACAAAAAGGAATAAGGTAACACTGCCTTATCTGGAGAAATGAGCACAATTCCTAAACCAACTTTGTTGAATTTAGGATTTTCCATTTTCTTCCCTGTTGGACTTCTAGAAGCACCATCAAAATACATTTCCCATGTTTGAGGACTCTCTTGAATAGAGAAAACTTCCTCATCAGGGAGTTCGATATCTGAATACGTGTCTTCCATTGAAGGATGTTCAGCCAAGAAATCAGCCAGAGCTTGGCCCTTAATTGCCTTTTGAGACACATACTGGATGTCGAACTGCTGTAGAATAACCGCCCACCTTGTCAGACGTCCTGTAAGCATTGGATGACTAAGGATGAATTTGAGCGGATTATTACGAGATACCAATTGGACCTCATGATGTTGCAGGTAGTGTCTCAGTTTTTGAACTGCAAAGATTAATGCTAGGCAGTACTTTTCAATACTTGAATACCGGGTTTCTACTTCAAGCATAGTTCTACTGAGATAGTAGAGACTATTTTCATTCCCAGCATCATTCTTTTGAGCGAGAAAGGCACCCAATGATCGCTCTAAAGCTGTCACATAGAGGATAAGAGGTCTACCCTCAACAGGCGGCATGAGTACTGGAGGACTCAAGAGGTATTTCTTGAGAACATCAAATGCTTTTTGACATTCTTCAGTCCACTGGTAAGTGACTCCTTTCTTCAATAATTTGGTAAAGGGTAAACTTTTGCCTGCCAAATTGGCGATGAAACGCCGAATATAGGCTAAGTGTCCTTGAAGTCCTCTTAATTCTTTCAAATTCTGAGGAGGTGACATACCAAGGATTGATTTGGTCTTCTCAGGATCGACTTCAATACCACGATGGCGTACAACAAAGCCGAGGAATTTTCCTGAGGTTACCCCAAAAGCACATTTTAAGGGTTTCATCTTTAAATTATGTTGTCGAAGCTTGTGGAATATGACTTACAAATCAGCCAAGTGATCAAAACGTTGTTTGGATTTAACCACCAAATCATCTACATAGCATTCAACAAATTTCCCTAAAAGAGGTTTGAAGATACGATGCATGGCGTGTTGATATGTTGCACCTGCATTCTTTAAACCAAATGGCATCACCCGGTAACAAAACACACCTTGAGGAGCTCTGAAGGCTGTATATTCCTCATCTTCTGGGGCCATTCGGATCTGATTATATCCAGAATATCCATCCATGAAATAAAGTACTCCATAGCCAGCCGTCGCATCAATTAAGAGTTCTGTAATCAGAACTGGGAAATCATCTTTAGGACAATACCGATTAAGATCTCTGAAATCGATGAAAACCCCAATTTGTCTGTTCTTCTTCTTTACAGGAACAATATTAGCCAACCACTTGGGATATTTAACTTCTCTGATGAAGTTAGCTTTGATAAGCTTATCCACTTCAGCCTCAATTTTGGAAGCGTAGGTTGGGTGTGTTCTTCTCGCGGCTTGCTTGAATCCTCGATGTTCTTTTGGCAAACCCAAATGATGGGTGGCAACATCAGGATCAAGGCCAGGCATCTCTGTATAATTCCAAGCAAAAATATCTTTATTTTGCTTTAGAAAAGAAATATACATCTCTTGCTCTTCAAGGGTCATGGCCGCACTAATTAAAGTGGGGCGTGGATCTTTCTCTGTACCCAGATTTACTTCTCTGAGTTCATCCACAGTGGTAGAGATACCCTCTTCAAATACTGGAGGATCATCTCTAAGATCTTCCTCTTCCTCTTCATCATGTGTTATTTCTTCCGTTTCTACTTGCAAAGTAGATGAAAAAACGAAATTCTCATGATCATAAGAGATGTCAAAATTTTCAAATTTTGAAGAAGAAGTTTCCATTTCCGACCCTATTGATGATAAAGGGTCTTCTTTGGGAAATAAAGAGGATATGATGGATTGAGAATCGACATCATTATTCACCTCTAGTGTTACTATAACTTCTTCTGTCCTGATTAGTGAAGTATAGACTTGTTGTATTTCAGCAGACAAAATAAAAACGTCACCACTTATGCTTTCATCACTGCTTGGTAAGTTACCAATTTCTCCCATGTTGTCTGGCTCGATTGCCGTAATTGACATTATGGATATTTCCATAAGAGTATTTTGATTTGGGCCTATTTTGTCAATTTGACTTATAGGTAACACATAATCTGTACTCACATGTGAAAATGGATTTATTGGAATTTTTTCCAAACCATATGGAGCATTAACTTTGGTAATTTCCTTCATTGTATATTTTTCTCTTCCCTTCATGTGATAAAATTCCGCCTCAATGTATTGAGACTCACATGTCTTGAACGGGGCCTTATCACCATACAATGTTCCAACCTGACCATCGAAACAGTATTTGAGACATTGATGGTATGATGACGGAATAGCTGCATGCTGATGTAGCCAGGGTCTTCCAAGCAAGATATTGAAAGCTGAGTCTTGATCAACAATCATGAAATCCGAATTGGAAACAAGATCTCCAAACTGAGTTCTGAGTGTAACTTCTCCCAGTGGTTCTTGTTCATTTTTATCATATCCTTGCAACATCATGGTAGAAGGAGATAAATCAGATTTCGTGAGGCCCAATCGACGAAGTGTACGAATAGGCATGAGGTTGACTCCTGAACCATTGTCAATGAAAGCTCTTCGAACATCTATACCATTGACTTTTCCAGATAAGTACAAAGGTTTTATGTGCCCATGCACAACATCATATTCATCTTTATCAGTAAAAGATATCACTACATGACATTCTGCAGGATTATTCTCTATGTGATAGATTTCAGCTGCAGCAATTTCAGCTTCAAACTCCTGAGGACTTGACAAAGCTTCGATGAGTGCTTCCCGAAGATCTTTTGACAGATTCAAAGCATCCAAAATTGATAACTTGGATGGTACTTGGGCCAAGTGTTTCAATATATCATACTTTTGATCTAAAGGTCTGCGTTTCCCAATAGGAATATGCGGTTTAGCAGGTACCTTGGAAGCAGATGCTTTGGAAGCTGATGCATCTTGTATTGAAGTTGGCAACATCCTTGGTTTTGGAAGATTAGACTGATTAGATCCATTTACTTGTTGAGATAAAGAAGATGGAACTTTTAATCGGTCTTCCAAAATAACTGTGCCGAAACTGAGTTGGCCATTGGCAGAAGAACTTGCTTGTTCTTTTTGAGCTCGCTGAAGGGCTCTACCACAAGTTTCCGCTGCATATACAGTGCTAGCAGGGGTAGAATTAGAGTAGTGGCTTCGGAAAGATCCACGTCTTCCCCTATATCCTGAACCTCTAGAACTTCCTCAGGTTCCCTTATTTGATACAGGGAATTCAGGCTCATCAAGACTGGAATATGAATATGTTAATTGAATCATATTAACAGAACCAAAGATTAACTCTTCGTCTGATAAAGACTCTGTCTGGTTAGCCTGTTTAGGCTGTGCCATTTGGTGGGACGGTGCCCGTGGCTTCGAAGTAGATGGCATGAAATTTTCCAGAGTCAAAGACAATTTAGGCTTTGCTACATACTCATCTTCTCCTGATTCCTCTTTCTTCTTTGAATTGCGCTGCCCTTTTGAGGATTTGTCTTTTGATGGAGGCTTTACTGCAGCTTTTGTAGGAGACACAATTGGCTTCTTCAATTGTGTTCACAAAATGGAATGGGTCCTATTGATTGTCTTTCTGACCATCCAATCATCATATTTTTTCGCAATTTTTCTTTTGACTTCCTACCACTCGCCTCCTTCCTCTGGATCTGTAGCGGTAATACACGCTACATGAGCTGAAGAACCCTTCAATTTGACTTGTCCCAAGTCGACCATCTTTTGCAGGAGGTCTTTAAAGACAAAACACTCTGGGATGGGATGCCCCAACATTTGATGAAAGGGACAATAATTGGGACGGTCTTCATCTCCTTCCTTGTTTGGCCTCTTGGGCACTGGTAATTGAACCAAATTATTTTCCAGAGCTGAAATGAAGTAACCAGGAACTTGTTCACTTCGGAAAGAGTATGTTTTACTCTTCATATCCTCAAATTGTTTTCGTCGTTGATCTTTTTGATCATTTGGACGAAACAGCCTTTGTTGTTGGCATTCAGGAGGTGGAGCCCTTCGAGAAGATGAAGGTTTTGAAGTAGAAATAGGTACAGGTGCTTGTTTAAGCATAACTGTAGCAGTTTCTGCTTTACCCATTCTTCTTCCTGGAGCTGATGGAATTACACGAGATTTAACCTTAGCCTGTATAAGGGAATCTTCAATCTGTTGAGCGATTGAAGTAAGTTCTCGAAACCCTCCTGTGTATTTCACAGGGATCAATGGCGTGCGTAATTCGTCACGCAAATTTTCCACACAGATTGGCAATAATTACTCCTGAGGGAGTGCTAAACTTAAGGAATACGTTAATCCCTTCCAACGAGCAATGAAATCAGAGACTCTTTCATTCTCCCTTTGCTTGCAGTTTGTAAGATCGAAAACTGTCGTTTTTGGCAAAGTTGAGCTAAACTGAAGAAGGAATTTTTGACGAAGATCCTTCCATCCGATGACTGACCAGGATTGCAAGCTTGTATACCAGACAAAAGCTGGTCCTTGCAAGGTTCACACGAATCATCTGAGTTTCACTGCTTCTTGCTGCTCTGGAGTTCCCATCATAGGATCACAACAAGACACGTAATGCGTCAAATGTTGTTCAGGGTCGCCTGATCCATTGAAAGTAGGGAAAACAGGGTTTCCAAAACTGGATGGAGGAGAAATTGAATCTACCCATTCAAGGTAAACTTTCTTTTTAGGTTGAACTTGCGCCCGTTTCCCTTCCATAGTTTCTAACCGAGCTGTTAATGACTCAATAGTAGTTATTAACTTTTGAGAAACATCAGGTTGAACTTGGTTTTGGGTAGGTGCAATGAATGGAGCTTGGACAGACGTGGTGGTTGGTGCTGCAACTGATGGTAGTGCTGCCAACCGTTGTTGCGTTTGACCCGTAGGATTAGACCTCTAAGGGTGTACTGATAAAGGAGGATATTCTTGATCCATCTCAGTAGTTACAACAAATTCCTTAGGCTGTCGGACTTCAGAATTCTTAAGAAGAAGACTACTCTGAAGTAGTTCTGCATTCAACCTTCTTAATTCTTTCATTTCTTCCTCCTGTTGTGCAAACCTTTGCTCTAATGAGAGCGATTGATATCCTTCAGAGGAAGGGTAAGAAGTAACCTGATTCTTTCCTTTCCCCTTATTGGATCCTTTTCGGAGAGGGGGAAGTGGGTTACTTGAAGGAATATCCAGATTTTGGGTAAGCCTTTGATTACGTGTGCGCACACCTTCTTCATTTAGGTCTGTGTGCGCAACTTCTTGAGCAGGAACCTCTTCGTCTGATCCCTCTGATTGAGCCTCATCTGGTGAATCAGCAGCAACGGCATTGATGACATTAATGGATGCATATTGCATGGAATCCTTTCTATCAGCATTTCTGTGATATTGTCTTCTTCCATGTCCATGATGAGACATGGAATTCCGTTGACTTGATCCCTCAGGAACTTCTTGGAGAACCGTCACTTGGAGAGAATCTCCTGATAGCTTGGCTCTTCGTTCCTCTCGAGTCTTATTCCCTAATCGAGAGAATACTGACTTTCTCTGAGGGAGGGATTGAGGATTTGAAAAAGTCCCCAGTCCGGTGGACTGGGGATGTTCCTGCTGCTTCCTCTCAACTCCTCGAATCCCATTTGTTGACTCTGAGGGTTGGGTTAGAGAAGTCCCCAGTCTGGCAAGCTGGGGTGTCTCTTGACATGCTATGTCTGAGATCTTCTTAAAATCTCTCTTGATCTTGCGAATCTTAGTTCGGAAATTATCTGGATGCATTAACCTGTATCCACTTTTATCACCTAGTTCAACAGACCGTTGGATGATTTCCGAAACTTTTGTCATTTGATGACGTGTTTGCTCCAGACGAGAGGCTTGTGCAATATTCTTGCCTGCTTGATGTAGGAGAAATTCAACAACTTGTTCTCTATATACTTGATTTTGAGAGGAACTAGTTGAATCTTGTTCTTGAGCAAGCTTTTGATTATGAACAAAGCCCATTGACTGTGGCCGGCCATGGTCAATAACATTGCATGACACCATTTTCGGCGGGCTTTGCTGACCGGAAAGCACTGTGAAATGTAGTGCTCCGTGAACACCCCATCCTCTGATATGAACATCAGATGGAGCATTGGCAATTAACTGACGCAATCTTCTTAGTGCGCCAAGGCATGAACGTTGAAGGGTTCTCTGTTGCTTTTCAGCCTTCGGATACCGAGAGACTGATAGAGATGCCAAATCAATCTGACGTTGTAGCCCTTCTATTATCTTAATATGATTTTCATAATCACTATAAGATAATACTTTCTTCTTCAATTGACAAAGAGTCTTCCATATGTTGAGACGAATATCATGGATTCCATCATCCGTCAACATCTTTGGAATGTCGTACTGGGAGTCAGCCAAAGGCCAAAACATGACTGGTACTTCACATTTTGCCAGTTTTTTCCTCATGTTCAGCATTTCCTCTTTATCATTAAATGAAGATTCTTCTACCTGTTTGGACCAGAGTTGGTGTTTCCTTGTTGCTTCATCGGATTCAACAAGATTGGTAGAGAAATCACTATTCATGCTGGAAGATGAATGACCCAGGGATGGTTCGGAGAATAACCTGAACCCCAGGCTATATTCTGATGGAGAAAGAGTTTCACCTGCCGATAGTAAAGCATCAGACATGACTGGTTTTACGTTTGCAAGTGCCTCGAGATAGGAGGGCTTTATCGTCACTACATTGCCTTCTGAAGAATTTTCGAGACAACGTGAATCACTACTGCGGAGAGGGCTTTCGCAGCGAAGTTCATCACCATGAGGAGGACCGTCATGATGGGTTACATCAAAAGATGAAATCTCTTTCTCCTTGGTCTTCTGACCACACAGAGGGTTCCTGTGGCTCTCATCTGAAGAAGAAACTTCAAGATTGACCGAATTTTCATGAAGCAAGTCTTCATGAGGAATTGTCTGTTGAAGACCTTCAGAATTAATGTTCCCGTTATTGGGAACTGAGGGAGTAGAATCTTGAATTCCGACAGATAAATGTCTGAGGGCTTCAAGAACTCCAGCATCGAGCAAGGCTTGGTTACAGATTGGCCTTTGATCTCCTGACTGTGCTGGGTGGATCTTTTTCTTAGATGCCTTCTTACTCGCTTTAGAAACCACTTGATGACGAAAGTGATTGCTCTGAGCAGGTGTATGTGCCTGATCAGGAAAGATGGTCAGGTTAGGCTGACGATCTCCACTCAAATCAGGTGTATGTGCCTGACTTGGTTGTCTGTATGATATGGGGGAGTATGCCTCATAACCCTCTTGGACTGGAACAGATGTGTGTGTCTGTTCCGGAGTGAATCGTTGATGTGTCACTCCATTTCTAGGGATAGATTTATGTGTTTGTCCCTGTGATGATGTTGAAGCTGTTATGATATCCTGGCAAGCATCCAGAATATGAGCAGGAATTTGCTTCTGCTCTTTCACCATTGACAAAATATGTTTGGTGACTTCAGCCGCCGGAACGGGGATATACGTCCATTCCGGGCTTGGAGTAGGTGTATGTGCTTGCTCCTGTCCTCCTTTTCCTGTCAGTGAATCCTGAGAGTACTCAAGTGTGGAGGCAGAGAGTTGAGTCTGCCTCCTGTTTGTCGTCGGGACTTTCCGACTGACTTCTCCGTGCGCTACTAAGCGAGACTATTGGTAGGATTGATTAGTATTAGCAGGTGTATGTGCCTGCTGATTACACTTCGCCAAACGCGGTTGACGAGATCCATCATATGTAGTCAGACGAGCCTGCTGACTAACTGGTGATGTATAAGAAGGTGTATATTCCTGCCTATGGTACTCCGCCGGAATTGTCTGGCGGGATAGGCTTGATGCTGCCAGACGAGTCTACTGGACAGCGGAATTAAAATGAACAGGTGTGTATGCCTGCTCGTTGTTTGCCACCAAGTTAGGTTGGTGGACTTCTCCGGAGATGGCAGGGATGACAACCTGCCTATTGTTAACCGGATTCCGTCTCTGGTAGTTCATCTTGCCTGCTCGGGTTCGAGGAACCTGAGCTGAATGCCTGGAGTCGGTACCCTCATCATGTTGAGGGCGCACTACCGCACGAGTCTGGCGATGATTGTTGATGGGAGCCCTCGGGAAGGACTCCTGTCTTTTTGAACTAAGGCCCTGAGGGACCTGCTCATTCACTTCCTCAGAGTAAGGGAGTGAATGGAAATTGCGTTCCGGGGATAACGACCCGAAACGGTTGGAGACGGTAGTCAGCACCGCCTGCTTCTTGATTGCTGGCCGCCGTTGTCCGGACGACCAGGTAGAGTTGTTAACTTGGAGGGCTTGACGAGCGGCCTCCAGAGTTGGGATAGTACCGTTGCGACGGTACTCCTTAACCAGTGCATTTGAAACCCAGCGTTGAAGATGCTGAGTTGGTGATGTCATCCTCAGAGCGGATGACGTTCCAGCAAGAGTAGCAGCATTGGTTTTCACAGCAGTAGACCTCACAGTAGAGGTGTTTACAGAAGCAGTATTCACAGGGGTGAATTTAAGGAAAGCCATTTTGCAGAAGATCTTGAGAAAAGAGTGCATGTTCCATGTAATAGACATAATCAAGATGAATCCGGCCACTGCATCTTTTGGATGAGCATATGTCAATGATTGCTTTGTTGGCCCAAGGGGCCTAACAAATAAGAAGAACATCACTTTAACTTGGTTAAGGATTCACGTCGGGTTCACCATTTTTGTTTCGCACGGAATCCGGGGATGACCTCCTGGACGGGAGATTCAAACGTTCCGATCGGTTTCTAACGGGTTTGTTCGTAGAACCGGAAACATCCAATGATTCCACATCCGTTTGGACCTACTTTCCAAAGGCAGGCGCTCATTAGCTTGTGGACTAATGAGGCTTAGGAATTTGCATTGGTCGAGAGGATGGGAGGTCGGACTCATCACACCTTTTTGAGGGGAATTATTGTCTACTCTGGGACTCTCTTTATAGATTTAAGTTATGTTCGTGAATCCTTATTATATTACCAAGTATAAAATGAGCTTTCCTTTAGTTTTAACAATCAATGATTAAATATGCAAGAAATTTAGAGAATATTTTATATGTATTCGAGGTTCTTCATCAATAGAGAATCATCTATATCTGTTTAGAGATTCTTGGTCAATGGTATCCTTCAAAACATTTATATAAAAGTCTCTTGGTCATTATGATGACCAGGCTGGTTTTAAAGTCACTCAGTGGGGCACTTGAAGTTTATCGTCATTCAGAAGGACAGAGATTATTTCAAAGTTGGGATCGAACCCATAAATGGGCTACCTACGTATCCTTTGTTTTGGAAAAGGAATCAGAACCCACGTAGTTCGAGAAATGGAGTATGATGTTTATGATTGATGGCTCAAAGATGAATGTCATAATTACTTTTACACTCTAAGATCACGTGAGTCATGCTCGGTGTGAGAAACAAGAGGTATTGGTAAAAATTGGACAATTGTGCCATGAAAGATGCAATCATAAGAATTTGTTTGGGGCTTATGTATGGATGACTTCCCAGATAGATGAAGGTTTAGGATTTACTTTTAGGGAGAAAATCCATGAACAGGGTCCATAAAGTTATATGTGCTTCATGGAGATTTGAATACTCTAATCTTGGGGCTTACTCCTAAGGAGGATGCCCAAGTTAGGAGGGGACTTATGATTGGGTTTTACTCCTAAAAAAGGAAACCCAAATCAAAGGTAAATTAGGACTGGTTAAGAGAAATTTAAGGGGGCTTGGGGTTTACTCCTGAAAAGGAAACCCAAGATTATGACTGGGACTTACTCCTAAAAAAGGAGGCCTAGGTTAAGGGACTTGGGGCTTACTCCTGAAAAGGAATCCCAAGTTTATGACTGAGTCTTATTCCTGAAAAGGATACCCAGGTTAGGGATTAAGGTTTTGGGGCTTACTCCTAAGGAGGATGCCCAAAATTAGAGGACTTGATTGGGGCTTTAAGAATTTGGGGCTTACTCCTGAGGAAGATGCCCAAATTAAAGGATTTATAACTGGGGATTATTCCTGAAAAGGAGACCCAGGTTAGGATTCTCTCATCTTAAAGGATGAGGTTGAATGAATGAACTCTCCATATTTAGTGACATAAGGATATTTAAATCACTGGACTTTGAGAGATATTCCACAGAATTCCTTTCAGATAAGGAAGTCAAATCAAGAAATCATGTCATAAATGGCTTTGAAGAGTGTCTTGAAGAGTGAATCTGGAAAAGGAAAGGTGAAATGACTTAAGAGGGGTAAAAATGGGCAAGATGGGCACCCAAAAAGATAGGGGCGCGCAAGTCTTACAAGGCGCGCAAGTCTTCCATGGGCGCGCAAGTATGGTCGCGCAGGTATACCTGCGCGGCACATGGTGTACTTGCGCGATTTTCAACCAGCATTGAAATACTTGAGCGACTCTTTTTTAAACCCTTTAGAATTTTCTTGAGGTTCTTCCAGAAAAGAGACGCGCAAGTTATATTGAAGGAAATAAGTCGGCGCGCAAGTGTTTGATGAGTTTCAACACTTAGGCCTTCCTTCTTCTCTTTAAATCTTCCGTTCTAGGTAAGAAATTACCTTAGAAGTGTTCCAGAATCTTTGAGAAGAGACTTGGGCATCGGGAGCTTCAATCCGAGTTTCTGGAAAAAGATCCTCTCGAATGGGGGGGCCACAGGGTCTATTTATAGGTAAAAGAAGACCCCGGGCGGTTACCGGGCGGTTACCGGGCGGTTACCACTTAGGTCGCGCAAGTCACCTGTGCGACCAAGGGTGTCGCGCAAGTGTACTTGCGCGACAGTGATAAAACTTGCGCGGTTCAGTTCCTGTCGATCCTTTGTTCATGCCTTTGTCAATTTTTGATGTTTTCTTCAAAGGTTGAATCACTTTGAGCTCAGATATTCCCTTTTCCGATCTTTAGATTCTGTGACGAAAGGAGCGTCAACAGTGGTTTAATAATTATTCAAGGAAGCCTAAATTGTTTTAATGATGGAGGAAGAAGGAAATGAAAAACAAGATATACACGCCGTGTATTAATGATTACACGCTGTGTAGTTTTTCATGGAAAACAAGTACACGCCGTGTATTAATGATTACACGCCATGTAGTTTTAATTTTGGAAAGGAAATGAAAAACAATTACACGTCGTGTAGTTTTCCAGTCGGGATTTTGAGGATATAATATTGTTTTATTAAATGATATTTATTATAATCAGCGTTGGTGCATGTCAAGGAATGAATTATTCGACATGGGGGTTTTCAATAAGATTCAATGAAATAAATAAAACGTGTAACGCGTTTATTTATTGTCATAAATATATAACCTCAAACCCGATTATAAATATCCTTACAAACCCAACTCTTTTCATACACACAAGAGAATCATTGTGCACAACAATTCTGGAGAATTCTTTCAAGGCCGAAAGAATATCTTCCTCCAAGAATTCTCTCAAGACCGAGAGAGATCATCTTCTATCGGATCAAGACGATATAAGGTGGACAACGCAAGCAAAGGTTTATCCATGCTAGCACCCGGAGAATCCCTTGGCGACGTCCAGAGATATGAGGTGCACGTGTGGATCACTACTAGAGGAAGTCTAGCCTTGGCTTATGCGATGCAATGATGTATCACATCAGAACGTGATCAGAAATATCAAAGAAGAAAGAACACCAAAAGGTACTTATTTTCAATTGATTAAATTAATTATAATCAACCTGTAATGATCCTACTTTGTAATTCCAGGACTTTCCTTTTCTTTGTCTATTTCTGTGATTCAATCCGTGGAGACTGGCGTTTATCATCATATTGATCCTGGATTGATCATTGTTAATGACAAAAAGGAAAGTGGGCACATCCACCCACGCACTTTCACTGTACCTGAAACCTACAGTAGTCCCCTTTGCTGGGACCCACATCTATGGTCTGCCCTTGTGGTGTCAGACTAACCTGGTCCTCTAACCATGTGTAAGCCCCAGTATATTGTCAGTTCGTTGTCCTATGCATGCACCCTAATTCTATATCCCCATTCTGAACTACGTGGACTTTGACTCCCCACCTCAGGGATACGTAGGAATACTCCCTGAGATTCAAGCCCCATTACTCATGTCCCATTGTGGTCTCTCCCTAGAGCCTATGTGTTTCAGGAATTTCACGCCCCTACTTGGAGGTTTCACTTCCTCTGGGTTCCATCCATGCGTTCATTCTCATGGGATGACTCCTCAGGTGTCCCATCACCCTACGGAACTATGTGGACTTTGATTCCCTAGCACGGGGATACATAGGAAGTCTCTTCGAGGCTCAATCCCAACATCAAAATCACCCTCATGTCGGTCCCATCACATTATCCATTCACTTCACTAAACCATCTATATCCATCATGATTCTTACCCAGGCCACCACATCCCGGTGAGATCATGTCACCCACCTTCTTGCTTCTCCTAGTAGCAATCAGGCTACAAACCACACGTTATCCCCAGCATTAGTATTCTCTCCAGGGGTTACACCCATCTGATCCTCTCCCATCAGTGTTTAGATCAGTTGGATATGTCTCCACTAGACGTTAAACTCATGGCATACCCTATGTTAAACATGGGAAGCTTAAGAAAACCTCATAGACATGCTCAGAGCATATAATTCCCCACACTAAATGTGGGATTCTTTGGGCTTCCACATCCTCAAGAAGCCCTATCATAACGGGAAAAAACCCAGACGTGTCAGTGTTCTAGCGTCCAGACACGCCAGCGATGTCCAACATGGCTACTCACATGACCGAAGGTTGATTCCCTAACTTGACCCCTCAGAATGTCCTAACAGAGGTAGCATAATTAACCGGCTTCCATGAATACATGGCACTAGGAATAGTTTCATGAACAAAATCTTAATTCTATGAGGGAGACCCATACTAGGTAACGAGTTCCGAGGAGGAATCCATGAAAGTAGAGACTGACATCCCATCATCCCATTTTGATCAAGGAGCAAACATCCCTGAATAAGATATGGATGCAACTTACCTTTGGAAATCAGGAATGCGGGGCCACAGATCAGTGCGTCCTCAACAGACGGAAGCACACCCCGGCGAAAGCATTGGAAACAATAACTAAAACCCCTTAAAATAAAATATTACATCAGTTATCACCTTCTATTACTTGAATTAGAATAAAAATATAGATCTAAGTATTTGTTTGGGTCTCTTCAATATACCTTTACTTATCATGGAGTTTTAATGAAAGTATTATGTTAACTTAATGAAGTTAACATCAAGAGTAGTTTCTCTCTCAAGACTTGGTGTAACTTGGAGGCAAGTGTTGATGAAATCTAAGTTTAGGATTTTAGTACTATGAATTACACTCAATAAATCAATGAACTGTGAGTTAATGTAGTTGGTAAGAAAAGCCTACCTAAAAACCTCAGAATAATTTTTGAAGGCCATCGTTTGAGTTATGAGAAGGGGAATATGGATCCTTGTCACTAGAATATCCAAGAAAAAAGATATTTTGAATCTAATGGAGATGTTTTTTGGGATTTGATAAAATAGTAAGAGACTAATAAAATTAGTTTATTACATCATAACCAATAATCATGATAAAGTACTAAAATATGATTTTATTTATTATAGAAAATGGAAAGTAAAACCATGAGAAGACTATGGTCATTCTTAGACAAAGAAATTTTCCTCACAGGAATGAATTTCTAAGAGTGGTATAGTTTCTTATACATTGTATTACTACAAGAAAATCTATATCATGTTCTAGAATCCTTTATTCATGATCAACCACCCTATAAAGCGAGAAAAGTTAAAAAGGATGCCTATAGAAGATACATGAAAAATGATTAAATGTTCATTACATTATGATCTTTTCTATATCTAGAGATCTGAATATAATGACATGGATGAATACAAAATGATAACTCATCCCCTAGAACTTAAAAATGAGAAATATAGGATTAAGATAAATGATATTGTCACTACATTGTACAAGTGTAAATTGGAAGATGAGTACCTTTCTAGTGATCTTGCCTTTAAGATTTTGATGTATATTTATCATTTAATGAATTTGGGATTCCATATGGATAATAAATTATCCATTAATATCATATTATCATCCTTACCACCCATATTCTCTATATTCATTAAGATTTACATAATGAATAGTATGAAGAAGCCTCTCATTAATCTTTTGAAAACTCTTTGTTGTAATAGTGGGTTCCCTAGACCTAATTTAAATGGTACTTTTCAATTACCATATCATGTATATAGTGAGTTATGAATGATTTATACTTACCATAATAGTGTTGATATTTCTACATCCACTATTTACATGGTAGATTATTTATCATATCAAAAGGTTATAGTAGTTCACAGGATATAATGAGAACCTCAAGATACTATGAAATTAATATTAAACGCATTTATTATGGTCTATATACATCATAATAAATGGACATAGATGATGTCTAACTATCAGATGTTGGGGGATCATAATCATTGAGACTTTAACTCATGAATTTCTCACTTAGTGATCATGAGTAGATGAGATCATGATGACTAACCCGCCAATAAGAGCATCATATGTTTCAGGTATCATTGGTAGGTCTTATCTATGAACGTGTGTAATGGTCTCCTAACTTTATATTATTATCAGTGTCTACTATTTGATTATATACTTTGATGCAAGATAAAAACTATGAAATTGATGTTGTAGTGAGGTAGCTTGCGTTGGCTCTATCATTAGTGGTATGGAATTGATTGAATAATTAAGAAATAATTTTTTGCTTATGAAAGGAAGTGATATCTTAGGCCTTATTGATCGGGATTGTAGTGCCTTAATTAAATCCATGGCCATGGTAGAATAAGATAAGTTTGTCCAGTTAGGTTAACGAATAATAAATCAAGAAAGGATGATGATATGAAGTATGCATCATTCTTTATGAAATATCATGAGACAAAGAGATTATATTACATGATGTGTGTTCACAGGAAAGGTTATTTTTTCTATGAATATACCTTATCTTTTTAGGGACCTTGATGGGATAATAGACCTCATTCCTAGTCTATAAATAGTATTCACTTCTATTGATATAAGGGTGTATAGGGTCACACACTAAGCATAAAGTCTGTCCTGTTACTATGAATATGATTTTAGGATGTGGTAGGCCCCAACACTGGGTTTTGGAGATTTTTGATAATATACGATCACCAATTAATAAATAAATTCGTTATTATTCAAGTATAAAATAATAAGTTTTTTATTTATTTATTTAATTTATTTACAATTATTAAAGTAAATACATGAAAAAATATTATACGAATTAATATTATTTTTAATACTCAAGGTTTAGTTAATATTTTCAGGAATGAAAAGTCAAGTTAATGGATCATTTGTATCATGTAATATATTTATTATATTACAAGTAAGTGATAAAAATATAAATGATATTAATGACTCGGTAAAGTAGTCAAAATATTTTTTTTATAGTGGGTAATAAATTTCCAAGGGTCGAGATCCATTTTTAGGTATTTTAGAATATAATTATATAAGAAGGAAAGGGGATCTCATGAAAATGACAATTCACTGCACAACATTTGAGAGATTCTCTCTCCATGCTTAATTCCTAGAGAGACAAATAGATGATCCAACCTTTCTATCAGAGTTCTTCTTCATGGATTGAAGGATCGTTGCTACGGTGATCATCGAGATGTCGAAGGCATCATAGGATCTTATCACTAAAACCAGATGTTTGATGATCAATGCTCCCAAATACTTTCGAAGTGTGTGTGGACGATCTATAGGGATCTAAATTTGGTTCCTTCAAGCAACAGTCACTGACAAAACATGATTGAGGAACATGGTTTCTGATCAAATGAGGTAATCTTCAATTTTATTTTTGTCTTAAATAAATTCATGTGGGATCCTAAAGGATTTGTATCGGGTTGTTCTTTACCAGCGATAATGTAGTTATGTCAATCGCTGGTAAAACAATTTAAAATCCCCAACCCATCTACTTCCGGTGTGTTTTCCAGTACTATAAATTGGTATCAGAATGGTCGTGTGAAAATTTTAAGTCAATAAAAATTATGTTTTTATTAAATTCAAGGAGAGGTCATCGTTATGGTCCCAACACCGTAGGAAACGATTCAATCTGACATCAAACGATGAAGTTGCGACCATCTAAAGTTTTAATATCAGATAGATATTAGTGTTTTATAATTGTTTAATTAAATAATATATATATATATATTTATACATATGCTAATTTTACCTAAGGAATTGACAAAAACCATTTCTAATGAAGCCAAGTTGTGGTTGGAAATTTGATGACTAGAGGTCATCATTGTCGTCCCTCCTGCATGTCACTCTCATTGCAATCAACCAATACCCAGTCACCATCGTGTTGTCTATTCACCGCTCTATACCACCCCATGTTTCCCACACCATCATACTGAATTACTTACACCATCGTCTAGAAACCCCACCAGAATCCCTTTCTATTTTCGTACACTTCAGCACCTTCACTATTTGGGCCTCCCTCTAACACCGACCTCCACCAGGCTGGTCCTCATCATCACCATCAGATCTTGTAGTGACACCCCCCTCTAATCATGTCCTCCCACTGATACTAATATCCTCCCCAAGCACTGCTGGCCTCAGCCCAATTCCCCCTGTCCATCGACCTGCCTATCGGGCCTCTAGAAGATCATTCAAACCATGGGCTAAGAGGATTCTTCCCAACTCAAAAGTTCATGGGCAAGTTCTCCCCGAATTGGAATGGGTCGGGGCAGGTCTTTCCCAACCCGATCTACCATGTCTAGGCCCAAAACCTCTTTCAGGGATTTTCCAGGTCGCGCGGGGTCTGAGAACAAAAAATAAAATAAAATTATAAAATTTTATTTCAAAAAATTAAGTTATAATTTTTGGATTAAAATTTTATTTGGGATTGAGGGATAATTTTATTTTAATTAAAATTAAAATTAGAAAAAATTGTTTTAATTAATTTAACACCCTAGACATAAATTTATCGCAACTTTAATTAGTATTTCACATTCAATTTGAGTACCAACTGATTTTGAGAATCGACCAACCAATGTATGTATGATATTAAATTAATTCGACTAATTATTTCAAATGCATGTGGTATGTAATAATTAATTTAAATGGATGGTTTGTGTGTCATCAAATTTTCTCGCTTAGTATGTATACGGGCATGTGTGTCCCCGAGAGATGTATTTCATATATATTACACATTCCTGATACCCCTCGCATGTATGTGGGTATTTATATATTATAATGAGGATGTTGTAAGATGTGTACTGCACTGAGATGAGGTGCTACTCCAGACGTGATGGTGATAAATTGGACTGGGGTGCAAGCTGCGATATGAGTTAGAGACGACTCGAGTATTTTACCCCTAAACTCACGGTTGATCCATTAAGAATAAATGGATCAACCAATATCAAATTCTCAAGATCATGCGTATTATTTATTCAATTTATGTATTGTTTATTATTGTTTAGCGAGTTTGCAAGTTTACGCAATCATTAAAATAATAAACTAAAATGCATAGATTAAATCTAGTTAAGATGTGATGAATGTTTTTATATTTACTGCATAGTCAATTGTGAGTACGATTATATAGTACATTCATATCAGATAGAAAATTATTTTATTCATTGAGAAATAATAATAAAACCCTCAAAGAAATATTAAGCCGCAACGCCTTCTGTCATTTGAATTTAGAGAAAATTGGGTGTATAGGGTACTTGTCAGCATTAGTTGAGGGTTCCGCCTACTACTAAGGAGTTATTATGAGAGTTATGGGTTAACTTAAATAAATATGGTAGCAAAGAAGTATCCATAGCTAGCTTGATGCATCTTTATAGAGAAAACATTGAGTAAATCAAGTTTATGTTTTTAAAAGTTGAGACTTCACTCAATAATTCAAGGAGCCGCAAGTTAATATGGTTGTCCAATTAAACGTCTACCTTGAAACTCTCAAAGTAGTGGCATAGATATATCTTGAACCATGAGGAGAGGTTTTAGGGATCCACTACTAGAAAAAATTACATATACCCACGGTTCAAAATTGTGGGTGTAGCCCCCAAAACTGTGGGCAACCAATGCATCGGTATAGCTCTACGGCATATACCAATGGTTTTCTAAACCGTGGGTATAGATTTTTTCCACCATGTCATAGCCCTATACCAATGATTTTAAAACCATGGGTATAGGTTTTAGAAAAAATTGGTTGTGAGTTTTGATCCTACGACCTCCTCTTCTAACACCCAGCACCTCACCACCCCAACTACTTAACTTATGTATATATATACCTATATTTACTTAAATATATTAATCTGAACCATGGTTATAGGAGGGAAAACCATCGGTATAGGGTTTTCCTGCCATAATTTTTTTGTTCCTGCAGAATATTTTTTTCCCTGCGTTCACGCGGGAAACTTATACCCAGGGTTCTCTCAAAACGTGGGTATAGGGTTTTTCACCCAGACCTATACCCACGGTTTTCTCAAAGAACTGTCAGTATAGCTCTCAAACCAAGACCTATACCCACAGTTTCTGGAAAACCAGGGGTATAGATTCAGAACAAACCCCTATACCCACGGTTTTTTCCAAAACTGTGGGTATTGAGGCTTTTCTAGTAGTGATCCTTACCACTAGAATACTCTAGTGACTGAGTATTTTGAATCTATTGGTGAGGGATACATGGTTTTGATAAAATAGAGGGATACATTTAATGATTTAATCAATAATGTCTAATTGGTAATCAAGATAAAAGTACTAATCTATTAGAATTTATTTTTTTATAAAATGGAAAATAATACCATAGACATACTATGATTTATTACGAACAAAGTAAAATTATTAAATAGTGAAAAATTTCAAGATTAGTAAAATCTCTTACACAAAGTACTATGATATAGGAAATTCTTTGTGCTAGAGTCCCACTACCTATTAAACCACCTCAAGAAGAGAGGATGTGAAAGATTCTTACAGGTGTAATGTCTCAAAAATTATGTATAATTTTTTTAATTATATGGAATTATTTCGAGACCGTGAAATCTGACGACACGCGATTCCAAGGCCCGGAGTTCCCGGAATGTTCCGTCGAAATTTTGTTAAGTTTTAATTAACGCGTGTAAGCAGTTTTCTTGAAAAAGTGGAATAACTCTTAAATGGTTACTCATATCAGAAATCTGAGGGCACCGTTGCACTCAGGATGACTAGTTTACCCTAGGCGCGACTTAATTTTAGTCATCACGGGCCTCCTATGAGAAAACCCAAAAGTGGCATAATTGTAAATAAAATAATTAAATAAAGTTATTTTATTTTTCAAATGATTATAACTCACAAATGGTAACTCGGATTAAAAATCTGAGACCACCACTAAATTCATTAGGGTATGATTTCTTTAGGTAGATACTAATATTGGCCGGCACATGTAACGACCCAAAATTTTGAATAAATATTGTTTCCTAATTTTGTGTGTTATTTTATTTTTTTATACTCAACAAAACGGTTTCATTTGATAACATGAGTATAATTAAAATGAGACCGTTGGGTTTTGACTGTTATATGACCATTGGTCAATATGACCACTGGAAACTAAACATTTCGATTATTGTCTCTAAATACAAGTGATATTGGTTAATTAATATAGAAAGAAGATTCGATGGCCTCACCCAGTAGTCTTGGACCGATCGAAGCCCATCTAACAGAACTTGGGAAGGAGGTGGCACCACTGGGCTTTGCTCTGGACCAAACCCAAGCCGAACTTCATCGTGTGAAGCTATAACGGAATCGCCTTTGCTAGAAGTTCAAACTAATAGAAATTACTACTCGTGCGATGTTGGCCGAGCCTCCCTCGGATTCTCTCACCTTAGCACACCTTACACTTAGGTCCTATGCTGGTGTGATAAGGGGCTATGTAAGGAGACCATAACTGCCTTGTGTAATCCTTTGTTTTAAATAAAATTTTTGATTTCTTCTTATGATGAAGTTTATGAATTTTCAAATGTCCTGATAAATATAGTATGCATATTTTTGGTTAATTTTAGAGAAAGGATATTTTAAAAAATGTTTATGTAAACATTAAATAATTAAAATGTGTAATGATTTTCAAAAAATGGTCTTCTACAATTATGTTCAGTATGAAATTTAGATTCTAATAAGATCAACTTAATTTTTGATGAATATTAAATTATGAGTAGTGATTTTATGCTTAGGATTAGTAATGAGACTAAATGGATTAGTAATCTCACTTAAAGAAAGTATTAATATAATCTAGGCACCTTGATTAAGTAATGTGATTCAATAAAATGGTTAAATAACGGTTTCATAAATTATTATTCAAGTATTAGTTTTTTTGAGTGAATGGTGTTTTTAAATTAAAAATATTTAGAAAATTATTTTTATAAAATGGATTTCATTTTTGAACTCAGAGCATCGATATTATGTTAAGGTAAATTTTGGGGATTTTTCGGAAAAAAATGAATTTTTGGTGAATAGTGTATTTATTTAAAAAATAAATTAAAAATATTTAGAAAATTATTTTTATAAAATTGAGTTCATTTTTGAAATCAGATAATTGATATTTGGTTAAGGTGAAATTTTGGGATTTTTCTGAGAAAGTTGAATTTTCAGTGAATAGTAAAAATACAGTTTTAGGGTTTCGGTATGTTTAATGACATCATAACTGTGTCATGATGATGTCATGAGATATTTTATGGGTTGGACGACCAAAGGTGATGAATTATTGTATGGTGGGACCCATTTTTCCTAACTCCATGGTAAATACCATGGGAGAGCCCATGGTTTTGAGAAAACCACTTGTGAGGTGTCCCTTGGCCATTAATGCCTTGTCCCCTCACTTTCCCTATAAATACCCACCCTTTCCTCCTCTATTTTTCACTCACAACTCTCCCCCAACGAAGCTATGGTCTCATTACCTCCCAAGGTTCCCCCAATCCCTCAAGGTCCCAACCTTTGAGTTTTAAGAGTTACGTTTTAAGGTAAGGGATCCAAACTCTCTCTTTCTTTTCAAGTAATCTCTTTTATGTCATTTATTTTATGCTACATGCTCTTATGTTGTAGGATGTTATTTTATATTCCTCTTACTACCATTTTAATGTTCATATGATGAGAGACCCCATATTTCTCTCATCAATTCATTTTAATAATTTTTAAGTGGCGCCGTTAGGCTGCCGAATTTTTAAGGGATTCGTTCACCTTTCTCATTTTTCAAAGTTCTACTTTCATGTAAAGTATTTCAAGTTCCTTTTTATTATGTTGGGGTATGATCTATATATCTATCATACTTATCTTTTATGTTCATATTATTAGATACCCTATTTGATCTCATCAATTCATTTTTTTTTTTTGAAGTTTAAGTGACGCCCTTAGGTTGCCGAATTTTTAAGGGATTCGTTCACCTTTCTCATTTTTCAAAGTTATACTTTCATGTCAAGTCTTTCAAGTTCCTTTTTATTATGTTGGGGTATGATCTCTATATCTATAATACTGATCTTTTATGTTCATATGATGAGATACTCTATTTGATCTCTTCAATTCATTTTTTGTTGAAGTTTAAGTGATGTCGTTAGGCTACCGAATTTTTAAGGGATTCGTTCGCCTTTTTCATTTTTCAAAGTTCTATTTTAATCTCTAGTCTTTAAAGTTCCTTTTTATTATGTTGGGGTATGATCTCTATATCTATCATACTGATCTTTTATGTTCATATGATGAGAGACCCTATTTGATCTCGTCAATTCATTTTTTTTAAGTTTAAGTGATGTCGTTAGGCTGCCGAATTTTCATAAGAGAAATATAATTTTTGTCTTCCTTCCATGTTTTTCATTTCAAACGGTATGTACTTCAAATTTCATTAAAATTTTCATATATCCTTCATATTCTGTCCCTATAATGTTTTATGGGTCATTTATGAATGTTTGACCCATGTACCCTCTCTTTTCAATGTTTTCTAAAACCCCGAAACATAGTCGTTATGCTGCAGAATTTCCGTCTCAAAATGTCTCTCTATTTTTTTAAAGTTCTTTTATTTTATTAAGTGAATACTAAAATACCTCTCTTATATAGGGGTATTCACATATATACCAAGTTGTTCTATTTTAAATTCTAGGATTTACATACATGAGACCCGCTTTCCCTTTCTGTGGATTTAAAGTGACATAAAGATCATGTCGTTAAAGCAGTTTTAAAACATTATGATTATGAAATGAAACTCATTTATTTTATGCTATATGGGTTGTTTATGAAATGATTGATGATGATATATGTATCTCACATGATAATAAATACATGTTAAGGGTGCGCCCTGATAGCGCTCCAATGCATTGGGTAAAGACTTAATCTCTAGAGATGACTATTTTTTAACAACGCCTTGGTGAATAACCTTGGTAATTTTTAATGACACCTTGGGGATGGACCTTGGTGAAACGGAATTATTGTGAATATTAAATGTTGTAGCCACATATTCAAGTTATGAAAAATGTTATTTTTATTATGATATTCCTTTTGATTTCTTTCTCATGCCTTAAAGTTCTTTTTATGACCTTATTGAAGTATCTCAAGTTCACATGTAAAATGTTTCTCTTGTTTCCCTTACCGGGCCTTCTGCTCACCCTTTCTTTTGATGTATGTCCCCAGGTTATGAGATGCAGTAATGAACCTAGGATGAACCTAAGGAGAATCATTTCAAGTGTTTAAGAAGAATGTTTTATGTTATTTTCATGTATTATGTTCTTGGTTTCCAAGACACTAAACCTTAAAGATCCTCAGTTTTGTGTAATGTAATGAAAGTTTATGTTATAAAAAGACAGGATGCTATAGTAGGTATCAAAGGATGGTTTAGTTATTTGTGGAAATTAGGATATGAAAACTTTAGGAAGAACCCTATAGAAAATTTTAAATATAGGAAATCTTCCTGGTATTTTGGTGAGTATTGAGTAGGGGGTTGCTAAGCAAATACATCCTTGTATGGATACGATCAGGTAGAGATGGCTTTGGCACAAATGTACATAGGGGTAAAACCCGAAAACACCACTTTGAGATAGACTCGAACGGGAACTGGTACGCGAAAACGGGCCTTACTGCACTCTTGGTTACGACACTCCCGGGGGATATGCTTTGGTAAATTCATAAGCTTAGTATGAAGCATTATTAAAGGAACAAATATAAAATAAAATAAAGATTCACATAAGAATATATGATCATGGATAAACTAGATTGGAACCTGGGGGATCACAAGTTATGGTATACTTTCCTTTTTACAAGTTTATCCTTCTATGCTTAAATTTTCCTTTTAATGATTATTGGCTAAGTATTTAAGCCCCTAATTATACTTTCTTTTCTTATTTAATGGCGGGAAATGGAAGAACGTGTCCCAACAACCAATGTGATAGTAAATGTGACGATTTCCCTATTAATGTGATAGAGATAACGAGATATCGAGTTGAACATATTGTGATTATTCCAAACTAGCTATCAAAAATCACAATTAATAATTGGTACCTAATTGAATGCCCAAATTCATCAAGGAAGAAGAAGACAAAGTCTCAAGGATGTTCATCTGATAAAGTTGGTAAGGGAAAGAAGACCCAATTTCTTTTTTGCATAAGTGTGGGAAGAGGCACCAAGGAGAATGTCACAAAGGAACCAGGAGATGTTTTAAGTGTGGGAAGATAGGGCATAAAGTATCCAATTGCTTTAAAAAAATGGATAATGTGATGAATGGAGATAAGGTTCGATCTAATGTACCTTATAAATTTTGATGTCGTAAATGTGGAGAAGTTAGACATTATCCAAGGCAATGCTCTCTTGTAATGGATGAGAAGCATGATGAGCATCAACAATCTTCGAGGACAAGGGAACAATGCAAGTCATATGCTGAGATGGATCATGATGACTAAATTACATGTAACTTCTTCGCAATAATTGTCTATGTCATGTTGTATTTTAGTTCGTGCTCTATGAGCATATCTTTTATATTTTCTAAGATCATCGAGTCACTACCTAAGATGATTTTATATCATTAAGGAAAATATCTATTGTTATGTACCACATGTTGATGTAGTGAAGCTGTTCTTCTTTAAAAAAAGGTGATTAGGGGATTAAAAGATTATTATTATTTTAGAAGACGTTCACTATTTTGGGAACCCTATTTGATCGAGGTAAATAGATTATTATGGTATTTTATTTAAAGAGTAAAGGTTGACTTATATTTTGAATAATCGATGAATTTAAGGTGAATTTATAGTAATTTATGTTACATATGGAAATGATTAACCAATCTTGGGGAAAATGTGATTAGGTTAGTTACTTTTGTTATAAGATGATAAGAGTGGTTGATGTTGTTTGGAGATGAACGATAAAGTCTCTCTTGGAAGACTATGTTATGAGATCATTCTTATAATTGGGTTTCAATATTAGTTTGGTTTATTTTGAGGAATTTTAAGGACGGTTATTTATGGAATGGTCAATGATGAACTCTGGGTAGTACCGTGTAATTTTGAAGATTTAAATAAGTTTCCTTTCCTATGGGATTATTTCTTTTTGAAGAGTTGTTTTATCTTACCCCTTTTGTTTTGGGATAATGTTTAAAGATAGAAAAAATTGATAGTTAATCTTTTGTGGATTACGTGACTCTCAATAAGATGATTCTTGTGTTTTGATGAGACCAAGTGTTTTTTGAATGCTTATCGTTTGGAGAAAAGATTAGTTTTTGTAGAAACTTATTAAAGGATGAAACTCTACTTGAAGGTAGGTATATTTCCTTATGTTTTTGTCCTATTTAGTAAATGAATTCCTAAAAATTATGAAAAGGAACGTAAAACAAAAATGTTGTTGGTTTACGTTTCCTACTAGGTAATCAAAGACTGTTTACACACATTATAAGTTTGTGATTTTATCATGTTTAACTTTCTCATAATCATGTTTTCTATCACTCTCCCTCAGAACTTGACCCTTTGTTTTCTCCTCCATGTCCATGTTTTCCTACATGGAATCCTATTGTGGGTTAACTCAGGTGACCTTTGTACTTCCCTTTCTTTATTTTAAAGTAATAGTTTTACTGACTCCTTTTCCGATGTGGTACTTTCAATGAAATTTCAAAACCCAATTTTAAAAATTGTGAGGATGCAATTTCTTAAGGGGGAAGATTGTAACGACCCGAAATTTTGAATAAATCTTGTTTCCTAATTTTGTGTGTTATTTTTTTTTTATACTCAACAAAACTGTTTCATTTGATAACATGAGTATAATTAAAATGAGACCATTAGGTTTTGACTGTTATATGACCATTGGTCAATATGACTGCTGGAAACTAAACATTTCGATTAATGTCTCTAAATACAAGTGATCTTGGTTAATTAATATACAAAGAAGATTCGATGGCCTCACCCAGTAGTCTTGGACCGATCGAAGCCCATCTAACAGAACTTGGGAAGGAGGTAGCACCACTGGGCTTTGCTCTGGACCAAACCCAATACAAACTTCATCGTGTGAAGCTAGAATAGAATCTCCTTCGCGAGAAGTTCAAACTAATAGAAATGACTACTCATGCGATGTTGTCTGAGACTCCCTCAGATTCTCTCACCTTAGCACACCTTACACTTAGGTCCTATGCTGGTGTGATAAGGGGCTATGTAAGAAGACCCTAACTACCTTGTGTAATCCTTTGTTTTAAATAAAAATTTTGATTTCTTCTTATGATGAAGTTTAGGAATTTTCAAATGTCCGGATAAATATAGTATGCATATTTTTGGCGAATTTTAGAGAAAGGATGTTTTAAAAATTGTTTATGTAAACCTTAAATAATTAAAAATGTGTAATGATTTTCAAAAAATGTTCTTCTACAATTATGTTCAGTATGAAATTTAGAGTCTAATAAGATCAACTTAATTTTTGATGAATAGTAAATTGTGAATAGTAATTTTAGGCTTAGGATAAGTAATGAGACCAAATGGATTAGTAATCTCACTTAAAGAAAGTATTAATGTAATCTAGGCACCTTGATTAAATAATGTGATTCAATAAAATGGTTAAATAACGGTTTCATAAATTATTATTCAAGTATTAGTTTTTTCAGGTGAATAGTGTTTTTTAATTAAAAATTAAATTAAAAATATTTAGAAAATTATTTTTATAAAATGGATTTCATTTTTGAACTCAGAGCATCGATATTATGTTAAGGTAAATTTTGGGGGTTTTTTCTGAAAAAAATGAATTTTCGGTGAATAGTGTATTTATCTAAAAAATAAATTAAAAATATTTAGAAAATTATTTTTATAAAATGGAGTTTATTTTTTAAATCAGAGCATTGATATTTGGTTAAGGTGAAATTTTGGGATTTTTCTGAGAAAGTTGAATTTTCAGTGAATAGTAAAAATACAGTTTTAGGGTTTCGGTATGTTTAATGACATCATAACTGTGTCATGAGATATTTTATAGGTTGGCTGACCAAAGGTGATGAATTATTGTATGGTGGGACCCATGTGTCCTAACTCCATGGGAAATACCATGGGAGAGCTCATGGTTTTGAGAAAACCACTTGTGAGGTGTCCCTTGGCCATTAATGCCTTGTCCCCTCACTTTCCCTATAAATACTCACCCTTCCCTCCTCTAGTTTTCACTACCAACTCTCCCCCAACGAATCTATGGTCTCATTATCTCCTAAAGAGTCCTCCCAAGGTTCCCCCAAGCCCTCAAGGTCCCAACCTTTGAGTTTTAAGAGTTACGTTTTAAGGTAAGGGATCCAAACTCTCTCTTTATTTTCAAGTAATCTCTTTTATGTCATTTCTTTTATGATCCATGATCTTATGTTGGAGGATGTTATTTTATATTCCTCTTACTTCCCTTTTCATGTTCATATGATTAGAGACCCCCTCTTTCTCTCATCAATTCATTTTAAAAATGTTTAAGTGGCGTCGTGAGGCTGCCGAATTTTTAAGGGATTCGTTCACCTTTCTCATTTTTCAAAGTTCTACTTTCATGTCAAGTCTTTCAAGTTCCTTTTTATTATGTTGGGGTATTATCTCTATATCTATAATACTGATCTTTTATGTTCATATGATTAGAGACCCTATTTGATCTCATCAATTCATTTTTTGTTGAAGTTTAAGTGACGCTGTTAGGCTGCCGAATTTTTAAGGGATTCGTTCACCTTTCTCATTTTTCAAAGTTCTACTTTCATGTCAAGTCTTTAAAGTTCCTTTTTATTATGTTGAGGTATGATCACTATATATATAATACTGATATTTTATTTTCATATTATGAGAGACCCTATTTGATCTCTTCAATTCATTTTTTGTTGAAGTTTAAGAGACGTCGTTAGGCTGCCGAATTTTTAAGGGATTCGTTCACCTTTCTCATTTTTCAAAGTTCTATTTTCATGTCATGTCTTTAAAGTTCATTTTTATTATGTTGGGGTATTATCTATATATATATCATACTGATATTTTATTTTCATATGATGAGAGACCATATTTGATCTCGTCAATTCATTTTTTTAAGTTTAAGTGACGCCGTTAGGCTGCCGAATTTTCATAAGAGAAATCTAATTTTTGTCTTCCTTCCATGTTTTTCATTTCAAATGGTATGTAATTAAAACTTCATTACCATGTTCATATATCCTTTATATCTGGTTACTCTACTGTTTTATGGGTCATTTATGAATGTTTTACCCATGTCCCCTCTCTTTTCAATGTTTTCTAAAACCCCGAAACATAGCTGTTATGCTGCAGAATTTCTGTCTCAAAATGTCTCTCTATTTTTCTAAAGTTCTTTTATTTTATTAAGTGGATACTCAAAGCCCTATATTATATATGGGTATTCACATATATACCAATTTGTTCTATTTTAAATTCTTGGATTTACATACATGAGACCTTCTTTCCCTTTCCGTGGGTTTAAAGTGACATAAAGATCATGTCTTTAAAGCAGTTTTAAAACGTTATGATTATGAAATGAAACCCATTTCTTTTATGATATATGGGTTGTTTATGAAATGATTGATGATGATATATTTGGCTCACATGATAATAAAGACATGTTAAGGGTGAACCCTAATAGCGCTCTAATTCATTGGGTAAAGACTTAATCTCTAGAGATGACTATTTTTTAACGACGCCTTGGTGAATAACCTTGGTAATTTTTAATGACACCTTAGGGATGGACCTTGGTGAAATGGAATGATTTTCAATATTAAATGTTGTGGCCACATCTTCAAGTTATAAAAAAATTTATTTTTATTATGATATGCCTCATGATTTCTTTCTCATGCCTTAAAGTTCTTTTCATGACCTTATTAAAGTATCTCAAGTTCACATGTAAAATGTTTCTCTTGTTTCTCTTACTGGGCCTTCTGCTCACCCTTTCTTTTGATGTATGTCCCTAGGTTATGAGATGCATTAATGAACCTAGGATGAACCTAAGGAGAAGCCTTTCAAGTATTTAAGAAGAATGTTTTATGTTGTTTTCATGTATTATGTTCCTAGTTTCCAAGACACTAAACCTTAAAGATCCTCAGTTTTGTGTAACGTAATGAAAGTTTATGTTATAAAAAGGCGGGATGCTATAGCACAGGCCACCAGTGAAAGTTATTTTTTGGCCGTAAATAAAATAATTAAGTGACAATTATTTTATTGTAAAATTTATAACTTTTAAATGGTAACTCGGATTGGAAATCCAAGAGTACCGTTGGGTTCTTTGGAGTGTGTTTCACTTAGGCAGAGCCTAAGCTTGACTGGCACGGGTCGTGGGTGACTGTTAATAATTTTCGGAACTTTTTTTCAGGTATGTTCAGTAAATACGCGAGCGGCATTTTATAACTTTTGAACCAGTGCTTGAAATTGAAATCTGAGGACACTGTTGAACTCGCAGCACCGATATTCTCTTAAGAAGACCTTCACCTCGACCGCAGTAGGTCGAGGGTGGAAATTAGTTTTCGGAATTTTTGTGAGAAAAAATAAAATAAACATGATTTATTTTATTTTTGAAATTGAAACCTCCCATTTGAATCATGAAGGTGGGGAACCCACGAGGGTGGTTAGGCATTTAATGTTGTGAAATTAAATGCCTGGTTACACAAAAAGTGAAACCAATTTCTTCTTTAATTAATAGGATTCATTAATTCTGAATTAATGAATCAACTTGTTAACTCTTGTGATCTTCACATTGATGTGCCAATATTAAATCTTAACCTATTTATTTAGTACCACACCTCTTGCGGGGAAAGGGTATGGAAAAGGAGATCCTTTGGAGAAACATACTCTAGACGAAGAACCTCTCCAACGAAGAATGATCTCCGGATCAAGAACAAGGAACTGACTTTGGAGCCTGTTGCGGGAGCGACAGACGTCGGCAACTTCACAATCTTCATCTCCTTCCTCGTGCCACCTCCAATGGAAAATTGAGGTAGGGAATTTATATATGATTGAATTTATTTATCGATTCTTCATATTCGGGTTTCACAATGAATATGACCAAACTAACATGGCCATCGTCCCACGCATATACATTGCCTCTTATCTTGCGTTCTTCGTGTGTTCTTTATGTGTTTTTCGATGCCAAATATTTATTGACACTGGAAACATAGATTTTTGCCGAGCACGACATATGGATGCGGAGCCCTCGACTCGAGGATCACGAATATGCGATAGTTTTATTTTTCAGGCTTGGAACGAAGCCGCAATGGCTCACGGAAGAAGGCGGCGGCTGGCACCCGGCCGACCGTGAGGAAGGAAGGATGGAGAGCGTCTGCGCCGCTGGATGATGAAGAAATAACGGCCTGTCAGCCACGGCGGGGAAGGGTGGCGGTCGGCATCCGTCCAGCCGCATGGCGGAGCAGCGGCACGCATCCACGACACCGGAGGAGTAGGAGGCCGCGGCCGATTAGCTGCGGCGAAGGCCGAAGAGTGGCCAATCGTGCCAGACATGGTGGAGCAGTGGTGTGCGGCTGCACCATGGTGGAGCAGTGGCGCGCGATCGTGCCACTAGGTGGAGGACCAGTCGGAACACCGTCCGGCCGTTACGGTTCAGTGGGACCCGCTCGGGTCCCACGGTGACTTGGCAGCGCCTAAAGGCACAGCCCGTTGCCATTTCAAATAGAATGGGGATGCTCCCCCTTCGGCGCCAGCTTGGGTGGGCCGTACCAGCGGGCCGTGCCACCAAGTCGTGCCACCAGGCCACACCATCGGGCCACACCCAGCGGGCCGGGCGGAGCCGTCCCCTTCACGGGCCGGGCCGGACCACGGCCCAGCGGGTCGGGCCCACCACATCCCATGCCAACCGGGCCAAATGCGAATCAGGTCGGGTCAACCCAAACCAGATTGGGTCGGGCCAGGTCGGGTCGGACCGGACTCGGGCCCATCTGGACCCAAATACGCCTTTATGGCCATAACTTGGCAATCAGGTGTCCTTTTGAAAAACCATCTATGACACCGAAATCCTTGGATCGAGACGGTCCTTTTGGTATACTCCATTTGAGTTTGGATAAAGTTGGAGTATGACCGGGTTGGATCGAATCCCAAATCCAACCGCGCCCTCGGAGCGGAAACGCTAATAACTTACAGACCGGGTGTCTGATTGACGCGTCGTTTATTTCATTGGGTCCCTTATGACATGAAGATCCTTTGGGATACTTCTTCATGGGCCTTCAGGGAAGTTGAGGTATGACCAATGTCTTAGGGAGCGGTTCTCCCAAGCACGTTATGTACAGAACCCTGCAACTGGTTGAGACTTGATGGCTGCAGACCATTTCAACTCGGAGTGACTCGACAAGCCCAGTGGGTAGCACCTCTGCGTGACGCGGTAGACCCACGGTGGGGAGCGCCTCTGTGTGATGTAGTAGAACCACGGTACTCGACAGGAGGAGTACCTCAGCAGGCCACGAGGGGGAGCGCCTATGTGTGATGCGGCAGACCCACGGTGGGGAGCGCCTCTGTGTGACGCGACAGACCCACGATACTCAACAGGAGTAGTACCTCAGCAGTCCATGGTTAGTGGGAAGCTCCTCTATGTGACGCGGCAGACCCACTGTACTTGTTAGAGGAGGAGTTCTCCAGCAGTCGAGGTGTTCGACGTTGTGACTGGGAATGTTACTTGTTCCTAGGCCTGGAGAATATGTGACTGGATATTAGCATTCATAGTGATCCTGTGTGGGTCAGCACTCAGTGATCCTGTGTTGGTCAGCGCATACTGATCTTGTGTGTGTCAGATCCTATGTGGGTCAGCGCTCAGTGATCCTGTGTGGGTTAGTGTATACCGATCCTGCGTGGGTCAGATCATGTGTGGGTCATTGCGGAGGGGTTAATACCTATTGATCTTGTGTAGGTCAGACTCTGCATAATCATTAGTAGTTTCTCTTGACGGAATAAGATGATCTAGCTTCATGACTAATCATATGTACTTCTATACTTCATTGAAAACCTGGTTTGAGCTGAGACTATGTTTGAACTAATAATTTTACCTTCATGGTGCTATATTCATGGTGATACATGTGTGGTACTTTTACCTTCATGGTACTATCTTTGTAGTGATATATGTGTGGTACTTTTACCTTCATGGTGTAACCTTCGTGGTGTTACCTGTGTGGTACTTTTACCTTCATAGTGTTACCTTCATGGTGTTACCTTTGTGGTATTCTTCCCTCATGTATGAGATGTGTATATCTTGATAACTTATTTGTATTTATGGGCATATACCTAAGTAGAGTTGATGTATTTCTTTGTGGTTTTCCTTTGTGTAACTTTAGGAGACCTACGGGGTCTCGGGGTCCCTAATGAGTATCATTATACTCACCCCTGCACAGGCTTTGCCCGCACCTTATTGCATCTTGTGCAGACGACGTACAACATTGATCAAGGCTGAGGGAGCTAGGACTGGACAGTGCATAGAGGTGGACCATTCGGCATGACACGATGCGGAGGAGATGAACGAACGTGGATTTCTAAGGAGGTGATATGTACCTACCCTTCAAGTAGGAACCTCAGAGGATGACCCATTAGTTGTTTCCCTTTTTAATTTAGTTGTACTTGTACCTTTATATTTGGTCTTGTATTCCAACCCCTTTTACTTTCATCACTAGTCTTTTACTACAACAGTTTACTTCACAGTTTCTTCTTGTTGTGTTCTTGGACCGTGTGTTTGTTCAGGATTAAAGTCAATGTCTTCCTGTTTTAGGGCATATGCCTTTCGGTGCTAGTTGCCAGCCCCTAGCCTATAGAAGGCGGGCTTGGGGTAATCACGGCACGGGCCCTAGGGGACGGGTCGTGACAAAGTGGTATCAGAGGAGTTCGGTTCTACCGAAGAACTAGGACTCTGATCTTTTCTGTGAAGCAATAGTTTTAAGTGTTATGGGTGTGGTTTTTAGTTCGGGGAGTCCAATGTTGGTGTTGTGACCAACGTATCCATACACTAGGATCCTGAATTCTGATTTCTGACTCAGTGTACGAAAACACTGATTGCGTGTGTTTTTGAAAAGTTTTTCTTTTTATTTCCTTGGAGTTAGCTCACCAGGTATAAATTAATGATCATGGAACACCTATTCCTTATCAGGATGCCACCGTGTAGACAACCAGCTAAGATTCCCAAGAGAGTACATGATGACGGCCCACCGAGCGACGAGGCCTCGGTGCGGGGCCCTCTTACAGTGTTAGCACCTTTGGGTGGTGTACCAGCAGCACCACTACCCGTTGGATGAGCGTTTTCACCAGCTCCACCAGTAGAGGATGCACACCGACTGAGTGCATTGAATGAGTTCCAGCGGTAGAGGCCTCCGAGGTTTCGAGGCGAGGTAGATTTCCAGGTAGTTGAGGACTGGCTGGAGGCTGTGGCTAGAGTTTTCTGCCTAGTTGAGACACTGGTAGAGAAGATTGTGATCTTAGCTTTTAGTCTTTTCCAGTGAGTGACCATGAGGATGGTCCTTATAGTGATGGGGTTTCGGTACATGGATTGTTGCCTGAGATAGTACCTTCGGGTAGTGTGTTAGCTTTATCACTACCCATTGGGCAGCAGTTACAACTGGTGGTATTGGTAGAGGACACATTTAGGCTTTGTGCCTTACATGAGTTTTAGCATCAGATACCCCTCAGGTTCCAAGGTGAGCCCAACTCACAAGCAGTTGAGGGCTAGCTTGAGGAGGTGGTTGAGAGTTCTCTAGAGCTTCTGAAGCTTCGGCAGGATGACATGTTGGTAGCTAAGTATTCATCGAGGCGTACCGACCATTCCTGGTACTCGATGAATACGATACGATTAGTGCTTCGGGGATCGGACTTCCGAGCGCGGTGTATTTAAGGACGTCTGAGCCAGCACTATTCCTCTATGCATTCCTACCTATGTTATGGTGATAGAGAGAACCTTTGCGGTTGAATGTTCTTTGGTTGAGTGAATACATCCAGTGAATGTTAGTAGTGGGAAAGCAGGAAACTGGAACCAGTCTCAGAGACTTGGGCATGTAAAAATGTTTCGGGAAGAAGAAGTGTTAGGTACAGATGAATCTGTAGGGATGCAAACATGGAAGCAGAGCTAAGTGAGCATCATGAGGTGGTGTACTTTTCGACATGTTACAACCACACCCCTTTGTGGTCCCCACCAGGCTCAGGGAGCTAGAGGATAGGGGAAGGGAGTAGCTACATATGATCAAGGAGTTCGACCCAAGGGATCTAGGAATGATTTGATGAAAGGTCTGTGTTTACTACTAGATACCATATTAATAGACATATGTACCAATCATTCCTTCCTTCCACGAATCTTGTCCAAAACCTAGAGTTTCTGATTAAGCCGTTGACTTGACCCTCATGTCTGGAGATACCTTTTGAAGGAGACTCAATAATCACAGTTACGCTGATGGTGTGATCTGACCCTTGAGGCAAGAGTTTCGGTTGGAACCTCTTGGTGGCAGCATCAAGGCCTTACAATGTTAGTTTGGGTATGGACTGGATATCCACAGTTCATACTCATATTGACTGTATTAGGAAAAAAGGTTGTGGTTTACCTACAATGTTGGAATGAGATTTTCATTTGTCGGTGAAAAATGAAACCCAGGTAGCACAAGATACACTTATGCATAGGAGGGTGTGGTCGATCGCTCATGAGTCATCCAGCCTTACCCTCGTGGCAGCAGGAGTTTTTAGTTTTTAGTTCCCAACAGGAGTGGCTAGAGTTCCTCCAGGACTATGACTTTGAGATAGTATATACTTCTGGGAAGAGGAACGTGGTAGCAAATGCACTCAACAGGAGGTCTAGTCTACAACTGCTGAGTGAGGTTTCAGAGTATCTAGTCGCACTTTAGATATCCTTTGTGGATAAAGATGAAGCTTCTTACCTCCAGTCTATGACTATCACTCCCCCACTCCTTCAGCAAGTTAGGGAGGCGTAGCTTGGGGTAATTGACTGCGAGGCTCGACATGCTCAGATATCCTCAGGGCAGGCACCTGATGGGTTTTCTAAAGGTGGGGAGCACGTCGTCCTCTTCAGAGGAAATACCATGGTACCAGTAGCACTATAGGAGGAGGTGTTGAGGGAGTTCCATAAGTCCCCTCTGGTGGTACATCCTGGTGTGGTGAATATGTACTAGGACCTTCAGTGTCAGTACTGGTGGCCAGGGATGAATAAAGCAGTGGTAGATTTTGTATCACGATTCCCCACTTGTTAGAAAGTGAAAACTGCTCAGAGCCGGCAGAAGCCTTATGCCGATGGGAGGAGGGAGATCGTGTCTTCCTACGGTTCTCACCTCGATGAGGTCTGCAGAGATTTGGTCAGGGCGGCAAGTTATCTCTGAGGTTCATTGGACCTCTCTAGATTCTCAGCAGAGTGGGCGAGGTGGCATATCGTCTATCTCGTTCCCCACAAATGCACCGGGTGCATAATGTTTTCCACGTGTTACAACTGAGGAGATGCGTGTATGACCCATCGCACATTATCGACCATGGAGAGATGGACTTAGATGATGGGGCGACATTTACGGAGGTTCCAGTTGAGATTGAGGATCGACGGGAGTGGGTCCTTTATGGGTGGTCGATACCTCTGGTGCACATTTGCTGGTAGCACGGGAACCTCCAGGAGAGCACATGGGATCAGGAGGCTCAGATCCATGCACAGTACCCCCATTTGTTTCCTTAGTCTATGTTGTGGATTTCAGGGACATAAATCCCTAAGGTGGGGAGAATATAATGTCTCAAAAATTCCATATAATTTTCTTTTTAATTATATGGAATTTTTTCAAGACTGCGAAATCTGACGGTGCACGATTCCGAGGCTCGGAATTCCTGGAATGATCCGTCGAAGTTTTGTTAAGCTTTAATTAGCGCACGTAAGCAGTTTTCCTGAAAAAGTGGAATAACTCTTAAACGGTTACTTGGATCAAAAATACAAGGGAACCATTGTTCTCAGGATGGCGACTTTACCCTAGGCATGACTTAAGTTTAGTCGGTGTGGGCCTCCTGTGAGAAAACCCAAAAGTGGCATAACCATAAATAAAATAATTAAATAAAGTTATTTTATTTTTCAAATGCTTATAAATCAAAAAAGGTAACTCGAATTAAAAATCTGAAACCACCGCTCAACTCGCGAGGGTATGCTTTCTTTAGGCAGATACTAACATTTCTCGGCGCAGGCCACCAGTGAAAGTTAGTTTTTGGCCGTAAATAAAATAATTAAGTGACAATTATTTTATTGTAAAATCCATAACTTTTAAAAGGTAACTCGGATTGGAAATCCGAGAGTACCATTGGGTTCGTTGGGGCGTGCTTCACTTAGAAAGAGCCTAACCTTGACTGGCGCGGGTCGAGGGTGACTGTTAATAATTTTTTGAACTTTTTTTCGGGTACGTTCAGTAAACGCACAAGCGGCATTTTTTAACTTTTGAACCGGTGCTCAGAATTAAAATCA
This sequence comes from Viscum album, assembly GCA_963277665.1. Taxonomy (NCBI): domain Eukaryota; kingdom Viridiplantae; phylum Streptophyta; class Magnoliopsida; order Santalales; family Viscaceae; genus Viscum; species Viscum album. The sequence goes on from OY728119.1 coordinate 138,406,050, forward strand.
GAGGACACCATTTAACTCACAGTGCCGATATTTTCTTAAGGAGACCTTCACCTTGACCGTAGTAGGTTGAGGGTGGAAATTATTTTTCGGACTTTTCGTGGGAGAAAATAAAATAAACATGCTTTATTTTATTTTAAAAATTGAAACCTCCCATTTGAATAATGAAGGTGGGGACCACATGAAGTTGGTTGGGAATTTAATGTTAGGCATTAAATGCCTGGTTACACAAAAGGTTAAACCACTTTCTTCTTTAATTAATAGGATTCATTAATTCTAAATTAATGAATCAACTTGTTAACTCTTGAGATCTCCCCATTGATGTGCCAATATTAAATCTTAACCTATTAATTTAGAACCACACCTCTTGTGGGGAAAGGGTTTGGAAAAGGAGAGCCTTTGGAGAAACATCCACTAGACGAATAACCTCTCCAATAAAGAATGATCTCTGGATCAAGAACAAGGAACCGACTTTGGAGCCTGTTGCGGGAGCGACGGACATCGACGACTTCACCATCTTCATCTCCTTCCTCGTGCTACCTCCAACCGAAAATTGAGGTAGGGGATTTATATATGATTGAATTTATTATCGATTCTTCGTATTCTGGTTTCACAACGACGATGGCCAAACTAACATGGCCATCGTCCCACACATATACCTTGCCTCTTATCTTGTGTTCTTCGCACGTTCTTCATGCGTTATTCGACGCCAAATATTTATTAACTCTGGAAACATGGAGTTTTTTCGATCACGACATATGGATGCAGAGCCCTTGATTCGAGGATCGCGAATATGAGATCTTTTTATTTTTCGGGCTTGGAATGAAGCCGCAATGGCTCGCGAAAGAAGGCGGCGGCCGACACCCGGCTGGCCGCGAGGAAGGAAGGACGGCACACGTCCGTGCTACCGGATGATGAGGAAGTTGCGGCCCGTTGGCCGTGGCGGGGCAGGGTGGCGGTTGGCATCTGGCCAACCGCGTGGCGGAGCGGCGGTGCGCGTCCACACTGCCGGAGGAGCAGGAGGCTACGGACGCTTGGCCGTAGTGAAGGTCGAAGAGCAACCGGCCGTGCTGGCCATGGTGGAGCAGTCGTGCGTGACCGCGCCGCTGGGAGGAGGACTAGCTGAAACACCAGCCAGCCATTACGGTTTGGTGGGACCTGCTCGGGTCCTGCGGTGACTTGGCAGTGCCTAAAGGCACTGCATGTTGCCATTCCGAATGGAAGGGGGACGCTCCCCCTTTGGCGCCAGCTCGGGCAGACTGCGCCACCGGGCTGCGCCCAGTGGGCCATGCCACCGGACCATGCCACTGGGTCGTGCCACCGAACCGCACCCAGCGGGCCGGGCCAGGCCGTCCCCTTCATGGTTTGGGCCGAGCCCACCACAGCCCAGGACAACCGGACCGGAATCGAATCGAGTAGGGTCGACCCAAACCAGTTCGGGTCGGCCCAGGCCAGGTCGGGCTGGGTCAGTCTGACCGGGTCGGACCAGACCTGGGCCCATCTGGACCTAGATACGCCTTTGTATCCATAACTTGAGAACTGGTCATCCGTTTGATGAACCATATGCAGAACTAGAATCCTTGGATTGAGATGGTCCTTTTGGTATACTCCACTTGAGTTTGGATAAAGTTGGAGTACGGTCGGGTTGGATCGAACCCCAAATCCAATCGGACCCTCAGACCAGAAACACTAATAACTTACAGACCGGACGTCTGATTGATGTTTCGTCTATTGCGTTAGGTCCCTTATGACATGACAGACCTTTAGGATACTTCTTCATGGGACTTTGGGGCAGTTGAGGTATGATCGATATCTTGGGGAGCAGTTCTCCCAAGCGCGCTATGTATGGAACCCTACGACTGGCTAAGACTTGATGATTGTGGACTATTTCGACTCGGAGTGACCCGAAAGGCCTAGTGGGGAGTGCCTCTATGTGACACGGCAGACCCACAGTGGGGAGCACCTCTGTATGATGCGGCAGACCCACAATACTCGACGGGAGGAGTACCTTAGCAGGCCATGAGGGGGAGCACCTATGTGTGATGCGACAGACCCACGATGGGGAGCACCTCTGTATGATGCGGAAGACCCACGATACTTGATAGGAGGAGTACCTCATCAGTCAAGGGTTAGTGGTAAGCGCCTCTATGTGACAGGGCATTCCCACTGTACTTGTTTGAGGAGGAGTTCTCCAGCATCCGAAGTGTTCGATGTTGTGACTAGGAATGTTACTTGTTTCTAGGCCTAGAGAATCTGTGACTGGCTATCAGCATTCATAGCGATCTTGTGTGGGTCAGATCCTGTGTGGGTCAGTGCTCGGCGATCCTATGTGGGTCAGCACATACCAATCCTGTGTGGGTTAGATCTTGTGTGGGTCAGCGCTCAGTGATCCTGTGTGGGTCAGCGTATATCGATCTTGTGTGGGTCATTGCGGGGGTGGGGGGGTACCAATCGATCCTGTGTGGGTCAGACTCCGTATAATCAACAGAAGTTCCTCTTTAAAGAATAAGATGATCTAGCTTCGTGACTAATCATTTGTACTTATATACGTCACTGAAAACCTGGTTTGAGCTGAGACTCTGTTTGAACTAAGACTTTTGCCTTCGTGGTACTATCTTCGTGGTGATACTTGTGTGGTACTTTTACCTTCGTGGTACTATCTTCGTGGTGATATTTGTGTGGTACTTTTACCTTCGTGGTGTTACATGTGTGGTACTTTTACCTTCATGGTGTTACCTTTGTGGAATTCTTCCCTCATGTATGAGATGTGTATATCTTGACAACTTAGGTGTATGTATGGACATATACCTAAGTAGAGTTGATGTCTTACTTTTTGGTTTTCCTTTGTGAAACTTTAGGAGACCTACGGGGACTCGGGGTCCCTACTGAGTATCGTTATACTCACCCCTGCACGGGCTTCGCCCGCACCTTGTTGTGTCTTGTGCAGATGACGTACAACATTGATCAAGGCTGAGGGAGCCAGGACTGGATGGTGCACGGAGGTGGATCATTCAGCATGACATGACATGGAGGAGACGGAAAAATGTGGATTGTTGAGGAGGAAATTTGTACCTACCCTTCAGGTAGGAACCTCAGAGTATGACCCAGTAGTTGTTTCCCTTTTTCATTCAGTTGTACTTGTACCTTTACAGTTGGGCTTGTATTCCGACCCCTTTTACATCAACACTCTTTTACTACAGTAGTTAAATTCACAATTTCTTCTTGTTGTGTTCTTGGACTGTGGGTTTGTTCAGGATTAAAGGAAATTCCTTCTTGTTTTAGGGAGTATTCCTTTCAGTGTTAGTTTCCATCCCCTAACCTATGGAAGGCGGGCTTGGGATAATCACAGCACGGGCCCTGGGGGACAGGTCGTAACAATAGGAGACTCATTGATGGTGCATTTGATGTTTACATCATAATGATATCATAAATGTATGATGTTATTTGTGGATATAACATCAGGAGATGGATGATTTCACATGTTGTCTCATCTTTGAGAACCCTATGAGGAGAAAGTGAAGTAGGACATGAATTAGGTGATTATTACACCTAATATGTGTAAATTGAAAGATGATAAATGGTCTTTCAATACATCCATTTATTATATCATTATCACCTACTTTTTCTAATTTTTTTTAATATTAAAAAATGAATATTAAATGGATAAAATGATTAATTACCTTTGGTTAAGGTTTTCCAAGTTAATATGTACTTAAAGAAAGATTAATTTTTAGTTCTTATGGTAAACAATTTGAAAAAAAAGGTGAAAAGGCCAATGTAAAGTTTAGTACCAAAGTTACCTTCATAGAATCCTTAAAAGAAATGAGGTAGATCATCATAAAGGAGGTTTATTTCTTTTTATGTCATAAGATAAGTTTATGGAATAATAAATGCAATGAATTCAAGTAGAAATAATCAAAGGATTTAACTTAGAGTATATTCATCAATATATATGTGATGTTTATATTATACTTATTGGTTATTAAATACAATATTCCTATGACATATGTGTTTTGAAATACAATAACAAAGAAATAGAATAAATGTTACAAAAAGTATGGTGAATTCTCCAAGCGGCTAAGAAAGGGTGATTCCTAAGTCAACGATGAGAAATACATAACTTATAATTGCAAAGATTAATGATTCTAGTTGAACTTTTATTGGTTATTACCAAAAAAAATATCTCACATGTCTTTTGGACACAAGGAGACGTTATTCCGGTCTTGGAATGAATGATGTTTGTGGTGTCTAATACTCAACTAATAGTTCAGTAATGATTGAATCATTGGCAATACATGATGAATATAAATTGTAAGACTATAATACCTAGTTGTGGAAAGATAATTTGTTGTATAAAAAATAAAATTAGTTTTCAAGGATATAACCATTAAGGTAATTAGACTCTTTGGTGTTAAACACCTTAGGTATTATCAACAAATTTACTTATTTAGTATTGGACAAAGATATCTTTAGAAATAATGGTAGGCTACAAAACTTTTGAAATTTTGTTATTTAGAGAATATAAACTATTTCAAAGTTAATCTAGTGGTTAATATACTTTATAATATTCCTTTAAGTGTTTTAATTAATTATAAAGTGAAGTAAAGAATATTCATGGTTATAATATATGAGGATCTTCGAGCCCATTTGTTGAAGAATATATTTACCAAGCATACATCAATCATGGAATGTAGAGTGGATTTATTCCTAAACTCACATTTCCTTATACACATCAAATAGATGTTGTTAGTAAGTAGGATATATGATGAGTCTTACATGTAAACATTGATCAAGAAAAATATAGCATGGAGTAATTACTAAACACATATTTTCTTGTACAAATAAAAGTCATGATGTAAGTAAAAGGAGCATCAATGTTAATAATCATTATAGAAACTTCCATTACTTTTCAAGACATGATTCACAAATAGTGATGTGATCCCATAAACATATTCCAACTATAATGAAAAATGTATATCATATGAGTTATAGTATGATATAAATCCATTATGTCATAATAATATGTGTTTAGATTCAAAGTGTTTGTTAAGGATATTAAAAAACATGCATCAAGAAAAAAACAAAGTTCGTCTAATGTAATTATCTCAAAGGTTTATTAGAATATTACATTAAACCCTGATTTAGAAAAGTTATAGTCAAGTGATAGACTATATTTCAAGAAAAATGGTGCGTATATTTATTCAATATAGTGGGATCAAGATTGAATTGGATTTAGTCAATGCTTGATATGCACAAGTGGTTGACATAGGAACAAGTTACACAATTTATTGTGGAAAGGGAATGTTCCAGAGACACATACTGTGTAGAAAGGATAAAACCATGGTAATGGTTTTATATTCACCACAGATGTCGATATTTTATTCATTTAGAGTAATTAATCCTGCAAGAAATTAGTGAATAGAAATAATCTAATATTGAAAAGAACAATTAAAATTTAATAATGGATTCCATGTATCAAAATATAGGTGCTTATTATTTTGAATACGACAGTGGGTATTCAAGTGAGACTATACATGGGTGGTACAGGCGTGGTACCAATAAGGATCGATTGGTAATACCAAGTCTTTATTCCTAAATCCATTATAATTTTACTTATCATAGCTACTTTACATGATTATTAAATTTGGAATTGGATTTCAAGACACCAATCTCAGATGGAGTCTATACGATGCAACCAAAAAGGGTTAGTAACACCATATAATTCCAATAAGGGGTGCAAGTTACTAAAATCCATTTTTGGATTTAATTAAGTGATGAGATCATAGAATATTCATTTGGAATGAATTTTTTCCATGTGTCTACAAGAGGTTAGTGGTAGCATCACTTTTTTCAAGGAAAAATATTATTGATAACATTTGGAAAAACAACTATTAGTCTTACAGTTAGTAAAGACTAGAATGAAAGAAACTCTCTAGAGTTTTACTTAAAGTATAAACCTGCATTATAGGGGACGAGATCTAATGTGGTGGATCTAATGGTTTCTTAGACCAATTCAACAGTACATATACTGAAAAGTTATTGAAAAATAAAAGTTAAAATAATTTTAGAGAGAATTGTTACCAATGTCACATGGAATAAATACCTCTAAGAAGACATATATGAGATATATAATAGAAGATTAATGTGGTGATTAGAATTTTATATGCTTATATGATGGATCAATCACATGTCTCATGATATTTAAAAGATATTATATTTCCAACATATAATGTATGGTAGGACAATATTAATTATATCATGGATAACTATATGAGAAGAAGTCATAACTATCCAATTGAACTTAACAGAGTACAAGAGATGTGTTACTGGTACTTGGAGAGAAAGTGACACTAGTTATAAGGGGACATAAACTAGTCTTACTTTGGATCAATTAGATCCAATATTGTAGTTAGTATAAGGTTATGATCAAAAGAAGCTCATTAAACCTAGTGGTAGCCATATTTACAAAAAACTGAGTGCATTGTGGAGTTTAATGCAACTTAAGAGGTAGTATAAAATATGAAGTTATTTTTTCCAGTTCTTAGAATCACATATAGTATATAAAGTTTTATCATAATATAAATTATGATAATCCTATTACCGGTACTATCCCATATGTCAAGTTTTTTATAGTGAAAAAAGTAATATGTACATGGATATCATCTCTTGAGGAGTCTTACTCAAGGAGGTAAAGTTTTAAATAGCAGTATAACCATGTATTAGAGATGTGTCATTCCCATTACTAAAGCCAAAACTTAGTAGAAACATGATCTTATCATGTGATAGATAACAAGGATGGTTAGCAAGATAGATATAGTTAAATTGGTAGTATTGTAATAGTGGGTTCCCTAGACCCAACTTTAACGGTAATTTTCAATTAACATATCGTGAATACAGTGAGTTAAGCATGATGTATACTTACCATAATAGTTTTTATATTTATGCATCCAATATTTACATGGTAATGTACATAAATAATTTATGGTATCAAAAGTCTATAACAGTTTCAAGGATATAATGAGAACCTAGAGATAATATGACATTAATCTTAAACATATGTCATATGGTTTAGATGCATCATATTGACTAGACACAAATGATGTATGAATATCATGTGATGGGGGATCATAAGCATTGAGACTTATTCTTATTAAGTTTTCACTTTGTGATCTCGAGTGTATGAGATCATGATAACTGAGCCGCTAATAGGAACACTACATGCTTTAGGTGTCATTGATAGTTTCTATTTGTGAACACATGTAATGGTCTCCTGACTTGAGATTATTATTAGTGTATACTATTTTATTACGTACTTTGATACAATATTAAAACTATGAAATTGATGTTGTAGCAAGGTAGCTTATGTTGGGTGCGTCATTGGTGGTATGGTATTGATTGGATAATTAAGAAAGAATTTGTTACTTCAGAAATAAAGTGATATCTCAGGCCTAGTTGATCAGGATGGTTATACCTTTACCAAATTCATGGCCATGCTAGAAGAAGGTAGTCTATCTAGTTAGGTCAAAAAAAATCAAGAAAGGATTACGACACAAAGTGTGCATCCCACTTTATGAGATATCATTATAAAAATAGATTATATTACACGATGTGTGTTCATAGGAAAGGTTTACATTTCTATTATTATACCTTATTTATTTAGGGTCCTTGATTGGTTGCTAGAATCTACTCCTGGTTTATGAATATTATTCACTACTATCGAGATAAGGGCCTAGCGGGTTACACACTAAACAGATTTAAAATTCTGCATTATTCTGGTGAATAAGAATTTTGGACATGGTGGGACCCACCACTGGGGTCTGAGGATGTTTGAGAATATATGATTTTCAAGTAATAAATTAATTAATTATTATTTGAGTATAGAATAATTAGAGTTGAATTTATTTATTTAATTTATTTATAAGTATTAAAGTAAATACATGGAAAAATATTATATGAACAAATATTATTTTTAATATTCAAGGTTTTTTAATATTTGTGGGAATGGTGAGTAGAGTTATTGGATCATTTTTATAACGTAATAAATTTATTATATTATAAGTAAGTGATAAAATATAAATGATATTAATAACTCAGTAAATTAGTCAAAAGATGTTTTTTATAGTGGGTAATAAATATTTAGGGGTCAGGATCCATTTTTGGGTATTTTAGAATCTCACTATATAAGGAGGAAAGGCGATCTCATGCAAATTAATATTCACTACACAATAGTTGAGAGCCTATCTCCCCTCTCCTACTTCCTAGATAGAGAAGAATACATTCCAAATTTTGATCTGAGTTCTTCTTCACAGATTGAAGGATCATTGTCGTGGTGATCATCGGGATGTCGAAGGCTTCATTGGATCTTCATGCTAACACCCAGAATTCAATTATCAATGCTCCCAAAGACTTTTGAAGCATGTGTGGGTGATCTAGAGAGATTTAGATTTAGTTATTTTGAGAAACAATCACCAAATATAAATGATTGATGAATGTGGATTTAGATCAAATGAGGTAATCATTGATTTATTTTTGTGCTTAAATAAATTCACAAGGGATACTTGGGGCTTCATATCGAGCTTTTATTCTATGGTATGACGTAGTTACATCAATAATGAGTGAAAAAATTTAAATCTATGTCCCATATGCTTTCATTACATGCCTTGGTACTAGCATGATTTTCTAATATGATAAAGATTTATGAGAACATGGTTCCTCACCCCTTATGGTGAATGAAATAAAATAAAAGATTGAAACACCTATAAAAAGTTCAGATTCAATGGTTATTTTGCAACATTTTTTCCCAAGAAAAAATATTCATAGAGAGTGTAATGAACATGAGGTTGTGCACTTAATATGTGGAAAGAAAGGTGAAGGTTACAAGGTACAATAGAAGTGGTTGGGCCCTTTCTCAATAACATTTTTCATCGGTTTCAATGGATAAAATCTGAAGAACATGATGAAGAAACTCTAGAATATCGAGAGAGTGGATCTCTTCACATTTAATTTATAATTGATTTTTAATAATAATTAACATGACTTGATAATTATTTATTTTATGTTGACCAATTTGGTAGCCGCTTTCAACATTGAATTATTATTGTGGTGGAAGAATTTAAAGTAAAATTCCTCTAAAGGTATTTGCACGTATTCCATGAATCTTGGAATGTCACCATGGGTATTTCAGATGCTAGTTCAGAGGAACAAAATGCCTTGAATCATTCACCATTGATCACAATAAGAATTTTTTTGGTCCTAAAATAAATATTATCTTTTATCTTATTATTAATATAGAGGAAAATGATTATCTCTCTATATTATTGAGAGAGTTCTTTAGTGGCTCTCTCAGACTTAAGAGAATTCTCTAGGGATAATATATTGTGCACAAACATTCTCATAAACCTAGAAATGATATAAATTGAATAATATACTTATGGTTAAACAATTTGTAATTACATAAAGTCCCTTTATATAATTGTTTATTCTAAGTAAACCCCGTGTAAAATAATAATAATATTATTATTATTATATTCCAGGACATGTGATAACTCACATATATTTAAATATCATTTACACTAGGCTCTTAACTCAGTCCATCAATCCTCATCGGTATTTATTGAACCTTGAACAATAAATAGTTATTTATTTAAATGAATAAATATCATTATATTATTCATCCAATAAATAAATACATATTATATTCACCAAAATTTTGAATAAATATTTATTTTAATATTCACATAACCAAAAAAATATTTATATTAAATATTTATTTATTTCCATGATAATAATAAACAAGTGATGAATAAATATTATATTCATTGACTCGTGAATAAATATTTATTTAATAGTCAACTCACTTATATTCTAAACTTGAATAAATAATGATTGATTTTCTACGATCATTTTAACCTGTATAATTATTATTCTAAATTTGAGAATAATATTTATTCTTCATATTAAATTCAAATAGAATTTAACTAAGATTATGAATTTACTTAGCATGTGACACTCTAGGTATCTTTCTCAGTGGCAAGAGATGAACTTTCCTAAAGTCTAAGACTATCATCCAATAACACGGCAAGTAAGACATAGATAAAGAAGTTAATTTTGTAATGATAATAACCTTACATGAACACTTACTATGTAATATAATCATTTTTTCTCGATATATTATCATGCAGGTTAAATACATGTGTCATCAACCTATATGTTTGATTAATTTTCTCTCACTCCCTAAAATGAACTCATTGATGAACTTCCATGGATATGGATTTAATCAGATAGTTCCATTTTAATCAATGGGATAGAGATATCTTTTTCCATCAACTCATAATGGATAAATCCATTTCTGATTTATTTAATTAATTATATATCACTTATAATATAAACAATGCATCCTACCTTTCTACGAGCATAGGATGTCATGGTTTTCATGAGTACATTAGAGTGAGCTATTCATTATATACATTAATAATAATCTCAAGTATAATGTTTAATACACATTTCCATAGATAGGAATATCCAATGACACATATAACATGTGAAATTTTTATTGGTGGGTTTATCCTCATAACCTTCCACATTTGAGATTACCAAGTGAGAAACATTATAAGAAGAATCCTTGTCCACTTATGTGCATCTTATACCTGATAATCAAACATCATCTATGTCCTGTCAGATAGATTCCATCTAGACTATAGGGCTTAAGATTAAGAGCATTGTTATAGCATTTTTAATTTTCTCATTAGAGCAAGGAACTACTATAACCTTTTGATGTGATAAATACTCTAAGAAAATTATCAAATTAATGTTAAATATAATAACACTCATAACATGATAATATATTAATATTCTAGTAATCAAAAGTAAAAATTTAGTTATCTCTATGGAACTAACTCCAATAAACTACCACTTACACTAGATCCCACATGCCTCTGCTAAGGTATGAATATATATTTTTGGCTTTCCACATTCTTCTATGGCTTCTATGCTTACTATGACTTTAATCCTTTGATAAATCCCTCAAGAAGTGATATCACCAAGTATTTACTTTTTTCCCTCTATCATGAACTTTACATTTTCTCTAATACTAGAGTTATAAGATTATCATATGATAATTATTTACTATCTTAGTACAAATCATAAATTTGGAACAAATCATTTCTAAACCACATGTAATTGGTTTATGTAGATATAGAAACCACTAACTATAATATTTGTGTATTTTATATTACCTTAACCATACTACAATATTATATTAGTTTGATATAAAGGAAGACTAGTGTTATATCCCCTCAACCACTAGAATTCCCATTTCTCCAGTAACTAGGAACTCATAATTTGGACTTTCTCAAGTATTGTTGGAAAATTATGACTATAAACCTATATAGTTCTCTTGATTTTGTTTGATATTTTCCCACTATGCATTACACATAAGCAATATTAATCCTTACTAAATATCCTGAAATATGAGATAGATTCCAAAATATTATTAGTAATATGTAATTATATTCCTCATAATAATCTCCTCCAGTGCCAAAACACATCATCTTGGATAGATTTCATGAAATTTATTATACAATATAATTCAGTCATGAATTGTTACATCGTGTATTTTTCAATACCTTGTAAAAACATATACCATGATGTGATCTAATAAACCTCATAGATATATTTTATAAGATCTTTTTTCCTAGAACTTGGGTAACTAATTTAAGTAATTATTAAATAAATTTTCCTTGGTATTAATAAACTATAATAATTACCATCTATTTTTCATATGTGATCAATATACCAGACTTGGAAAACTATAGTTCTACCACTAACCATCTGTAGACACATGGATCGCTTTCATTCTTAATAAAAACAAACTCTCTTAATGCTTCATCAAACAAATATTCTATGATCAAGATAACTGATTCAATCTATAAATGGATATTTGTGGAAAATATACCTTATTTAATTTCTTTTTTGTCACTAACCCTTCTAGTTGCATCATATAGACATCTTCCATAGGTTTTCCATAAAGAATGATGATATTGATATCCAACAATATGATATAATGATTGTATAAAATTTCTATGATAAGTAAAATTCAAATGGATCTAGTATGATGATTAGCGAAAGGTTTCATTATTGATTATGTCTTGACATCACTTGAAGCATGTAACCAATGAATCCTTATTAGTACCAACTTATACCATTTTTTTCTGTTTTTTTTTTCTTGAATACCCACCACTAAATTTATATAAAATGGAGAAACCAACAAAATATAATACTGGATTTTAGTACATGGAATTTGTCTATGAATTAATATGAACCTGCCAATATTAGCTTGTTGGTATTTATTGCTTCCTTATAAGACTCATTATTATTATTAAATAATATATCACATGAATTGGTGAATATAAAATCACCTATTTTGTTTTAAATTCCTATATAGTACGTGTCTCTAGAACAATTTCTACCACTAAGTCTTATAGATTTTATTATTCCCATGCTAACTTATGTGTACCTGGAGCCTTGAACTAATTGTAGCCTTATTTGCTTCCACTCTCTCTAAATATAAGATTTACCCTCTTATATTAATATATTTAATGTTTAATAATAAATTTCTTTCTTAGGTATGTTAATATCCTAAATAGATTTAGGATAATTAACCGAGATTCACTTAATGTTTTACTTGATGTAAGTTTGTAGCTAAATATAACTTTAGAAAATGGTTCTCATCAAATACCTAAAGTTGTGACATAATGGATTCCCATTATATTGTAACTTATATGATATCCATTAGTCAATATGGTCCACATATAGTTAGCTTTTATGCTTCTATTTGTGAAACATGTCTTGAAAGGAGTTATAGAAGACTTGCAGTACATATAATGTTCCTCATCGATCCTCCTTGCACTACCATCACAAATTTTATGTGTATACAGTAATGTGTGTTCAGAAATTCCTCCAATGTAAATTTAAATTATTTATGAATACTTAGTTAGGATATTACTTGACTATCATGCCTATAGAATCTTATACATTTTACCATATGCATTTATTTATTCAAAAATAATCCCTAAAATTTATTAAAGTAGTCTCATGAAGTATATAAACTTAACTCTTGATTCTCATTTGAATAGTTCATGCATGTATTATTGATCTAACTCTATAAGATTCATGGATAAAACTTTATCTCTAATGGTTTCTTTTTCTAAAACTTAAAAAAGTAATTATGTCAATATACCAAATATTTTTATATCTAAAGAGTATAAACACCCTTATGGGTATACCCTTGAAAACTACTTTTTGTTTTACTTGATAGTTAATTATCTTTCCACAACTGGGTATGAATATTATAATTTATATTTATTGTTCTTTGTTGGTATTATATATCTATAACTTAATTATTATTAAACTATTCGGTATGAAATACCATAAAAAAATTCATTTCAAATAATAATGTCTCATTGTGTCTATAACTGGACACTGAGATAAAATTTTTAGTAACAATAAATATGAAATAGTTTCATAAGAATCAATCCACTTGAAAATGTGAAGTTGTGACCTTCCCTTAACTAACTTTGGAATCACCCTTAGCTACTTAGATAATCCAACATACTTCTTCTAATCTTTCTGAACTTCCTTGGTTCCTGTATTTGGATAAAAATATATGAATTTCATGTTGTATTTAATACTCATAAAGTGAAATAAAAATATTACATGAAATGATGAATATCCTTGAAGTATAATCTTTTTCTTAATTCTTCCTTATTTCATTGCAGTTTCTCTTCCTGTGACATTTCTTGCCACATATAAATCATATAACCTTTTTTACAATAATCTCCATATAAATCTTTTATTTCTTTGAAGTAATTTATAAATTCACCATTGAATTTGAACTAGTCATGGTATTTTCAAACCTTTATTTCACTTCATTCATCATAAAGGGTAAGGAACCATGTTCCCACCAATCCCTATCTACTTGGTGAGGCATGGTTAAATGATTCATGAGTGGATTCTCCATACTATTCATCCTATAATTCATGAAGAATATGGATAATTTGGGTAGTAAGGATGATAATACGAGATTAATGGATAATTTCTTATCTATATGGAATCCCTACTTCACTAACTGATCAATTTAATTCAACATTTTGAATGAAATATCACTAGCTAGGTACATGTCTTCCATGCCTTTAGCTATCTAGACATAGATGATAACACGATGAAACAAAATTTAGAATCACCCTCCATGTATCTCTTATAGGTATCTTTTTCATCTTTGCTCACTTGTTGTGGTGGATGATTAGGAATATGGAACTTTGACACATAATAAAAATTTTCCAATAGAAGAGTATTGTATAAACAATTGTATTACTCTTGGAAATTTGTGCTGTTGAGAACATGTTCTTTATCTAGAAATAATTTCAATGATCATGTGGTTTTGGTTTCCATTTTCTATAATAAAAGAAAGTAGTTTTTAGTATTTTATCTTGATTATCAAGTTTAATGTGATAAATTTTATTTTATTAGTCTCCCACTATTTTATCAAATCCTAATATCCCTCACCATTATATTCAAAATATTCTATAGCATGGATAATATAGTATAAAAGTTATATATTCTCCTTATCATGACCTATACGAGGTCCTAGTCAAATTACTCAAAGGTATTCAGGTAGGTGTTCTTTCCAACTGTATTAAATCATAGTTCCTTGATCTATTCAGTGTATTCCTCAATCTTGAAATCCTAAAATTGGGTTTCCTCAACACTTGCCTCTAAAATACACCAAGTTCTTGAGAGTAAAACTAATATTGGTGATAACTTGGTTAATTCAACCAAAAAAATTTATTATAACTATCCAATAAATGAAATTATCCTGATGAAGGTCAAATCAATACTTAAATCTATGGTTGCATTCTAAATCACTTATTAGAAGGAGATGTTTAACTTAATATTTTCCTAGAGTGATTTTGTTCATCTTGTGCATAATTATTCTTTATTTTATCTTTTATATGCTTGTTAATATTATTTGAATTTTACATAATTAATTAACTATGTATGATAAAATAATTTACTAATAATAAATTTATTTTATTTAATATTTCATTCTTTTTATTTATTTACTTTATGTGATTGAGTTTAATTATCAAATAAAAAAGAATTGAAAAAATAAATAACCATGCCTTGATAAATAAAATAAACAAGTGATATGATCATGATATGTTAACCATTGGTTGGTTTATCAATAAAAAGATAAACCAACCTTTACCCTAATGGAAAAACTACTTGATCCAATGCTTGGATCTAATTTCAATATTCTTCCATAAACCTATGTATCTCCTTTGTTGGTTTCACCTCAGCTTGGTCTTGAACCATCTCCTATCACTTCCATCCTTTACAATTCATTTACTTACTCATAAGTGAGGGGGGTTGGGGGTATATAGTTAAATAAACAATCCTTAGACATGTAGATCCATATATAATAAAGTAGGGAGAGACGATTCATAGATTATAATATTTAATTTAATAATAAATTTTATCACAATTTTCTATGTAATAAATAATTAAATTATGTAGAAACCCAACACATAAGCAAGTCAGTAAATCTTATGATCATTCAAAATATTTAATGACCACTTTCTATCAATCATTTTAATTCATTATTTATTAAGATAAATTTATTGAATTAATAAATCAATCATATAATTAATTATTTATTTTTCTGTCTTAATTATATTCCCAAACAGTCCCTGAGATTTCCATCCTCTGTAATTTTAAATAAATTAAATAAAATAATTTTCATTTAAAATTAATTATTACATGTCATGTATTGAGCGATTACACGATGTGTACCCTCTTGGTCCAATTAGATTTATTCTATAATTTAATATATATATATATATATGTGTGTGTGTGTGTGTGTGTGTGTGTGTGAAATGTGCTTAAGGTTTCATGACATGTGCCCTTCTGCATATGATTAAACTCATTTCTAGAGTTAAACACTTGCATGATATGTACTATCACTCGACTCAGCGTGTGACTTATGTTGTATAGGATCCTTATAATGTACTATGTACTTACATGACATGTATGCCTACATGATGTGTTGTGATATTACATTGTGTGTTGTTCTATGGGTCAAGTCATATAGTTTTCACGACATGTATAACCACACAACATTCCTCAAATATACAGATCATATACTATTAGCATTGCCTCTTAAGTACATGACATGTATGATGACTATACACATTGTGTATTTGTAGAATAATGTGGAAAATAATTGTTAAAGTATTCTATTCCACATGACCCACCAAAAATTACTCAGTGTTTACTTAGTATAGATAACTCTGTCACATGGTGTGTACATGAAACTATATGCTTTGTGTAGGTACCGGGTGCAGCAGAAGCATGCGATGGGCGGTGCCCAACGTTTCTTTTTTTTGTGTTCAATGATCAATCTAAGATTTACATGATGATAAACATTGTGTTCAGCAGAATTGAATCAAATAAGATAGACAACATGAATCACACAGGAACTAGGGAGAGAAGATCATCACATATTATTTATAATTAATTTAATTAAATAAAAATTACCTTGATGGAATTATTTTTTCATTAATGTATCTGGTAATAGATCTGTGATGTACCATCATTGCATTGTAGTAATTAGGTGCAGATTTCCTCTAGAGGTGATCCACACATATTCTACAAATCTCCAGACGTCTCCAAAAGGATCTCCAGGTGCTAGCACGAAATATCATTGCGCTTGTGTTGCCCACCTTTGATCACTATGAGAATTGATTCTAAAGCATTATTCTTGATCTGGTGGAGGAATATTGCTCTCTGTTCTTGGGAGCATTCTTGGAGAAGGGGTCTCTCTGGGTCTTGAGAGGATTCTCCAAATTTTTTGTGCATAACCAAACAAATGAATTGTCTTATTGAGAAAATAACATAATTGGGTTTATATATCGTTGGGGTTAAAATAAAATAATTACACAAGTGACCTTAATTATTTATTTAATCCTAGCGAAAACCCTATATCAAAGAATATTATTATTATTATTATTATTTCTCTGCATGTGCTTAAATTGAGAATTAAAATTAAATATTATTTAATCAAATAATATTCAATAATTATTATTTTTTCACTAAACCTAAAATCCTAGTTTTTAATTCCTCCATAATATTTATCGGACCTTGAATAATGTCTATCTATTTATTAAATAAATCAAATTTCATTATTCGTCAATAAATAAATAAATATATATATGTGTTCAAGTATACATTAATAATTATTAAAATATGTGTGGGAATAATATTTATTCAACTTGTTAAATAATAAATAATAATATATTATTTAACTGAGATTCTGGATACACTTTGTGTGTGACCCTCTAGGCCTCTTTTTTCATTGTCATTAGGTGGAGCAGCCTAAAGTCCAAGGTCATTGTCTAGCAACATGCTAGGGAATCCATAGAGAAAGAAGTTAATGCCACTTCATGTTATCTCATATGTATGCTTACTATGTAATATAATCCATTTATCATGATATCTCTAATCAAGCAGGTCACATGTCGGTGCCATCAACCAAAGTGCTCTATGTCTCTTTATTTGATTTCCAAGAAAATGAACTTGCCTATAGAACACCATGTCCATAGATTTATTTTGGCTATATCATTTCCATCAAAGGGCCTGAGATATTAACTTCCATTAAAGAACATGAGGGATAAATCATTTCTCACATTATTCATTAATGTAATATTACTCATGATGCACCCAACATATCCTACCTCACTGTGAACATTTGTCGTCATGGTTTTCATCAATACATAAAATTATGTGACTCATAATACTCATTAATAATAATCTTAAAGTATAAGGACCAATATACATGTCTGTATATAAGAGCATACAATGACATATATAAACGTGGATTTCCTAATGGTGGGTCCCTTTCTTATAATATCCTACTAGATATTACCAAGGGTGTACACCATGAGAAGGTGCCTCAAATTCATATGAGTCTCCACCCCTAACATACTATATCATTTTTATCCCTCAAATGATATCATCTAACTATAGAACGTATATTTAAGAATAGTATTTTAGCACTTCCAGGTTCTCATCATAGTGGGGAATAACTATGACCTTTTAGTGTGACAATTACTCTAGGGACATTATCACATGCTATGTTATGCAGAAGAACAATCATGATATGATTAAAAATTTATTAATACTCAAAAATATGAATACAAATTATCATAAAGTACACTGGAGTTGGTTCTAGGGCACCAAATTCAATAGACTCTCACTTGAACTAGAGCCAACTAGTAATAACCTTTAGTCTGCTAGCTATCACATGATGCTCATGCTTCTGCTGAGATAATCCTTTAGTCAAGGGGTCCACCGCGTTCTATTTTTTGGGTACTCTTCTCACTAAAACTTCAACCCTATGATGAAAATACCTTAAGAGGTGATACTTTTGGAGTATATTCTTTGTATGTTGGTGTAACCTTGGCTCTTTTTCAAGAGCCGCCACTACAGTATTATCACAATACAATGTGATGGGATATTTACTTCTAGGTACCACATCAAGCTCTTAGACAAAGTTATGAATCCAAATAGATTCCTTGGATGCATCAGAAGGCATTATATACTCGGAATCCACTCTAGAATCAGCGATAACTGGCTACTTTAAACTCTTCCATCTCACAGATCCTCTGTTGAGACAAAAAACATATCCTGACTATAAATTTAGATCATTCTGATATTTCTAAAAACTAGTATCAGTATTACCCCTAACGACTAGTTCCTCGTATCCTTCATATACCAAGAACATATCCTTAGTTTTTCTCAGATACTTAAGGATAGCCTTAATAGTAACCCAATGTTGTTCTCATAGATCTATTTGATATCTACCTACCATTCTCAATGCATAGGAAACATCAAGTCTAGTACATAGAATTTCATACATGATTGATCCTATCGCTGAAGCATATGAGATCTTTCCCATTATCTCTTTCTCTTGTTATATATAGGATACATTTTATTAGAAAGATATAAACTATATGAAACTAGAACTAATACCCTCTTGGATTGTTTCATACTAAGTATCTTTAGTATCTGGTCAACATATGTACTTTGACTTAGTCCAAGCATCCTCTTGGATCTATCACAAATGATCTTGGTCCCTAGAATATAGGTTGTTTCACCTAATTATTTCACATAGAAACACTTGTTTAACCAGTCCTTATCTAACTGTAAGACTGGTATGTCATTTCCAATAAGTAATATGTCATCAATATATACTACTAGGATAACGACTGCATTTCCACTAAACCACTTGTAAACCCACCACTCACATTCTTTCTTAATGAAACCAAATTCTTTTATGGATTTATCAAATCAAATGTTCCATGACCTGGATTCTTGATTTAATCCATAAATGGATCTATGCAACTTGAAAATATTATTGGCATCACCTAGAGTCAAAAACCCTTCTGGTTGTGTTATATAGACATCTTCATGAAGATTCCCATTAAGGAATGCAGTTTTGACATCCATATGCCAAATATCATAGTCATGATAAGCTGTTATAGCAAATAGAATTCTAATGGATTTAAACATGGAAACTAGTGAAAATGTTTCATCATAGTCAATTCGTTGAAGTTGTTTAAAGATTTTATCCACTATCCTTGATTTATAGGTATTTAATTTACCTTTCATGTCTAGTTTCCTCTTGAATACCCATTTGCATCCAATAGGATTTACATCAACCGACATATCCACCAAAACCCAAACTTGGTTATGATACATGGAATCTATTTCAGAATTCATGGATTCTTTCCATCTTGCAGCTTATGAGCTCTCCATTACCTCCTTATAGGAGAGTGTTTCGTCATTATCAACCAATAATGAGTCACCATCTTCGGTTACTAGAAAACCATATCTCTCTAGTTCTATTATATATCTTACTCTCATATGCAGTACTTTTGTTTCAAGAACTACTTCTTCCACGGGGACCTGTGGAATCTGTTCCTGAACCAACTCTTGTGTATCTTGGGCATCAACTTCATCAAAGTCAATCTTTCTCCCATTGTCCCTTTTGAGGATGTGTTCTCTCTCAAGAAATATGGATTGTCTAGAGATAATCACTTTCTTATCTTAGAATTTATATAAGTAGTATCCCTTTATTTCCTTAGGATACACTATAAATATACACTTTGTGACCCAAGGTGCTAGTTTGTTTACTGATAAGGAATTAACAGATGTCTCGCAACCCCATACACATGTATGTTACAAAACATGCTTCTTTCCACTCCATAACATGAATGGAATTCCATTTTCTTCTTTAGTTGGTACTTGGTTTAATGTGTATGACACAATTTGTAATTCATATCCCCAAAAGGATAATGGAAGATCTGCATGACTTATCATTGATCTTACCATGTCTAATAAGGTACGGTTCCTCCTTTCACTAACACCATTCCACTGTGGTGTATAAGGTGGAGTGAGTTGTGATATAATCCCAGACTCCCATAGAAATTTGATGAACTCTTGGTTAAAATATTCACCACCTCGATCCGATTGAGGCTTATTTATCTTCTTACCAAGTTGATTCTCTAATTCATTCTTGAATTCCTTGAATTTCTCAAAGGACTTGGACTTATACATCATCAAGTAGACATATCCATATCTACTCAATTCATTAGTAAAAGTTATGGAGTAATAATATCCACCTCTAGATTTTACTGGAAATGGTCCACACACATCAATGTGTACCAATCCTAGAAGCTCTATGGCCCTTTCACCTTGTCCACCAAATTGTGGTTTGGTCATTTTTCCTTATAAACAAGCATGACATATTTCAAGTGGTTTTATCTTATAAGAATCTAAATAACCATATTGACAGAGTTTTGTCAAATGCTTCTCATTTATATGACCAAGAAGGTGATGTCATAGTTGGGTGTTATATGAGTCATGTGAACATGATTCGTTATCAATTTATAACACTTGGTTTTTATAATCCAATACATAAAGACCATTATTTAAATTTTTCATACCATAACATATATTTTCCTTATAAAATAAACAACTTTTATTTTAAAAAATGAAAATAAACTCATCTGCATCTGGGAATGATACATAAATTATGTTCTTGGTAACTATAGGTATATAATAAAAATATTTCAAAACCAAAATCATTCTCATTGGCAATGAAAGGTGGTAGTCACCAATGGAAAAAGTAGTCATCCTTTCTCTATTAGTGGCTCTCATATCTACCTCTCCTCTAGCAATATTTTAGAATCTACTTGGTTCTTGGATTTGGATATAGATGTGAGCCCCACAAGTTGTATATAATACCCAATGTGTAGATATTGAAAGATTACATTTGATAATGAATGCACCTTTAGCTTCCCCTTGCTTCTGGGTGTAGTTCCTCTTCCAATGGTCTGGTTTTTCACATGCAAAACATACTTCCTCCTTTTCCTTACCCTACCTCTGGATCTTCTTCTTCTTATAAAGATGGTGCTTAGGGTATTTATACTATTTATAAGTATTGGGACCCTTTTCATTGTTCTTTATTTTCTCATTCACTATAAGGACTGTTAGTTTATCACACCCCATGTCCTTATCCACTTGGTGAATCAAAGTAAGAAGTTTGTAAGAATCTCCTCATTGTTTCGCATACTGTAATTAAAAATAAAGATAGAGAAGGTCTTGGTAAGTGATGAAAGTATGAGATCTATATGTAACTCATCTGCAAATTTAATCCCTAATATTTCTAGTTATTCCATGTAGCCAATAAGTTTGATTACATGAGGCTCAGATGGTTAAGACTCTCCAAACTTAGTTGTAAACAAAGTATTGTAAATCCCATACCTTTCTTGTCTTGCCTTCTCTTAATAGAGACACAGAAGGTGAGACATCATGATATAGGCATCCATATCCTCATATTTCTTCAAAATATCATTGTATATGGATGATAGCATGAAACATTGAACATCTGTGGAATCATTCAAATGTTTCTCATAGAGTTTCAACTTAATGATTAAACGAATTACAAGATTTTTCTATAATGTGTCATTCTTTAATGCGTGTAGAGTAACAACTGTAATACGACTCATACATGATATGTAGATCCAATCATTATGCAGATGTTAATTAAATATATATATATATATAAATATTAAAACCCATCACATGGAATGTCATGTCAACTCAATGACAACACACAAGAACATATCTCAAGGTTTACATAATATAATAAATAAATTTTAAATTTTCTTAATTTGGTATAAGTACACGGCGTGTGCAGTCGAGCTACATAGCGTATACATCTCTCACCATCTATCCAAGGTACACTTCTAGGGGCTCAGCGTGTAAATTATACCTTAGGAAAATGGAGTACATAGTGTTTCCAATGGGATACATGTTGTGTGATCTCCGAATTACACAGACACTAGTTAGGTAGGCTTTGTATGGTAATACACAGCCCGTATGTGACTCAAAAGAGACTACACGCCATGTAGGTGGGCTACATGATGTGTAATCCAGTTGACCATGCTCCAACTTGGCCTGATCAACACATAATGTAAGGTAATTAATGCACCGCATGTAATCAATGCATATGGTTTGAATTAATTTCTGAATTAATTCCTGATGCATTGACCACAAGTACACAATGTGTAATTCTGATTACATGGCATGTAATACTATGTTATCTGGATAGAATCCTTGAAACCTCTTAATGAGATCTTCAATTTTATTTTGTTCATTAAATTAATCATATCGATTATATCTGTGAGAAATAGAGGAGGAAGAAATTGATCTCGTGATTCAGATTAAAAGAACGGTTAAACTTGAATCGAAAAACTAAATTAAGATGAAAAAATCACCAACGATCTTTAAATAGTTATAAATAATTATGTGACCACTCTGATACCACTTTTAGGTTATGGGTGTAGTGAAATCATGTGATGGGTGGTTCCCAACATTGCTTTTTTTCATGTTCAATGATCAATTCAAGATCTAAATGATGATAAACGTCATGTTCAATGGAATTGAATCAAATAAGAAATACAACATGAATCATGTCAGAACCAGAGACAGAGGATCATCACATATTATTTATAATTAATTTAATTAAATAAGAATTACCTTGATGGAATTCTTTCTTCGTTGATGTATCTGGTAATAGATCTGTGATGCACCGTTGTTGCGTTGTAGGAATCAAGTGCAAATTCCCTCTAGCGGTGATCCACATGTGTTCCAAAAATCTCTATACATCGCTGAAATAATCTTTGGGTGCTAGCATAACAAATCCTTACACTTGCATCGTCCACCATTGATTGATATGATAATTGCTTCCAAAGCGCTCTCCTTGACCTGGTAGAGAAATATTGATCTCCATTCTTGGGAGCATTCTTGGATAAGGAAGCTCTCTAGGTCTTAAGAGGATTCTCCAAATCCATTGTGCACAACCAAACAAATAAATTGTCTTATTGAGAAAATAACATAACTAGATTTATATATCGCTAGGGTTAAAATAAAATAATTGCACAAGTTCCCTTAATTATTTATTTAATCCTAGAGAAAACCCCATATCAAATAATAATATTATTATTATTATTATTTCTTGACATGTGCTTAATTTGAGAATTAAAATTAAATATTATTTAATCAAATAATATTTATTATTTATTATTTTATCACTGAACCTAAAATATGAGTTCTTCATTCCTCCATAATATTTATTGGACCTTGAATAATTTCTATTTATTTAATAAATAAATCTCACTATATTATTCACTAATAAATAAATAAATATTATATTTACTAAATAGAAAATAAATATTTATATGTGATCAAGCATACATTAATAATCATTATGTCATGACCCGGCCCATGTTGGGGCTCGAGCTGCAACTACCCCAAGCCCGCCTCCATAGGCCAGGGGGTGGCGACTAGCGTTGTAGGAACAACAACTCAGGGAGGCCTTTGCCTAAGAACTTGTATACACACACATAGCCAACTCAATGCAAAAATTGTATAGAGAAAGGAACAAAAGATGCAACACTACTGTAAATAAACCAAACATGCATGAACCACTAAACAGTATAAATACGGTACAGTAAATTGAAGGGAGAAAGGGAAAAAATACACACCCAACCAAAAAAGTGTCACAACCTGACAGTAACTAAAAAAGTAAATCAACTGAGAGAGTCGTGTTCCTAGATCCCAAGCTACGACCACCGTACGCGATCCAAGCACTTGTATCCCTAAGATATTCTATAGTCATGATCAACCTTTCTGTCATCTGCATAAGGCACAACACATGCGGGCAAAGCCCATGCAGGGGTGAGTATAAAAATACTCGGTAGGACACCCCAAAAAGAGAAAGGGGGACTGTAATAGATATTATGAAAAGGAAAGCAGTAGATATGACCAAGTACAATAAAAGAAGTGTAGCTCAACCCAACAAAAGAGTGAAGTAAGCTCATCTAAGCACAAGGAGCTATAAATAGTGAGAAGATGAACTTCTCATTGAGTCTTCGCTACCTATAGTAGGAGAGTAGACTCATCCAACCACAAGAAGATAGACATGGAAAGCACGTGGCACGCCCTGTGCGTCTTTTCCTCTCTTGGAAGGAGAGTAACCAAAACCTAAGGGGTGGGTACTAGAAATGGAATATATATGCTCAGTCAAAGAAACCCAAATGAGAAAGTAAGTGGATCTCCATCTCACAGATCATCCCAAGAAAGTGAGTAGCCAACAGTCTCATAAGTAACCACCATTGATGCCCAACATCTCACATGCCTGCTTTGAACTGCAAGTCAAAGGGACTCAATCACCACACCTTGATACTATCTGCTTCGGGCGGCATTGTCATGCCCTCATGATTTTAGGTTGCGTCACAAGGACACATCTCGATGGGGAAAGTGTCCCTCTTACTCAAGAGTTCAAAGGTACATTAAATCATGTATCATCACTATGTCACACGATCAAAATATCGTGTCTCAAAGTCAAGGACCCATGCCCAGCCTAGCTCGAGGGTTCCACTCTCATCATCGGGTATTTGTGCCCTAGTACGTCAGGGGGGATCATCACTCGGAAGTCGACGGGGACCCACTACCCATCCCAGCCGGAGGGTACTTCCCAGAAAGCATCGTTGACGTGACCCACTACCTAGCCCCACTAGAGGGAAACCCAAAACTACCATCGGGGACAACTTTCCATCCCAACTGAAGGTAAAATCAGAACTACCATCAGGGACCACTTCCCAACCCAGCTGGAGGTAAACCTAGAACTGCCATCAGGGACCACTTCCCATCCCAGGTGGAGGTAAACTCAAAACTACCATCGGGGACCACTTCCCAGCCCAATTGGAGGTAAACCCAAAACTTCTGTCAGGGAACACTTCCCAGCCCAGTTGAAGGTAAACCCAGAACTACCATCGGGGACCACTTCCCATCCCAACTAAAGGTAAACTCTCAAATGCTCTGTCCATCCCTGTCAGATGGTACCTCTCAGAAAAGCTTCAAGTGACGTTGGTTATCCCTGCTGGATGGTACCTCTCGGAAAAGCTTCGAGGAACTCTAGTCATACATGTTGGATGGTACCTCTTATAAGAACATCACTACAGTCATCAGGCGTTGCCCCGGATAGGCTTCACACTCATAATATCTCACATCCTATCTCAAAATCCACTACGAAGGGCACCATCATGTTCCACGCGGAAAAACACTCAGGACAGGCTACTCACTGGCCAAAATTTGAGTCCAAAAGAAGAAGATACGAGAGATGGAAGATTCGTAATGTAGTACATGGTGTGTGTGGGGCCCACATGATGTGTGACCCTGCCTCATTGATTGGATGTGTACCTGGCCATACTAGGGTACTAAACTATGATTAAGTACCCCTAGGAATGCCAAGGTACTCCCAGAGTACATGGCACGTCTAGTCAGAAGACCGATGAGTGCATGATGCTCTTTGTTGATCTAGAGGGCCAAAAACATAATTCATTAACACACCTCCTCAAATGGCCCCAGAACATTGATTGTATCTCTTCGTACATATTCTTCACTCTCACAAGAGTTGATGCTGACCCAAGCCATGGGTTCTCTTCAATCACAGTAGAAGGACCTTCAATTGATATTCCTTTCATGTTTCCACAATTTATGGGATCATGAAAAAGGCTCTGTGCATCCAAACAAATCACATCATTATGATATTTGTAGAAAAACATGCAAGATTGACTATATCTTTGCCCCGATCAGACATCTAATGGAAAAGTCGCAAGTCCCCGTAATGCGCTCAAAAGGCGTCTCGTGGGGCCCATGCTTCAGTCCCAAAACAAATCATATGGATCACATTGTTGATATCCCCACGGAATAGACTACTCATTCATCCAAAATGGATACCCGGTGAAAAAAAATACATTTCATCACAACACATGCGAATCGGGCCTCATAGGGCCTGCATCTCAATTTTGATTTTAAACACTCAAAAGTAGTCTTGAAAAGTCTACATAAAGACCAAGGTTGTGTTGTCACTAATGGTGCATCAAACTGATATTCCATTTAAGAGATAGGTCCGATACAAGAACCCCAAATAATAATAATTAAATTATTATTATTAAATTTAGGTGTTTCATGCACCCAAACCCCAAGATCAAGACTTAAAAGTCCCAAACTAGTCTAAAAAGATCCTTCTCAAAGAGAGGGACTAGTGGTCGTAGACTACACGTCAAACAGAAGCGCGGTTTAAGAGATGTAGATTTTTAAAGTCTGATAGCCCAATTTGATTCTGGCCGGATCCATACACCCGGGCCGACCCAGCCCAATCCCCTTGGCTCATTGGCCTGCCACCACACCCACCAGGTGTACTAGCTAGTCCTGCACTTGGTCTCTCCTCACAGCATGTCAACGCGAAAACCCCATGGATCCTGATTCCTACCTACTACCTTGATCTCCCCACCTAACTGACGTCATCAGACCTCTAGCCTCCTCTGATCCCCTAACTCCCGCGACCTCATTTCTCTGCTACATCGGTTGATCGCACCATCGGCCTCCACCCGACCTCGTTCCGGTGCTTCGTTGTATCGCACGCCAGTTGTGCCCCGTGCTATGGTGCTTCGTCGTCTGACTCCACGAGACCGGATCTGCTCACCGGCCCACTCGCACACACACTGCACCAAAGCCCCATGGCCCACCACCACAGAACTGCCCTGCCAGCCTCACCTCCAGCAGACCGCTTACACCGGCTCGCACGCCTGGCCACCACTACCTGAAACTGCAGCCACCGCAGCGCCGCCGGTGTTGGTACTATGTTGGTCCTTTCCATGGACCATTAGACCTCCTTCTTTTACCTGATCACGAACCCCAAACTGGATCAATGATCCCCATGGGGAGAACTTCTCCACTTCTGCCTTTGATCGGCGATCCGACAGTCAATTGATGCATCTGAAAGTGAACGTCGAATATCCGCAAAGAACGAATGGATTTCGTATAAAAAGGGCATTCTAAATGGAGATCAGACGGTGGTTGTGTTCGTTCAGCCATCACCTAATGTTCAAAATAGTGAAATTTGATGACGAATTCAAGAATAAAATTTGGAATTGAAATTGGAGGTGAAAAAAAATCAATAATAATCCAACCTCGATTCGTTCATCGTTGATGAACACACCCACTGCGCTCCCACTGTGATCTTCTGAGGTTGCATCAAAGAATTATTCTCAATTCAATGAAGAACAGAGGATGAATGGTTGAGAGGTAGTTTAGCGGAGTGAGAAATAGAATTAAGGGCCAACCCTAATTCAAATTTCCTAAGATTTTATTTATAGGAGAATCGATCAATGCGGAATCTAAAATTCCCGTGCCCCCTCTTTTTATATCGCGCTTAGGTAAAACACCCTATTATGAACCCAACAGTGGTCTTAGATTTTTAATATGAGTCTTTTTTTGAAATTTATTGGATTTGTCGTTCAAGATAAAACAATTAAGTTTAATTATTTTATTTAAAATTTTCCCCTAGGTGACTTTTTTCACAGAAGTCCCACACTGACAAATGTTATGCCCTGCCTAGGGTAAACACCATGTTCCGGACTCAACTGTGGCCTCAGATTTATGATCTGATTTACCATTTGAGAGATATCTAGTTATTTCCATGTGTATAGTATAAAATATACTTAAAATTTTTGTAAATTTAATTCCAGGCACATTGGGCCTCAGAATTGCATGGCGTCTTAGTGCATAGCTCTGGAAATATATGTAGAAATATTCCAAATTCTTAAAAAGAAAAAATTAGGTCTCTAAATCATTTCATCCTTCAATATTTTCATCCTCAAAAAGAAAAACTAGGGAAACTAATTAGAATATTGAGCCCACACTTGGCTCTCCCACTCTCAGGGAAACTCTTAGACATTTCTGTACTGTCACAGTATGTAAACCAAGGGGATGGTCCATCCTTGAATGGTATGCTCCCATCGATGATGTGCATAGGAACATACATGTATCTCCTTAGTTTCAACATGTGGGAGATTTCGTGTGCCTACTCCAGTTATTAGGGGCAGGGAAAGATGGTAGGCAACCTCGCCATCTCTTTACACGATCTTGAATGGCCCGACGAAACTCAGGGATAGTTTGTCTTCACATCCAAACCTCTATATCCCACATCATGATTGGAATTATTGTTTGTCCCTCGGATATGGTCTTATGATTTCCTCCTTCAGAATATCCATATGGTGAAACACCCAAAGATATCTAGTCACACAAGATTTAACAGTTGATGTCTCACAACATAGACTCTCTTACACGCTAAAGAAGTGAAGGAGTCAACACCATCGACTGATGAAAACTGTACCCTCCCACTCCACCAGGGTCAGTTGTAAGGAAGTTAACTAATCTTAAATTTCTCGCACTAGGTAAGTCTGGGACTCCCTACTAAGGGTAACTGCTATGATGCTTCCCTTTTCCAGAGTATAGACTATCTCAAAGTCATAGTCCTGTAGGAATTTCAACCAGCGTCGCCACCTTAGGTTAAAGTCTCTCTGGGTGAAGACGCACTTGAGACTCTAGTGGTCTGAACAAACCACAAAGCGCTCTCCCAAAATTTAGTATATCCACATTCTTAGGGCAAAGACTACCGCTACCATTACCAGATAGTGATTCACATTGTTCTGTTCATGGGGTCTCCATCACCTTGACCTATTCTTGATAACAGTATCAAGACTTGACATTGAGCACACAAGGTACCAACGAACAGGGTAGGTGAGTAAACTCATCCAACCGCAACAGGCTAGACACGAAAAGCGTGTGGCATACCCCACATGTCTTTTCCCCTCTTAGAAGGAGAGTAATCCCCAAAATAGGCACTATACTAAACCAACTAGTGGCATCCAAAGAAAAAGAAGGAAAAGTAGAAAAACTCCACCGGTAATGCCAGAACCTTCTCTGACACTCCATCGCACAACCTCACCCTAAATGCACAATTCAGAGGGACTCATCCACCACACCTCGATACTATCTACTTTGGGCGGCACTAACTCGCCCTCATGGTTTTTATCGCATCAAAAAAATGCATCTCGGTGGAGGAATGAACCCTCTTCTTTATGCATTCAATGCTACGTCGAACAACACTAACATAGGGTTACACTGACGCCCCACGTCACCCCGGTAAAACCTCAAGCAAGGAGTAGGGATAAAATATTACTTCACAAAGTTTCTAATAAGTTCTATTGAAAATAGTATAAAAGATACAAGTTGTACCTCTTATCATCTCATGCTATGCAGGATCGTAGACATCCAAAGCTTGCGGCCATCCATGGTCCCAGCTTCCAGCTTCCTGAGCCAGACGTGGGCCACCTGGTAGTGGTGTAAAGACCTCATAACGTCATCCCCCACCTACAACTTCTCCTACTTCTCTTCCAGCACCACCTCCCTGGGGACCACCCTAATCATGGCGTTGTCTCTATCGTGATGGTCCACCTGTTTCCTGCCTAATGTTCTCAGCACGTCTTGTTGGGAAATCTCGTGTCATGTGACCTCACCCATCACAAGCATAGCATTGGCCCTCTCTGGGCTGACCTGGTTCCTGAGTCCGATCGTGAGAAGATCTCCTACGCTGAGATCTTTTCGTCTGATGTCTGCTAACTGTGGTAGACGTCTCAACTCTGTTGCATCCACTGCCACAACCAGCTATATGATGTCCCTCTGATAGAAAGTTCTCTATTAGCAGTGCCTGATCCGGCACCCTGTCATAGGTGGATATGCACAAGGATGCTATGATAGCATGGATCTCTCTATGGAGTCCCTGCTCGAAATTCTGTGCTCAGAAGTAACCATCATGGATCGTGTTCAGAGAGTAGCGTGCAAGGTCTATGAACCTAGTCATGTACTCAGCCGTCGTCATCCCTCCCTACTGAAACTGAAAGATCTCCTGAAGTCTAACGGAGCACAAGCAAGATGGGTAGTACTCCTCACAAAACAACTATTGGAAGTCGTCCTACGAGAGTGCTGACTCATCATGTATATGAGTAACCAAGCTCCACCAACACCGAGTTGCTCTGTGGAAAAGTATGGCTTCCAAATCCACCATCTGATCTTTTGGTGTTTGTACAAGCCTAAAGAGGTGGACCACTGACTCTAGCCAAACCTCTGCTATCTGAGGTTCTGGCTCACCGTGAAACCTCAATGGTCTCTGGAGATGGAACTCATGAAGTGCGCTCAGCCTGCGCACGCCCTCAACCTGCTCTACTAGGGTTGTCTACTGCTCAACAGGTGGGGGTGATGCTACCTACCCACCTAGAGGAAGGGGATCACATGATGGGTCCTGAACAGAGGCTCCATTGCTCACAAGGTTGTCATCACAATTTGGAGCTAGTATCTTAGCTGGTTCGAGCCGCAACTATCCCAAGCCCACCTCTATAGGCCAGGGGGTGGTGACTAGCATCGTAGGCACAACAACTTAAGGAGGCATTTTCCTAAGAACCTGTACACACACATACAACCAACTCAATACAAAAAGTGCAGAGGGAAAGGAACAAAAGACGCAACACTGCTATAAACAAACTAAACATGCATGAACCACTAAATAATACAAGTACAATATAGTAAGCTGAAAAGAGAAAGGGTAAAAATACATTCCCAACCAAAAAAATTCCAAAACCTGACAGTAACTGAAAAAGTAAAACAGATAAGAGAGCCATATTCATGAGTCTCAAGCTACGACCGTCGTACGCGGTCCAAGCACCCATATCCCTGAGCTCCTTTATAGTCATAATCAACTTGTCTGTCATTTGCATAATGCATGACACGTGTGGGCAAATCTCATGCAAGGGTGAGTATAAAAATACTCAATATGATGCCCCGAAAGGTGAAGGGGGAGTCATAAGAGACACTCTAAAAAGGAAAGTAGTAGATAGGACAAGGTACAATAAAAGGAGTGCAACTCAACCCAACAAAAGAGTGAAGTAAACTCATCCAAGCACAAGGAGATAGAAATGGTGAGAATATGAACTTCTCATAAAGTCTTCGCTATCTATAGCAAGAGAGTAGACTCATCCAACCATGAGAAGTTAGACACGGAAAGCACGTGGCATACCCCACATGTCTTCACCTCTCCTGGAAGAAGAGTAACCAAAACCCAAGGAGTGGGAACTGAAAATAGAATATATATATATATATATATATATATATATATAACCAGTCAAAGAAACCCAAACGAGAGAGTAAGGGGATCTTCATCTCACAGCTCAACCCAAGAAAGTGAGTATCCAACAGTCCCATAAGTAACCGCCATCGATGCCCAACATCCCACACGTTTTCCCTGAACTGTAAGTCAAAGGGACTCAATCACCGTACCTTGATATTATCTGCTTTGGGCAGCACTATCTCACCATCACGGTTTTAGGTCACGTCACAAGGACGTGTATCGGTGGGGGAAAGCATCCATTTTCCTTGAGAGTCCAAAGTACGTCAAACCATGTCTCGTCACTATGCCGCACAGTCGAGAGTTCGTGTCTCAAAGTCAAGGACTCATGCCCAGCCCAGCTGGAGGGTTCCACTCTCGTTATTGGGTATTTGTGCCCTAGTATGTTATGGGGGATCATCAAACATAAATCGATGGGGACCCACTGCCCAGCCCAGCTGGAGGGCACTGCTCGACAAGCATCGTTGACAGGACCCACAACCCAACCCCACTTGAGGGAAGCCCGAAACTGCCATCGGGGAACACTTCCCAGCCCAGATAGAGGTAAACCCGGAACTGCCATCAGGGACCACTTCCCAACCCAGCTGGAGGTAAACCCGAAACTGCCATCACATACCACTTCCCAACCTAGCTGTAGGTAAACCTAAAACTATCATCAGGGACCACTTCCCAGCCCAGCTAGAGGTAAACATGGAACTACCATCGAGGACCACTTCCCAGCCCAGTTGGAGGTAAACCCAAAACTGCCATCGGGAACCACTTCCTAGCCCAACTGAAGGTAAACCCGGAACTGCTCTGGTTATCCATGTCAGATGGTACCTCTCAGAAAAGGCTCAAGGAACACGGGTCATCCCTGCTGGATTGTACCTCTCAAAAAATCTTTAAGGAACTCTGGTCATCCCTACTGGATGGTACCTCTCGGAAGAACACCACTACAGTCATCGGGTGCCGCCCAAGATAAACATCACCCCTGTAACATCTCACATCGTATCTCAAAAGTCACTACGGAGGGCACCATCGCATTCCACATGGAAAAACACTCAGGATAAGCTACTCGCGGGCCAAAATATGAGTCCAAAAGAAGAAGATGCGAGAGATAGAAGATTCATAAAGTAGTACACGATGTGTGTGGGGCCCACATGATGTGTGACCCCGCCCCATCGCCTGGTCGTATACCTAACCATACTAGGATACTAAACTATGATCAAGTGCCCCTAGGTGTGCCAAGGTACTCTCATAGTACATGACGCGTCTAGTCAGAAGACCGACGAGTGCACGATGCTCATCGTTGATCCAGAGGGCCAAGAACATAATTCATTGACACGCCTCCTCAAATGGACCCAGAACATTGATTGTGTCTCTTCATACATCTTCTCCACTCATAAGAGTCGATGCTGACCCAAGTCATGGGTTCTCTTCAAACACAGTGGAAGGATCTTCCATCGATATTTCTTTCATGTTTCCACAGTTTATGGGATCACGAAAAAGGCTATGCGCATCCAAATAGATCACACCGTTGCGATCCTTAATGAAAAACACGCAACATCGACTATATATTCGCCCTGATCGGACATCCGATGGAAAAGTCACAAGTCACCGCATTGTGCTTGAAAGGTGTTTCGTGGGGCCCACACTTTAGTCTCGAAACAAATCATATGGATCATACCATTATGATCCCCACGGAATGGACTTCTCATTCATCCAAAACGGATACCTGGTGAAAAAGTTGCATTTCACCGCAACACGTTCGAACTGGGAGGATCAGGAACGTCTCTCGAGCATTGTCACGAGCCAGCCTGGGTGACCGGTTTGGGGTTGACCTGGGTTGGTTCGTGATATAAAACATGTTTTTTGGGGATTCCAAAAATTAAAGTACAAGTTTCAGTGATAACTTAACGTAGAATATGACTGGATGTTACACTGGAAGTTTCAATTGTGAAAGAACAGAACAAAATTCCCTACCGAATCCTGTAAAAATTTCAATATAATATAGAAAACATATTTTTTATACCACAAATTTCAATATAGGTTTCAGTGATAACTTAAGGTAGAATAGAATTGGAAGCTCCACTAGAAGTTCCAGTGGAAGCTCCACTGGAAGTTCTAGTGGAAACTTCACTGGAAGTTCCTGTGGGGACAAAACATAACAAATTCCCCTACTGAATCCTGTAAAAATTTTACTGCAATATAGAAAACATGTTTTTTTTGGAATTCCACAAATTACAGTACATGTTTCAGTTATAGCTTAAAGTAGAATATGACTGAGAGTTCCACTGGAAGTTCCAGTGGGGAAAGAATGAAACAAAATTCTCTGTTGAATCCTGTAAAATTTTCACTGCAATATATAAAACATGTTTTTTGGAGGATTCCACAAATAAGAATATAGACATGACCTAAGGTAGAATAAGATTGGAAGTTCCATTGTAAATTCCTGTGGGGAAAGAACATAACAAAATTCTCTACTGACCCTGTAAAAATTTCAGCACAATATAGAAAACATGTTTTTTTAGGAATTCCACAAATTACAATATAGGATTCAGTCATAACTTAAGATAGCTTTGCACTGTAATTAGTTTGAATATGACTGGAAGTTCTAATGGGAGTTCCAATGGAACCTCTAGTGGATGTTTCGGTGGAAGCTCCACTGAAAATTTCAGTGGAACCTACATTGAAAGTTCCAGTGAAGAACAATAGGACGATTCCTCCCTTAATCCTGCAAAAATTATAGTACAATCGAAAACATGTTTGTTTGCGAATTCTACAAATTACAGTATATGTTTAAGTCAAAACTTAAGGTACTCTTCTTAGAATATGATTGGAAGTTCTAGTGGAATCTCCATTGAAAGTTTCATAGTTGATTCCATGTAAAATACACACACAAGTGAATTTTCAGTGGCACTTTCAGTGCATCTTGCAGTAAAACTTATAATGGAATTTTCAATGGACGTTTCTGTGGAACCTCTAGTGGAATTTCCAATGAAACTTTCATTAGTAAAATAGTAAAAAAGTTTTTTTTTGTTCTCTGTTCGCATGGGATGCAATGACTTCTAAATAACTGATTTTAGAATTGAAAAATTATTGATATACAACGTTTAAAGAAAACCGCAAATAAGAGAAATGCATTAAAAAAGAATTGTAACAAGAAAAAATTTAGTTTTGCCGAAATAGAAAACAGATTTTCCACCGATAAGGACAATACAGATTTAAGTAGAAATATATAAGCTACGTCACCTTCTTTTGTCATTGATACTTGTTTTCTATGAAAAAAAGTGTCGGAGAATGAGACTAAGAACCATCAGAGTCACCACAGTTCTCGGGAAAGACGAATCACGTCTTTGTGTTGGAGGAGGTTTGGGGGGGACGTGACATGATGTTCGGTGGAGTCGTCGGTGTTGCCGAAGTCGTTGGAGTCGCCGGATTCATCATTGAAGTTTGCTACAGTCGTCGGAGTCATCATCGTCGCCGAAGTCATCGCTATCACCACAGTAGTTGGAGTCACAATACCAAAAAATTGATATGTCTAACGACTGATAAGGATAATTGAAGAGGATGCTTGTCCCCACATTAAAATAAAGACGGCCCCAGCCTTACCGGGGCCATTTCGCAGCTGGTGCTTGGTTTCCGTTCTTCGGCTTTGGTCCGTTGCGATTTCTTGAGATATTTCGTTCTTTTCGCGTCAATCTGATCAACGGCTCGGAATTAGTTGAAAATAATTTCAAATCCTGGGGTTCCTATTTTCATGACGCAGGTCGCGAAGGGGAGAAGCGATTCCACCGTGGGAGCCTTCACGAAACGAACCAAGGGGGCTCGTTTATGCCGTCGCTCCCTTCCCTTCCTCCCGTCGGCACTGTAATTCGCCCTCCTTTCTGCAGAGCCTCCTCAATCTTTGGCGACTTTGCAGCTCCGGGTAAAAAAGGACGGGGGAATTAGAGGAAGGGGACACAGCCGTAACGTAACCATGATCACGCGTTCCAACCTTGCAGAACAACTTAGAGAGTATCAGATTCGATCGAAGCACGATTGGGCTTCCGTTTCGTTCTTTTCTTCTACTTCAAATATTTCTTCAAGGTAATTTTCTATAATTCGCAATCGCGTATTAGTTTTCTCCTGCTTAGGTTCTGGATGCTCCAATTCCGCTTCAATTGGCATATATGTGTCCCCCCCCCCCCCTTAGGGTTTCTTGTTGCTGCCATTGCACATGGGTTTCTGTTGCTCCAACATCCAAAGATGATGGGATTTGGGTTGGGGGGGGGGGGTATGAAGGAATAATCGTGGATATAACCGACGAAGGTTGTGGTTTATACCTGAATCACAATAAACAACCGTAATAATGGTTAGATAGGCTGAGTGAGTTACTCTGTATGGTTGGAAGATCAAAGTTACATTTAGGTATGGATTGTCTATCTCACCAGGAAGATCAAGATTACGTGGGTCCAGCAAGTGCTCCATCTGTGTGCCTTTATTGCTGTAGCTGATGAAGTTTTATTCAAATGACATTCAAATGATTTTTTTATTTTTAAATGCCTATCTTATCAAAATGGAAGTTAGTGGACGCTATTTTCGTTGTTTTGACATCGTTATTGATGTTGCTGTTGTCAAATTGGCTGAGTTGGTTTGTAGGATCCCATTGAGTCAACTGTGATGTATTGAAGAAATTTCAATGCAAACACATCTGATCTTGGTAGAGTTCAGTGATGCCCCAAATGCTAAGTCCGACATTTAAATTAGCATAGCTTGGTTTGGATGGTGTGTTGGTCAGAGTGGAGTACTCGAGGGGGGGGGGGGTGAATTGAGTATCTAATAAAATTTTATGTCAAAAACAATTTATAAATCAAAATTCCCAAATTTAATAAAACCCAGTTAACTAATACTGTAGGTATATCTGATTTAATGTTTTTAAGCAACCCCTCAGAAGTTTGATCACAACTCAGTTTGAATAATCTTAAGATTATTTTAAGCTTTTGAGATTACTCTACTTGTACTAAACAGTAGAAATATCACAAGTAAAAGCTAGCTGTTAGAGTACAGTTTTGTTAAACAGATTTCAAAAACAGTTTAAAAATAGTGCAAACAAAACTTTGAAACACAACAAAATATAAAAAATACAGGAGGTTAAGTCTCTACCTGAGACCTAATCCTCTCCATTTAGCAGTCATCCGCTGCCAAACACGTTTATTAAGAATAAACTTGATTCACAATCTAGATCGGGTTCTACACACAACTGTACATAGACAGTCAAGGCTACGCATAACCTCTTCCATAGTTGCCGTGAGATAGAAGCTATAGAAGTAAAGAGAGTATCGGAGTACTCTCCAATACAGTACAAAAGATTGTGTTCAAGAAACAAAACAATTACAACAAACACAACTTGAATGTTAGAAAAACAAAGATAGAGATTTGAAAAGAATTTTAATGTAGCGAGGATTGGAGTTCTGTTGTTCTGCAGATGATTCTTCTCTTCTTGATGTCTTCTTTTAGTTTTGGAGATGATGTGCAAAGATAGGTGAAACTTCTCTGATGTTTCGATGAAGTTCAGGAGAAAACAGAGTAGCGTAGACGTTGAAATAGAGCACTGGTTCGTGTTTTTACGTTCAAGAAAAGAAAAATCCCAATATGTGCATCTACTTTTTCTCTGACTTCGGTCTCCTATAAAAGGAAAGCTTCCTCCGAAAAGAGTCGTTGAAAACTCATCATTAGAAATCCTCATACTCGGCATGAATTCCGGGGTCATTAAATGCCTCTGACCAACATTTAATTCTGTGCAGAAAAGTGGTTGAAATATTATACGGTCGCTTTAAGTGTGCAACGTCAGCTTCCACGGTAACTTCGACACTTTGCGAGCTGATCAGATCCCTTGAAAAGCCGCACGGTCGATCACTTTGAACTTACGGTCGATCCAGTACTTTGTCAAATTCTGATTACTTGCCACGGACGCTTCAACTAGCCATGCGATCGCTTCATCACTTTGCCAAAAATCCAACTTCCCATACAGTCGCTTCATGTCAACATGCGGTCGATTGGAATCTTAAGAAAGCTCGGTCAGTTTGCCAAAATCTGCATTGTCATACGGTCGCTCTGATTTTGTTGTGCGGTCGATTGGAAATCAACATGCGGTCGCTTCAATGCTTTGTGAAATTTTTGACTGTTGTGCGGTCGCTTCAAATTGGCTTTGAGGTCGCATGGTTGCTCGCACGGTTGACCAAAGAGTTGACGATAAAACAACCATGATCGATCAGATAGACGTGCGGTCGATCCACTTGCCGTGTGGCCGATCCAACCCTTTTTAAAAGCAACAAACGTTGCGGTAGCTTGAGATATAACGTGCGGTCGCTCTGGTACTTTGCGAAATTTCCACTCTTTGAACTCACATTCGATAGTCTGGCTTGCTAAGCTTTACGGTTGTTTCAAGTTTTAAGAAAATTTTCATTATGTTCCAGAAAAATATTTATGTTTCATAAAACACAAAATTGATTAGACATAACATAAACATGATTTGTGATTATTAAAACAAAAAATTGCTAGGATAAGCCAATAATCTCTCTATTTTTGATGATCACAAATCATGACATAAATATTGATATATAATGTACTAAGAAACCAATTACAATCTGCCATAACATTCATTGTGCCATGCTAACATGCCATACTTTACTCCCCCTTTTGGGATGATAAAAAAGAAAGAGCATAAAGGGTTGAGAGTAAAAAGAAAATTACTAAGGACAATGAAGTGCAGAAAATTAAGTGACACAAAGAAGAATAAAGAGATATTTATCTTCAAAAATTACAGGTGGCCTTATCAGAATCCCTAGTTGGAATCAGAATCATCAGGGTCTAGAAGAGGAGAAGGAACAAAAGGGTCATTCCCTTTGCCAATGATAGGAGCAGGAAGAAGGGCAGGTCGAGGAGTAGCAGCAGCTCCGAGAATTGGACTTGGCAACCGGTCTGATCTGGTGCAAGGCCCGAGGAAGAGTGAGACTGAATGGTTCTGTAAGAGGTACGACATGAGAGGTAGTGGTTGAAGCAGAGGCAGCTTTGGAAACTGAAGCTGAAACACCTGTAGTTGTTGGGGCAGGAGAAGGAGATAGGCTAGGCAGGTAGAACAGGAGGTGCCCGAACTGGAGTATTAGCAACATACACGTATGACTCCAATAGCCGAGTAATATCTGTCATAGCCCGGGACCCATGATCTATAATTTGAAGAAATCCTTCCTTCTCTGACTTGAATTTGTCCAACAAAGGTGCTATAATTAATAACTTTTCGACAATGGCTTTAAAAGCAGCAGTGAGAGGAGCCATTTTAAGGTCTCTGGCCAAAGATACAAACTGGGTCTTCGGGTCTGCCTTGGTATAAATCCGGTTGAGATGGTACCTGATAGCACCCTTGATTACACCCTTGTCCTTGACAGCCTTGACTGATTCGACTTTAATCATATCATACAGTCTCTCACCATGTGCAACAACATCCATTTGCACTTGATCCCGAATATCCTTCACACCGTCATTCATACTCTGTATTTTCTCATTTATGAGGCTTCTTATAAGATCCTCATCAAGAGAGATTGAGGCAGGAGGAGTTGAGGCAGAGGTAGAGGGTCTGGAAGGATTGATAATCACAGACAGATACCTTCTATTCAAAGTTGCTAGCATGTCTATTAAGTAGGGCTCCAATTTGACCTCTGAAATCCTCCAACTGAGTTCTAAAACTCATAATCTCATGATCCATATGATCTAGCTTGAGAAACAATTTCAGCTGGATAGGAGCAACTACACTCTCAATAGTGTAGGCAACATCCTCTTGTCTGTCATGCTCATTAGAAGAGTTGATACTGAGAAACACTTCTTTCAACGCATCTAGAAGATTTTTTAAACTGTATAAAATCAACAAAGTGATCACAAAAGATGAGGCAGAAGAAAGTTGCATCTTGTTGAGGTGGAGCAGACTGAGCTTGAGGAGGAG
The DNA here is from genome assembly GCA_963277665.1 of Viscum album. Lineage (NCBI taxonomy): Eukaryota > Viridiplantae > Streptophyta > Magnoliopsida > Santalales > Viscaceae > Viscum > Viscum album. The sequence continues at coordinate 138,445,715 of OY728119.1, forward strand.
TAACTTGAGGAGTGGAAGCAACACTTCGATCAGGAGTTGAGTCACTGAACTCATACTCTGAAGGTCTCTTCCAAGATCCTTCATTGTCTGAGAAGATACCAGGGGGTCTCTCAACTTCTTTAATAGAGGTCTTTGATTTTTCCATTACCACAACCTCAGTTCTACGTGAAGAACCATAAATTGGTCCCCCCTGAAAAGGATTTTCTGAAACAGGTTCAATAGAGGAAGGTGTAACCAAGAGTTTCAAAAGATCTCCAGAGGGCTCAAGTCCGATTTAATCTTCTGGAGCCGATTTAATCTTCTGGAACTGGAGAAAAAGGCCTTGACACAACAAAATTTATAACTCTTGAAGCAACTGGAATGGCACGACCTTCTGGTTTCGGTGGACTGTCATCATGATCATTATCATCGCCATTTTGATCACCACTACCAGTAGGAGCGGACAGATCCACGTCACAGAAGGGATTATCTGGAGAAGCATCATCCCTGGGAGGTGTGGAATCAAATATTGGAGCTCCTCCTATCTCAAACATTGGAGGGCTCTCTTCAGTAGGTTGCTTCCTTGCCACTCTCCGAATCTATGAGAATTGGTCCGAACAACGGAGACCTAGGAGTTCTCCCCCCCCCCCCCCCCCCCCCTCAGGAGTTGCTTCTTCTCTCGCAGGTTCAGTCTCAATAGGGATCTAAGAGTCCTTTGGAAGGAAATTCATGACCAGGAGAGCCACCCAAACTCTCTTCATAAGCTTGTCTAGTTCTTCAGCTACATCCACCGTAGCCCGAGATCCATCTTCATCAGAAGAGTAATTGGCTTCAACAATCTGATCTGGATCCAAGCCTGGATCAATGATATCCTTCAGTCTGGTAGGATTCTTCTCTGGACCGAACCTCTGATACACCCTGTCTTCATCAGCTATCCACATCCTTTTCCAAGGATTCCGACTAATTTTCATTCTCTTGCATGTGGTTTGGTTTAAATAGACACCACCAAAATATACTGATCTCTCAACTCCCTTAGGAATCAGCCTTTTCTGTTCAAGCATAGCAGAAATGAACTTGGGGTATGGAAGAAGAGTTCTTGGTGCCTGAGTGTGCTAAAATCTCCCTTTCTAGGGTAGATAGTGTGCTGTATGAATTTTAACAGCAGCCTACACTCTCCAATCAACTTGTTAGCACGAGGCCTCTGGTGAGTTATGTCATCGGTTAATTCTTATAGGGCATTCCCAATTTCAAAGTGTGGACGGTTCAAAGGATAAGAGCTTTGATAATCCTCATATTCGCCTAGATGAGGAACCCTTAAACAGTCAGCCCAAAAGGTTGAAGAGAACTCACAATCGTGACCGTCAATGGTAGTCCCTTATCAGATCCTCTTGATCTCCAGCTTCAAAAACCATATTCATGTAAAACTCTTTCACCAAACGCGGATAAAAAGGACGATTCTCATCTAAAAACCAATTGGTCCAACCCGGACGAAGCATGTCTCTCCAGACTAACGAACGGTTTGTCTTGAACCATTCAGCATCCATTTCTTTTTCTGGGACAACTTCGCAAGATAGAAGATGTGGCTTTGTAAGATTTCTGGAATCACTCGTACTCGCCTTTGTTCTCTTGGGAGCATTAGAGGATTTCGGAATATCTTCCTCAAACGATCGCTTCATCTTGACTACTCGCGGTTGAGATTTGCGGAACAAAAGGCTAGTGTTTTGGAGGAGGGTTTCGTTCGACTTAGAAGGAAATGCGACTATTTTGATTCTACTTTTGAGATATTAAAATCATTTAGGGCTTTGGAGTACAGTGCGTGAGAAACAGATAGAATAAAATAAAACTTAAGATATTTAAAACACATATGGTATCTTTAAAGAAAAGAAATTAAAAGAACATGTTAGGTACCTTAGATATGTGGGTCCCCTAAGGTGGTTAGGGGAATATGTTGGGGAATAAAAGAAACATGCTGGGGGACCCACGTTTTGTTAGGGTAACTATTATATAAAGAGGGTTGGGAAGGAGGAGTAGGGCAATGAGAATAGTTGAAGAGAGTCGGCCTAAGGCTTGGGACATCGGCCACCTGTGGCTTGGGCGAGGGAGCAACAATGTCCCTCGAGTCTTCTTCCTCATTCTCTTTCGCTTCTTCCTTCGTAATTCTGGTATGCTCTGTTCCTATATATATATATAAAGTAGCCTTCTCCGAGTACGTGATTCTTATCAATTGGCCTCACCTGCCACTGCCTCCTCATTGATCAAAGGAGGCATACTGCTGGCTTGACTTTCCTGTAGCAGGCACGTTGATCAAGGGGTCTTACCTAGACGACGTGGAGATCACCGCTCGACTCTTAAAGATGAAGTCCGACCAGCAGACGCAAGAGGAGGACTGGACTTGCCACCGATAAGAGGAAGCCGAATTTCGAAAAACACTTACTGTGGATGTGTCGCCGAGAGGAGCTGTAGCAGCGTGAGCTAGAGGTCAGTAGTGGATCAACGGTGTTGGTGCGGCATACGAAACGTGTTCGACCGATGCAAGATATGGCGAAGGTCAGTACACGCTCGGCTGAAGGTGTTGATAACTGGCCGCATGAGCCGTCTCAATTCACTTTGGTGTCTAATTAGTTTGAAGCGAGTTTCGTCGTGCCCGACGACACGACAATGCAAAATCGCAGTGGAGTAGTTCAGCTTGGTCAGACATCAGGGTGCACGAAACTTGTTTAGTTGGTACCGGCTAAGGAGGCGATCAGCTGGCGTTCGCATAAGGAGGTTCATTTGCTTCCTTTGACGACCACGCAGCAAGAGGCACACTCCGTTTTTGTGCAGTCTGCCACTGGCGTTGTTGATGGTGAACCGGGAAAGCTGGGGGCGGATGATGCAAATAAATTCATCCCACCTGGTCCCAGGCAACCCGTGCACACGGAACCTATGAAAACAAAACCGACTTGGCCGCCACAAGTTATGGAGGAGGTCAGCATTTGTTTGGACCGCGACGACGACAATGAATCGGAAAAGCGATAGGTGATCTAGACGTCCAAAGTCAGCCGAAAAGCGACACATGGTTTTGCAGAAAAAATTTTCTGGGAGGATGCATTGCCGGCGCCAGGGCAAACTGAGGTTTCAACGGAAAATATAGCTACTGACGTGACGGTGCAACAACTCAAGGTGACTTGACCTTCTCTGACAACCGAGCATTCTGAGGTGTTGCCTACTTCGACTGGAGCTTCGACTACTCACAGGCGCGGCGTGAGTTTGTACGCCCCACAAATCAAGCACCCTACGTTCATCAATAAGGATCCACGAGAACCCGTCCTCACATCATATAAATCAAACTTCTGGACAAACTTGACGCGTGGGAGCCCCTCGCACAAAATTGGTATGAAGCGACCGCATCAGCTGAGGAGATGCGCCAAAGGAAGAACGTGCCACAGGGAGACGAGTTGACACCCGTAGTTACCAAGGAATCAGACTCCCCCCCCTGGGACCTGCACTACCTACTTTGTGAATACCACTTTACCCGAACACGACCATCAGACTCTGGCTTGATGAAAGAACTGGCTCGTTACACGATGAGCATGCCAACATCTAAAGTTTCTAGAGCAATCTGGATGATTGCATGAAATGGTTGTGACGAACAGGGGTAGGCCCAAGCCAACTGCCACGCCCTGTGCAATAGACATGAACCAAGGAGAGTTGGGCAACTGGTTGGGCCGCCCGATGCACAACTGAGCGAACAAAGCAGAGGGTTGACAACCGCAGTACCTACAACAAATCTTCACCCTATGTCTCACCTTGAGGACAAGGTGATTTTCAAGGGTGTGACAGTGTTAGGTACCTGGGATATGTGGGCCAGCTAGGGTGGTTAGGGGGAATATGCTGGGGAATAAAAGGAATATGTTGGGGGACACACGTTTGGTTACAAAAACTATTATATAGAGGGTTGGGAAGGGGGAGTAGGGCAACACGAATAGTTGAAGAGAGTTGGCCTAAGGCTTGGGACATCGACCACCTTAACTTGGGTGAGGGGGCAACAGTGCCCCTCGAGTCTTCCTCATTATTCTTTGCTTCTTCCTTTGTAATTCTGGTCTGCTACGTTCCTATATATATATATAAAGTAGCCTTTTTTAAATATAAGTTCTGTTTAGGTACCTGGGATATGGAGGGGAATATGCTGGGGAATAAAAGGAATATGTTGGGGGGCACATGTTCTGTTACGAAAACTATTATATAGAGGGTTGGGAAGGGGGAGTAAGGCAACGCGAATAGTTGAAGAAAGTTGGCCTAAGGCATGGGGCATTGGCCACCTATAACTTGGGTGAGGGGGCAACAATGCCCCTCGAGTCTTCCTCATTATTCTTCGCTTCTTCCTTTGTAATTTTGGTCTGTTATGCCCCTTGAGGTGTTCGAGGAGTAGAGAAATTATGATTATAACCATTTTTGTGGGCATAAAGATTCAAAATCTTGATTTTCAAACTCACGACTATGACCACTTCTTACACCCTCAATGGTAAGTCCACTATGGTTTTATGCTAGTTTTGCTTTGTAAACCTTGAATAGTCATCAGTAATTACATAAGCATAATGTTTCCTCCCAAACTAGAAACTGTAGATGGTCCAAACAAGTCCATGTGAATCAATTCTAGTGATTGAGAGGTCCCTCTTTCTTTGATTTGAAAGAAGCTTCACGTTACTTTCCCTTTTGACAAGGATTGCACACTTTGGCTTTAGGGAAATTTGGCTTAGGTAGATCCTCGACTAAACCCCATTTGGCTAACTTTCTAAATGAGTGCATATTGCAGTGACCCAATCTCCTATGCCACAACCAAGATTCACGATAAAAGACATTTAAACAAGAAACATTTTGAGAAAATAAAAAATTTAAATATACATCAGAAACATTATCATTACTTATGCAGTAAATACTAAATTAAATTTGGAATCATAAATCAAGTATTATTCTAAAATTTGACATGAAATCCATCATCACGCAATTGAGATATGCTAAGCAGATTGCACTTTAAACCATCAACAGATAAAACTTTAGAAATTAAACAAGTTTTAGAGTTACCAACTTGACTGAGGATGATAATCTTGTCTTTTGCATTGTCACCGAAAGTAACATGACCACCATCCACTTTGGTCAGATTTTGGAAGCTTGAGAAGTCTCCTGTCATATGTTTGGAACACTCACTGTCCAGACACCATAGCTTCGTACAAGAACTTTTGAAACATGTTCCCTACAATAATTAAATGCACACTGATTTTGGCATCCATATCTGCTTGGGTCCAGATAGGTTACTCATGTCTAACAGATTTATTCCTTGATTTATGAACAGTCTTAAAAGAATTAGAAAAATAAGCTCTCTTAGGTCCAAATTGGATTGATCCAGATTTAAAAGTTCTAGTGTGTTATTTACTACAGGTTTATTTACAGTATTTGAACTAGGAATAAAATAATTTTTGTAAAGTTTATTTTTATGTCCAGGTTGATAGCATAAGCCGTCTCTTGGTTTAGGTACAACATGACTACCTGGAATTTTATTAAGGGTTTTGGTTCTTGCAGTAAAACCTTCAATATCTCTTTTTAATTGCTCATTTATTAATTTTAAATCATTATTTTTTTAAGAAGTAATTGATTCTTTTTTCTACAGCAAGATCAGATTTAATATAAATAGATAAAACATGTTTTTCTTTAAATTTTTATACTTATCTTTAAGTTTATTAAATGTTTTTTCCAATATATTGCAATATTTAAATAAACCTTCACTGGTCATATTTTCATCATCATTTTTAGAGATATTAGAAATATGAACAGGAGATGTAGATACAATATTTATCGCCTCAGATGTGTTTGCCATAAAACACATATTGACCCTTTCATTGTTACCTTGCTTGAATCAGATTCACTGGAGGTGTCCTTGAAAGCACTTCAGGTTGCTTTATTGTCCTTTTGCATTTATTCCATTTATCCTCATATTTTTCTTGTATTTCAGCTTTGGACAATCTGTTTTGATATGCCCTTTTCTCTTACACTGATAAAAGATAACCTCAAAGTTTCTATCTTGCTTCCAGTCTCCTTTTTTGTCATACTTTCTTTTGAAGTTTGACTTCCTGAAGAACTTTTTCTTCCTATAGAATTTCTTAAATCTACTGGCCAGATGAACCATCTTTTCATCACTATCAGAGTCACCATCACTTCCACTCGTGCTTTCTTTCTTTACTATTTATTTAGCTTTTGACTGAGATGCCTTGAAGTTTAGGGTTTTCCTTGACTATCATTTCCACTGGTGCTTCCTTCCTTGACTATTTCTTATCGGTAGCTTGCTCACATCACAAGATTCTTGGATGGATACAGTGGCGCCTTTCCATCCGTCAGGTAAGCATCTTAGAATCCTTAGCACTTGAGAATTGTCATCAATGGTCTTTCCCAGTGCATGCATCGTATTTGTAATTACAATCATAAACAGTCTTAGTGGCATCACTCCAATCAACTCTAACAACCTTAGATTTTTTATATTGATCTTCAATTACAATCCAAATATCTTCAAGATGTATTTTCATCTTAATTTTCCTCTGAGCATAATTTGTACCATCGAAGGAGGTCTATTAGTTGCGATCCCCTCAAGCATATTATTATCCATAAAGATAGAAATTTAGAAATGACATAAATTTAGATCTTTTGTTAAAAACAATTTTGATCAGTTGAGAGAAATAAAAATCCCCTGATACCAAATGTTGGTCGGAGTGGAGTACTCAAGGGGAGGAATTGAGTATCCAATAAAATTTTCTGTAAAAAACAATTTATAAATCAAAATCCCCCAATTTAATGAAGCACCGAGTTAACTAATACTGTAGTCATATGTAATTTAATGTTTTTAAGTAACCCTTCAGAAGTTTGATCAAAACTCGGTCTGAATAATCTTAGGATTATTCCAATCTTTTGAGATTACTCGCACTAAACAGTAGAAATATCACAAGTAAAAGCTAACTATCAAATTGTAGTTTTGTTAAACAGATTTCAAAAATAGTTTAAAAACAAAGTAAACAAAACTTTGAAACACAATGGAATATAAAAAATAAGAGGTTCAATCTCAAGTCGAGACCTAATCCTATTCACTTAGCAATCACCCACTTCCAATCACGTTTATTAAGAACAAACTTGATCCACAACCTAGATCGAGTTTTACACAAAACTATACATAGACAGTCCAAGCTACGCACAACCTCTTCCACAGTTGTCGTGAGATAGATTTATAGAAGTGAAGAGGAGAGAGTATCGGAGTACTCTCTAATTCAATACAGGAGACTGTATTCAAGAAATAAAACAATCACAATAAACACAACTCGAATGTAGAGAAACAAAGATAGAGAAGAGAAAAGAATTTTAATGCAATGAGGATTGTTGTTTTGCAGATGATTCTTATCTTCTCGATGTCTTCTTTTAGTTTAGAGATGATATGTGAAGACAAGTGAAAGTTTTTTGATGTTTCGATGAAGTTCAAGAGTGGCCTAATGGATAAGGCTTCTGACTTCTAATCAGGTGATTGTGGGTTTGAGTCCCACCGGGTGTGGTAAAAATTAAATTTTCCCCCACCGTTGGTGGTGGGGGTGGTTTGGGTTTGGGGGGTGAGGGGCAGGTTGCAGAGTCAATCCCCTGGGCCTGCGTGTTTAGTGCCATTTGTTTCCTTGCGTTATGTTCCGTGGCGGCGGATGTAATTGACCTTATATATGTTTCGATGAAGTTTAAGAGAAAACAGTGTAGTTTAGACGCTGAAATAGAGCACAGGTTTGTGTTTTTATGTTTAAGAAAAAAAATCCCGATATGTGCATCTACTTTTTCTCTGACTTCGGTCTCCAATAAAAGGAAAGCTCTCCGAAGAGCCGTTGAAAACTCATCATTAGAAATCCTCACTCGGCATGAAATCCGGGTCATTAAATGCCTATGATCAGCATTTAATTCTGCATAGAAAAAGTGGTTGGAATATTATATTTTACAAAGATAATACTCACTTTTAGATACAACTGCTTTAACTGTGCCATGTCAGCTTCCACAAGTACTTTGTAAAATTCTGATTATTTTCCACGGTCGCTTCATCACTGCCAAAAATCCAACTTTCCGTACAGTCGCTTCACTTCAACGTGCGGTCGATCGAAATCTTATGGAAGCTCGGTCAGTTTGTCAAAATCTGCATTGTCATACGGCCGCTCTGATTTCGTCATACGGTCGATTGGAAAGCAACATGCGGTCGCTCCAATGCTTTGCAGAATTTATGACTCTTGCATGGTCGCTTCAAATTGGCTCTGCGGTTGCAAGGTTGCTCGTGCGGTCGTTCGAAGAGTTGACGATAAAACAACCACAGTCGATCAGATAGGCATGCGGACATTTCACTTGCCGTGCGGTCGATCCAACCCTTTGTGAAAACAACGAAGGCTGTGGTCACTTGAGATTTAACGTGCGGTCGCTTGAGTTCTTTGTGATTTCTGCCACGGTCGATGCATCTGCCGTGCAGTTGCTCTGGTACTTCATGAAATTTCCACTCTTTGAACTCACGGTCGATAGTCTGACTTGCTACGATTTACGGTCGTTTCAAGAATTCAGAAAATTTCCATTGTGTTCCAGAAAAACATTATCTTTTATAAAACACAAAATTGATTAGCCATAACATAAACATGATTTGTGATTATTAAAACGAGGAATTGCTGGACTAAACTAACAGTGTGTCGAGCAGTTGAGAATGAGTGTGACTGTGCAGAGAACGGTGGTATCAAGAATGTTCGTTATGATAGGGAAAACATCATGCACATTTGATTGAAGTGATGTGTGATGAGTGATGTTACAAGCTTTGTCTGGCTGTCAGTTTGGTCGTTTTTTTGTTTTTTATCCTCTCCTGGGGTAGATGACCAAAATGAGTATGAATCTCTGGCTTAGACCTTGATGGAAAACTTCTTGGGCCCTCTTTCTTAACCCACATAAGCATTGGTGGTGAAGCTGTCCCATAACAGACTATTTTTTTAGCCATTTCAATTATGGATAGGTTCATGCTGATGCTCTTGTGCGATGAAATTTTTCAAAAAGGTTGCGAATCTGCTATTGGCATTGACATGTTGGTGTCAGAATTCCACGCGGATCATATTACTGCTGCATCCATTCATAGGCATCAATTTCGGTATTTTCCGATTTCCTATTTCTGTAGGTATAGTTTAATAAATGCACTTAGAATATGCAAAGCCATCAATTTTGGTGTTTTCTGATTCCCTGCTTTGTAGGTATAGTGCGTTCAGAACACACACTGAATTATAATAATTAACCAGAAAAATTGTCAGATAGGCCGGGTGAGTCTCTACTTGATATGACCTTTTCTTTCTCAACTGTATGATCAAAATTCCGTCTATCCAGCAAGATATCTGTTTATTTGTTTTTTATTGCAGAAGTTGATGAAGTTTTATTAAAACTTCATCCAATTTCTTTGAAAATTTTAAGTGGCTATATCTTATCGGGATGGAACGTAGTGGAAGTAAGTGGCTGCTGTCAACGTGGCTGAGTTGGTTTCAAGGATCTTATTGGGTTGTTAAGCAGACAGCCAAGTGCACTGTAATCTTCCTCGGTTGTCAAGCAGACAGCCAAGTGCACTGTGATGTCAGGATAGTGAGTTTGGAAGAATTCTGTGATGCCCCATATGCTGGGCCCAGCATTCAAATTAGCACAGCGTGGGTTGGATGGAGGGTTAAACAGTTACAAGTGGGTGTGCGATTGTGCACAGAAAGGTGTTATTAAAATTCATGATGGGACGGACTTGTAATGTACATCTGATTATACTGATGGGTGATGAGTGTTATGATGAGCATTGTCCGACTACCTGTTTTGTTGATTTTTTTTTGTGTGTTCAGTCCTCTCTAGGGGAATCTGGCTGAAAGGAGATTGGATTTCTGGCTGAGATTTTCAGGGCAAACTGGTTGGGTCCTCTATCTTAAACCACATGAATATAGGAGGTCAATCTGTGCCATGACAGAAGCTATTCACTAGCATTATCAATTATCAATGAGTTCATGTGAACGACCATGTGTGGTGGCATTTTTCAAAAATGTTGCCAATTGGCTACTGGAATTGGCATGTTATTGGCAGAATTCTCTATGGGTCATATTGCTGTTGCATCCATTCATAGCCGTCAATTTTGGTGTTTTATGTAACCCTATTTTGTTGGTATACTTTAATAAATGGGTTGATTGCACAGTGAATTAATGTGAATAGTTGTCTAGAGAGGGCACAAGTGAAGTTCTTTTTTTCTGAAATGTGAATCATAATCAGGGATTGATTTTTCATTTACAATCCATGTGTTAGCTGTCCACTTGCAAGGACCTCAGTGTTACCGGGTGTCCACCCTCAGGGACCTCCTTGCCATAGACCGCCCCCGCAGCCTTGTGGTGTTCTTTCAACCCATCCATGTTGTTGAACTGGTAAATGATCACTATCAAACTATCGATTTTCCCCATATGTCAACACATGTATTTTCAATGTGTTTTCTCCTCGTGCGCACACACCTTGGGTAAAGGCAAGATTACTTGATTGTGTAGCGGGTAGACTTTCGAAAAGAAATATGCATCTTATTGACATTGTCAGTACCAATTAGTCTATCTAGCTTTTCATTTTACAGGGGTGCTACAATCTCCCCCTCTTTAAAGCATAGTGTTCTTGTTGTGGGCCCGTATCTCAAACCCAGTTAGTGTCGCTGCACTTTTGACTGAATATTGGCTCTGATACCATTTGTAATGGCTCTGTAGTTGTTTACCCGCAACGACCTCACTGTTATTGGGTGTCTACCCTTATGGACCTTCCCACCATAAACTGCCCCCTCAGTCACTGTTGCCAGCACATGTTCTTTCACTATGTTTTGTCCTCACTCACATACATTTTGAGAATACTTTTCAGAAGGTCACCTTTCTTGACACTATTCCAAGCCAAGAATGATTGACCGTGGAGTTCTTATAGGCAGACTCCCAAAATGAAATGTGTCTTGTTGACATGAGTGGTATAAATTAGTTTATTAAGTTTTCCATTTTTACAGGGGTGCTACACCTTTCATTATTTTTGACTCTTGAGAGCGTAGAAGATAGATTTTGTTTGGGGAAAATTATTTTGGCAGTGTGCAGATAAGGATGAATTAGTGGATTGAAAACCTAATGATCAATTTCAGCATATTCAGATATACCTCTGTTTGCTCACTCACTGCAGTCACCATTGAGGCGCTGCAATTATTAAAATCATACATTTTTTTTTAGTTTGCGGAAACTGTAACATAACTTGATTAATTATTTAGTATTGGGTTTCATCTATTAAAATTTACATCAGTTTAGGGTTTCATACAATTTTTTTGTATATGATGCAACTGCCAATCAAGGATGCTAATAAACATTATGCGGCTTGTGTTTCATGGTTGCAGGGTGGACGTGGTGGTGTTTGTGGCATGGGAACTCATCATCCTTGCTTTTCTGGTTTTTTCGGCAGTTTCGTTATACTTCCGGCACATTCAACTGGCTTTTGTCTTGGTGTGCATAACAATGCTTTTGCTTCTGTTCATGAAAATCACAAAGCAAGTTCGGTTGGCAAGGAAAAAGAAGAGGAGGATGCTTCTCCCACTCTCCATGTAAATCTCTGAGAATCTGTAACCTGTGGTGAGACTTTGTGGTGTAACTCGTGACTTTAAAGTTTCCTCCCGAGCCTTTTCGTTTGCTCTACCCTTTCTCCAGTTAAACACCAGCTGATCATTCTCATCGTGTGTTCGTATGATCATAAATGGAAATATATGGTATTGTTATTAAAAATAATCACGTGGTTCCGGTGACCCCCGTGGAGTTTTTAAAAACGGAGTACAAAATGCACCGCGCGCCAAACCAACTTTCGCCTTTTCTCCCATGCACACATTTATTATTCTCTCATCAGCCGCCTTTTCCTTCAATTCCCATGAAAAGGCCTCCTGCTTACATCGCTGCACTGCAACATGCTTTAGAGATGGGGAAGAAGGGGAAGAAAGGGCATTTCGTTGTATACACAAGCGACGGCCGGAGGTTTGTCCTGCCTCTCCACTATCTCGATCAACCCATATTCAGGGTTCTGCTGGAGATGGCGGAGGAGGAGTTCGGGTCGAGTGTTCATGGCCCCCTGCGGGTCCCCTGCGAGGGAGGCCTCATGGACTCAATCCTCTCCCTCCTCCGCCGCCGCACCCGGATTTGAGTTTTGGAGAGACGAGGCTGCGTTTCTTTTCTAGATTTTGCTTAGGGGAGCGTCGGCTCCATCTTTCTTTAAATAATTCCTGCCCGTCTGTAAGTCAGCAGGCACGTGGAGGGGAAGAGAATAATAAAAAAAGCTTTCTCAGTCTCGCCGTTTATTTTACAAACCCTAGGCGGCATCCAGATGTACTGGCTCACGATTACACGGAGAGAGTTTCATGGGAATGGAGAAGTTGGACTGGGGAGGAAGCCTGGTTGGATCTCACAGCCTGGAGGTTGCAAGCTTTATGAGATCCTTCCGAAGGATCTTCCCCGACGGATTCTTGGGGATGGTATCCACGAATGTCACCCGTCGGATTCTCTTGTAAGGCGCCACCTGCAAAATCGCCGACAGCGGTGATGAGTTCCGGTCAGATCACGGCATGGATGAGCTTCGAAGCGATCCGCAGAGGGGCGCGGGATTTTTAGGGCTGAACTCACCAGGTTCGCTGCAAATTCCATTACCGCGTTCGCCGACAGCTCCTTTCCCGCCTTCCTCACCACGTACGCCATGGGCACCTGTCCCGCCTCCTCGTCGGGAAACCTGCGAACCACGAAGCACACCGTCTGAGTTTTCCGGTCAGATAATTCACAGCGGCTCTCTTCCAAAACCTAAAAATGACTTAACGGGATCACCGCCGCGTCGGAGATCTCTGGGTGGGAAAGCAGCACGGCCTCCAGCTCCGCCGGCGGAACCTGACGAAGATTCGAAGCTATAGAAATGGCCAGTGATGAAATCACGAACACGGAGGAGCTTCTCCATACCTGGTATCCCTTGTACTTAATCAGCTCCTTCAACCGATCGACGACGAATATGAACCCGTCATCGTCGATGTAGCAGAGATCTCCCGTCCTCAGCCACCCATTCGAATCGAGCGCTGATGTAGTCGCGTCGACGTTACCGAAGTAGCCTGAAAAATCCGTAAATGGATCAGAGATCTGCAGACACGGCAGGCGAATTTGGGATGGAGATGCATGCCCTTCATCACGGTGGGGCCTCTGATCCAGAGCTCGCCGGTGCGTTTCGTCGGCAGCGCCTTCCCGGTCTCCGGATCGACGATCTTCGCTTCCGTGCAGGGCGACAGCAGCCCCGCCGTTCCGTACCGGCGGCTCTCCTCCAGCGAGTCCACCGACGCGCCCACTCCCGTGGATTCCGTCAGCCCGTACCCCTGCGTGATCTCCACTCCCGGATACTTCTCCGCGAACCCCTCCGTCACCTCCCTGCTCAGCGGCGCTCCGCCGGACAGCACCGTCCGCAGCGACCGCAGATCGTGCTTGGCCTTGATCTGCTCGGCGCCGTGGATGAGGGCCACGAGGATGGGCGGCACCAGGGGGAGGTCCGTGGCGCGGTGCTCGGTGATGGCCCCCAGCATCTCCTCCATGTCGAACCTGGAGAGCACCACGATCGTCGATCCCAGCGCCAGCAGCCCCGTCGCGAAGGCCGCCAGCCCGTAGATATGGAACATCGGCACCGTGCAGATGAACGTCCGCTCCCCGGAATCGAAGCGGTTCGACACGATCGACACCATCGCTATCAGGTTCCGGTGCGTCGACGCCACCCCCTTGCTGGCGCCGGTGGTCCCCGACGAGTAGAGCAGTGTCGCCGTGTCGTCCTGGTGAACTCGCTCCCTGACTCTGCTACTCCCCTCCTCCCCGGCCGGCGGCCCCTTCATGAGGTCCTCCAGAGTGGATGCGACGTTTGCGGTTGCGTCGCGGCGGGATCCGATGAGCACGACGGGGAGGCCTGGAGCCGCCTCCGCGAGCTTCGGGACTAGCTGGGGTGTGGCGAAGGCGAGGATGGGGTTGGAATCGGCGACCTGTCTGGCGATCTCGCGGGGAGTGTTGAGGGGGTTGGCGGTGGTGATGATGGCGCCGAGGGACATGACGGCGAGGCAGACGACGGGGAAGGAGAGGGAGTTGGGGGAGAGGAGGAGGACGACGTCGCCCTTTCGGATGCCCATGCCGTCGTGGAGGGAGGAGGCGACGGCATCGACGGCGGACCAGAGGTCGGAGAAGGAGAGGCGGCGGCCGGTGGCGGCGTCGATGAAGGCGGTGTGGCCGCGGTGGGGCTGGGAGGAGATGAAGGTGGTGACGTCGAGGGCGTCGTTCCTGGGGAGCGGGACCGGCTTCCGCTTGCTGTAGAAGACGGAATTCGATCTGCAGAAGCCGCTTCTCGGATCCACGTCCGGCGAGCCCCTCCCGAGCGCCATGGGGTTGGTGGAAAAGCTGCTCCAGTTCCACTCTCAATCTGTCCGCTGGTAAATGCCCCCGAAGCGCTGCGGTTGACTCCAAACAATTCCGAAGGGGAAAAAAAGTAAAGAAAAAATTCTAAACCCGGTCGAACCAGTCCGGTCCGACCATTGGCGGGTTCATCTGTTTTTATACTTTTTTTGAAAAAAAAAAATCTACGAGTTGAGAGATTTCACGCCTGTGACCTTTTTTTTTTATCTTTATCTGTAGGGGGTGAAGTCTTTGCCGCCTTTGGCGTAAAATTTGGGCCCATAAGTCTATCCAAATACAATAAAATTTGGGCCCATAAGTCTATCCAAATACAAAAAAAATAAAATAAAAAAATCAATTAATAAATTGAAAATATATATGTTTGTATATTTAAAATAAATATTTTTATTTTTTTGTTTTATTTATATACATATATATACAAATAATTTGTTAATAATACCAATATTATTAATAATTAAATTTGTTATATTACTAATTTAATTAAGATTTATTTTAAAATTATTTTGTTAAACTACTTTATTAGTTATGTTGATAATTCTATTATTTACATCATTATTAATATTTATGATTTTAATTATTGTAAATATTTAGTGTTGTAATTAATATTTATCAATAATGTAATTACTAGCATTAAATTATAATGGCATAATTACTAATACTTAATAGTAATGTAATTAATAATATAATAATAAGAATTATGCCTATTAATATTTTAAAGTGTAAATGTTATGTTTTTAAGAAATAAAGTTTGTGACATTTAATTTAGGTGTTTATAATATTTATATATTTTTTTAATTTCAATTATTTTTTATATGTTAGTCATTTTGTCAAATTTTATTTGGACTGTATTTAACTTTTATAATTTATATTCTTTCAAAGTCACCTACATAAAAAATAATATTTTTTTTAAGTAGTGATTTTGAAAGTTTATAAATAATAAAGTAGAAATACAATTTAAATGAAATTTGACACACTAACTGAACATATAAAAAAAATGAAAATAACAAGTTTTTCATAAAAATAATTAATGAAAAGTAATTTTAATTGATGTTTTAAAACATTGTATTTGTTTTTATATTTTTTTTGACATTCCTTTTATTTTTAATCATTTTTTATATATTTAGTCAATATTCTAAATTTCATTTAGATTTTAGTTGTATTATAATCTATGTGCATATATTTTTTAATGTGTAAATATTATGTTTTTAATCAATAATATTTGTGTCATAAATTAATTTTGGTTGATCATATTGATGATTTTTTTTAACAAATTTTTAGCTGTTCAGCCTATGTTGTAAGTTTTAATTAGATTGTTTTTATAGTTTAAATTTTATAAGTTTTGAAAGTTACCTACTTGAAATTTAATAAGTTTTTCTATGTTTTAAGTAGTCAACTTTGAAAACTTATAAAATTTAAACTATTAAGTAAAATATAAATGAAAATTAAAACACTAGTTAAGCATGTAAAAAATAGTTAAGAGTAAAAAGAATTTCATCAATTCAATAGACATACAATAATATAAAAGATAGAATACATTGTTGTTTCAAATCTTTTTACGTCAACATAATACATATAAATAAAAGTACAATCACTGTCTATGATGAGGTCTCGTCTCACATGACGGTGTGTGAACGAGATGCCCGTATCGAGATCGCCGACCTTTGTGTCGAGGTGGAGTCTAATGAGCTGGAGAGAGCTCTTCATCGGGTGCTGGAACTTTGAATGTCCGATGCTCTACCTGTGACTCATTGGAAGGAGGTGACATCTGGATGTTATCATGTGCACCTGATGCTTCTCTCATTGCTTAAATGGAAGTACCTGCCATCATATGCTGGGGGAACCATAAAGCCAATGAAGGCTCGGTCATGAAAGGTGAATGCATGAGAAATGACCCCTAATACGGGCTCGTATCAAATGTACCCGATGAGAACTGTGGATATCCTGACAATATAAATGAATCTCATACCTCCTAGTGCACATCTGCAATCATCTGAGACTGGATTGCTAGAGGTGCGACCTTGTTGACACTCCGTTTTCTCACATGGATGAAAAAGTAAGGAAAATACCTTAAGTGAAGAAATCCAAGGATCACAACTTCACCGAAGGCCCTCCTCACAGGTCCCATAGAATGTCGGTGCGTAGGGTACCTTTGCATGAGCTTGCGCGACGACCTTGCACATCAGCCTGCGCAATCGACCTGTGCGAGCCAACACCTTCGCCCAGGGTCCCATATTTGCCTATAAATAGAACCTTGAGGCTCTTCATTTGCACGAACGAAAAATCCCGAAGAACCCCCGACGCTCTGCTCGCCCTAGTCCCTCGCCGAGGCCCTCAGAAACCTTACAGGTAGCCCTCCAAAACCCGAAGAAGAGGGAATTAGGGGGGGGGGTATTGGAAGCAAAGTCCCCCAGGGTAAATACATAACACCTCTGCGAGGAACCCTTCCCCCTGTGGTTGACGAACACTAGTGCGAGGTCTCCTTCCCTAACCAGGGACCTGCGCGAGATATTTCTAAGAACACTCAAGGAAACCCTTGAAGCCTTGAGCAAAGCTTCACCCAAGTGTTGTTGCCCAGACGATCCGTCCCCCAAAACACCCTCATCTCGCGCAGGTCTACCTGTGCGAAGCACTCCTATGCCGCGTAGGCATACCCTGCGCATGACCCCCTTGGCTCGCCCAACCTCTACCCTGTGCGAGCCACTTCTCAGGCCCTCTTCTAAGCCACCAATGGCAGAGCCTCTCTTCCTTTGGTTCACTTGTTTGAGAGGGACCAAATTGAAACCTCCATCGAAATCTATGGACTTACAAAACCATAGAAAGAGGCACACTAGCGTGTCTCCCATTTGGGTATGCATTCATTCGGTCAGAGGTGTCCCGTACTTATCCTACCTAACAGGTAGGGTCCTCGATGTGTATGTGAGTGTGCATTCCCTCGATCACGAGGACCCCATCCCTGGGGGCAGTGTTAGTGATCCCCCAGTCTCAGGTACGAGGGTTAAGGCTAGGTCCTTAACTCGTCATCTCTAAGACCCAGGGCCTCCATTTCCAGGCGGGGAGACATGAAATGAGATCCTCCTCTCTTCCCCCAGAACCAATTTTAGGGCATTCCTCCTGGAGTAAGCGCCCAACCTTTCTTATAGGAGGTTTCACTCTTGCTTCTCTTCGCCTCCTGGGTTGTACTTGGATGGGTAGTCCGATGTGGCTATCCTGGATACGAAACGGGATAGAGAACAAGCGTATCAAATCCCTTTCTTCTTCTCTCGTATCCCCGACCTCTTCCACCAGCGGAAGAAGGATCATGTGGTTTGCCAGATCTTTCGCTTCCTCTTGTTTTCTACATTCAAGCACGACTTATCATGACTCATGTGGGCTTAGAGGCTAGCCATGATAATGACATCCACACAGTCAGATGCATGTTTTGGCAGAGAATATTTCCTTAGATCTTCCTCTTGCCTTCTTTCAAAGGGCCTCCATAGGCATGGGTACTCAGGGCCATGTATCCAACCAGTGGACAAAGAAGATTGTGTGGTCTTCTAGATCCATCACTTCCTCATGTTTCTCATATCGAGCATGACTCATGTGGGCTTAGAGGTTGACAATGATCATGACATCCGCACGATCCCCAATCATGGGCATCATTTTAAGTGTAAGCCCCAATTGAACCTATGGGCTTCTTATTTAGTATAAGACCCAACTATGTCACCATACTCATTCACTAGGGCATCCTCCTCAGGAGTAAGTCCCAACCAAACCTCAAGTCACCAGGGCATCCTCCTTAGGAGTAAGCCCCAACCAAATCCAATCAACGGATATCCTCCTCAGGAGTAAGCCCCAACCAAACCCAATCACTAGGACACCCTCCTCAGGATTAAGCCCCAACCAAACCTCAAGTCACTAGGACATCCTCCTTAGGAGTAAGCCCCAACCAAACCTAATCACTAGGGCATCCTCCTCCAGAGTAAGCCCCAACCTAGCCTCAAATTAATAGGGAATCCTCCTCAGGAATAAGCCCCAACCTAGCCACAAATTAATAGGGCATGCTCCTCAGGAATAAGCCCCAACCTAGCCTCAAATCACTAGGGCATCCTCATTAGGGATAAGCCCCAACTTAATCCTCATAAAGGGCCATACTCCCCTGCGAAACCAATCTTTAGAGGACCTCCATAGGCGTCAGTCCTCACAGCTGAACTACGTGAGCTTTGATTCCCATCCAAATGAGCTACGTAGGAAGCCTCCTTGAGGTTTAAATCCAACACCCTAAATCAACCCTAATTCTCTCTGGGTCACATTCTCATTAGGGTCTTATCCAACCTGGGATCCCATATCCCTTCCAGGTTACCTGAGTCGCTTCGACATAAGTCCCACACCAAACTTTGACTAGGCACCTTCTGCCTAGACATCCTTGTCGCATGATGCTAAACTCCATGGTTTGGTCCTTATCACATGACCTGAAAAGGTATGATGTGTCCCGTTAAGTGGCACCGAACTACGTGGGCTCTGATTCCTTTCACAAGGATACATAGGAAGCCTATCCATGGGTCTGATCCTAACATCAAAACAACCCCCGCCTCCTTGGATGACGATACACTCCAGAGCGCCCACCATGTAGCTAAAAACCCACATTGTCATAATAACAACCAAAAAATCTCTAATTAGTACATAAGAGGATACCATTGATGGAGAACCTCAGATATATACAGACATCTCCATTGATGAAGAACCTCAAATACATATAGATGATTTTAAGTTCCGTACATGCTAATAATTGATTGTTAATTCAAGGGTGACCCACATCATACTTGAGAATTAATAAAGGATTTGTGAACATATCTTAAATCTATAAGAGAGTCCTAGAGTGTCCAATAATTCCCCTACAAAATACGTGATGAACCCGACCTCCCAATCCTCTCGACCAACGTGAGTTCTTAAGTATTTTTGGTCTAATGTCCAAACGAGCATCTGCCTTTGGAAAACAGGTCCATGAGTTATCACGAATATAGAACTGTTGGGTGTTTTAGGCTCCATGAACAAACCTCATTGGAGACCGTTCAGAAGCAGTGAACTCGACGTGAATGATTGCACAAAACTCAACCCCCTGCAACCAATTGTTGGGCGCAATGATTTTTGTTGAAAACAAAAATGGTGAACTCGACGTGAATCCTTAACCAAGATGATAGTTTCACCCACTTTTCAAGCCCCTTTCACTCTCAAAATGAAAGAGGGTCAAACAAGAAAATCAATCATGCATGTGTTCGTCTAAATGAGACGCTGCTTTGATGGAGTTTTCTTGTTTGTGTTTTTCATTTATATCTAGACACTTCCAACAGGATCTCCCTTCAATCCAAATGGCATCTCACTAATGTATGCCCTGCCTACTATTCATGTCGGGTCTTCGTCCAAGCGGAGGATGCCATCACCAACCCAACGCCTTCAATGTTAGGTCTCAAATGCACTGGTTTGGGAGTATTGTCAGAATGGTACCATCTCGACCTTGGATGCCGCCTGACAGGCCCTCCAGCTCGCAAAGTCCCATGATTGTCCAACCAGTGATGACCGGTGGTCCAGAAGCAGATAACACCAACCATCGTATTCAACCATTTTGGGAGCTTATCCCTGAAACGCAACAACCAATCCCTCCCTTATCTTAGGGAGGTGGATCAAAAGGCCACATACGACCTCTCTTAGAAGACACAAGGGTACTTCCAAAGGTCTCCTACCAACAATCGCCATCACCAACGCTGCACGACAATGAACTATCAACATGATGAGGGTGCCATCCTCGGCATTCCGACCCAGGTCGTCCAGACCTGGGCACGCAAGATGGTCCACCGGGGGTGGCAAGCAGTCAACAGGGAGTAGGGCCACACCTCTGTCCCCTATAGAGAAGCCCACCAATCAAATTTGGTGGATAACCATGAGCGGATCCATACACCCGCCCTCCCTAATTAAGTTATCCACCAGACTAGTCTAGCAACATCCAAGGAAGTCCTCTATTTAAATCTGGTGGCACATAATAAGCAAGAACATACACCTGCCCACACTAACCAAGCCTTCCAGCAGATTCGTCTGGCAGCATCCAAAGAAGTTCATCGGTCAAATTTGGCAGCAAACCACGAGCATACATACACACCTACACGCACCTATCAAGCCTGCTAGCAACCTCATCTGGCAGCACCCAAAGAAGCCAGTCAGAAAGTCCCAGTGTCAAATAAGGGTAAGAGCCAACTCTCTACCCTCACACATGAGTACTGTCAGTATCCACTAGCAGGAAATGGAGGACAGGAGCAGGCACATACCCCTACTCCAGACACAGAATGAGAATATATCCCCGTTTCAGTTGCTGAAGTCACCAAGCATATCCTGACAATGGCGAAAGGGAAGATGCAAATCCCTATCCACATCCTACAAACCTACGAGGACATCATAACGACGATGACAATTGTGACAGAGGGACAGACACACATCTCCATCCTCACAAATGGGGTGGATCACTAGCATGTCACTCCAGATCAGACACATACCTCTCCTCATGTCCAGGAGGGTCATGGGGAAAACTCCCCCATGATATACAGACAACCAGATCGGGAACATTCACCCTTTTCAATAGGAGGTAATCAGACCATTCCAATGGCCACTCCAAGGTAGGAAAAAACCCCTACCAAAATTCCATAAGCCCACTGGAAAATTCAAACAGCAACACAAGATCTAATCAAACAAGCATTCGTACCTTAAAACCACTTTCCCCAGCAAGTGGCCTCAATCGCTCATAAGAAGGCATAAAAAAAGAAGCCTCACCAGAGATGACTGGAAAATGAAGAGCCGATCTATGATCTTACTCTACTTAATGATGGAGTTCTTGAAGCCCTCAGACATTTATCTATGGAAGCTCAGGATCCTTCTCTCCCATTACCAAATTATGGGAGCAGTAGCAGTAATTCTGAAGGTCCTCCCCAGACACTTCATCATGAAGGCTTGCATCATGTTCATAATCTGATTGATCTCGAGAGTCCATCACCTAATGAGAGTCACGACATCCCTTCATGTGGCTAAAAGATCAAAGAGCAAGAGGGTATTCCCCTTACTGTAATCCACTATGGTAGTCCCCTCCCCATGATGAAATTCACTATGAAAGTTCTCTCCAAAGTAGTGTTTCACATTGTCAAGAGGGTCCTCCCCTTGACGATGTAGTGATAAGAAATCCCTCCTACTGTGAGGCACTTGGGAAAACAAGGCCTCTCATGTCTGATGCTTTGTTATTAAAAAGTGAAATTATTTCTCAGTTGGAAGATAGCCCAAGGCGATGGTCATTCTCTGAACCCCACTTGGATCGCCTGCCTTCCAATATGACAAAGGAAGTTTCTACCGATTTTTTTGTTTATGATAAAGCAGCAGGAAAAATGTCCACTTTGGTCAGACCGGGTTGAGGATCCTCTGGCTAAATATGAAGACGACATGCTAAACATGAGGAAAAAAACTGGCTAAAGATGACATACCAATCATGTTATGGCCTTTAGCCACCCCTTAATACAGCATTCTAGAGGTATTGTTAGAAGATTTTTTTAAAAGGTGGGGGATGAGTCCCCAATTATCATATAAAAAAACCCAAGCAGAAGAGTATCAAGTACAACCATATTCAAAGGATAGTAATTTCAAGTTCCTCCTTCTGGATGGCCAATCTTCTTTCTAATTTTATCAGTGATTAACCGTTCTTTGTCCCGCATCTCATTCCATAGTTTGACATCAATGTGCCCGCATCCCCTCCGTCCTCTCCCTCCACTGTATCGGTGTTCTAATTCTTGCGCTTGGTGAAGTAGAGATTCCAGATCTTCATCTGAACTGTCGTCCTGTGCCACCTCTTTCTTCTTCTCTTCTTCAATTCTTTCAACATGTTTCTTTTGGCTGCGGGTTCTAACATGTTGCCATGAGTCTTTCATGTCTTCAGGATTAGTAGCCTGGTCAGTGTTATTAACCACTGCCAGATGCTCCATTTCATGATGTTTTTTTGGGTGCTACGACCTGCACACTTAAGGGTGGAGTGTGAGAAATAATCCCACCCAAAGGAGCACTCACCTATTGTCCAATAGCCATCTGGACAGTGGAATCTGTCTCGGCCAAACTAGTAACACCATGGGTAGCAAGAGAAGCCACCACACTGGTCAACTTCTTTGTTTTAGGAGTTACTGAAGAAGCATTCATGTCCTGCACAGAACTTGTTGTAAGTTTAGGAGGAGCAACCTCAACACTGGCTACCTGTTTTGGATCAAGAGATGCAGGAATGGAATTCACATTGAGCATAGCCATGTTAGAAATTGTTGGAGCATTAAATGGGGGAGTGAACTGCTCTGATTGTTTAGAGCAAGCATTCACAATATGCCCTGGATTGGAAGCTGCATCAGCTTTAAATCCATGGGCACCTGTGACAGCCTGAGAATAAGAAACAGGTTCATTCTTAGCAACATCACCAAATTGGACAGACACAGTGGGAAGCAGAACTGAGGGGTTCGGTCCCTCTTCATCCATGTCAGCCCTGTTTTTTCTCCCTTTACCAAGAAACTCAGAACAATGATCAATCAAAGGAACTACAAATTCCTTACCCTGCTTAGGAAAGTGGTTCTTTTTAACAGAATCAGCTTTCCCAGTTTTTTCCATTCGTATTCTAGGGCATAATTTAGGATCATGTCCTCGTTGAGAGAAGTGCTTACAAACCATGGACCTCCAACAATTAGATGTGTCATGTCCAATAATCCTGCAATCAGAGCAGAATCTTGGTAGACCTTCAAATTCAATTCTCAATTCCAGTTCTTCTTCATCAGTGGCCAAAAACACAATTATTGTTAGAAGATTGTGTGCATGATATCTACCTCAACATATGGAAAACTATTTTTCACTTTAGAGAAAAAGTATTACCCTATGATGAGTATCAAAGTCATGTCAAGGTAATAGAAGGGATGCAATGAAAAATTGACTTGGCAGCTCTCATAGATGCACAAAATCCAAAGTTCGGGAAACAATAAAGAGCCCTTCAATGCGCATGCCTTAGCATGTTAAAAAGATTGCGACTGGTGATCACATATACCTCATCTGGTGTTCATATCAGAGGGAGGCGTGAACACGGAGCACTACATTTCATCATTCCCCCTAACCAGCAAATCCCACCGAAAGTGGTATCGTGTAATGTCATAGCCTCAGGACAACTTCAACAAACATACCCTATTTATAATCGAAGATATGCTCAATAAAAATAGGCCCTGATTGACTCTCACCGACATCGGGCCAGAAGAGAGCAGGCTATTGGGAGAATTTTGCATTAGACATATGAAAATATCGAGAAATCATCCTTATTAGGAGAATTTAGCCACCAGATAGTGCAAATGTCAGAAATAATGCAATGATATTCAGAAGCAGGTGATTCAGGTGCATACCAAATGACACACCAAATCCATGTTCAGGATAAACTCCATAAAATCAGAAGGGAAGCCGCAACAATAGCATCCACGATAGTTTAGGAGAAACCCCGACCTACAGGGCTAGGGTATTTTTTTAACACAACCTTCGAGGTCAAAAAACCAGTCCTAAAGAGTTGCGAAAGTTGAATTGGAATAGCCCCAACCCTTAGGGCTAATGGATTTTTCACCTCAACAACCTCCTCCTCAACAGATGTCTATCTCCTCCTAATTAGGGAAAATTCCACAGAACGAATCCTCCTAGTTAGTCCCATCCTGTGATTCGGTACCCTCTTTAGGGACATGCACAACCGAACTATCTGGAGATTCCCTTCAGATTACTGTCTTTTAAACAACTCCTAGAGAACCAAAAAAGGAGAGTACAAGGCCTCGTAGAGGGCATAGAAAAAGGTAGTCTCAAAAAGATACTGATAGAATTCCTGCAATACATTACACATTGGTGAATGTCATCAACACTACCCTTACAAACCCTATAGAACATTATAACAATTCATAGGAGGAGTCATAGGTGGAAGTTACGATTCATAATGTGGTCCACATCGAAATAATTGAAGGAGGTGTGCGTACCTGAAACCAAAGGATTGCCTTGAATCTAGGAATTGCCTCAAATAATCCAACATTACCTCCTCAAAGATAACCCAAAAAGGAAAATAGAAAGGGCAAGATTGTGCCTCACCTACCTCCTAGATAGGTTGAACCCCTTTCAATTGAGTAAATATTTGCTCGATAATAGGAAGAGATAAAAGAATTAAGGAGACTCAATACATAACTACTCTGAGGCAACCTTCCTACTGGATATATTCTACAAGAATATCTTCAACTCACACTCATAGCCAGTGTGCCTCAACAAAGAGGGTTCATCGTAGTGACTGAAGTGGATCTGGAACATCCGCTCAATGTGGGATACCAAACACTAATATACTTGGATCCCATAACAACAGATCGAGAATTCCCTCCGTTGGTTACATAACCAGAACAGGGTCAGACACATCCTTACAGTCTTACCCCTATAGGCTACCCACAATAGATACCAATAGTATCACCATAAAAGGCCTTACCAGCCGTTGCACCTGTTCAAG
Source organism: Viscum album (assembly GCA_963277665.1). Taxonomy (NCBI): domain Eukaryota; kingdom Viridiplantae; phylum Streptophyta; class Magnoliopsida; order Santalales; family Viscaceae; genus Viscum; species Viscum album. The sequence continues at coordinate 138,470,738 of OY728119.1, forward strand.
ATCCATCTCAGCCATACATTCCCTAAGGGATCATGAATACCATTGAGTTTCTAATAGCTCTATTGGAGGCCATGGAGGAACGACGTGTGCCGATGCAACCAGAGAAGAAACCTTACCCCAAATGGGTAGATCTGACTCTTCCCTTAATGAACTTTGGGAACCCTACATTTCTAATTTTCAAAGGATCTGGGGATCCGGAGAAACACTTGACACATTTCATATCCCACTGTGATCCCATGATGGGGACCCCTGAACAACAAGAGACAGTGAAACTCAAGTGCTTCGTGCATTCACTATAGGGACCCGCCTTTGTGTGGTACACCAGCTTGCCGACTCGGTCAATTACGAGGTGGAAAAATCTTCATTGGAAGTTTCTCTTTCAATTTAGCTCAATATTACAAAATACAACAGTCCTCAACCTCTCAAACTGCAAAAAATGGGAGAATGATAGGGTCTTAGATCTCATTGCTCGGTGGAAATGAATGGAATATTCTTTAATCCTATAACTTCCTCAAGAAGACTTTCTACCCATCTGTATAGAGAATCTTCACGAAAAGTTGTGAACACCACTCATCCATGTGAAACACATAGGAGGGTTTCAAGATCTTGATGAGATTTTTCAAAGAGTGGAAGACTCCATCGCATAGACCAAGGCTAAGTCCTAAGTAATTCCATCATCTCAGGAAAAGAGAACAGAGAAAGTAGAGACCACCACTGTTACACTTAAGCATACCCCTGCACCCGCTCCTACTCCAAGGTCTACACCATATCGTGTGGTTCCACCTCCTGAGCATTAGCAACAATGTCTTCCTCATCAGGATGATCAAGGAGAGTAGAGTCAAAAATAGTTCGAGGAGATGAAAAATAAGGTCTATTCTTTTATAAGTGACCAAGTCAATGACCAATTCATCTCAACATTGGAAAACAACTTGATCAAGTTGTCAAAGCCCAAGAAACCCAGTAAGGATGGCGATGAAGAATTATCAAACTATTTCCCCTTCCATCAAGTACTAAGGCACAACATCCAGGAGTGTTTTGTTTTCAAATAAATCTTGCAAAAAATGGTGGACTCTGGGAAAGTGAAGCTAGTCAGGCTACCTGCTCAAGTAGTAGGAGGAGAATGAGTGGCAGGAAGTTAACAGTAAGGTTACATAGATGATCCGTGATTGGATGGCTAGAAAGTCAATCAACCAGACTCATGTTATCCTACAGGCATAGTTGCAATGTCCGGCTGTGTCCCCGACCGCTTCTGCTATAACACACCCAACTCCATTGGAAGCTAGGTCCTTTCAAATACAGTCTTCCAAAAAGTGACATGGATGAAAGAGTAAGAATAAAACACAGGAAGATGAGAATGTGTCAAGGAAAAAGTTAAATTTGAATTTAGCAGACTTTATGCCTACAATCTTAGGAGCATGGGCCCCGCCCCACCAAATGGTACAACAAAATCCAACCTGCTAGATGAAATATCCATCGGACAATGAGTTAATCTTCAGTTCAATTAATATTATTCATTTAATGGATCCCTTATTAGATGATGAGAATGATTATGAATATGAATTCCCTACATTCTATTGGGGAAATTGGGAAGAGACCATTGGATTTGAGTATACAGGGGAAGACACAATCGTAAAGGGATTCACTACTCTAACCACATACCTGCTCGAACCATCTACATGGAAAAAAATCACAAGAGATCTATCTAGTGAGCTCAGTAGGAGAAAGGAAGTACCCCCACACATGATAGGGTCTGACCTAACATGATCATCTTGGAAGATCAGTTAGAGGACGTCATCACCTAATCAACCTTGGTGTGAAGCCAGACCTAGTCAGCCTAATCCACCGAGAGAAGAAGCACCTTCAACTCCTATTCCAAAGGCTGATCTTTCCACATTTAGTACTTCAATTCCTAAAGCACCTGCAAAAAGAAACTCCATGTTGGGAAGAACAGTCCTATGGACTAGAAGTATGATGTTTTGAAGCAATTATCCCTAGTCCTGGACAAGTTTTCAATCCAGTATTCTCTGAGTTTATCAAAAGACCTCCAAAAAACACTCATAGAGGCCTTGTCAAGCCCTAAAGAATTTGAAGTTGAGGTTGCTTCTACTGAAGTATATCGTGTAGATAATGATTTCGCAGAATGCCACACGATTATCTGTTTCAGATATTAGGATGATGATGCCATCATATAGGGACATTTTAGACTATTGTATATATCTAGCAGGATAAATGACATTGATATCCGATGAGCCTTCATTGAAAATGGCTTAGAAGTCAACCTCATTCCAATCCAAACACTTCATCAACTGGGTTTCAACGAATCTCACTTATCCCCCCCACTTTAATGTTACAGGGTTATGAAAAGAATGAGAAAAAATCTCTTGAAAAAATCAAACTTAGAATTAAGTTTGGGGATCTCATGTCTTACTCAAAATTCATGGTTGTTAGGTAGGATACAACCTTCAACGTTCTACTGGGAAGACCTTGTCTACATCAGTATGCAGATATCTCTTCGTCATACCACCAATGCCTCAAATATTGTATCAATGTAAAAATTGTGACATCACATGGTGAAAAATCCCCATTTATATCATCTGAATCATAGTACATTGGTGCATAATTCTACTAGAGGTAAGGGAAACAATCCATTGCTAATTATGTTTCTCTAATCAATGCCCCGAATGGTCTGTAGATGATTCTACCTAACCCCTTCAACCATCTTAGCTCAGAGTACGTACTTCCCATTAACCAAATCAAATAGATGGTTCTGAATTAGAGCACACACCTAGAGACTTCTGTGATGTTAATCACGACAACTGATCCCGGTAGCACTAGAGAAAATGTCAACTCTCTGAGAAGTAATGAAAGCGTGGATGAAAATGTCTCCATTCCATCCCCTGAGCTTCAACAAATCAATTTCCTATCAGTTAGGTTGGAAGAAGTTGTCATGCCAATGGGAGAAAATGAAGATGTTCATTCTTAGTCCCCCATCTCCCCTTTGGAGCTCTAAAAAAGGTCTTGCACCATCAATCGAGCTAGAAATAGTTGCTTTATCTTTCGAATGCCCGAATGAAGACTCCTCCCCTAACTCCGAGAAACTTTCTTCATCACCTACTTCCCAGGAAGAGGAAAAAGAGGTAAAAATGATGTAGAGGAAGAAGAGGGAGACCTTAGGGATTCCCCTCTATCATTTGAGGAAGGTTCCTCCGCCACTATTGATTAACATAGAGAAATAAATTTGGGTACAGATGAAGATCCACGACCCACTTTGATCAGTTCGTCCATGACTTCTGAAGAGAAAGAGGTATATACCTCCTTCCTAAAGCAACACCGGGATGTGTTCACCTAGAATTACATAGAGATGTCAGAACTTTATTTCAAGGTGTCCACCCACCACTTGAGCTTTCTAGAAGACCACCAAGGATACAAATGGGCAGCTAAAAGGACACACCTGACCCGCACCTCCAAAATTGAGGCTGAAGTGGACAATATCATCAAGGCATACTTCATTCAGGAAGTCCAGTATCTGAAATGGATATCCAATATCATCCTAGTAAAGAATAAAAATGGGAAAATAGGAGTTTGCATCGAATTCAGAGATCTCAACCAACACTGTCTAAAAGATGACTTTTTGATTCTAATCACAGAACTCCTGATTGATGTGATAGTTATTTATCAAGCCCTCTCCTTCATGGATTACTATTCAAGGTACAACCAAATTTGTATGGTCCAAGAAGATGAAGAATCCATTTCCTTTAGGCCCCCTAGAGAGTATTCTTCTATCGGGTAATGCCTTATGACTTGAAGAATGCTAGTTCCACATACCAACGTGCCATGCATTACATATTAAAACCTGTTTTGGGGAATTTTTTTGTGACTTCCCGAACTCGGATTCCACTTGATAGGTGCCCTGAGCTCGGTGGTCCATATGGTCTCAAGCGCATCTCCCCGAACACTAGAGGCTGCCGACTAGCAGTGAGGGCCTAGGGTGTGTCTGTGGGGAGACTATGCCCTCATTACCAAAGTGTATCATAGTGGGTGAAAGTAAACATATGTAAATAGATATCAGAATAAATATTTGTAAACAAATGACACAACGAAAAATAGAGACAATAATAACAATAACTGAAATAACCAGAATAACATCCTAGCATACAACAACTGATGATGATATGTCATGTCACTAAAAAACTGGAAAATATGGATACAAGACAACAGACATAACATGTTCCACAATAGTATAAAGGAATAAAATACTATCCCAAGCATCCCGAGTTCCAGCTCGGTTATCTTATATCAAGATCCATACTAAATAGAAAGAAATCAAGTGTTCGAAGTTGTATGCTTCTCTTTGTCAACACCTGCAACCATGTAATTTTCCCCAGGTACCAAATGACGCCTAGAGAGGGTGTGAGATAAATCTCAGTGGACCACCACCAACAGTGAATATAATATCTAGCCTGTGTAATGGAAATATAACAGTGTGTAAGCATATATATATATATATATATATATAAAGTAAAGAAGTACAATGTAACTAAATACCCAAGTACCTGCTTCAGCCCTCAGTTGGTGTCTGAACATGTAACTAATTCATTTAATTAAGTGATTACCAATTTCATATTGATAGGTCACGTGAGGCATAACCAACACTAACATCACCTCGTGATTGTATAGATAATGAAGTTTCTAAGATGTAACAAGGAAACTATGTTCAATGCTACTTAATAATGAAGTCTTAAGGTAGTAACCAAGGAAACGTAGACCTCAAGGGTCTCCAACTCAGTAGTAAATATAGTTTGGCTAAGGATAAGAGTGTAATACAAAGGACATATTCGAAGGAATTTCACAATAAGGTGCCTACCGAGTCCAAGGTGATAGTCCAAGGTAAAATGGGGCTAAGTAGAGACAGGGCCCTATGGGATGTAACCATGAAACCTACATGTCATTGTTGGATCCAAGGAGTGTATCCAAGGTATCCTATAATGAAAATTAAAGGATACTACGGTGTCATACCGGGTATCCAAGAACAAACAAGGATTGAGATCTAGGTGTGTATCAACCTAAGAAAGTTGTGTCCTTGAATCAGAATGGGGTTCCCGAGTGCTCATGGCATTCTATGATCAGAATCCAAGGTGATCTCGAGTCATGCCATTTCTATTTAATTATGAAGTCATGTAATATCTCCTTTGATTCAAGCCTTTCCTTTCATTAGTGTGATAAGGTCAAGCAGCATGAAACCTTTTTATATATCCATTTGGTTCAATCCTTTCCTTTTATTAGTGTGATAAGGTCAAGTAGAATGAAACCTTTTAATAAAGTCATAATTAATAAATAAGTCCATTTGGTTCAATCCTTGCCTTTCATTAGTGTGACAAGTCCAAGTAGCATGCAACCTTTATTTATTCCATTTAAGGCATATTCAAGATTCAAGGTTCATTCTGCTACCTTCCATTAATGTGGTAAGGGGTGCTACAAATATGCAACCAATTAGTCATTTACATTTAAGGCCAATTCATATACCTAGTATACTTTCCAATTCACATTTCATATTTAATTATCAATTTGAAGCACTTACCTTTGGTGCATTAAGTGGTGAGAACACATGGTACTTTCCATTAGGAAATTCACTATATAATCATTCCATTTAATATAGAAAGCTAACCCTTAGAGAGTTCAAGTGAAGGCACACTCGAATGGTGGATCAAACATGTCAAAACACTAAAAACCCAAATGAGGCATAACCATTGACATGAAGCGGATTGAGTTGTGGGTGTAAACACTAACAACTAATCACATATTTGGAAATAGCATAACCATACAGTTCTAATGAGTATAATCATGGAATATAAATTTAAGAAATGACACCCGACAAAATCGGTGCCCCCCACACATATATTACAAAATTGATGAACTTTAGGGATAAATTATAGACCACCCACATTAGGGTTGTATGACTCTCCTCCTCCGGTATCAACCCTTGATTTTCCTAGGATTGGAGTAGATCTAAGAAAAGGAGAAAAATTCTCATACCACGATATCTCGATTGAGAGAAAAAGAAAAGGATAATAGCTCAAGAGGACTCGAGTACTTACCATTGCGCATCTAACGTGATGAACAAAAGCTCAATCGATTTTCAGATGATGGAGATATCTTGATTCCAATTTTAGATTTTCAAAAATCCCCAAATTGAGAGAGAAATAGGTTAATCCCACATAAACTTGGATTAGGGAAGAAGAGGGGTTCAAATTAGATCATTAAGGGAAAAAAGGACAATTTACCCTTAAAATAGCCTGTGTACGGTATGTCAGAATAGTTTGAAAAACTATGCGCAAACCATGTATGGGTACCTGGGAAAAAGGGGAGATCGCATGGTTAGGCCGCACGACCGTGCACCAACCGTGCGAGGTGGCTTTGTCTGGAAAAACACAATCCACACAGTTTACCAAACAGTGCAAAATTCTTGTACGATTTACTCTAAACCGTGTACCGAGCCTGTTTTTCCCAAAAAGATGGGTTTAGGGATCTGAACTTTACCCAAACACCCCTGAGACCTTTTCTAACCCATTAGGCATCCATATTAGGTCCAAATTAAAGATTTAGACTAAAAAAATAAAGGATCTATACCTGAGTGAAAAACCAAGTTCTTACATTTGTTTAATGCTACGTTGATGATCTGATGGTTAAGTCTCAACAATTTTTTGAATACCTAGCTAACCTGAATACCATCTTCAATAAGATATGACAATATATCTTGAAAATGAACCCCTTTAAAATGTGATTTTAGGGTAAACTCAGGAAAGTTTCTTGGATTTTCCATGCGCCATCGCGTCATCAAAGTTGACCTAGAGAAAGAAAAGTTATCCTCAGCATGTCACCTCCTCAAAACCTTAAAGAGTTGATAGGAATTTATTGAAACTTGGCTTATATTCGGTGCTTCATAGAAAACCTTACAGGAAAGTGTTTTCCCTTCACCAAACTGATGAAGAAGGGGGTCACATACCGGTGGACCAGTGACTGTCAGGAAGCATTTGAAAACCTCAAGAAATATATCTTGAATACACCAGTATTAATTCCACCGGTTGAGAGAATTCCACTCATTCTATATGTGACGACCCTAGAGAGATAATTGGGTTCCTTCCTTATGAAAAATAATAATGCTGGGAATGAAAATGAACTTTATTATCTCAGTCGAACCATGCTCAACATCGAGAACCATTATTCAGATATCAAGAAAATCTACATGGAATTAATATTCTCAATTCAAAAACTGAGGCACTACCTACAGCACAATGAGGTCCATCCGGTCTCTCACAATAACCCACTCAAATACATCCTCATCCATCCTATGTTGATAGGACTTCTAGCATGGTGAGAAGTTATTCTACAGTAGTTTGATATATAATTCATTCCTTAGAAAGTAGTGAAAGGCTAGGCCTTGGCAGATTTCCTTGAAGAACACCCATCTATAGAAACAACGTTGTTAAATACTAAATTTTTGGATGAGGAGATATTCTTTATTCAAGGCATTTCCCAAATGTGGGAAATGTATTTTGACGGTGTGTCCAAGATCCCAACATGGAGGATAATGAAAGACTCTAAGCTCAATAAAGTCGGGCTAGTGATCGTGCTTATCCCTCCAAAAAAATAAGTCTTTCCTTACTTCTTCCTTTTATTAAAGGGATGTACTAATAATGAGGTAGAATATCAGACCCTCATTACAGGTCTAGAATCGGAACTCCAAATACCACTGGACCATTTAGATGTGAAAGGAAATTCAAAGTTGGTAATCAAACATATCAATGAAGATTATGCTATAAGAAAATAAGTGTCAATTTCCAAGATTCATTATGTTTGAGGATTAATGGAAAAGTTCCCCTAAGATCCAACATTGACTCATGTCCCATGATTGCAGAATGCCTAGGTAGATGCATTGTAAAATGCAGCTATGACTTTGGAATATCCAAACTGGGACGAAATGATAATCAACATTGTGCATTACCGAATGGTCTCAACTTTTGTTAAAGTTAGAACGGAAGAGATCAATGAAGTCAGTCCTATCCCTGAACTATATGGTCCTACCAATGGGTGGATGATTCCAATCACGGATTACATTTAGAATGGAGTACTCCCATCTAATAGAGATAGAAAAGAGAAAATATGATGTCAAGCAACCAACTTCACTCTTTATGATGACCCAAATCAATATAAAGTCCTCTATAAACAAGGATTTGATGGATTCCTTCTTAGATGTATCAATGGAGAAGAGGTCGTTGTTATCAAGAACGAAGTGCATGCTGGAGCATCTGACACCCACTAGCCAGGGATCAATATTTCCCATAAAATCCAAAGGCTTGGGTACTACTGGCCCACTATGACACATGATTGCACAGAATTCACCAAGAAATTTCATTCCTGCCAAGTGTATGCCAACTTCATCCATCAACCCCTGAAGTTTCTACATACATCCAAATACTCCTAGCCATTTTACATATGGGGAATATATGTTGTGGGGACATACCCTATAGCTATTGCGAAACAGTTCAAATATATCTTAATTATTACTAACTTCTTCTCTAAATGGGCTGAGGCAATACTCCTCAAAGAATTTAGGACCAAAAACATTTTTAGCTTCATAAAATCCAATATAATTATCAAATTTGGTGTCCCTCATACCACTATATCAGGATTACAATGTAAAATCCAACCCTTCATCCCGCTATCATGTTGCGGTTAATGGATAGATAGAGGCCTTCAACAAGACCCTATTGAACATATTCTTGAAGATGTTGGATAAAGATAAAAAGTCTTGGCCTGAAAATTTCTTGCATGACTTATGGGATTATAGAACTACAACCCATACTGCCACATGGGAGACCTCGTACTCACTGGTATACAGAATAGAAGCAGTCATGCCCATTGAGGCCCAGTTTCCATTGCTCTATGTTTCCATATGTGATCAACTATCCCCAGAGGATTAATCTCAAAAATGACTGGATGAGAAAATATTTCATACCCCACTCACTTGGAAGTCTATCAAAATTGGATAGTGTGAGATTTTAACAAGAAGGTCCGCCTCTGTTCACCCCTCCAAGGAGAATTGGTATTAGTCCTTAGGACTTCAATGATACCAGGAAAGAAGACTCCAAAGATTGAACCAAAGTGGGAGGGAATGAAGAGATCATTATGACCCCAACCAATTCAAGGTTCCTAAATAAATATTTTATGTAATCACATGAGACTCGTATCAGCTGCAAGATGTTAAACTGCATAGTTGGTCTTTGTCACATAACCTTAAAAGGCATGACAATCATCCTAGCTGTAGGATGCTAAAATAAAAAACACCATATATAATCCAAGATGTAAGACTCTAAACTGTGTAGCATATTGTCCTAACCATACAAATTTAAGTTACATGGTTCACGTCCTTGTTGAATAATGTAAAACTGCGCAATATTTTGATCTGTGTTTGAGAGAATCATCACATTTGGTGCTGGTATCCCTACCACACCTTTATTCAAGAACTACGCATGGATTGATTCTCATTATAATGAGATATGTAGTGATGTCCGAACCTATCATCCCAATTCCAACCGCGATAAAGAAAAAATCCTCCTTTACCTGTGTATGAATCAGACTTGCACAGGAAAATTTCCCAGAACTACGAATGGCTTGATTCTCATTCCAATGAGACACGTAGTAACACCTTGACCTCATGTCTCAGGACCATCCATCTTCTAAAAAATATTAATGCCCCCTTTTCCTCACATTAAAGCCCAATTTATGTGGGGAATTTTTTTCAAGAACTATATGTGGATTTATTATTAATCCAACAAGATATGTAGTGATGCCCGGGTCCTATCCCTTGGTCCAACCACAATATTCCTTTCCACGTCAGGTGAACCACATCCTTACCATGAGTTGTTAAACTGTATGACCAATATCCTTGTTGCATAATGATAAACTATAATATATTTTCAAGAACTACGTGTGGGTTGATTCTCATTCCAATGAGATATGCAGTGACATGCAAATATCTAATCCGGATCCATCCGCTGTAAAAAAAAGCACCACTCCCTGGGTACGAGTTAAACTCGCACAGGGAACCTTTCAAGAACTACATGTGTCTTGATTCCTTCCATCACAAGATATGTAGTGATGTTCATATTTCTATCCTTGGGATTAGCCACAACATTTCCCCTCTTTCATGTTGGGTCATCTTCATCCTCACTGCATTACGTTAAACTGTATGAGATCCCAAGAACTACGTACAAATTGATTCTTATTATAATGAGATATGTAGCGATGCTTGGATCTCACATCCTAGTTTAACCACCAAAAAATATAAAGGCCCCTACCCTTCATCCTTTATGTAGAGGAATAAACCTTTACCACTCCTTGTTTCTCACACTGAGCATAGCTCACGTGGGCTTAAGAGTTTTGGTAAAGAAGTTCCTTGTAAAAGTGAAGAACTTTTGTGATATTTTCGTTTCTAATAAAGTTTTTTATTTGTTGACAATCAAAATTTTTATAAAAGGATGTTTTTGTTATTCAGGATCGGACCCAATCCATCATAATGATTTTTCATAAGAAAGATGAATTTTGATGAATGTCGCTGAATCCAAACACAAAGGGGGAGAAAAGTTTTTTTTTGTTTTTAAGAAAGTTTTTTTCTAGACATAGTGGATCAAACTGAGAAGCTCTAGAAAAAGTATCGAACCGAGCAACACTAGATGGAGAGGTGGTCATAAAGATGAAGTTGTTGATTAGATGCATCATTTGTCTCAGGTCCATCAGTATGAAGTTCAATATCCACCATACATAATGTTTTTTTAGAAAGTTAGAATTTTATGAGTGAAGAAGTCATAATGTTGTTGAAGAGGATGTTTTGAAAAAGTGAATTCACGAGTTAGAAAGTCTTCATACCTTCCAACCTCAAGTCAGATGATTATTTATTGATCATGAAGTTCTCATAAATCATGAAACATTCTCATGATAAAATCTTTTGAAGAAATGAAGGAATCATAACTATTGAATTGGTTCCAGAAATCAAGATAAACTTTGCATTGGATCCAGAATTACCAAACACAAAAGTTTTTATAAGTATGAATGATTTATATCTAATGAGGTTTTAAGAATTTCAAAGTTTCAAAGTGGAGTTTCCATCATAATGAAAATTCCATAATTATGAGGATTCCATCTGATCGAATCTGAGAAGGAAAGATCATTAGACTGAATCTGAGAAGGAAAGATGATCAGACCGACTCTGAGAAGGAAATTCAATTAGACTAACTCTGAATAGGATAGTCAGAACATAATGAGCAATGTAAGATAGTTAGATCGTAATGAGCAATGCAAGATAGTTAGATCATAATGAGAAATGTAAGATAGTCAGATTGTAATGAGCAATACAATATAGTTTGATTGTAACGAGCAATGCAAGATAGTCAGATTGTAATGAGCAAAGCAAGATAGTTAGATCGCAATGAGCTGATGATAGTTAGATCATAATGAGAAGAGGAAGTAATTCAGATTATAATGAGCTAAGGAAGTTTCATTATAATAAAGATGAGGAAGTTAATCAGATTGAAGATGAAGAAGTTAATTAGATTGATGCTAAGGAAGTTAATCGTACTGAAGCTAAGAAAGTCACTTCTCATTGAATAAAAGTTAGCATGTTCGATAAGACTGATTTTGGAGAAATATTGAGAAGGTTTGAACCAGTCAATGTTGAAGTTTAAATGTTAGTTATTTTCAATGATTTGAAATTTGAGTAAGCGGGAAAAGTTTTTCAATTTCCCGCCTTTGCTATTATGAGTTGTCTATAAATAGAAGCACACTTCATTCACATTTTAATTTTTTTTATGAGTGCAGAAAAGGAGGAGTGATGCATATTTCTACCAAGTTTTTATTTTAAAACTGATATCTCAGAAGAAGGTCAGACTAATAAAAGTTTTATTTATCGGATCGAGGAAGATCATATTAAGCATTTGATTAGAGTTTAAGTTTTTTATATTGAGACCAAGTGCATCATATTGAGTCCATCAGACTGAATTTATTGAAAAAAGGAAGTTTGAATTGAGTTTTTGGGAGTTTCTAAGAAGCACAAGTTTTGTTATCCAGATAGAACAAAATTTTTCTTAAGGCACAGATTGAGAAAGGGAGCATTGTATTTAGTCGATCAGATTGATTCAATCAGACTGGGTTCATCAGATTTAAGGCCATCAGACCTAGAAATTTTTTTGTAGAAAATTAAAAAAAGTCTTTATTATTTTGATTTGGCTCAATTGTTTTGTTATAAACTTTTTAAACTGACGGGGGTCAGTATAATCATTCCTATCAGGATATAAAAGGTGTCTAACGGAAGTTGGCACAAGTTTTATTTACTTCTTCTTAGTAGTGAATTTCTATAGACCCATAGGATTGGCTATGATAAGGATGTAGGTTCTCATAATAAGGAAAAACCTTGTAAATCTTGTGTGCTTTACTTTCTTTACCACTTTTTCATGCATGAGTATTTACTAAAATATGATAAGAAAATTAATCTTAATAGGTTGTAGGGGTTAAGTTTCTAAAAGTCTTAAAAATCATAAAAATTTAACAACTGATTCAACCCCCTCCCAGTTGTTTTTTGATCCTTTGGAACTTCAATTGGTATCAGAACCATGGTCCCTTGTTGAATCTTTATCATGGATAATATCAATTCTTTCAACTGTAGAGGAATTTCTAAATTTGATGGAAAAAATTATTATTGATGAAAAAATAGGATGATTCCTTATCTCCTATCTCTTGGTCTGGAAGTTGTTGATGCTACTATAATAGGGTTCCCACCTATTGAGAAATATGCATTGATGAATTTTGCTGATAAGAGAAATATAAATGTTTATGGAAAATATAGAAATGATATCCTTATGTCCATATTAGAAAATGTTTATACGAAGGTAATGAGTCTCAAAACTTTAAAGAGTAAGTGGGATAAGATAGAAAATATTTTCAAAGGGAATACTAAAGCGAAGGAAGAAAATTTACAAATCTAGCATTCTAAGTATGAAGACTTAAGGATGAGAGATGAAAAAACTATTGATGAATACTTCACCAGAGTAAATGAAATTTCTTGCAACATTATAGGATTTGGTGATGTCCTGGAAGATTATACCATTGTGAAGAAACTTATGAGAAACTTTTCAGATAGGTTTGGTTCTAAAATTTCCTCTTTATAAGATAAAGATGATTTATCTCTTGATGAATTGGATAACTTTCTTGTTGCTTATGAAATGGGGTAAGCTCCAATATTCAAAAATAAGATGAAAGATGAAATGGATTTTAAATCCATGAGAAAAATAAAAATACAATATGTTGAAGATGTTGATCCTTGTGGCTCCGAAGATAAATATGATGATGATTTTAATGAAAAAACCACATCTCTTATATCTAAAAATTATCAAATAGGAAGAGGAATGTATAAAGTTAAACTTATTCTCAAATGTTTTGAGTGTGGTGGAATCAAATTTTTTTTCTATGAATTATCCCAAGATGAAATTTGGAGAATATCAAGATGATTATGATGAAAAAACTTGATGGAAGAAGTGGAACAAAATTTCTAAATAAGAAAAGTCACCCCAAAAATATAAGAAGAAGTTCACTGGAGAAAAAAGGAGTATGATAAGTAAGAAAGTTTAATCAGACTCAATTGAAAAAAATTCTTTAGAATATGAAATTTCATAAAAATTTATACCCCTCATTGAAAAAGTTAAGGAAACAAAATATTACTTAGATAGTGAATAAGGTAGTGAAAAATCATATAGAGAGTATCAACTCAAAAAATAACTTGTTTCATGTCTTGAGAAAAATAGAACTCTTAATAAATAAATAAGAGAAATGAAGAAAGATTGTGAATAAATTGTTGAAGGAAGAAAAGAGGTCATCAAGTACGGGGAAGAATACATTCAGGAGATCTTAAGTTACAAACTAAGAATTAATGAGTAGGGAAGGATGATTGAAGATCTCAGTAAGATGATGGAAGTTAAGGAAGAAGAAGTTAACATGTTTCAATCAAAACTTCTTGAGTCCAAAATTATCTTGAGGAGGATAAATGAAAATTTTAATAGGGATTTGTAAGTAAAAGATGAGACTTTTGAAGTTACTGAGAAATCTCAAATCAAGAATCAGGTGAAATCCTCACCCACCAAAAACAATGTTTCATATGATTTTTCTAACATTCCAAGTTCTGTAAAAAGTATTGGGAAATATTGGGTTGAAAAAGGGTGTGATAAACCTTTTCCATCTACAAAAGATGAAAACCCACTCAGAAGGAAAGATGGTCCACATCCAAATATTGTTAAAGTAGTAAGAAGTTATCAAACTCAACAAAGTTTCTATAGAGAAAGATCTTACTTCAATAAAAAATCAAGATTTGATGGCTATTGTTGGTGTTGTGGAATCTATGGGCATAGGTCTTATAATTTTTGGAATAAATTTTCATTTCCCGAATGAAGTTTTGAACAAATTGAAATAAATGGTATAAGAAGGATGAGTAACTTTCCTAACCCATAGGAGGTTAGAAAAGAAAAATCTCAAGATGTTAGAAACCTTAAAATAAAAAATAAATTTGAATGTATGTAAGAAGTTTGTGGAAGATGTAATGAGGCTAGTCATCATGTCGAAAGATGTATTACACTCCTTCAGGAACAAGTTTCTTATGGTAGAAAAGAAAAGGAACCTAGAAAGAATAAAGTTGAAGAAAGATCTTTTATTGTCAAGAGCACTTTGAAAGAAATTGAAAGGAACAAACTATGAATACTTGATAGTGGTTATTCTTCACATATGACAGGTGATATAAAAATCTTGAAACATGTTAAAAGTCATGATGGATGAGCAGTTTCCTTTGGTAATGATAGTTCCTTAAAAATCAGAGGAATCATAACAGCTGAGATAGAAGCATAAAAGTTGAAATATAAGGAAGTTTTAATTGTTAATGGGATAAAACATAACTTACTTAGTGCAAGTCAACTTTATGATGATGGAAAATAATTTATTTTTAGAAATGATTCTTGCATCATCAGAAGTGAGAAATATGGAAAAGTTATCACAAAAGGATAAATAACTAATGGTAATATTTTTCAAATTGGAGAGTTTAATAACTCTTGTTACTTGAGTGATAAAGATGAAAACAAATTGTGGAATCAAATACTTGGGAACCTTGGGTAAAAAAACACGAATAAACTTTCAAAAGTTGATGTTGTCTGTTATTTTCCAGAATTGAAAAGAATAGATTAAAATGTTTGTGTTACTTGTCAGAAAGGGAAGATGACTAACAAAAGTCATAAGAGAGTTGAGATATAGTCTACCAGACCTCTTGAACTCATTCATTTCAATTTATGTGGGCTGATGAGACATCAATTAACAAAAGGATATTTATAATTTATCACTCTTATTGATGATTTCACTCACATGATATACATCATGTTTATGAATCACAAGTTAGAGGCTGTGGAAATGTTTAGGTTTTTTAGAAAAGAAGTTGAGAAAGAAATGAGGGATTATATAAAGAAGTTGATAACAGATAATGGTACCTAATTTTCAAGCAATAATTTTGAAACTTATCTGAGAAATCATGGTATCAAAAATCAATATAGTTCTCTCTACACTCCACAAAAAAATGGATTAGTAGAAATAAAGAATTCAAGTTTGGTGGAAATGGGAAGAAGTATGTTAGCAGAATACAAACTTTCAAAGTTCTACTAAAAAGAAGGTGTTAGTACTACTGTACAAGTTCATAATATTTTTTTTAAGATCAGAATCCAACACGACTTCTTATGAAATGTGGTATAACAAAAAACCATCATTGAGGTACTTCAATTTTTTTGGAAGTCCATGTTTACTTAAAAAAAATCTGGATTTGGGAACGTTTGATGAAAAAGCTGAAGAAGGAAATTTTATGGGTTATTCACCAAATAGAAGAAGTTAAAAATGCTGAAACAATGTTTACAAAATTTGGTTGAATCATATGATGTGAAGGTTATTGAAAATATAAATTCCTTAACCAAAGTTTTTGAGAATGTTGAGGAGGATAAACTGAAGGTTTCCAATGAAAGTAAGAATGATACAAAACAAACTTATTAAGATTCAGATGAATCATGTGATAAAGAGAGTTTAGCTGGGAAAGAAAATTTGAAATTTTATACTTTAAAAAAAAATATTGAGACTGAAAATATTATTGGGAATCAGAAGGCTCCAGTTCAGGCCAAAAGAAAGTTCAGATTAAAAAATTAGACTTCACTTATCTCAAAAGTTAAACTGAAATCAGTTTTAGAATCTATTCAACATAAAGAATGGGTGGATGCTATGAATAAAGATTTGGATCATATTGAGAAAAAAAATGAAATATGGGAACTTTTTCCACAACCAGAAAACAAAAATGTTATAAAAAAAAGTGGGTTTATAGAAACAACTTGAATAAACAAGAAGAAGCTTCAAGAAACAAATCCAAACTTGCTTGTAATGGTTTTTCATAGGTGGAAGGTGTGGATTTTGATGAAACCTTTTTCCCCATTGCAAGTTTAGAAACTATTAGAATGTTTCTAGTAGTGGATACTCAACATAATTACAAAGTATATCATATGGATGAAAATTTAGTATCTCTCAATGGAGAAATTGAAGAATAAGTTTACATTAAACAACCTTGTGAGTTTATACTTGATGAGGATAAAAACAAAGTTTGAAAACTGAAGAAATCACTATATGGGGTGAAATAAGTTCCACATTATTAGTATTCAAAACTTGACAATTGTTTGAGAATGTTGAATTTTTCTAAAGGAAAAGTTGATAAAAACTTATATGTGAATGATGTTGACTCTGGAACTCTAATTGTAATTGTTTATGTGGATGATATAATTTTTATTATGGATAAATAAAAAGATTGTAAAGAATTTGCGGAGGAAATGAAGTAGAATTTTGAAATGTCAATGCTGGGATAATTAACTTTATTCCTTATCTTACAAGTTCAATAAAAAAAAATACATTTTCTTATCTCAAGAAAATGTATGTTAGGGAATTGTTAGATAAGTTTGGGATGGAACAATCCAAATAAGTTTCTACTCCTATATCTATGAGCACAAAGATGAGTAAAGATGTAACACCCCAAGATTTTTCAAATAAATTTAATATTAAATGCATGAAACATTGAGTCTCTACAAAAAACCACTTTGTTATAACCTATCCAGTAAACATAATTTTTTTACCTCTGTGATTTGAATTTTGAAAAACTGACATACACAATTGCATTCAGTAAGATATTTAGAGTCTGATAGAATCAACTTGATTTTTGATGAATAACAACATACCCCTATGAATAGTGATGAATAGTAAGCTGGACACAAAAGTAGATTCTTTACCCATGAATGTATAAATATAATTTAGACATCTTAAAAGTGAAAAAATGATCATAGTATAAGTATGAGTATTTTTGTATGTCATAAATATTTTAAATACAATTTTATGATTAATTTAATAATTCAAAATGGAAATATATTTTCATAAAATGTAATCATAAATTGTTATTTTATTTTCTTATGGTTATATGAAAATTTTATAGGACCTTGATTAAATTTTCAAGGTGTTATAAAATGATTTATAGTTTTAATGTTGTTTTTTGAATAAATTATTATTTTATTTAAAAATTAAATTAAAAATATATAGAAAATTATTTTCAAAAAATGGAGTTCATTTTTGAATTATACATATTGAAAAATGGTTAGGGTGAATGACCGCGCTGTCATGACACATCAAATTGATTATGTTTTTAAGGTTGATTTATAGTCAAGGGAAGACCCTAGGTCGTCTCTCAAGGAGCGTTGATAGGTTTTGAGTATGTATTTTTAATAAGAAGAACAAAAGAGGGGGTGATTTTGTAAACAATTTTAAGAAATTTACTTAACGTAAAGAGTTGTAAAGTTGAAAGACAAAGTAGATTTTGAAAAATATGAGATAAATAAGTGATATTGCTAATTTACTACAGCACTTGAAGAGTTCCTTTTTCTCAATTAGTTATTAGGTTTTTTTGTAATCCTTTGGTTGAGGGATGACCAAGATCTTGGTTCCCCTCTTTCCTCTTAAAATAATGCACAAAGAACCACCCCTTGACACAACAATCATGTTTTCAAGGTTTGGACCTCAAGCATATAGTGAGGTCTACCAAATCATACTGAAATATCAAGTATGTGTGAGAGAAAGAGGATGCTTGTGTTGTCCAATCGGTACAACTCAAGATTCCCACTTGAATCTCAACCCAATCAGTATTGAAATGATAAATGTTTCACTTAATTAAACCAAATAAACAAATTTAGAGAATAATCATATAAAGATTAAACATAAGTGAAATAATTCACACACAAATTACACAAAACCAATGGAATATAAGGTGTCGGAACTCCCTCTTCAAGTGTGTATCTCTCTCGCAATGATCACCCACCGTTTAGCTCGACATCGGGAGGGGGAGAAAGCTTGGGTGGTACTCCTTCTTCATCCTTGATCCCCCTATGAGGATAGGGGACTCCATAACTTCCAAGATGAAGAGAGGTATCCTATGGAACTCCAAATTGGTAGCACTTCACTCCTTGTCCAAACTTACAAATGGGGATCCCAATGTTCCATTTTATAGGAAAATGGTAAGGTGGTTTTGAGCACATAGATTTCTTAAAACCACTCGTAACATGGGTTTAGACCTCCATAAAGCCTTATATAGATTTGTATAAACTAAAAAAGTTGTATCCCTACCTCTTTTCTGTCTCCACTGAATGTTTGGCACCATTTGGACAACTAGAGCCTGAGATATGGACAAATCACATCACACCACTTTTAACTTCGTGCAGATTCTGTGTGCTGGACAGATTAGGTCGGTTGGGACACCAGATAAACGAATGAGTCTTGGGTTTCTTTATATGAAATGTATCCCAATGAATTTTGGAATAGCTCACAAAATTTCATCTCATTTGGATTCACGTTTTAGGATCCGTGCATGGATGAGTCCAGTGGTGTGCATGGATCTTGTGCAGTTTGGCCCATTTTTCTTGGACATCATCATGGGTCCTCCAAATCACCTCCTCCTGCAATGGAATCATCAAAACAAGTAACATTTCCATTTTTAACAGTGATAAAAACAAAACAAATGATTCAAATATGGAATGAAAGTTTTTATTATATTTGGAATTTACAATACAAATTCAGTTTAATACAATGGTGTAAGGGTGAAAATGACATAATGAATTGTGGTACGATCACACCCCCACACCTAAACATTTGCAATCTTGGGCAAAGTCATATTTCCAAAAATTATGCATGTAGATATTTCCAACTTCATAAATATTTAACTTTCAATGAAAATTAATTCTTGATAGAAATTCGATCAAAGCACAAATCACACCAAGGAGTTATTCTCAACAATCATTGAAAAAGACGTCTCAAAAATTATATCCAAATGAAATTACAAGAGATTCATGATACCAATCAAAGAAAATAATTCAAAAGTTAATCATGTCACTAATTCTCCATGTGTGTGTGTGAACCATTTCATGATATCTTTCCACTTTTTATCGAGTAAATATAAGTTATTTTAATAATTGCCTACATACAAGATTCTTTCCATCGAACTTGCCCCACATCCTTTGCAATCAAATTTCAAGACCCACTCACTTAAGCATTCCCAGAAGTCAAACCATAATCTCTCGACCTAGATATCCCCATATGTTGTACATTTCATCACTCCCCTCATTTATTATTTTTTTTCAAAATTTTCACTTGGAAAAAATCTCACACTCTTCTCCCAAACCATGTTTAATCTCCTCACGACACTAATTGTAATAGTTATAATAAGATCAAAGGTTGAGGAAGGGTGGTTTTTAACCTACCCAATATACAACCTTTTTTTTTGTTTTGAGGGTGTATAACAGTCAGATAACAGGTACACACGCATAGGTCAATCTGGTATAGTAATGAAATAGATCAGATAAGGAATGAACGTATGGAAAAATGATTTTGGAAAGTATAGAAAAATCAACCTAAATTATATTTAACTTTTATTGAGTAGAAATTTTCACACTTTATGGTTGGGTGAAAAGTTGTGTGGAGAAATTAAGTGAAACAATTTTCCCTTAAACTATTCACAAAAAAGGGAACCTTTCTTCTCAAAGGTTTCAAAATAACACAACCATTTATATCATCTACAAAGAACTAAATTTCAAAAGAAAGTCACACCATAATATTGATTTTTTTTTGAAATGCACATTGCATCATATTTTTTTTGAATGCTAAAACAACATGAAATATGGAAATTCCACATGCATTTCAATAACTTCCATGATTAAACAGGCATAATTTTCCATGATAAAGTGGGCATAAAAAAAGTAATATTCCATCAAAAAGGTGAGTGGGAGGGAAAAGGGGGGAAAGTAACAATACTATTCAGCAAGCTAAAAAGAGAAAAAAATAGAAAGATGATGAAAATTCCTAACTAACCCAGGAATACACCCACCCCCCACACCTAGAGTGTTCAATGTCCTCACTGTAATAAAATAGAGTGTGTTAAGGAAGGATAAAACTTGGTGGGTGTTATTCGTAGACTGCTTCTTGAACTTAGAGTTCCTCTATCGGGGACTCCGAAAGGGCTTCGTGGAAGTGCTTCAACCGCTGCCCATTGACAGTGAATGTTTGCTTGGTTTATTTATTTTGAACCTGGAAAACACCAAATGGAGAGATGTTAGTAACAATGTATGGTCCAAAACAGCGGGAACGAAGCTTACATGGATGCAACTTCAGCCTTGCATTATATAGTAGGACCTTCTTCCCAATGTGGAACTGACGATGAAGGATGATACGATCACGGGTAGCCTTCATTTGCTCCTTATAAATCCTGAAGTTCTCATATGCATCTCTACACATTTCCTCTAGCTCCTAAATCTATAACTTCCTCTGAGAACCTACACTAGAATTGTTATAATTGCATTTTTAATGGCCCAGTAGGCCCGGTGCTCAATCTCAACAGGGAGGTGACAACTCTTTCCCAACATAAGCCGATAGGGTGACATTCTAATGAGAGTTTTGAAAGTAGTATGGTAGGCCTATAAAGAATCATCAAGTCAGAGAATCCATTATTTTCTATTGGGTTGAACCATTTTTTTAAGAATCTCTTTTACCTCTCTATTTGAAACCTCGGCTTGACCATTGGTCTGTGGGTGATATGCAGTAGACACTCTATGACTGACCCTATACCGACACAAAAGTGATTGCATTGTTCGATTGTAGAAATGATAACCTTGGTCACTAATGATAAACCTGGGTAATCTAAACCTAAAAAAGATCTGAGTTATCAAAAATTCCACAACTGTTTTGGAATCATATGTCCTTGTGGTTCAGGCCTCTACCCATTTTGACACATAATCGATTGCCAGAAGAATGTACAAGTTTCCAAAGGAATTGGGAAATGAACCCATAAAGTCAATTCCCCAAACATAAAAAATGTCATGAAAGAGAAACGGTTGTTGTGGAATTTCATTTATTTTAGAGACATTCCCCATTCTTTGACAAAGAGGACAAGATTTGCAAAAATCATGGGCATCCAGAAAAAGTGTTGGCCAAAAGAGACCAGAATCAAGGACCTTGCGAGTATTCCGTTGGGGAACAAAGTGTCCCCCACAAGCAAGAGTGTGGTAAAATCTAAGGATAGATTGAAACTCACTATCGGGAACACAACGCCTAAGGAATTGATCACTACATGTGTTCCAGAGGTAGGGGTCATCCCAAATGTATCAACGAGACTCATGTTTTAGATGAATGTATTGATTTTTAATGAAATCATTAGGAATGCAAGATGTTACCAAATAATTTGTAATTTAAGAATACCAAGGAATATCATCTAGAACGCGGTACAGTTACTTATTAAGAAACATTTCATTTATAGAAATACAGAGAGATGATTCAATGTCTGAGGATGGGTGGATCCTACTGATATGGCCAACCACCACATTATATGCTCCTTTTTTATCTATAATTTCTAAATTGAATTCTTGAAGGAGGAGCATCCAACGAATGAGATGTGGTTTGGATTCTAGTTTCTTAAAGAGATACTGAAAGGCTGCATGGTCTGAGAACACAATGACTTTGGACCCCAAAAGGTATGACCTGAATTTGTCCAAGGAAAACACAATGGAAGGGAATTATTTTTCAGTTGTGGTGTAGTTTGATTGGGCAGGGTCCAAAGTACGTGAGGCATAGGCAATGAAATGTGGAGCTCAATCGACCCTTTGTGACAAGAATACCCCAACTACATAGTTAGAGGCATCACACATGAGCTCAAATGGTAAATCCCACCGAGGTGGTTGGATTATCGAGGGTGACGTGAGACTCAATGTTAACTTATTAAAAGCTTCCTCACATTCTTTATCAAATTTTTTTTTGGAGTAACTGGGAGAGTGGGAGTGAAATCTTACTAAAGTCACAAATGAAACGACGGTAAAATCCAACATGACCTAGGAAAGACCACACATCCCGTACATTTTTGGAGAATGGTAAGGAAGAAATGACATCCACTTTTGATTTATCTACTTGGATACCATCCCCAAAAATGACATGTCCCAAAACTATACCTTGTCACACCATGAAATGACATTTCTCATAATTTAATACAAGATTCTTTTCAATACAGCGACGTAGGACTAAAGTAAGACTACTCAAACATTCATCAAAAGAGTATCCATAAACAATAAAATCATCCATGAATACTTCCATGAAATTCTCGAGGTAATCCGAAAAAATACTAACCATGCATTGTTGGAAAGTACCCGGAGCATTACAAAGACCAAATGACATCCTCCTATATGAAAATGTGCCAAAGGGACAAGTGAAGGTAGTCTTTTACTAGTCCTCGGGGGAAATATGGATATGAAAGTATCCAGAATACCCATCAAGGAAACAATAGTGAGACTTAACCGCTAGCCTCTACAGCATTTGGTCAATGAATGGAAAAGGGAAATGGTCTTTCCTAGTGTGTTGGTTTAGTCGGCGATAGTCTATACAGACATGCTAACTATTTTTCACATGAGTTGGAACCAATTAATTGTTTTCATTTTTGATTACTGTAAGGCCAATTTTTTTATGAATTACTTGAATGGGACTGACCCATTGGCTGTCAGAGATGGGGTAAATGATTCCAGCAGCCAATAATTTTTTTACTTCATTTTTCACAACTTCTAAGAGGTTTGGGTTCAGTCGACGTTGTGCCTGCATCACTGGTTTAGCCTCATCATTTAATAAAATATGATGTGTGCAAATTGATGGGCTAATACCAGGAATGTCAGCAAGTGTCCATCCCAAAGCTTGTTTATACTCCCTCAAAAGTTCAAGCAGTCACAATTCATGCTTAGGAGGGAGTGAAATAGAAATTATTACATGCAACTTATTTCCATTCTCAAGATATGAATATTTTTAATCTTGAGGCACTTGTTTCAGTTCCAATTCAGGTGGATTTTGGATTGATGGAAATGTGTGTGAAAGTGAGAGGTCACTGATCTTATCTAACTGCTCAATGGTATCATCCTCAGATGAGGAATGAGCTTTTACAAGCTTAGCAGTATCATCGATGGTCAGTGGATCCTTAGTGTTCAAGAAATAATTAATTAAAAAACATGAATGACACTTTTTTAGAACACTACAATAATCAATTCATGATTTTTACCTATAAATTCAATCAAGGATTAAAACTCAGAAAGGGGATCAGGGGAATGAAAAGAAGCATTTTTAGAATAAGGGATTACATCAATTGAATTTACTGAGAGAGAGGAATGTTCTTCAGAGGGCTGCTTCATGGCATCAAGGATATTGAAGTGGACAATTTCACCACCAAACTCCATAGATAATGTACCATTGTGGACATTAATTATGGTTTTGGAAGTTTTCAAGAAGGGTCTCCCCAATATAATTGGGGCATGTCCATTCATCCTATCATCCTACATTTTAAGCACATAAAAGTCAGCAAGAAAAATTAAAATTTTAACCCTCACAAGAACATCCTCTAATACACCAGAGGGGTGTGTGGTACTCCAGTTATCCAGTTAAACAATAATTCCAGAGGGTTTCATTTCCCCAACCTGCAATGTAGAGTAAATGGAGTGAGGAATTACATTAATAGAGGCGCCCAAATCAATCATATAATTAGAAAAAGAATACTCCCCTATGGTGCATGAAATTTAGAATGTTCTAGGATCATCTCACTTGGTGGGGAGTGATGTCTCTATCAATGCTGAAAAATTCCTCCCCAAGATCACCTTCTCATCTCCATGAAGTCGCCTTTGGTGTGTGCACATATCCTTCAAAAACTTTTCATATCTTGGAATTTATTTCACAACATCAATCAAGGGGATGTTTACCTTTACTTTTTTGAAAGTTTCTAATATTTCCTTATCTAGTTCAGTTTCCTTTTGTTTTCTTGGTTGGGTGGACCTTTGGGGAAATGGAAGAGGAATGGTCAGGATAGGAGACTCATCGACATACACACTCTTTCCTTTAGAAGGAATTCTCTCAGGAAAAGGATTTTCTTCTCTTGGACCATTTTTAGTAGTGGTTGGGATGGTGGTTTCCTTAGGAGGGGATGAATTTATTGGAGGGGTTATTTGGATTTTAAGATGAGTTCCACTCCTAAGGATGATGGCATCAACATTTACTTTATCCCTAGGGTTAACTACTGGTTGAGAGGGTAGTTTACTCAACCTGTGACTTTGAATTTCACCCACTGAGTTATCTAGTTGACCTAATTGGGGTTTTAGGTATTGTATGGATACTTGGGTGATTTTTTGGAATTGGATATTGTTGGGATCCATTTGTTTCATCATATCTTCTAGGCTAGGCTCAGGTTTTGGAGGGGGTGGTTGGAAAGGCCTTTAGGGTGGTTGAGGATTTCTGGGTGGTGGTGGTGGATGGATACTCTGCCCTTGTTGGTTCCATGGTTGATGAGGCTGGTTTGAATGCCCCCTTTCCTATAAGTTTGGTTTTATTTCCACCCAGAGTTGGATGGATAGTATGGTTCTTGCCTAAAGGGTTGGTTATAGGGGCGACCTGGAAATATTGTCTCACAACTCTCAAAAGTTTCTCTCAATTGGGGTCATTTGTCAGAGTAGTGGGTGTCAGAAGAGCAGATCCCACAATGATTGGGAGGAGGAGATTGAGATTTCCCTTGGGATAGAGTGATTTGTTGTAAAAGGGTACTTACCTCTTCAAACTTTGTATCCACCTTCTTCTCATATTTAGTACTTTGCAGCTCATGGACACCTCAAATGGGTACATTGGACCTTGAACCAAATTTTTGAGTGTTCTGTGACATGTTCTCAATTAAGGTCCTTGCATCGATTGGGGTTTTATCAACTAGCACACCACCTACAACAACATCAATCATATTTCGGTCAATAGGAATTAAACCTTCATAAAAATACTGAATTAAAAGTTGATCACTTATTTGGTAGTGTGGATAGCTTGAACATAACCTTTTAAAGCATTCCCAATATTCATGAAATGTTTCCCCTTGTGATTGCCTTATACCACATATTTCTTTTCTTATAGTTTTAGTACGAGATGACGGGAAATATTTTTCAAGAAAAAGGCATTTCATGTCCGCCCAACCTCTTATTGGGGAATTAACATAATAAATCCAGTCTTTTGTAGTGTCTTCTAAAGAAAATGGGAATGCTCTAAGCTTTACTTGTTCCTCATCCACATTAGCAGGTTTTAATTTTGAACACATAGTATGGAATTCTTTTAGATTCTTGTGTGGATCTTCTCCAGGCAGTCCATGGAATCTTGGTAATAAATGAATTAAACCAGATTTTAGTTCAAAGTTGGGTGCCTCTCCTTGAATTTGAATATATATGGGTTGGATATCAACATTAGGAGAGGTTAGTTATTTTAGTGTCTAGTTGTTTTCAGCCATATTATGCATGCTTATTTTAGTTTTGATATTGGTTCCTGAAGAATAATAGGAAGTTTCAAGAAGAGTGTTGATGTGTCTTGTGTCATCCTTTGAAGGGTTCTCTTGTCTGTCTTGGGGTCGCTGATGTAAGATCCTCTCCAGTTTAGGTTTGAAAGGTGGTAAGACTCCTGGATTAGAATGCTTCATGCACAAAACCTAAACAAGAAATAAATTAGAACACAAAAATATAGGTAAAGGTATAAGATAAAACAAATAAATATTTACAAAATTTACAAAAATATTATAAAAAACACGCACTAAAAACCAAAGCACTCCCCGGAAACGGTGCTAAAATTTGACCGTGCTGTCATGAAACATCAAATTTATTATGTTTTTAAGGTTGATTTATAGTCTAGGGAAGACCCTAGGTCATCTATCAAGGAGCGTTGATAGGTTTTGAGTGTGTATTTTTAATAAGAAGAACAAAAGAGGGGGTGATTTTCTAAACAATTTTAAGAAAGTAACTTAACGTAAAGAGTTTTAAAGTTGAAAGACAAAGTAGATTTTGAAAAATATGAGATAAATAAGTGATAATTTTAAATTTACTACAGCACTTGAATAGTTCCTTGTTCTCAATTAGTTATTAAGTTTTGTTGTAATCCTTTGGTTAAGGGATGACCAAGATCTTGGTTCCCCTCTTTCCTCTTAAGATAATGCACAAAGAACCACCCCTTGACACAAAAATCATGTTGTCAAGGTTTGGACCTCAAGAATATAGTGAGGTCTACCAAAGCATGCTGAAATCTCATGTATGTGTGAGAGAAAGAGGATACTTGTGTTTTCCAATTGAAACAACTCAATATTACCACTTGAATCTCAACCTAATCGGTATTGAAATGAGAAATGTTTCACTTAATTAAAAAAATAAATGCATTCAGAGAAGAATCATATAAATATTAAACATAAGTGAAATAATTCACACACAAATTAAAAAAACCGTTAGAATATAAGGTTTCGGAACTCCCTCTTCAAGTGTGTATCTCCCTCACAATGATCACCCACCATTTAGTTTGACATTGGGAGGGGGAGAAATCTCAGGTGGTACTCCTTCTCCATCCTTGATCCCCCTATGAGGATAGGGGCCTCCAAAACTTCTAGGATGAAGAGAGGTCTCCTATGGAACTTCAAATTGGAATTACTTCACTCCCAGGCCGAACTTACAAATGGGGAGCCCAAGGTGCCATTTTATAAGAAAATGAGAAGGTGGTTTTGAGCACACAGATTTCTTAAAACCACTTGTAACATGGGTTTAGACCTCCAGACAACCTTATCTCGCTTTAGAGAAAATAAAAAAGTTGTATCCCCACATCTTGGCTATCTCCAAAGAAAGTTTTTCACCATTTAGACAACTAGAGCCCGAGATATGGGCAGATAAAAGCACACCACTTTTGACTTCATGTAGATTCGGTGTGCTAGACAGATCAAGTTGTTTGGGGCACCAGATTTCCGAAAGAGTCTTGTGTTTCTTCAGATGAAATGTAGACCAATGAATTGTGGACCAGGCCATAAAATTTAAGCTCACTTGGATGAATGGTTCAGGAGAAGTGCGCGAATGAGTCCACTGGTGTGCATGGATCTTGCGTAGTTTGACCCATTTTTCTTGGACATCATCACGGGTCCTCCAAATCACCTCCTCCTGCAATGGAATCATAAAAAAAATTAACATTTCCATTTTTAACAGTGATAAAAACAAAATAAATGATTCAAACATGGAATGAAATTTTTTATTATATTTGGAATTTAAAATACAAATTCAGTTTAATATAATGGTGTAAGGGTAACAATGACATAGTGAATCATGATATGATCAGTGAATTTTTGGGAATTTTCTAAAATGCTTGAATTTTGGGTGAATAGTAAAATACGATAATTTATGATAAATGCTAAATACATGATTTATTGAGTCATAGGTGATTTAAGGATGATTTAAGACCACTTGGTTCAAACTCACATGAACATATTACTATTCTTGGTCACAATAATCAATACTATTGGATGTCTTTGGAAAAATAATAAAATAATGAGTAAAATAATGGGAAAACCCTCATCTCCTCCACTATAAACCCCCCTCTCTTCTCTTCACTAATCTTAAGCGTTGAGTCTTGTCTCAATTCTGCTCAAATATCCTCCCAAGATCCTCCCCCACATCCAGTAGCCCTTGGTATCATAAAAATACCGAAGCCTCTCCCCTAAATAGGCTCTCAAGGAAGATTAATTCAAGAGGTAAATTCCTCTTTTCATTTATTTTATTTCAAGTTCCTTTATTTTATTTTTATTTCCTCACCTACTTTCATAAAAATGCTGTGATGACTCCAGTAACTTACATGTACTATTTTGTTGTTATGATAAAGGAATAATTCTTCATCACATCTCATTTCTCCTTATTTTATACTTGAAATGAAAACACTATCCAAGATGTGTTAATTTATCACATTCAAGGATGGCGGGTTTTCAATTTCTATTATTGTCATCAATTATGGTTATGAAACCATTTTTTATGGTTGAAATAGACTAAAATATATGTATTATAACTTATGTAGGGTTATGGAATCCTTTTGTAGACATGATAATATTTTATAAATCAAAATGAGTTTGTTGTGAATAAAAACCACCAAATAACCCAAACAATTGTCATTAAAGTTTTATATAATGATTAATCTTCACCCAAAATAACCAAATGAATTTTATAACCATGTAATATTCTGGTTGTTCACTAATAACATATAACTTCTATTCTATAAAAACATTCTCATTCTACATGTTTATCCATACAATAATATAAGTAAACTGATCATGAAAACCAAGGAAGAAAACACTCCCAAATAATGAAATTGAATATCTTAACCCATCAAAAGGACATAAATGAACCTAATAAGGTTATTATAAATAAATTAAATGTAGAGGAGTTTCTAGACTCATTAATTTATAAATGTAAATTTTATTATTCAGGTCACTAAGATCAAGTCAGGAATACCAACAGACTTAAGGTAAGGGTTTTCTACCCGAACCTCCATTTTCATTTGGGTTACTCTTATTATCTACTTAACTCAATTAAATTCTTATTTATTCATATTTACTCCTCATAAATTCTGTATGAATGTCTTATATATGTGTACTATTCAAAATATTTCTTTATTTTATGGGGATTTACACGTTTTAAAAGGAACTTTCAAAAATTCTTCCCGAAATACAAGTCCGATTCAAGGGAATTTCTCAAATTCTTACCTATTTTCAAGGGAACTCTATAATATATTTTTAGAAACCATTATATTTATAAAATAACTCATTTTATTATGAAAATACTATTTTACTTCACTTTTGGTTTTATAAAAATATTTTTCAAAAAAAAAACTCTTCTTTTGAAAGTAAAAGAGTATTTATATCAAGAATTACTCGATGATTTTATAAGAGTATATTCATCTATTTCAACACTCCTATTGATTATTATTTATTATATTATCTACCATATTTAATTTAATGGTTTATGATTATTTTTATTGAAAATGTGCTATCTTAAAGCCATTCACCAATTTACTCTGAATGATTAGTGTTTATGCTTAATGTTTGGGGAATGTTATTTAAATTTCATATATTAGTTTCAATATGAATGTATATGTTGTTTATGTTTATCCCTGTTCATATGAGGAATGAATTGGACTTAGTTAGTTTTGGGTGGGGCCTACTATATTCCCTCAGTGCATCGGTAGGTCTCATGAGACAAACTATGGTCTTGGCATGAGGCCTTAACAAAATTGGATATTTATGGTCTTGACATGCGGAATTGATAGTATGGTTATGATGTCCTTAATTATGCATTCCTTCATTATAAAAATAGTATTGATAGTTCATGTGGTTATTCGACTAGTAGAATACCCATGATTATATTTTATTATGGAATTATTTATTCATCTCTTATTCCTATCATAATGTGTTCAAGTTTATTTTTAAAGGCATGTGTTTTTAGTTATTCACCATGCCTAATGTTTATGTTTATGATATATTTCACTATATTTCTTACCCTTATTGAGTGTTTGAGATAACCCCTTTATTATGTTTCATTTTATTAGGACATGAAAAAGTTTATTATGAATAACATGCAGAAATAACCTAGGAGTTATAGATGTTGTCAAAGGAGTTTCTATGTTTTATTTGTTTTCAAGTTGTAATGTTGAACTTATGTATGTATCTTGTTTCCAAAGCTACTAAACTACTCAGTCCTTCAGGATTCATATTCCTTATTTATATTCCAATGTAATATAATAAGGCATCGGCTATGGGATACTGGGGTTAGGTCTTTACTGTTGGTATCAGAGGAAGTTTAGTAGAAAACTTGGAAAATAGATTTAGAAAATATAGATTAAGGAACAAAACCATATTATAGTATTTGAGGATAAACATACAAGAACATCCTGGAAATTTTAGTAAGTAATATATTCTGTGGATATTTCTAGAAAATACATCCCTGTCTGGATACTACAAGTGGAGGTGGTTCTGGCACAGATGTACCTAGGAGTGAAAACTCTGATAAAGAATTTTGGGCTTGAACTGGGGTATCCTAGTACATGACAATGATCCTTACTGTGCACCTGGTTTGACACTCCCAGAGAATATTCTTAGGATAATTAAAATTTTATTTACAATCCATTATGAACGATTTAAATGTAAATTTTTCCTCAAAGAAACCATGTTTGTGATTATGGGATTATCCATGCATAGGATTTCAATTTATGCTAAGTATTTTTCTAAGTTGAGATTATAAATTATGATTCATAACCTAATATAGTGCATGTCATTATCTAGAAATTGTGCCTAGTGGAAGAAACAGAAATCGTATGAACATGCGTATCCCATGTAGGGATTTCCCTCCAATACAAGATAATGGTGTTGGCTCTGGATCTACGACTGGTGCTGGGAAACTTATAACTATACTGGGACAATTGACTTAGGTTATGACCAATAACCTTACCCGTATGGAGCATCCTGATCCACAACGTGAAGGAGCTATGTTCGATCACTTTATGCGATGACAACCTCCATCATTCAATGGGACTACAAACCCATTTGTAGCTGAGTAGTGGATAAGTTCCCTAGAGAAGATATTTGTCACTTTGGGATGTAATGAAAGAGAGAAGGTTGTCATGGTAGTTTATCAACTATCGAGAGATGCATATCAGTGGTGGTCTTTAATCCAAAACACAAAGGAGGTGGAAGAAATAGAAGAAATGGAATAAAGGGATTTTAAGGAAATATTCTTAGAAAAATAATTCTCTCATGAATAGCGAGAAGATATAGAAAAGTAGTTTCTGAATATGAGGTAAAAAGAGGATGAGAATGTTGCAAAGTATGAAGCTAACTTCACAAGGTTAGTAAGACATTCCACACACTACATACATAATCTAAGGAGTAATATTGATCGATTATTTGATGGTTTAAAACCATTCATCTGAAGGGATCTAGTCTTCCAAAGTTTCTCATCATATGAAGATATAGTCTCAAGTTCTATCAAGATAGAAAAGAAATTTTCTATGTCTTATGACTTTAAAGGAAATAAAGAGAAGAATAGGTCTACCGAAAACTATAGAAAAGGAAATAAGGAAATGAGGAAGAAGGGAAGAGTTGACCTTCAATCCAATAGTAATTGTGGGAAGAAACACCCCAACACTTTCCTGAAGGGAATGAGAGTCTGTTACAAGTGCGTAGAAAAAGGCCACATAACTCGGGACTGTAAGGGAAATAAAGAAGCTACCAATATTCAATGATATAATTGTATGTAGATGGGACATTATGCACTTGAATTTCCTAAGAATCAGGGAAATATTCCCCAAAGAAGGATAAGGGAGAAAGTACAAGCTTATGTGGTCACAACTACGGTTTTTGAAGTTCCTAACGATGTGGTGGTAGGTACTTTAATCATTTACTCAAACTTAAACAATGATTTATTTTATTCTGGATCATCACATTATTTCATATCTTCCCATTTTTTTAATAAAATTAGATATTTCCAATTCAATTTAATAAGGGAGTTGTCATTCAAAACTCCTAAGGGAAGTATCATTATAATAAAGTTGTGTTAGGCAGACCCCATTATGGAATATAAACGTGATTTATCTGCTGATTTTATTATCATACCCATGATTGACTTTGATATAATCCTTAGTATTGATTGTATTTTGAACCATGATGCAAAAATTTATTACAAGAAGAAGGAGGTTACAATTTTTGAGGACGATGTGGAATCCCTTATCTTTAGGGAAGAAACATCACCATTAGATTATCATCTAGATACACCCCCAACAGCTCTACTGAATTCAATTATTGGGGAGGAAGGAAACTAAATATCTATGGGTGAGGAAAAGAATGTTCAAACTAAGTACGTACCTATAGTGCAATAATATGTTGATGTGTTTCTAGAGGATTTACCTAGACATCCTCCAGAATGGGAAGTTGAGTTCTCTATTGATTTAATTCCTGGTTCAAGGCCTATATCAAAGACTCCTTATATAATGGCCACTATGGAATTAGTATTACTGAAGAAACAACTAGAGGAATCAAGTGATAAAGGATTTATTCTTCCTAGTGTTTCCCCATGAGGACCCCCTATCCTTTTTGTTAAAAATAAAGATGGATCTATGAGGTTGTGTATTGACTAGAGGGATATCAATGCTATAACAATAAAGAACAAGTATCCCCTACCTCACATTGATGATTTATTTGATCAAATTCATGGATACCAATATTTTTCGAAGATTGACCTTAGATATGGATATCATCAATTAATAGTATAGAAGGAAGACATTTCAAAGACAACATTTCGAACCAAGTATGGGCCTTACAAGTTTACAATAATGCATTTTGGATTGACTAATTCACCCTCATTTTTCATGGATCTAATGAATAGAGTTTTCAAGGAATATCTTTATGACTTTATGGTGGTATTTATTGACGATATCTTGGTATAATAAAAAAGATACGAAGATCATGAAAATCACCTTCTCACTATTCTGAAGACTCTTAGAAGAAATGAATTATATGGGAAGTTTAGAAAGTATGAATTTTGGCTTTAATCAGTTTCATTTCTTGGTCACATTGTCTCTAAGGATGGGATATCTATTGATTCTATGAAGAAAAAGGCTGTGCAATAATGGCGTACTCTAACGAACATAACTGAGGTATGTAGTTTTATTGGTTTAACAGGTTATTATCGACGTTTCGTTCATAACTTTGCCCATTTATCCAACCCAATGGCCAAGCTTACAAGTAAAGGGGTTAAGTCTATATGGACAAAAGAATGTGAGGAAAATTTCTAAGAATTAAAGAGGAGATTAGTGAATGCTCCAATCACAACTCTATCATCAGGGAATGATGGGTATGTGATCTACAGCGATGCATCAAAGAAAGGACTTGGTTGTGTCGTTATGTAGAATGATAGTGTTATTTCTTATGCATCAAGGTAGCTAAAAATAAATGAAAAAAACTATCCTACTAATGATCTTGAGTTAGAAGCTATAATATTTGCTCTGAAGATATAGAGACATTATCTCTATGGAAAAAATGTGAGATATATATGAATTATAAGATTTTGAAATATATCTTCTCATAGAAAGAACTCAACATGAGGAAAAGGTGATGGATCGAACTACTCAAGGATTATGATTATACTATACACTACCACCCAGGAAAGACAAACAAGGTAGTTGATGCATTGAGCAGGAAGGATCATGGAGTTATATACAAAATGAGGATTGATAAGGATCCTTTATACGTGGCTCTAGTGAGGATGGATATGGTAATTATCAAAGAAGGTGAAACATCATTACTTTTTCAAATGGTTTCCCAATCGTCTTTATTAAAAATGATTAAAAACTCTATGCCTGATGATGAGAAACTTCAAAAGAAAATTAATGCTGTGAAAGATGGGAAGTTGGCTGACTTCATGTGTGAAGATGGAATACTGAAATTTGGGAAGAGGCCATGTGTTCCCTCTCTACCCGAGCTGAAAATGGAGTTAATGGATTATTCTCATAGCTGAAATTTATTTATATATCCTGGTAGTACTAAGATGTATAGAGATTTGAAGGAACATTTCTAGTGGTACAATATGAAGAAGAAAATTGCTGATTATGTATCAATATGTTTAGTCTGTCAATAAGTAAAGGACGAATAAAAACATCCTAGATGAGTCATGCAACCTATAACTATTCCTACATAGAAATGAGATGACATCACCATGGATTTTGTCACTAGGTTACCCAAAACTCCAAGGAAGAATGATGCAATATGAGTAATTATCGATTGAATTATGAAATTTGCACATTTCCTCGCTATAAGGGAGGATTTTCCACTAAATCACCTAGCAAAAATCTATATAAATGAAGTTTTGAGACTTCATGGAGAATCTATCTCAATTTTTTCTGATCATGATCCATGATTTAAATCGAAATTCTAGAAAAGTCTTTAGAAAGATTTGGATACTGAGATTTGTTTGAGTACTGCTTATCATCCTCAAACTGATGGGCAATCATAAAGGACGATCCAAACTTTAGAAAACATGTTTAGATCATGATCTCTCAACTTTCAAGGTATGTGGGATCAGTATTTAACCTTGGTGGAGTTTTCCTACAATAATATTTTCCATTCTATTATTCAAATGGAACCATATGAAACATTTTATAGAAAGAGATTTCATACACTAACATGTTGGGATGAATTTGGTGAAAGGAAGATAGTGGGACCAGAGCTTGTGGAGGAAACAATAGCGAAGGTAAAGACTATTCAAGATCATATCAAAGCAGCTCAAAGCAGAAAAAAAATCTATGATGATAATTGAAGGAAGTATTTGGAGTTCCAAGTGGGAGATCATGTTTTCTTAAAAGTATCTCTATGGAAGGGTGTTATAAAATTTGGGAAGAAAGGGAAACTGAGCCCTAGGTACATAGGCCCTTTTGAAATTTTATAGAGAATTAGAACTATTGAATATAGTTTGGCTATGCCACCTAGCCTATCTAAAGTACACACTATGTTCCATGTCTCATTGCTGAGAAAGTACATACCAGACCCAATGAATGTCCTCACTTATGAAGGTATAGAATTAAAACCTAACCTATCTTATTGTAAAGAGACTATCTCGATTATGGACAATAAAGAACAAGTTTTGAGGAATTGGATGACTCGAATGGAAAAGATACTTTGAAAAAATCATAAAATTGAAGAGGCAACATGGGAGCTTGAGGAGCTTATGATGAAGAACTATCCAAATCTTTTTGTGAGGTAACATTTTGGTAATTTCGAGGACAAATTTTTTTTAAGGAGGGGATAATATAACACCCCAATATTTTGTAAATAAATTTAATATTAAATGCATGAAACATTGAGTCTCTACAAAACACTACTTTTTTATAACCTATCTAGTAAATATAAATTTTCTACCTATGTGATTTGAATTTCAAAAAACTGATATACACAGTTACATTCCGCAAGACATTTAGAGTCTTATAGTTACAACTTAGTTTTTGATGAATAGTAACACACCCTTATGAATAGTACCATACCCCTATAAATAGAAATGTATATTAATGAATAGTAAATTGGACAAAAAAATAGAAAATTCACCCATGAGTGTATAAATACAACTTATACATCTTAAAAGTGAAAAAACAATCATAGTATAAGTATGGGTATTTTTGTATGTCATAAAAATTTAAATTTAAATTCTATGATTAATTTAATAATTTAAAATGGAAATTTATTTTTATAAAATTTAATCATAAATTTTTATTTTATTGTCTTATGATTATAAGATAATTTTATAGGACCTTGATTAATTTTTTAAGGTGTTATAAAATGAGTTATAGTTTTAATATTGTTTTTTTGACTAAATTATTATTTTATTTAAAAATTAAATTAAAAATAATTAGAAAATTATTTAAAAAAATAGAGTTTATTTTTGAATTCTACACATTGAAAAATGTTTAGGGTGAATTTTTGGGATTTTTCTAAAATACTTGAATTTTAGGTGAATAGTAAAATATGATAATTTACGATAAATGATAAATACATGATTTATTGAGTCATAGGTGATTTAAGAATGATTTAAGACCACTTGGTTCTAACCCACATGCACATATTACTATTCTTGGTCACAATAATCAATACTATTGTTTTTCTTTGGAAAAATAATAAAATAATGAGTAAAATAATTGGAAAACCCTCCTCTCCTCCATTATAAACCCCCCTCTCCCTCTTCTATTCACTTCTATTAAGCCTTGTTAATTGTCTAAATTATGATCAAATATCATCCCAATCTCCTCCCACACATAAAAAAGCCCTTGTTCTCATAAAAATATCAAAACCTCTCCCCTAAAGAGGCTCTCAAAAAAGATTACTTCAAGAGGTAAATTCCTCTTTTCATTTCTTTTATTTCAAGTTCCTTTATTTTCTTTTTCTTTACTCACCTCATTTCACCCAAATGTTGTGATGACTCTAGTACCTTACATGTACTGGAATTTTGTTATGATAAAGGAATAATTCTTCATCATCTCTCATTTCTCCTTCTTTTATACTTGAAATGAAAACACCACCTAAGATGTGTTAATTTATCACATTCAAGGATGACAGGTTTTCAATTTCTATTACCGTATTCAATTATGGATATTAAACCATTTTTTATGGTTAAACCAGACTATAATATATGTATTATAACTTATTTAAGGTTATAGAATCCTTTTTTACACATGATAATAATTTATAAATCAAAATGATTTTGTTGTGAACAAAAACCGCCAAATAACCCAAACAATTGTCATTAAAGTTTTATATAATGATTCATATTCACTCCAAATAACCAAATAAATTTTATGACCATGTAATATTATATTTGTTCACTAATAATATACAACTTCTATTCTGTACAACCATTCTCATTCTACATGGTTATCCATACATGAATATAAGTAAACTGATCATGAAAACCAAGGAAGAAAACACTCCCAAACAATGAAATTGAATCTCTTAACCCATCAAAAGGCCATGAATGAATATAATAAGGTTATTATAAATAAAGTAAATGTATATTAGGTTCTATAATAATTAATTTATGAACCTAAATTTGATTATTCAGGTCATTAATATCAAGTGAGAAACACCAATGGACTTAAGGTAAGGATTTTCTACCCGGACCACCATTTTCATTTGGGTTACTCTTATTATCTAATTACCTAAATTAAATTATTATTTATTCATATTTACTCCTCATAAATTATTTATGAATGTTATATATATGTTTACTATTCATAATATTTCTTTATTTTATTGGGAGTTACACATTTTAAAATTAACTTTCAAAAATTCTTCTCAAAATACAAGCCCAATTCAAGGGAATTTCTCAAATTCTTACATATTTTCAAGGTAAATATATAATATTTTTTAGAAACCATTATCTTTATAAAATCACTCATTTTATTATGAAAATAATATTTTACTTTACTTCTGGTTTTATACAAATTTTTTTCAAAAATAACTCTTCTTTTGAAAGTAAAAGAGTATTTATCTCAAGAATTACTCGATGATTTTATAAAAGTAACTTCATCTATTTCAAAAATATTACTGATTATTATGTATGATATCATATAACATATTTAATTTAATGGTTTATTATTATTTTGATTATGGATGTGCTATCTTAAAACCATTCACCAATTTACTCTGAATGGTTAGTGTTTATGCTTAATATTTAGGGAATGTTATTTATATTTCATATATTAGTTTCAATATGAATGTATATGTTATTTATGTTTATACCCATTCATATGAGGAATTTATTGGACTTATTAAGTGTTGATTGGGGCCCACTATATCCCCTCGGTGCATCGGTAGGTCTCATGAGACAAACTATGGTCTTGGCACGAGGCCTTGACAAAATTGGATATTTATGGTTTTGGCACAAGGCCTTGACAGTATAGTTATAATGCCCTACATTATTCATTCAATCATTATGAAAATAGTATTGATAGTTCATGTGGTTATTATACTAGTAGAATACCCATTATTATGTTTTATTATGGCATTATTTATTCATCTCTTATTCCTTCCATAATGTGTTCAAGTTTATTTTTAAAGGCATGTGTTTTTAGTTATTCACCATGACTAATGTTTATGTTTATGATATCTTACAATATATTTCTTACCCTTACTGAGCGTTTGATCTCACCAATTTATTATTTTTCATTTTCTCAGGACATGAAGAAGTTTATTATGAATGACATGCAGAAATATCCTAGGAGTTATGGATATTGTCAAAGGAGTTTCTATGTTGTATTTTTTTTCAAGTTGTAATGTTGAACTTATTTATGTATCTTGTTTCCAAAAATAATAAACTACTCATTCATTTAGGATGCATATTACTTGTTTATATGCTAATGTAATGTAAAAAGGCACTGACTCTGGGCTACTGGATTCAGGTCTTTGCAAAAGATGAATCTGTAAAAAGTGTGAATCAAAAAGACTTTCTGAAGATTATAGGAACTATACTTTACCTTACAACCTCAAGACATGATATTTTTTATGCTATGAATTTGTGTGCCAATTATCAAAGTAATCCAAAATAATCACATATGTTTGAAATAAGTAGGATTCTAAGATATGTCAAAGGAACAAATTCTCATGGGTTTTTATGAAAAAGAAATTGTGAGATGAAGTTTCTTGGTTATTCTAATGCTGATTGGGATGGAGTTTGTAATGATAGAAAATCAACCTCAGGAGGAAAATTTTTCTTGGGTAAATGTTATGTGGGTTGGCATAGTAAGAAACAAAGTTTAGTAACTTTGAGAATAGAAAAATCAGAATATGTTGTGGCTACTCAGGTTTGTACTCAAATGCTGTGGATGAAGGTTCAACAGGAAGATTTGAAAGTAAACATTTTCTAACCCATTTAAGATACTTTGTGATAATCAAAGTGAAATTTATCTTTCTAAAAATACTATCCAAAATTCAAGATCAAAACACATTGATATAAAGTTTCAATTTATAAAAGATAAAGTTGCTGCTGGAGATGTTTTTCTAGAATATATCTCAACAAAGTACCAAATTATTGATATCATCACAAAGGCAATGATGAAAGAAAGGTTTGTTGAGTTGAGGCTGTGAATTCATGTTCATCATCCTCTAATGAATTCATAAATCTCATAAAGAAGTCCCCCATTGTTCTTTGGATTATGTTGACAAAGGGGGAGATAAAGTAACAACTTTGTACTTTGTAAGAAGTTTTTACTTATACTTTTTTATGAATCCAAATCTATGGTTATCATAAAATGGGGGCGAGAAAAAGAAAAGTGAGAGAAAAATAAAAGTGAGGAATTTTTATCTTTACATGGATATAAAACTTTCTTTCCACAGAGGGATTAAATTACCTAAAAAAAATTACTTTATCTAGTAGTGTGGTGTTAGGACACTCTCTTTATGAGAAAGGCTATGTTTTGGTAAAATTCAAAAAAATGATATGTTTACAAAAGTTGAGTTGTATAAATTTACAAGGGTTAAAAAATTTCTTAATAAGTGTTGAAAACAAATCAAAAGGGGGAGATTGAAGAACCTTTGTGATATTTTTGTTTTTAACAAAGTTTTGTATTTTTTGATAACTAAATTTTTTGTAAAAGAATGTTTTTGATATTTAGGATCAGACCCAATCCATCATAATGAGTTTTCATAAGAAAGATGAAATTTTATGAATGTTGATGAATCCAAACAAAAAGGGGGATAAAAGTTTTTTTTGTTTTTAATAAAGTTATTTTCTAGATGTAGAGGATCAGACTGAAAAGTACTAGATATAGAGTATATGATCGAGCAACACCAGATGCAGAGGTGGTTATAAATATGAAGTTGTTGATCAGATGCACCATCGATCTCAAGTCCATCGTTATACAGTTCAAGATCCATTGAACACTATGTTTTTTTATAAATTTAGAATTCATTGAGTGAAGAATTCATAATGTTACTAAAGAGGATGTTTTGAGAAATTAAAGTTCGGAGTTATAAAGTTTTCATACTTTTAACCTCAAGTCAGAAGATGCATTACTGATCATAAAGTTCTCATAAATCATGAAACATTCTCATGATAAAATATTTTGAAGAAATGTAGGAATCATAAAGATTTCATCAGTTCTAAAAATAAAGAAAAAGTTTATATCAGATCTATAAGTACCAGACACAGAAGTTTTTAGAAGTCTGAATGAGTCATGACTAATGAGGTTTAAAGAATTTCAAAGTTGTAGAGTGGAGTTTTCCATCGTAATGAGAATTCCATTGTAATAACAATTCCATAATTATGAGGATTCCATTAGAATGACTCTGAGAAGGAAATATCATCAAACTAATTATAAGAAGGAAAGATTATCTGACTAAATCTAAGAAGGAAGGTCAATTATACTAACTCTGAATATGATATTCAGATCATAATGAACAATGAAAGATAGTCACATCGTAATGAGAAATGAAAGATAGTCAGATCGTAACAAGCAATGCAAGATGGTTAGATTGTAATGATCAATGTAATATAGTCAGATCATAATTAGAAATGAAATATAGTTAGATAATAATGAGAAATGCGAGATAGTCATATTGTAATGAGAAGTGTAAGATAATCAGATTTTAATGA
Organism: Viscum album; assembly: GCA_963277665.1. Lineage (NCBI taxonomy): Eukaryota > Viridiplantae > Streptophyta > Magnoliopsida > Santalales > Viscaceae > Viscum > Viscum album. The sequence goes on from OY728119.1 coordinate 138,511,393, forward strand.
GTTGAAGATAGTTAGATCATAATGAGTAGATGAATAAAGTCAGATCATAATGAGATGAGGAAGTTTAATCATAATTAAGATAAGGAAGTTAATTAGATTAAATATGAGGAAGTTAATTAGATTTAAGATAAGGCAGTTAATCATACCTAAGTGTGATGAAGTTACATTAGACTGAAGAAAAGTTATTATATTTGAGAAGACTGATTTTGAAGAAATCTTGAGAAGTTTTGAATCAGTTAATTTTGAAGTTTAAATGTGAGTTATTTTTAGACATTTGAAATTTGATTAAGTGGTAAATTTTTTTCAGTTTATCACCTTTTCTATTATGATTCTCCTATAAATAGAAGCACACTTCATTCGTATTTTTCAACATTTTACAAGTTCAAAAAAGGTGGAGCATTGCATATTTATTTCTAAGTTTTTCTTTCTTGACTGAGATCCCAGAAGAAGGTTGGACTACTGAAATTTTTGTTTACTGGATTGAGGAAGATCATATTAAGAATTTGAAAAGAGTTTGAATTTTGTATATTGAGACTAAGTGAATCGTACTGAGTCCACCAGACTGAATTCATTAGATCAAGGAAGTTTGAATTGAATTTTGGGGAGTTTATGAGAGCATAAGTTTTGTGATCTAGACTGAACCAAAAGTTTCTTAAGGTACATATTGAGAAAGGGAGAATCCTATTGATTCAATCAGATTGAGTCAATCAGACTGGGTTCATCAGACTGAAGGGCATTAGACTTAGGATCATCAGACCCTGGAACTTTTGTAGAGAAAATAAAACAAAGTCTTTATTATTTTGTTTTGGATCAATTGTTTTGAAAGAAAATTTATAAACTAATGGGATTCAGTATAATCATTTCTAGGGAGATATAATGCATCTAATGAGCTTTTTCATAATATGTATTCACTTTTTATTAATAGTGAATTTCTATAGACCCACGAGAGTGGATTTGTCAAGGATGTAGGTTCTCAAACTAAGGCCGAACCTTATAAATCATGTGTGTTTTACTTGTTTTCCCACTTTGGTATGCATGAGTATTTACTAAAATATGATAAGGAAATGAATCTTAACTAGTTGTAGGGGTTAAGTTTCTAAAATACATGAAACTCATAAAAAGTGAACAACTGATTCAACCCCCCTTCTTAGTTGTTTTTCAATTCTTTGGAACTTAAAAAAGTAAGTCATATCAATTCTCATCAGGGTTATCATGGTCCTGGCCAAAAGACCTTAAAAGTAACACCAGATGTCTTTGATGCATGACTTTAAAATGCATGGAATCCAAAATAACTACGTATAACTTGATTCTTATTTCGATGATATATGTAGTGACATTTAGATCTTAAATCATGGGCCCAGCCACAACATAATACAAGGAATTACCCATTCTCCTATGTACGATTTGTATCTACATTAGAGGATCCAATATAGGTTCTCACCCTATGCATGACCCCATATTCAAAAACAAAACTCCCCTTTTTTACATTACACATGAATTTAATTAGTGTGGGGGATATTTTTTTTAGAACTAAATGTGGCTTGATTCTTTCTCCAATAATATATGCAGTGATTCCTGGGTCCTATACCCTATTCTATCCATAATCATGTTGAGGCACCTTTTGCATAGATGTCCTTACCACATGACGTTAAACTGCATGACTAATGTCTTGGCTGCATGAATTTAAACTGCATGGAACCTCAAGAAATACATGTCACTTGATTTTTATTCCAATGAGATATATAGTGAAACATAGTCCTCATGTCCTAGTCCCAACCACAAGGAAAATAAAAATGTCCCCTCTCCTATGTAAAAAGAAAGATCTATGCAGGATCTCTTAATTTGGGTCCCCTCATTCAAGGGTCCATTGAGGAAACAAAGATGTCCCTTCCTACATATGAGTCAGATCTATGTAAAGGAATCCACACTTCATGTACAACATCAGTCCAAACACTTCCTTTATACTAAAACATATCCCTTCCACACATCATACTCCTAATATTGAACACTTTTATATCATCATAATCTTTCTCCATATTTTAGCGATAGAATGTATAATACCTGAGGACTCCTTTTCCTAACTATGCAGTAACACAAACCAGTTGACTATGCATAAATTCATCCACAAAAGGGGTTTTTCATCTAGAGGATTACACTATTTGGATATATAGTAACATGTCCTGGTTGGATTTTCATAAAGTACCCCAAAAAACTGGTTTGTCAACCAGAGGTAGCTTCACCCTCAGGAGAAGCCTCTTCTATGCTCATGAGATTTGACCACATTATATTGGAACCCTTGATTCAAATTCAGTCCGTGGTTATCCCTCACATATTTTTTCCACATCCTTTCTCCTAATTTGAAAACCCCCAAGACCATAGTTTACAATTTCCCCCCTCATGTATGAAGTATGATGGAATGACCTTGGTTCAATAAGAAACATTTCACCTATTATTTTTGTAATGATAGGGTCATAGTCATAATACCTAAAATTATAGGCACCATATTTTCTGCATTTGAGTAAGACCTACATAGGAAACCTTTTCCCCAATTCTTGGGTAATTTTTACATGAAATGCTCCTTCCGTATTTGGGTACTTTCCTTCCAAAAAACTAGACTTTGTTTCAAGGGAAATATGAATATCTATAAACTTCATTTGTCCATTAGCAATAGAATGTTAGAATTTATGAGAAATCCTTTTTTTACTATGCTGTAACACACCTTAGTTGGATTTTCATAAGTCACCCACAAAGTATTAGGGCGTTTTAGCTAGAGGATGCCACTATTTTGACTATATAGTAACACATCCTAGTTGGATTTTCATAAAGTAGTCCATAAAATGGGTTTGTCAACCGGCATTAACTTCATCCTTAGGAAATACCTCCCCTATCACTATAATCCCTTTCCCCCACACCACTCTTTAAATTTGGAGATCCTGAGATTACAACATACAACATTCCCCTCCTTATACCTGAATGTGATGGCACATTGGCATATATATTACCATGAAAGGGGAGAATTATTAACCTTTTGGTCAAATCTAAAGACCTTAAATTATAACCCCCCAATTTCCTCACGGTACAAAATTAAACCGCATAGCATAAGGTCCTAATCACAAGATGTTAAAGTGTACAACAACGTCCTTGTCATAAGATGTTAAACTTCACAGTCAATGTCTTGGTTGAATGACATTAAACCACATGATGATTCAACCTTTTTCAAAAAGGTGAACCCCCCTTGACATCAGTCATCTAACAAAATATACCCTCCTTCACACAAACTAAATTCATGTAGGATTGGTTTCCCATTCAGATCCAATTCCAATACAGATTCTCTCTTCATTATTAGGCATATTCCCTCATAAAAACCACCCATCATGGTCTTGAGAAATCCAAATCTTCATAAACTTCCTCCATCCATCTGCAATAGAATGTCATAATTCTTGAGAACTCCTTTGTCTGACTATGCTGCAACATTCCCTAGTTGGATTTTCATAAGTCTCCCATAAAGTTTTAGGGCCTATCAGCCAAAGGATGACACTATTTTACTATGAATTAACACATCCCAGTTGGATTTTTATAAATTCACCCACAAAACTAGTTTTTTAACCAGTGGTAACTTTTTCCTCAGGAGAGGCTTCCTATAATCCTGAATATCATGTTTTAGATTCGGGAACCACAAAATTTTGGATCAAAATTTCCCACTGGGTATCTAAATAATTTTGGAACATTATTTTCCAATAATCCTTGTTTAGGTCATCATTTAAAAAATTATGGTCAAATCCGTTCAACCTAAAACACCGGTCTCATTAGTCTAGATTTCAAGAATTTAAACTTCCCACAAAAAGAGACATAACACTCACCAGATTGGAAACCCTCAAAGGGAACTCTGGAAAAAAGGCGAGTGTCATCTCACTAGACCTATTATCTATATGAATTAGGAAAGAATCAAGTAATAAAAATATAAAAGGCATAAAAATTGTTAGGATGAAAACCCGAAAAGGGAGGCTAAAGAAAAATCCAAGCCTCTCTTGGTAAGTCTTATCATATTAGACTTAGGAGAAAATAGGGTGATGACACAAAAGACACAAAGTTTTCAAGGTTGTCTATATGACCCTAGTAATAGTAGAACTATACTCTCTAGGCCCCATGAATTAGGAAAAAAATAGTGCGGCTCCCCATCCCTATCACTGTGGTTATGAATAACTGAAATAATGATGTATTTCTATGAAAATTAGCTTCGATGTTATGCTATGACCACAAAAATAAAATAGGGATGAATACATATATGATTATAAACAAACTTATTTTCATTTATGAGACAAAACAAAATTAGAGGATCATCCACAAGATGGAGTCTCTCCATCACACTTTACAAAATACCATCAATATAACTCTTTATTTATTGAAAAATCTCTTAAGCCCCATCAGAAGCCTATTTAATCCTAGCCAACTAAACATATTCAGTATCTTAAGCCCAAAGGAAGTTCCTCTTCCATGGTCGCAATAGAAGTTGACCCTTTTTTTTGGGATCCTTCTAAGGAATGGTGAAATCATATGAGATCCCCTTGAGTGGAATCAAGTTCTTGCTGAAGGAATAATATTTTAACGGTCCTCTCATTAATCCATTATTTAAATTCCACTGAATTCTTAGAATGTTTGGCTGTTTCCTAGGATAATGAAGCTTGAAGATCATTAGTGTTGACAAGTAGCTTCGCCTTTATGAGGTTTTTTTGAAGCTCGTGTTCTCACTCTCGCTTGCAAATGATCTCCTTCAGAGTGGAATGAATCATGCTATAATCAAATCTGTCATATCCTATCATACCAAATAGGAACAAAAGTCAAAAGAATCACAAAGTTAGGTCTTTGAAGGGAATATCTAAGATTATTTTCCAGATGTCCCACCAATCCACATGGCGTGTGATGCATAGAGAATTCTACATCTCCAAATATGACTCAGATCCACTATTAGATAGAGAAATTTATTTTAGGATCAGTGAAATCAATGAGGCACCCTTCCCCACTCTCCCTGGGATACTAATGACTTCAGTTTATAGTATTGGATACATCAGCATGAAATCTCCTCCCTTAGGTCTAGATACAAAAGTTTATGTCATTGGACATAGATAGTACTCATCGTTATCCTTAAGAGGATAAAAAATAGAAGAGGTATGGGATGATCAAAGTGGTTGGTGACAATCACCCAATGATGGGTTAGTATATTGGATGGATTCCTCTCTTAAATCCCCAACCTCATTAGTTTGAGCTAGGAAATCTTGATGAGGGGAACTCTCCTAGGTCTGCCCAAAGCTTTCCAAGGGAGGCTCACGAAGACTCCCTATTTTAAGATCCACCTGATCCAGTCCCCCCTCAATAGTGGGACTGGGATGGACCTCAACACCTTGTTTTCACACCACTACTGCAACATTATTTGTGGATTAATCCATGTGATTCAACCAGTCATGATAAAAACATCAGGCAAAAAATTTAGTTTCCCCAAAAAATAAAGACTCACGTCCATTAAATTACCTATTAAATTCCTTAAACTCTTCTAAATAGGTGGAAAGATTAACATATTACATAATTTCTTCAAATACAATGTCATGATTTCTCATGGAATGTATTAATGTACGAAGCCCCATAGTAGTATCACCTGTGGGGTCACCCAAAAAATTTGGCATAATACCCATTACATGATGTATCCTAAACCCTCAACATTTCTTCTATCAAGGGATTTGACTTACCGGTAGGAATACATGCATGGTTTAGAGCCTCCTCTTTAGTTCTTGGAGGCTTTTTACCAAGCCCCTTAAGAGAGGACATGGAATGAGATTCTAAAAACACAAATAGGGTTAAAAATTTATCCTGGATAAAGTACATATAAATGATACCATGGAGTCTTACCATCACTGATGAGGCACTTAGCCAAAGATTTTATTCTCTGATGTTATTTCTTTTTCGATAGACAATAGCTAACACTGACCTCCTAAAAAATAGGTATCGAATGGGGAAGTAGAGTTTCTCCCACCATTTTAACCTCCATTATCTACTAGCCCTGGGATAGCTCTCCCAGTTCAGGATACGATTATTTGATTACGAGTGGGGTTCCATTTGGGCCAAATTTTGTTGACGGAATCTCAGTTGATTTCCCTATGGCCCATTGAAAATCAAGACGATCTTCCCCTCAATAGTGGTACTTCATTTTAAATAAAATAAAAGAAGAAGAAAATAGGAAACAAGAAAAGGATAACTTACATCCTCAGCATCAACATAGTCAATACATTCCTCAGAATACAAGTGGTCAACCCATTCAGAAGCACCCCATCTCGAAATTTCATCCATCCATCCCATGGTAGGGATATGGTTATCAGTTTCATAAATAATATTCTCTAATTCTCAGATATAAATACCCACCTTAGTGGGATTATCCTCAAAATAAAGATTGGGTGGGGCTTAAGCATCTCCTATTTATGGAATCTACATCCCAAAACAAAGAAGTGTCCATAAAATCTAAACATTAGAAGGCATGTACTTCTAAAATTAGATTTCCTCTAGTCGCACATATTTAGAGGCGTCCTAGCCTGTCGTGAAGCTGATTTGATAATCTTCAACTTCACAGGATTTACAACTCTCTCCATCATGTTTTAAGGATGGGAAAATGGAATCCAGGTCTATTCTTGATGCTGATGACTAGACCTTCTAGGATCATCCTCAGTTGTAATAGCTCTTTTGATCATAGACGATAGAATGAACCATGCATGAAGTCATTTGGTCGAACTTGGGACCTCATCATCCACACCCTATGAAGGGGACGAAGCACCCTATGGGGGAGATGAAACATTTTTTGGAGGGGGATGAGCCTTTCTACCTCACTTTCCATGCTCGACAGTTGTTACGACCCCAAATATAGGGAAAAATTCTACTAATATTCCCTTGGGATATAATGAAATCCAGACCTAAGCATACCAAGAGGTCAATCCAATGGATGCCACTTGAGTTAGATCCATTACTATAATAATCCACAGCTATCAGGCTACTATTGAGTGATTTTATGATTGGACACACACTAGAGGAGATTTGGTTATCTGTTGTAGGCACTTGAATTGGCGTGAAAACCTATATGAAGCATATGAATCACATATAACCTCACCATTGATACAGATCTCCAGCACACCATCCCTAAAAGAAATCATGTATGATCTTAGATCATCACTAGCCTTTGCATCATCAATAAATCTCCCAATAGTCGAGTCTCTATATGGGAAGAAATTAAACTCCTTGAATAGGTTATGCCTTGTCAAGGTATCACTGGGCTTTATGGATATGGAATGAATACCAAAAATGGCCTGAACAAATGGTCTAAACTAGCATATGGGAATCTCAACCCCACTTAACATGACGTAGGATCTAAATTGGGCTACAAACCATCCCCACAACACTTGGAATGTCCCTTCAATTCTGAAAGGGAATTCTCTACATGAATATGCAGCAGTCATTAGTAAATCTTCTCTAGGATAGGGATTTACAACCCTACGTGCTTATTCTCTGCTAGATTTTCCACAATGAAGAATGTCCCTGGCCTCATGCCACCATTGGAGTCATGGAAAGGCAGCAACTAAATGCTTAGCCACATGGCTTAAAAGCCTAAAAGATGTGTCTTTGTAGGTATGTTGGAATTGGGTTTTTACCCACATTAGTTGTACTCTCCCTTTTCCAAAGTGGGCTATAATTTACTATTGGAGCCCCACTTCTCCATCTTGGGACACCCTGTAGGATTCTTGAAGGTGGGGACTTTCCTCTCTGTCTCCAATAAATCACTTATACATGCTTCAGGATGGATATCCACCATCATACATGGGTCTTATTTCTTAATATCTTGAGGTATCTTCAATAGATCATGCGCCATAATTGGTTTCCTTTCAGTGTCATCCCACATCGATCTTGGTGGGATGAAATCATCATACATATCTCTAAGGATTGGAGCTCTCAAAGATCTTGTGGATATACCATAGGTTGATACCAAATTCCCCATGCATCAATGAGAAAGAGTTAATTTTCAGGCTTCATCATCTTAGCATCTCAAGGATGAATTCAGATTTCCTATATATGTATGTCTGGTCCACCCAGATAGCTTCATAGATGCACAATGCTTTCAAATCAGTCTCAAAGTCAGCAATAGTCTGGCACACTCAGTATTCCCACATCTACTTGGGCCTAACACCCCCTCCCAGACATAGATCCCAGTCTTCCCTCCAACCCTTTAACTTTTATATCTTGGAATCATAGAAGAAGAATGGGTAAAAGTGAGAATTTAATTCAGGCATGTGATGCTTAAAATCCAAAGCACATTGACTATGATGCATGACACAGACTGTGGATGATGTCCTAACATTAATGTATGGACCCATGCCTAAAATGTTTCCAGTAGTGCAGTTAATATAATCTTGAAACCATAAAAGAGGAGTATAATTCTTCGACTCTGGTATGAATAACTCCTTTAGATGGCTATGTCCATAAATTGTAAGATAATTAATTTCAGGGTAATCACGATGATACTTCTTCAGATGACCCACAAGGCCTGGAAGATTGTTATCATGCATGTTATAATAGTAAGGCTCTATAAATTTTACCATATCTACAAAGTGATTTATAGATTGTTCATTAGAAATAGTATTCTTCCTAGTATCCATTTAACCTACAAATAAGAACCAATATTTTCATTAGAAACAATTATTCATTTTAAAAAAATTGTAGAAATGTGGAAATTTGGAAAAGGCATGAGATCATGCAGGGTTCCCACACAAGTGACCTCGCGCAGGTCCCTCACCGAGGAGAAATTATGTAGTTCACTCACCCATATGTACATATCTTATAGATAGGTACATACCTTGTCCATACGAATGATGATTTTGAAAAAAATATTAAGCAGAAGGTCTGTGTGGAACACTAGCGCGGTGAGATTGGAGGTACAAAAATGTGAGGACCGTTCACTAAAACCAGTGGCCCTATTTATAGACACTAGATCCCCTATTCATGGACCATGTGCATGTCCCACCTACATGATTTAACTACATGATAGACCCACATGAGATACCTCCATGATCCAAGGGCCCTTTTCATCCCTTTACCTTAGGATCAAATCATCTTCTTTCAATCAGATCCAATCCCGAGGGTTGGATTTTGTTGACACTCTTTTTTCTCACATGGACAAAAAGGTTTTAAAGGAAAATACATTAAGTGAAGAAATACAAGGATAAAAAATTCACCAAAATCCCTCCATGTAGGTCCCATAGAACAACATCAGTGCACAAGGTACCTATGCATTGGCCTACACAACGACCCTGCATATCAGCCTGCGTGATCGACCTGTACATCACCCTACATGACTGACCTTAAGAATATGGAATTAATAGTGGTATTGGAACCAAAATCCTCCCAGGGTCTAAAATACATAACACCTTCTTGAGGAACCCTTTCCTTCATGGTTGATTAACACTATCATGAGGTACCCTTCCCTAACTAGGGATTTGTGTGAGAAACTTCTAGGAATACATGAGGAAACCCTTGAAGCCTTGAGAAATTCCTCTCCCAAGTATTGTTTCCCAGGTGGTATGTCCCCTAAAACACCTTCATCTCATGCAGGTCTACCTACATAAATCAATCCCAGGCCACACAAGCGTAATAACCCCTTGGATCACTAGCCTCTTCCCTGCACGAACCACTTCTCAGGCCTTCTTATAATCCACCAATAGTAGGGAATCTCTTCCTTTGGATCCCTTGTCTGAGAGGGACCAAACTGAAACCTCTACCAAAACCTCTAGAATTATAAAACCATGGAAAGAGGTACACCAACATGTCTCTCATTTGGGTATACATTCCTTCGGTCAAAGGTGTCATGCACTTGTCTTACCTGATGGGTAGGGTCCTTAGGGTGCATGTGAGTATGAATTCCCTCTGCCATGAGGACCCCAACCCTGAGGCTAGGGTTAGGGATGCCCTGGTCTCAAGTATGAGGGTTAATGACATGTTATTAACTTTCCATCTTTGAGACCTAGGGTCTCTGGTTTCAAGCGAGGATACATGGAATGAGATCCTCCTATCTTCCCCCAGAACCAATTTTAGGGAATCCCTCCTAGAGTAATCCCCTATCCTTTCCTATAGGAGGTTTCAATCTTGATCCTATTTGCTTCATGGGTTTTACCCAGATGGGTATTCCAATGTGACTATCCTATATACAAAATGGGAGAGGGAACAAGCACATAAAATCCCTTTCTTCTTCTCCCGTATCCCCGACCTCTTCCACCATTAGAAGAAGGATTTTGTGGTTTTCTGGATATTTCAATTCCTTTTGTTTCCCACATTCAATCATGACTCATCATGAATCATTTAGTATTAGAGGCTATCCATGATCATGATATCCACATGGTCAGATGCATGTTTTGTCAGAGAATCCTTCCTCAGATCTTCCTCTCACCTTCCTTCAAAGGGACTCCATAATAATGTTCCCTTAAGGCCATGTATCCAACTAGTGGACAAAGAAGATTGTGTGGTCTTCAAGATCTATTACTATATCTTTTTTCTCACACCGAGCATAACTCATGAGGGATTAGAGGTTGGAAATGATCATGAGATCCACACAATCCCCAATCACGGGCATAATTTCAAGTGTAAGCCCTAATTGAACCTATGGGCCTCATATTTGGTATAAGCCCCAACTATGTAACCATACTCATTCACTAGGAAATCCTCCTCAATAGTAATCATTGACTAAACCTCAAGTCACCAGGGCATCCTCCTCAGAAGTAATCCCCAACCAAATCCAATCAATGACATCCTCATTAGAAGTAAGCCCAGACCAAACCCAATCACTAGGGTATCCTCCTCAAAAGTAAGCCCCAACCAAAACTCAAGTCACTAGGTCATCCACATCAGGAGTAATCCCCTACCAAATCCAATCAACGAGCATCCTCCTCAGGAGTAATCCCCAAACAAACCCAATCACTAGGGAATCCTCCTTAGGAGTAATCCTTAACCTATCCTCATATCACCAGGGAATACCCATCAGGAATAAGCACTAAATTATCCTCAAATCACTAGGGAATCCAACTCAAGAATAATCTCCAACTTAATCCTCTTAAAGTTCCATACTCCCCTATGATACAAATCTTCAGAGGAACCACATAGTTGTTAGTCCTCACAACCAAACTACATGGGATTTGATTCCCGTCCAAATGGGATACATAGGAAACCTCATTGAGGTCCAAACCCAACACCCTAAATCAAACATAATTATATCTGGGATACATTACTAGTATATTCTTATCCAAAATGGGAGCCTATATCCATTATATGTTCCTTGGGCTACTTAAGCCTAAGTCCGACACCAAACTTTGTCTAGTCACCTTCTTCCTAGATATTGTTTCGTACATGACGTTAAACTACATGGTTTGGTCCTTATCACCCAAACTTAAAAGGTATGATGTGTCCAATTAAGTGGAATTAAACTATCTGGGTTCTGATTCCTTTCACAAGGATACATAGGAATACCATTTATGGGACTGATCCCAACATCAAAACAACTCTCGTCTCCCTGGATGATGATACACTCCAGAGCACCCCACTGTGTGGCTAAAAACCAGCATCATTGTAATAACGACCAAATAATCTTTAATCAGTACATAAGAGGATACCATTTATGGATAACCTTAGATACATACATATATCTCCATTGATAAAGAAACTCAGATACATACACATGATTCTAAGTTCTATACATGCTAATAATAAATTTATAATTCAAGGGTGACCCACATCATACTTGGGAATTAATGAAGGATTCACATATCTTAAATCTATAAGAGAGTCCCAGATTAGACAATAATTCTCATAAAAAAGGGGTGGTGATCTTGATCTCCCATCCTCTCGACCAACGTGAGTTATTCAGTATCATTAGTCCAATTTCCAAATAAGAACCTACCTTTGGAAAACAGTTCCATGAGTTATCATAGATATTGAACCATTGGGTGTTTCTGAATCTATGAAAAAACCCCATTAGAGACCATTCGGAAGCAGTGAAACCAACATGAATGATTTCATGAAACTAAACCCCCTGTAATAAATCATTGGGAGCAATGATTTCTATCAGAAACAAACCTCTTTCTATGTAATAGGTGAGCCATCATGTGAAACATGATTTGTTCTATATCATCGCCATCATGGATCCTCAACATAAGTAGCTTCTGGGGGTGATTTATGAGTAGGAACTCCTCTAACTAGGTAGGAAAATCATATCCATCAAGTGGATGATCAAAGATACTATCATGTAGAAGATGATACATTGACATAATCTCATCTACTGCAGCATAGTAGGATGCCTGTCTAAAAAACTTACCCTCCTTCGGATCAGACATGCAGTAATATGCTGTAGTCGAGTATGATGTAAATAGATTTAAAATGAATTAAAAAAAGTACCAAAAACAAACTAATGTAAAGTTATTAACTTACTCTTCACTGTGGAGTAAGAAATAGTATAGACTTGTTTCTATACCATGACTTATACTTCAGCTGCTATGATAGATGTAATCACATTGCACACACTCCCTTGATACAAAATGATGCACATCTGTACTAGAGGTTGAGATGCTTAGAATGCCATCAACGTTAGTCAACATCCTGCCTCCTCGTTAGCTTTATGAAATTAAGTGCTACTGATTGTCTAGGTGCAATTGGAATATGATGGACAAACCTAAACTGGATCATGAATCTATTAGGATGGTTCCACTCAACAATATAAAATTGAATGAGAGGCACTATAATTATGGTATCGTGAAGCCCATAAAAATAGTATGTGAGAAGCTAGTCTAATAGATCACAGTATTATAGTGATGAAATATGAAATTACATGTGATATTTGTTAAAATATTTTATTAATAATTTCCAAAAATTATAATATTATGAAATTGATTAGTCAATAGAATAATGTATATACTTACATTACTGGGTAGTATACTATCTAACATGAGACGATATACACCCAAATTGTGTCTCAGAGTCCTGGTGAAGTGATGTGCCTGAATTCACCTATAATTTACAACATTGAAAGTGATAAATAACAAGAAATAGATTATAATAACTCAATTATAATAAAAAAACAATAAATATGAGTGATAATACTAGCATCCACATGAAGTGTCACACAACACATCCATATGAATCTCTAGAACAACAACAATAAGGGATATGGGAGGGATGTGCTCCCATTCCCACATCTAAATGAGGATGAAACATCCCCTATATATCACTATGATTTAATAAGCATGCCGTGCATAATGCCATATATGTGTATGATAAGAATGTAGAAACCCAATTGTATCTCCAAGCCTGATCAAAGTCCTCTAGTAGCCCCAAATACTTCATGTGGACATGCATACCAGAGTGATCAGTGCACAATGTCCCTCCAATGAGCCACAAGAGCACGACACATGATATTCTGATCGTCAGCATCAATAGGTAAATGTGTGAAGTTCATGTACAACCAACTCATAGATAGAGAACCTCTATTCGTGGTACTATTATTACCCAAAATGTTGAGATCAAGAAATCTTTTTACATGCTCAAGACAGTCTCCATGGTTGGTTCCTATAATTGCAACACCCTAGATAGGAAGTCCAATAAAAACTGCCACATCCTCAAGGGTGATGGTCATCTCTCCCTCGAGCAAGTGGATTGCGTGAGTATGAGGTCTTCATATCTCAGTGAGGGAAATAAAAAGGTAATGATACACAAATGTATAATAAAATACACTGAATTAATATAATCTAGAATGGAATAGGTATGGTAAAATATAAGTTGGAGGCAGAATGTGATGATAATGGTGTGCTCTATGCGCCCTAATACATTGAACCTCACAGACCGCTATCACCTCACGTAAACCATGCATATACTGCTCAACGAGTAGAGTATTATCTTCCATCTATACATATGAAAATGAAATATATCTTAAATAAGTGAAAAATAAAAATATAATTATATATTTAGTATAATTTTATGACTAATAGAATGTAGGATATAACATGTATATTCCCATTATTTTATGAAATTTTTCTTAACAAAAGAAAATGGCATTTCTTCATGTTTCTAAAATCATATTTATAATACTTTTAGAAAATTATTTTTCATCTATGCCAACATCCTTTAATGTTTTTCATCTTTCAATAGGGATATGATCGAATGATATGATCCACCTTCTTTATCTGGATAGATTATAATGAAATTATAATGAAATTTTCATGAAACCCATTTCTTTTTCATGGCGTAATTAAGATATGAAGGAATGATGGATTCTATTATATTATTGTGGTATACATAAGTATGGTTTATCATTATGTGATGGGTGGGGTCTTATATAACCATAAAATACATTGGTTAAAGTTTTATATCTTAGAGGTAAACTTTAATTTGATCTTGGTTTGTAAAGGAGTTTTACTTTAAAACCAAATTTTTTCACACATAATTTATATTGGTTGGATCCACCTTATAGATTAGAGATTTATTTCATGTCTAGAACATATACCAATAGGTTAGATCCCAAATGTTGTGCTTCATAATAAATTTATGATTTATCACATTATGGTACATTTCATGGTTATTTTCTCACATGCTTTCCGTATGGTGTATCCATGGATAATTTGATTGATTTCATGTCATATCACATGTACTTGTCATAATCTGTGTTATGTGAATATGAAAGGATTATTATGAAAAATAAAGGATGATTTACAATATGGTTTTATCATGTGAAATTATGTAACATTTAGGCATGTTTATCTTGCCTATTCAAAAATGTCATGGAATTCTAAAAAATGAATAAGTTTATATTAAAACTATGTAATTGATAATATGAAAAGTTTAAATTAGAGGAAGCACATCATCGTGTCCAAGAGTGTGAACTCAATCCAAAAATGTTAGTGCATTGATTCCTATTATTTCCTTCCCTATTAAATATACTGCATCTAAAACATTTCCCTTGTTCTTGAGGCTAGTCCATCTTATTCTACTTCATGATGGACTTTGGTCTCCCTCACTGTCGCAACCTGTTGATGTTAGATATCAATATTGACTAGTCTTTGGGCATTGAGAAATTTTAAAACTCCCCAATAGGTGTATATGGTATAGTATAGTGGTTATAAATGGTGTCAAGTTGATACACTAGATCAATATATGCTTCCCATGATATGTTCATAGTGGAACATGTCAAAATTCCTGGAAGTTTCCATATTGACAATGCCTCACTTCTAGTAATACCACTAGGACTCAACTTCTACTACCTGTTATGGGGTCATAACACTCTTTAACTTCAAATCGATAATATTATCGGTTGAAAAGGTTCACTCTATAGTAAGAAGCCTCTTTAATATTCTTATTAACCTCACGTTTAAAGTGTTATCCGTACCTCTTCCCCTTCTAAATCCTATCAATAGTCTATTTTCCTATTTCAAAAAAGTACTTGACACAATGATAAAATGTCTCTTGAACTAGGAAATTTATAGGTAACTTGAAAATCCCCTTGAAGATGCCATTGATTCACTCCACAATGTTTGTAGTCATGTGTCCATACCTATTCCCCCATTGTATACCAATTACCATTTTATTTTAGAATTCACATCATATAATCATACACTCCCTAATTAGATCTACAAATTTCTTCTAATCAATGTTCAAACCTCGGTTGATTTGGATCATATGCTACACAAAAGTGATCATATTTCACATAAATTAATTTTATCATTATATTAAGATAGTAAAAAATAAGAAAGAGATTGTATACCAAGCCTCGTGATAGCTTTATTCATAGCTTCATCATGGAAAGTTTCTTGCACATTTCTAGTAATGTGTCTGATGCAGTACTAATGATGTGCATTTAGGGGTCTACAATGCACCCTTTTTGGGGGTTATTACACCTAGGCACATCTATGCCAAATCCAAATCCACTTGTACTATACAAATATGGATTTCATTACTCATATAACAACACAATATTTACTTTACTGAAATTTCAGAATGTCTTTTAATATCCTCAAAGATGACACTAATGTTTTGTAGTACAAATTTTAATCTTTATAAAGGTATGTTTATTAGTTTATAAAGAGAATGTGAAACATCAAAAGAATATCCCTAGGAGGGTCAAACCAGGTGTGAAATAAGGCCCATTATCATACACTAGGTTATTCTCGAGTCAAATCCAAATACTCCCTTTTTAGGGTTATTACCCCTAGGTACATCTATTCTAGAGCCACATCTACTTGTAGTATTTAGACAAGGATTTCATTAATCAGATAACCAAAAAATCTTTACTTTACCAAAATTTTAGAATGTTTTCTTATATCCTCAAATATGACACTAATGTTTTTTAGTACAATTTTTAATCTTCAAAAAGGTATGTTCAGTAGTTTATAAAGAGAATGTGAATCATCTAAAATATATCCACTAGGAGTGTCAAACCAGGTGTCTAGTAAGGTATGAATCATATAAATACCAAGAGTAAAAAATCAGGTGTGTAGTTAAACCTCTTTGTCATGTAGTTATCTCTCTTTGATCCTATACTAATTCTATGTTAATCCAAAATTAATCAATATATAATCATTATTTAATCCTATGTTAATCCTTATTTAATCATTAATTAGTCAATAACTAAGCATTCATTAGTTAATAGTTATTAATTAGTTAGTTTAAAGTTAAATAATAATTAGTCATTAATTAATCCTAAGTTAAGCATTACTTAATACTAAGTTAAAAATTAATTATTCTAGAGTTAATCATTCCTTAATAATTTTTAATGAATCCTTAACCACTCGTTAATAATTCACTAAGCATTTGTTAATTAATAGTTATTAAGTAGTTAGTTTATAGTTAATTAATATTTAATAATTAACTAATTATTGTTTTATAATTACTTTATCATTAATTATTTCTAAGTTAATAATTCCTTAATCATTGAATAATCATTCCTTAATAATTCCTTAATAATTATTTAATTATTAGTTAACCATTCCTTAATATTTTGTTAATCATTGGCTAATCATTAGTTAATCATTACTTAATCATTTATTAAGGATTAGTTAATCTTAAGTTAATTATACCTTAATCATTCATTGATCATTACTTAATTAATAATTATTAAGTAGTTACTTTAAATTTAATTATTAGTTAATTACTATTTAATCATTATTTAAGTAATAATTTATAGTTAATTAATAGTTAATTATTAATTAATTATTGGTTAATCATTACTTTATCATTAATTAATCATATGTTAATCATTCTTTAATCATTTATTAATCATTATTTAACCACTCATTAATCATTATTTTATCATTTGTTAATCATTCACTAATCAGTATTTAATTATTACATAATCATTCGTTAAACACCAATTAATCCTAAATTAATTATACATTAATCATTTTTTAATAACTCATTAATCATTACATAATTAATATATATTAAGTATTTAATTGTTAGTTAATTAATAGTCAATCATCAAGAAATTATTAGTTAATCATTATTTACTCATTAGTTAATAATTTGTTAATCATTAGTTAATTATTAGTAAATTATTAGTTAAACATTATTTAATCCCAAGTTAATTAATCCTTACTAATTCATTAATCACTATTTAATCATTACTTAATAAATAGTTATTAAGTACTTACTTTATAGTTATTTATTGGTCACTTAATAGTTCATCACTATTTAATTATAATTTAATAATTAGTTAATCATTATTTGATTCTAAGTTAGTCCTAAGTTAATCCTAGGTTATTCATTATCTAATCATTCTTTAATCCTAAGTTAATCCTTAGTTATTCATTAGTTAATCAATACTCAATCATAACTTTAGCATTAGTTAATCATTAGTTATTTAATAATTAATTATTAGTGAATCATTATTTCACTAATATTTATGCATCATCTAGTTAATATTAATTACTAATTATGCCATTAATATCTAAATACTACTAATTTATACTAAATAATAATTTTATTATAATAATAAATCCATTACTAAGACTGATTATAAATTATTTACTAAAAATTCATAATTAAATAATAATAATTTACTTACTAACATCAACTATTATTTATAAATTATATCTATCTAACTAAAAATATAATTAAATAACATATTTAAACCTAAATAAAAACTAAACAACTAAATAAATAAATAACTTTAAAATAAATAAGAAAAAATACCTCTAACTGATGCTTTACAAATTTCACACATCGCAAATTTCATACTCTATTAAGGCCACTAAAAAAGCCGCGCACAAGGGAGAAAACACTGGATAAATATTAGAGAGAGTGAGAGTGGAATTTAAATAGAGGTGGGATGGATTTAGTGAGGTGAATGGGGTGGGGGTGGGTGGGTGGGTGTATTTTTATAGGGGGTTGGGGCAAAGGAATTAACTTACAGAAATTCCATTCTCCTAATTTAAGGTGAAATTTGCTTTCATGCAAAATACCTTGCACTAAAAATAAGGCGAAAGGTGTTTTTTGGATTAATGCATTTCACCTCCTATGTCATGAAATCAATTTGAGTTGATGAGAGGCAAATATGAAATTTTCCTGAACACCTTTCAGTTTAAGTTGAAAGGTGTTGAGGTGGATCACACCTTTCTGTATGAGTTTAATTTTTCAAATCAAGTATTATTTTAACATTTTTTTTCTTCAGAAAACATATATAAAAAAACTCAGCAAAATCACCGCCAGTTTTCTATTGTCAGAAGATAAAAGAATTAAGGTAAGCCTCTTGAAAACCTCATCCTTATAAAACTAGAGAGGTAACATTATATAAATTCTAAAAATTAGTTGCATGAGGTCACTCCCAAAACAAATGATGTAAATCCTAAATACCCCCACACCAAGAACAACCATCGACAACAAACACCCCCCTTCACAATGAAACATGAGTAGGTAGACTACCCCTTAATAATTTTCATCCAAACACTTCAATCTTAAAAAGATCCTATAACTTCTATATGATCTTCCAAGATATATTATTAGTCGAATATGAAGAACTTTTACAATCCCTTAAAGAATACAAATAGTAATTTTGAGCAACAAAATATGAAAAATGAACTAGAAAATAATCCATTAACATAAGGCCACCAAAACTGATGGCTTCAAACTCAGTGAAAGTGCTTATTGAGAAGAGATCAAATCAGGTTTTGTCTGGTTTCAACGAATAATACTCAATATACATTATGATAAACATCATGAACAAAAAATTAAATATGAAAGATTTTTGACAAAGAATGAAAAAACCAAGAGAGAAAGGTTCATCACATATAATTTATAATTAGTTTATTTAAATAAAGAATTAACTTGTGATGAAATTATTTCTTCATTGATGAATTTTATGATACCTTCACATCGTACCATCATTGTGTCAGAGTAATCGGGGGTAGATTCCTTATAGTAGTGATCCAAACATGCACCATGAACCTCCTAACATCGCTGTATAAATCCATGGGTGCTAGTGCATAAGAACTTAACACTTGCATTGTTTTCTAATGATTGACACAATAATCGCTTCAATATGGAAGGAATATTCTTATTTTCTATAAACTTGAGAGAGGGTGGTGGAGTAGGATCACTATATTCTTGAGAGTGTTATATGAGAAGATATTTATAGGGTTTGAGAGGACTCTCTAGAATTTTTTACACACAATCATTAGAATGGATATGTCTTAGCTATTGAAAGTGGGTGCCCTAGACCCAACTTGTATTGTACTTTGATTACCGTTACATGTATTCAGATTGTTTTTATACATGTGTTTATCTTTCCATGATAGTGCAGGTACTTCTACATCCACTTCATTAATGGAAATGTTCATAGATTACCTGTCACATCAAATGGTTATAGCAGGTCCCAGGATATAATGAGAACCCTGAGATGCCATGACACTAATCTTAAAGTAACGTCTTATGGTCCAGTTACATCATTCTGAAAGGACATAGATTATGTGTGACCATCAGGTGTTGGGGGATCATAAGCATTGAGACTTCTTATCATGAATTTTGTACTTGATGATCTCTAGCTATTGATATCACAAGGATAGACCCGCTTAATAGGAACACCACATGTTTCTGGTGTCATTGGTCATTCCTATCTATAGACATGTGTAATGGTCTCCTAACTTGAGATCAATGTCAATGAATGTCATTTAATTACGTACATTTGATATAAGGCAAAAACCATGGTGATAAATTCGTGGTGAGGTAGTTTGTATTGGGTACTTCATTAATGGCATGGCATTGATTGAATGATCGAGAAAGGATTTGTCACTTCTGAGTTTAAGAAGAGATATCTTGGGCCTGGTTGATTAGGATGGTTGCACCTTCAATAAATCCATGTCCATGGTAGTCGAAGGTAAGACTGTTCAGACAAATCAACAAACAAAATAAATCAAATAAAGAATGATGACACTAGTATGCATTCTGCTTTATTGAGATATCGATGACGAATAGATTAGATTACACGGACCGTGTTCGTAGGAAGGCAGTCGTTGCTTTGACTTTGCCTTATCTCTATAGGGGCCTCGATGGGTTGCTAGAACCCGCTCTAGGTTGGTGATATTATTCACTGGTATTGAGATAAGGGCCTAGAGGGTCACACACAATAGCGCCTTGAGAATCTGCCCTATTCTGGGAATAGGAATTTAGAACTTAGCGGGCCCCGCCAAAGGGTCCGAGCACTATCCAAGTTCTATGGATCACCAAAGAATAAATAAATAAATTAATTATTTGAGTTTAGAATAATTCGTTGAATTTATTTATAACATGTATTTACAAGTTATATAGTAAATACACGTATTAATATTATTCGACTGGATTTAAATATCCTAGGTTCGTTTAATATTAGCAGGAGGAATGAGTTGAGTTAAAGACTCAAATTTAACACGTAATATATTTATATATTACAAGTAAGTGATAAATTGTAAATATTATTTATGGCATAATTTTATTTGTTATAAATAATTATTTATATCACTTATATAGCGGACGTCTATTACACGGGGGCTGGGAACCTATACTGCGTGTTTTAAAACTCCCTATATAAGTGAGAGAGATGCTCTCCCACCATTACTATTCACGTGTCAATATTGAGAGCATCTCTCTCCTCCTGGAATTTAGAGAGAGAGACTCAAGAAAAGAAGGATCTTCAAGATCATCCATCCCGGGTCAAAGCTTCCTCCTTTGTGGTAATCATCACTGTGCTGAAGTGAGCGTCAAAGATCCGCGCTAGCACCCGGATCTTGACGAACGACACACAAGAAGATTCGCGAGGCGTGTGTGGACGATCTAGAGGGCTTCAACGTCGTAGTCTTTGAGCAACATTCACTGGCGTCCTGCACGTCAATTCTGAACAAGGTAAATGTTCAGTTTATTTTTGTGTTCCTTATGAACCTTGAGAGATCCTCAGACCAAGCCAAGACAAGATCACCGGAGTTGACAGGGTTATGTCACTCCAGTGAAGCAGAAAATTTAAAATTCCCGGCACACCTGCTTCCGCTGCGCAGTCCCGGTACCCAAAAGTGGTATCAGAGCGAGCACAAGGTTTTTCTGAGTCAAAAACATTAAAATGCATTAAATTTAATTGCGGGGTGTTAAAATGGTTCATTCAGATTTGACCACGCGTCATTTTGATTTCGAATGATAAAGATACGATCATTTGAAATTTTTAATCGGATCGACGTCGCAAGTTTTTGTTCATTTGATGTTTATCTCAAATTGAGAATTAACATCAAAAATATTTTTATTATAAAATTTTATAATAAATATTTTATTATGTTTATAATAATTATTTTATTATATTTTTATAATAATAAAATATATAAGGGAAGAAGACCAAGACCCCAAATGGGGGTCTTCTTGATTTTAATTTAAAAAAGGAGAGAATAAAAGACCCCAAAATGGGGTCTTATCCCTTTAATTTAAAAAAAGGGGGCTGGATTTTTTGTCTAAAGGACAAATAAATAAATAAAAAGGAGGAAGACCCCTTTGGGGTCTACTCACGCAGCGCACACTGGGAGGCCGAACCCTAGGGTCTCCCTCTCCCTCCGCCGGAACCTCCTCCGCCGAACCAGCCTGCTGCGCCGCGCCGGCCTCCGAGCCCCGCGCCGGCCTCCTCCCCTCACGCCGGCCTCCTCACCTCCACCCCGTGCATGTCAGCCACCCTGAACCCAAGCCACGCCAGCCTCCTGCCTCACACTGGACCTTCCCCGCGGCGGCCACCACCTCCTCCGCGCCAGATGCGGTCCGCGCCGGACCGGTTCCTGCCGGCAGCCGCCAGCCACGTCGGCCTCCCCCCTGCCATACCGCCTAGCACCGGCCAACCCTCATGCCGGACCTCCTCCGTCCGGCCACCCCAAGCCCGCGCCGGCTACCCGAGTCCGTCCGGCCTCCCCGAGCCCTCGCCGGGCTCCTCCTCCGCGCCGGACCGGTTCCGTCCGGCCGACCCGAGCCCGCGCCAGACCAGACAGCAGCTTCACCGGCTCCCCGGAGAAGCCGACTGCCAGCCATGTGGCTAGACGACCTCTTTCTCGGCCTCCTTCCGTTCCCCTCAAACCACATCGGGATATGCAGCCATCACAGGAATCGTTGGACACAGCGGTCACGCCGTGGTCACACCGCAGTCACGCCGCGGACACGCTGCGGTCACGCCGCGGTTCCAGGACGACATCCCGCAGCGGTACGCAGTCTCGTCGGACTCCTCTTTGGCTAGAGGTAACCTTTCATTGAATTAATTTTAATTAATTTAGTTTTTTTGAATTAAATTAATTGGAATTAATTTAGGGGTTTAAATTATTTTTATCCAAAATATTAATTTAATTTAAGTTTAAGAATTAAATTAATGGTTTAATTTAATTTAATTTTTTGGAATTAAAATTAAATTAAACATATGGAACCGATAAAAATAAATTATTTGAATTTAATAAAATTCATTTAATTTATTAGAACACCCTCACATAATTTAAATTTATTGCAATTTAATTTTATTGCGCTTTTACCCTGACTGGTCTTGAGCTATTGACCGAACTATGTATGTCTGACATGTATTCATTTATTTAATTATTTATTCAATGCATGCAATGATTTTAATATTTAATTAGATAAGTGACGGTCTGCGAATCGTCTTTTAATTCAAATATGTATAAGGGCCTGCGCGTCCATTTCACTATTTTTATTTTATACCCCAGACCCCCTCGAATGCATGCGAGTATATTTGTAATTATTTAGTGACGATTTGAGAGGCAGAACCCGCCAAGTTGAGGCAGTAGTCTAGACAGGAGATGGGCGCTTTGCACTGGGGCCAGCAGTGACACGAGTCATGTATCAACTCAGGTATGGATGCCCCTAGGTGATGATTGATCAGTTATCAATCAATCATTATAGAATGCTCAAGACCAGTCGGAATGCATGATTTACTTTATGCACAGTTTATTATTTTATGCGTCTACATGATTATTGCATGATCACATAGGATAATAAACAAGATAAAATGCATAAAGTTGTGACGAATAATTTTCTATTGCATGTTCAGTTGTGAGTGCGACAACCCTGTTTGAACATAATAAATAGAAAAATATTATATTCGTCAATCAATATTAAAAAATACCTCAAAGATATATTAAGTCCAAAATGCCTTCCATATCTCCCATCTAAACAAAACCGGCTGTTTGGGTGCTCATCAGCCTTAGTTGAGAGTGCCTCTTACTACCGGGGCGTTTATATGTGAGAAATGGGTCGACTTAACTAAAGTGAGTAGTCAATGATTAGACTTAGATAACTTGCTATCACTTTAGAGGAAAGAGTTTGAGGGAATTAAGTTCAAATTCCAAAAGCTGGGACTTTACTCAACTACACAAGGAACCACAAGAACAAGTGGTTGGCCAGCATAGCACCTACCTTGAAACCCTCTAAGTAGTGTCGTATCCCTAGCTTGTAGACTACAAGGGAGGTTTCGAGGATCCTTGCCACTAGAATGCTCAAGCGATATAGTATTCCGAATCTAATAGCGAGGGATGTTAAGGTTCGTTAAAATAGTGGGAGACATTAAATGATATAATAATTTATTAATCAAAAAATGTCAAAAGGTAATCAAGACAAAGTACTAACTACTAAATGTTTATCTGATGTAGATTCAAAATGGAAATCACCAACACCACAAGTAATTTATCACTGCGATTGATTTGGATAAAGAAAATATCATGACTGACAATAACTTCCAGGAGTGGTACATGCACTTGCGCATAGTACTATGCCAAGAAAAGAAGTTATATGTGCTGGAATCCCCAATTCCTGCTGAGCCTCCTCAGGGAGCAAGCAAGATGGAAAAAGATAAGTGGAAAAAGCATGTAGACGATGTGCTTGATGTACAATGCATCATGTTGTCATCCATGTCCAGCCAATTGAAAAAAATGCATGAGGAAGAGGACGCCTACAAGATGCTTTCACATCTCCAAGAACTATATGAGGAGAGGGCTAGTCAAGAATGGTATGAGATATCAAGTGCGCTTTATAAGTGTAGACTAGCAGAAGGGCACCAAGATGGTCCTCAAGTACTCAAGATGATTGGGTATATTGAGAGGTTTGAATCCCTTGGGTTCAAACTGAACCAAGAACTAGTAGTGGATCTCATTCTTGCCTCTTTACCGTCAAGCTTCTTGACTTTCATTATCAATTATAATATGAATGATATGACAAAGCCGCTCCCAGATCTTTTGGATTTAGTTATCCAAGATGATAAGGACATGAAAAACACCAATTCAACTGTCCTTATGGTGAACAAGAAAAACAAGGGCAATGCAAAGGGGTCTAAGGCCAAGTTAAGTCCAAAGACACCAATGCATCGTCCTGCAAAGAAGCCAAAGATTCAGAGGCAAAGTAATGAGCAGGAAGCTGTCTGCTTTGGATGTGGCAAGAAAGGCCACTGGAAGAAGAATTGCAGAGCTGGGAAGAAGAAGCAAGCCGATGCTTCTACTTCAGGTATTTTTGTCATTGAATGCAATCTATCTTTATCTACAAGTTGGGTATTGGATATGGCATGTGGTTCATACATTTGTATTCATATACAGGAACCAAGTAGGTTCAAGAAGATTGCAAAAGGTCAAGTGGATATCCGAGATGCAAATGGTGCAAGTCTGGAGGCCTTGGTAGTGGGAGACAATAACTTGACTTTACCAACTGGTTTGGTTCTTGTTTTAAACAATTGCTATTATGTATCGTCTTTTACCAGGAACATTATCTCTGTGTCAAGTTCAGACACTATGGGTTTTTATTTCAAGTTTGGAAATAAAAGTTGTCTCTTTTATAGGGATAACATATGTTATGGTATGGAACATCTTAACAATGGTTTATATATGCTATAATTAGAAAACTCAGTAATGGGAATCAATGAAAAAAACAACCAACATGACTCAAATAACACCCGCCTATGGAACTTCAGGCTTGGTCATGTAAACGAGAAGCGATTACGAAGATTACATCAAGAAGGGTATCTAGACTCAGTATAGTTAGAACCCTTAGATGTATGTCAATCTTGTTTACAAAGAAAGATGACCAAATAACCTTTCTCAGGAAAGGGAGAAAGAGCCAATGCATCGCTGGAATTAATACATACCGATGTATGTGGTCCATTTCCTATAGAGGCAAGGGGTTGTTTTATATACTTCATTACTTTTAACAATGATTATAGTAGGTATGGATATATCTACTTAATGCTGTATAAGTAAAATTACTTTCATTTCTTTAAGGAATACCAAAATGAAGTAGAAAACCAACTTGGTAAGAAGATAAAATCACTTCGCTCAGACCAAGGCGGAGAATATTTTAACCAAGCTTTCATTTATCACTTGAAGGAGTGTGAGATAGTATCCCAAATCACTCCTCCTTATACACCACAATGGAATGGTGTTAGTGAAAGGAGGAATAGGACCTTGCTTGACATGGTCAGATCAATGATGAGTCATACAACTCTTCCATTATCCTTTTGGGGATACGCCTTGCAGACAGCAGCATATACCATTAACCGAGTACCAACTAAAGCTACAGATGGGATTACATATTAGTTATGGTATGGAAAGAAACCCAATCTGACACACATGCATGTGTGTGTGGGGGGAGAGGCATTTGTCAAGACTTTACCAAGTGACAAATTAGCATCCATAAGCACTAAGTGCATCTTTATAGGTTATCCTAAGGAAACTAGAGAATACTACCTATATAACCCTTTAGATAGAAAAGTAATTGTAGAAAGATACGCCACATTTCTAGAAAGGGATCACATTTCTACTATAAATAGTGGGAGGAAGATTGACTTCGATGAAGTTAATGCTCCAGATGCACAAGAGTTGGTAGAGGAAAAATCTCCACAAGAGCAAGTGGAAGAAGAAATTGTTCCTAAGACACAGATACTGCGTAGGTCTACGCGAGAGGTTAGAGAACCAGATTATTGTGGTTTTCTTGTCACTGAGTCAGGTGACACAATAATCCTTGAGGATGATGAACCTCTAACATACAAGGAAGCAGTAGAAGGCAAAGAAGCTTCTACATGGCAATAAGCCATGAATTCTGAGATGGAGTCTATGTACCAAAATCAAGTTTGGATTTTGGTAGACCCTCCAGCTGATGTAAATCCCATTGGATGTAAATGGGTATTCAATAAGAATATGGACATGGATGGTAAGGTTAATACCTTTAAAGAAAGACTGGTTGCAAAGGGTTTCAGACAACATCAAGGCATTGACTATGATGAAACCTTCTCACCAGTGGCAATGCTTAAATCCATCAGAATATTGCTTGTAGTAGCAGAATTTAATGATTATGGAATTTGGAAAATGGATGTCAAAATTGCTTTTCTAAATGGGATGTTGGTTGAAGAAGTCTATATGACTCAACCCGAAGGTTTTGTTAAGTCAAATAATTCTAATAAAGTATGCATGTTTCAGAGATCCATTTATGGATTGAAGCAGGCATCAAGATCATGGAATGTACGCTTTGATGAGGCCATAAGAGATTTTGGTTTTGTAAAAAATGAAAGCGAGCCTTGTGTCTATAAAAAGGTTTAAGGGAATGCTATCGTTTTCCTAGTTTTATATGTTGATGACATATTAATCATGGGAAACAAGGTGCGAGTCTTACAGTCAGTTAAGACTTGGTTAAATGAATGCTTCTCTATGAAAGACTTAGGTGAAGCAACCTAAATTCTAGGGATCAAGATCTATCAAGATAGATCTCAAAGGATGCTTGGCCTAAGTCAAAGTACATATATTGACAAGGTACTCAAAAGGTACAATATGGAACAATCCAAGAGAAGATTGTTACCTATGTCACATGGTGTAAATTTCTCCAAGAAAATGTGTCCACAAACACAGGAAGAGATTGAAAGAATGAGTAGATTCCCTTATGATTCGTTAGTGGGTTATATCATGTATGCCATGCTATGTACTAGGTTTGATGTTGCCTTTGCTTTAATCATGGTGGGTAGATATCAAGCTAATCCAGGAGAGCTGCACTGGACAGCTGTTAAAACTATCCTTAAGTACTTGAGGAATAATAAGGATATGTTCCTGGTGTATGGAGGATATGAGGAACTAGTTGTGAGGGGATACACTGATGATAGTTTCTAGACAGATCATGATGATATGAAATCACATTCAGGATACATCTTTTGCCTGAATGGTGGTGCAGTGAGATGGAGAAGCTCAAAGCAGGCTGTGGTTGCTGATTCTACAGCAGAGTCTGAATATATTGCAGCTTCCGTTGCAGCAAAGGAAGTAGTCTAGATATGTAGATTTATCTCAAAAATTGGTGTTGTACCTAGAAGTGCAGACCCTGTTCCCGTATATTGTGATAATACTGCTGCAGTGGTGCTTTCCAAGGAGCCCAAGTCTCACCAGAGGACAAAGAATATTCTCCAGAAGTTTCATCTTTTGAGGGATTTTACTCAAAGAGGTGAAGTGACACTTAGCAGAGTAGCCATAGAGGACAACATGGTAGACCCCATGACTAAATCCATTTCTCAGCAGAAGCATGATTCACATGTGAGAGCTAGCAGATTGAAACCTGTTAGTAGTTGGCTCTAGTGAAAGTGGGAGTGTTGAAAGTGGGTTCCCTAGACCCAACTTGTATTATACTTTGATTACTATTACATGTATTCAGTTTGTTTTTATACATGTGTTTATCTTGGCATGATAGTATAGATACTTCTACATCCACTTCATTAATGGAAATGTCCATAGATTACCTGTCACATCAAATGGTTATAGCAGGTCCCAGGCTATAATTAGAACCCTGAGATGCCATGATAGTAATATTAAAGTAACGTACTATGGTCCAGTTACATCATTATGAAAGGACACAGATGATGTGTGACCATCAGGTGCTGGGGGATCATAATCATTGAGACTTATTCTCATGAAGTTTGTACTTGATGATCTCTAGCTATTGAGATCATGAGGACAGACCCGCTTAATAGGAACACCACATGTTTTTGGTGTCATTGGACGTTTCTATCTACAGACATGTGTAATGGTCTCCTGACTTGAGATCATTATCAATGAATTCCATTTAATTACGTACATTTTATATAAGGTGAAAACCATGGCGATAAAGTCTTGGTGAGGTAGTTTGTATCGGGTACGTCATTAATGGCATGACATTGATTGAATGATCGAGAAAGGATTTGTCACTTCCGAGTTCAGGAAGAGATATCTTGGGCCTGGTTGATTAGGATGGTTGCACCTTCAATAAATCCATGGCCATGGTAGTCAAAGGTAATACCGTCTGGACAAATCAACAAACAAAATAAAGAAAATAAATAATGATGAAACTAGTATGAATTTTGCTTTATTGAGATATCGATGATGAAGATATTAGATTACACGGACCGTGTTCTTAGGAAGGCAGTCGTTGCTTTGACTTTGCCTTATCTCTATAGGGGCCTCGATGGGTTGCTAGACCCCGCTCTAGTTTGGTGATATTATTCAATGCTATTGAGATAAGGGCCTAGAGGGTCACACATAATAACGCCTTGAGAATTTTCCCTATTATGGGAATAAGAATTTAGAACTTGGAGGGCCCCGCCAAAGGGTCTGAGCACTATCCAAGTTCTATGGATCACCAAAGAATAAATAAATTCATTAATTATTTGAGTTTAGAATAATTCGTTGAATTTATTTATAACATGTATTTACAAGTTATATAGTAAATACACGTATTAATATTATTCGACTAGATTTAAATATCCCAGGTTCGTTTAATATTAGCAGGAGGAATGAGTCAAGTTAAAGACTCAAATTTATCACGTAATATATTTATATATTACAAGAAAGTGATAAATTGTAAATATTATTTATGGCATAATTTTATTTGTCATAAATAATTATTTATATCGCTTATATAGCAGACGTCTATTACACAGGGGCCGGGAACCTATACCGCATGTTTTAACTCTCCCTATATAAGTGAGAGAGATGTTCTCCCACCATTACTATTCATGTGTCAAGATTTAGAGCATATCTCTCCTCCTGGAATTTAGAGAGAGAGACTCTCAAGCAAAGAAGGATCTTAAAGATCATCCATACCGGATCGAAGCTTCCTCCTTTGTAGTGATCATCGCTGCGCTGAAGTGAGTGTCGAAGATCCGTGCTAGCACCCGGATCTTGACGAATGGCGTGTGAGCATATTCACGAGGCATGTGTGGATGATCTAGAGGGATTTGATGTCAGAGTCTTCGAGAAACATTCTCCGGCGTCCTGCACGTCAATTCTGAACAAGGTAAATGTTCAGTTTATTTTTGTGCTCCTTATGAACCTTGCGAGATCCTCGGACCAAGCCAAGACAAGATCACCGGAGTTGACAGGGTTATGTCACTCCGGTGAAGTAGAAAATTTAAAATTCCAAGCCCACCTACTTCCGCTGCGCAGTCCCGGTACCCAACATTATCATGGTTAAAGAATGTTATAATTAGGTTTAAATAGAGTAAAGGTTAGAGAATAATAATTGCACATAGGACCTTATGAGTCTATTAATCTTAAGAGAACCCCATGTCTAAATAATAATAATAATAATATTATTTTCTTGACATGTGCTAAACTCACAGATAAATAAATATTATTTCCTTTAATAAATAAATTAATATCTATTCATATAATATTTAATATGTCATTTCTCACTAGATTAATAAACTATGTTCTCCAATAACCCTTAAAATTTATTAAGCCTTGTATAATGTATCTTTATTTAATTAAATAAACACCATTTCATTATTCATCAATAAATTAATAAATATTATATTCACTAAAATAGAGAATAAATATTTATTAAATATTCAACTCACAAATATTCTCTTAAATAACTCGTGACTAAATATATGAGATCAACTAAAAATAAATAATTATTTAACCATGTATGAGAATAATATTTATTCTACTTGTTAAATACAAACATATTTTAACTAAGGTTCTGGATACACTTAGAGTGTGGCATTCTAAGACTCTTTCTCAGTAGCATTAGAAAAAACCACTTAAATTCTAAGGTTATCGTCTAACAATATGTCAAGATTACCATATAGAAAGAATTTAATGGTGTAACAATATAAAACCTCATACAAACACTCATTGTGTTATATAATCCCTTTGTATCTATATATCATTCAAGAAGGTCACATCACATGTGTCGTAGAACTATATGGTCGAATTATATTTCTTTAACTTTTAATAAATGAACATGTTGATAACACACCATGACCATAGATTTATCAAACAATTATATTTTAGTCAAAATACCTGAGATATATACTTCCATTATATGGGAGGGAAAAATCCTTTCTTCATTTATTTATTAATACCATAATACTCATGATGCACCCAATGTATCCTACCTATCTATGAGAATATGTCATTATGGTTTTCATCAATACATAAAAGTACGCAACTCATGATATGCATTAATAATAATATCAAGTCTAAGGACCATTACACACATCTGTAGATAAGAATATATAATGACACAAAAAACACATGTAATTCTTATTGGCGGGACAAATTATCTGTAAGATCCAATGTTTTATGAGTTAAAACTTTTAGAATGAATTTGAATTTTCAATTACTGGATAGGTAAAATATTGAAAGAAGATTCAGAAGGGAATTAAAAATGTTGGAATGCCTCAAAGTGATGTTTTTAGACATGGAATGAGGATCATAAGGTGGTTCATAGGTTTTAGTATCACCCCAGGGGTTCGGGACCCAAAGTTAAATTTTTGGCAAAGTGAAGCCTAGGGAACATGGTTGGCACACAATTAATGTTAACCATGAGGCTTAACCTTGTGGACTAGTTTGTATAAGCGCACGGGTCGGGAAAATATGCGGTAGGCCAGATAAAATTTTGTGGGTGTATAAAATTAATTTCAAACATGTCACAGGTTGGAACATGGTCTATTAAACCTATGCTATAACTGTGAAAGGTGTGTTAGGCTCAAACAGTGGAGGTTAATTATTAACACATGTTCTGTTAAACCATTCTCCCTAATAGTTCAAGGTGGTTGTGCCTCAAAGAGTAGAGGTGCATGGTTGGTGCATTGTTTGGCCAACCGTGTGGCCAAACCATGTGGCCTATTTAAAAGGGTGATTTTACCCTTTTTTCCCCTATGGGATTTAAGAGGTCATACCCCTATTTTCTTCCCTTTTCCCACCTCATGTGATATAAAACTCCTTTACTCTCTTTGTCTTCTTGAAACCCCATCAAGGGGGTTTTCTTGGTGGCCTTACATGATGATTTTAGGTATGATTTCTCCTATGGAAGCCTCTATTTATCTTATTATCCCTCTATTCTTAATTTTTGACTCTATATTTAGGAGTTTACATTCTGATTCTATGAGAGTATGGTGTAATTAGATACCGGTGTTGGATATTTGGATCTACATATCAAAAGGGTGACCGAGAGGCCGTTTTCACTTTGTTGTGTGTCATTTCTTTGAGGTATGTCACTATGGTGGTTTTATAAAGATTTAAATATTTAATTTAAATTTTTTAGGTATTTGTTTTGATGATATTTCTTTGGAATTATGCTTTGTTAGAGGCTGGGAATGTGTTGTGGGTTGTTGGAGAGTATTTGGTCATGGTTTTAGTGAAATAGGATCGACTAATGAGGTTTTGAGATTTATTACCTTATATAGTTTATTTTTTTAATTTTTTATTGTTTTTTGAAATTAATTAATTAATTATAATGTAATTATAATTAATTAATTTTTGGTTGTTTGGTTGTGAGGAAAGACTCGTATGTCTTAGATGAACTTGGATGGACCTTGACAACTACCGCTAAACCTTGGAAAATAAATGGGAAGCTTCCTAAAGGTATGTGGTCTTTCATACTTTCCCTATGAAATTTATGAATGTTTATGGTAGTATTTGAATGCTTGAGACCACCCCCAAGGGAGACTCCCCCTGTTTAAATTTATTTATTTAAATGTTTAATTAAAATGGATGATGCTAGGGGACACTAACAACCCTTGTGCGCTAGCCTCATGCCTTGGACCCCAAAGGCCGAGACTTAAACCCTCGAGACACCGAGTATCCTCCAGACCCCTTCAGAGGTGAGACTACACCTGGTGAGGCATGTTAGCCCTCGTACAGGCCTAGGTGGAAAGACCTTAGGTAGACCGATATCGGGTTGAATGAGTAGACCATCCCAAACCGACCTTGAGCATCGATATGGTCCATGTTCCATCTCATGAATATTTATATTGTGGAAAGACCCCATGTATATGGAAAGGTTGTGATACCCTTATTAAGATGTCATTGGGCATTACGTGATGACACATCAGGTGTTGAACTGAGACCAAAACTCTATCCTAAAGGATCCCAAGGGGGATTCCTCTACTCCTATAATATTTTTGAGGGTCCCAAGAGGGATCATTATGATTCCATTCTAAATTCAAGGATCCTTTAAGGGATACCTCTCTGTGTATTGGCCTAAGGTACCCCAACGGGCACCTCATTGATTAATTGACCATGAGTGAGTGCGTCATGGGTCTAGGTAGAGATGGTAGTGGGTGTCACCTGGAACCCGTTTTTGACATTTTCCTGAGATTTTGTGGCAATAAAGATGGATTTAGGCATTCAAAAAACCCTATAATCTTATTTATTATTTCACTCAGTTACTGTTGCTGCATCTATTATTCCAAACATACTTCTTTGAACTTAGCCTATGGTCCTGATGTGATGATATGAAATGGTGGGGATGCCCATAGGTATTTCTTGAGATCTATATTATGAACATTATTGACTGAATGATACTATTTTTGGAAGTACCATTTTTCATTTGGATTCCTCCCTATATAGGGGTAATATAGGTGGTTACTGAGAGTGTCTCAGAACCCCTCTTACATTGGTGTAACCCTATGGATGGATAGATCGCTAGGATCTATGTGTCACTAGAGGTTATCGGGTGGGCGCATTTTCACCGAGCATAGGATGTTTATTCCATACCCATAGATTGATGATGACCTCCTTGATACAAGGACTAGGATACTCCCTATATTTGGGTGGACACACTGTTACTTCATTGCCCAGATTTTTTTGGGAATGGGATATTGAGTTGGTTATTGAATGATGTCGATTTAGTATCTCAGATCTGGAGAGTATTCCTTACATATCTCCTAAGTTTCACCCTCCATTATAGATTATTAGAGATCTAATGACATTATTGCCTTTGGATTGAGACTTAGTAATAATACATTAGACTGGAATACACATGAATTGAATGTTATGTCATAAAACTCAATGATATATTTATAGGATGTCTAGTTGATACCTAGAATCCTTCATTATATTTATTGGAGGAAAGTACAGGTGATCCCAGAGTTAGGGATTGTATCCCCCCTATGGTGACATAGCTTACTCAAATATATTTCCAACACTGGCTGAAGTAGGTATGGTCGATCGGGATTATTAACCCAAGGATTGAATAGATTACGCATGGTTTGAGTGGCATGACATCCAGCTCAATACCTTATTCAATGTATGTCTATTAAATCCAAATAAAAAACCTAAGGATCAACTATGGTTTTATTATATTCTTTTATTTGTAGTTATGTCTCATCTAGGATGAGCATATTTCACGAGCATGTACTTATGATAGAAGGACTTGGTACAATTTTTTTATTTAGTTTATTTTCAAATACTAGTTATTATTATTTTTATTACCCTAATGAGTATCTCACATACAATTACACTACATTTAATAGCTATGTATGGGACTATGTTGATTGTGTCCTACTGAGTCATGTACTAACACCTTTATCATGCTTCCATTGCACTAGGGTACCCAAGTAGACGTTCACTTGGTTGTAGGAACAGGATGGGATGAGTCCTGACACTGATCGAGTAGGACAGTTCAAATATGTATATGAAGATCGATATGTGATAATACTCACTATGGGAAGTAGAACCTTGTAATTTTATTTTTATTTCTTTTTATTTACTTCTGTATATGTGGTTGGACCAGTGGGTGATCAATGTTGTATGTATGACATGGCTGTTCAGGCCTTTACTGCATTTTGTTCATTATTACAGTCTTATTTATATTTATTTCTCCTACAATATGATTATTTACTAATATGAATGATGTTGGTTATATCTAATGTTTTTATTACTCTAATATGAGGATATGGTCTCCCCATGGACACCCTAGGGCCTTGTTTCTACTCGACATCCTCTGGAATATGGGGATGTGCTCTTAAGGCCTTGTTGAAAACCAGTTTGGCTATTGTTCATAGAGTGATTTAGTCCAGGATATGAAAAAGTAGCATTAGAGGGTCTCCTTTCCCATTGATTTACTATTTTGGGATATTGTAGATAAATGGATATGAGACTGGTGCATCGAGAACACTTATTCTATTAATAAGTACTAGTTTCTAGGGATATGGTATTGATGTTCTTGGTTTGTGATGTTATAATTGAGTATGATTTTCTCTTCGAGAAACAAACATGTGGTGTGAATTTTATGATTTATTATTGGATATCTAGATCTCAACCCATTAGTGAGAGTCCAATGATTGATTTTTGACTCTTGGCCGATAGAGGCAATCACATTTGTTCATGCATCATATTTAGCACATAGGGTCCACATGTTATAGGTCTAATAGTGTGTGATTTATATTTATAACGACTAAGGTAAATTGTTTAAGTTTCAAAAAAAAATTAAATGGTGTTTTTCATATATGTTATTAGTGGAATTATACTTAGTTGGACTACCTTGTTTCATTTCTTTATGATAGGATATGTGGACTATTTTATAATGTGACTTGGAGATGGTGATGGATATACAGTACCTTCCACACAGGAGGTGCATTGACCCTTGGTATGTAAGAATGGGTACTTAACATATTACCATAACTTTGATAGGTTTCTAGGGACATGTGGCTCCTTATAGAGGGATAGTTAGGAGAACCTTGTTGACCTGGGCAGCTAATGCCATTTTAGAAGACCCTTTGTGGGTGTATACTTTTCAGGTGTGGTTAACTAAAGATTTGTAATAACCTATATAAAGTTTTCCCATCTACCTTTCTATGATATTTCACTTAACTAAACCTTTTTTATGGTTATCTAGTCAAATCCTCTAGTGGTATGATAATAGGTACCTAAACGTTTATAGTGATCTGGAACCTCGAGGGGGTATCACCGTATACGGATGCCCGATGAGGATTAGTTCATTATATTCATTTGTACTTAACAATGTGAACCTCAAGAGAGCACACCTATATGAGTATTCTTAGAGAGTATTAGGGATTGGTAGGACGATGCTTGGTAGGTGATGCCTTAAATGTTTAAGAAATTATAATCCTACCTCAGTTATAAGTCAATAATGGGTTACACTTAAATGGGGTTCCAATTACAACTTAAGGGGTGTTTTCCTCTATAAATTGGAATTGAAAACATGTATAATTGAACCCATTATGATAGGTTTTTTCCATTTCATGTCGATGATCTCTTTAATTACCTTTTTTATTACCTCTTTTAGAGAATTTTTCCAGGTTCATTAGATGCCATGTTATGAGACTTGATTGGTAGGGCTTGGTGGGAAACGTAGAGGCTATTAGTTTGACTTGAACCCCAATGACTTAGCATTTGGTTTGATCAAGGGAAACCTAAAATAGGGGTTGTCCCTATTTTATAGATTCTTTTAGCAATAGTGATCATAGTTTCATGCTCTTGTTGAGATAGATTCATGGGAGGTGATTAGGTTTTGCAATATAGACAGGATGATGCCTTTGGTTTCTGACGAAGCACCAAGGGTGCTTGGGTATCAATATCGGATTCTAAAGTTAGGACTATTTGGTTTCATGCCCATGTTAACTAGTGGTTATGTGGTTAATTATTTAATTTTTGAAAATAACGATGTCCGAAGGGCAGTTGTGGAGTAAATCGGGGCACGGTTGAGGTGATCAATTTTGAAGAAGAGTTCCAAGGGTGATCCTAGTGTGGTAATACTACCATCTTGTGCCACATGATCAACTTGAACTTGTAATGTTCCACTCATGGGAGTTTTCATCAAGTGGCATGATATTGTACACCCATTGTACATCGGGTGGCATGAGATTGTACACCCATTGTGTAGGGTGATTTTGGTTCATGCTAGTTGCACATAGTAAGTGTTTATAATGGAATGCTGGTGAGTTGCTGGGTGAACGATGAGGATTGATGGGTTTGAATATGATGCTTGTGGGTGTGGTAACCTGAATATTTGGATGGATTAAGGGAAGTGCCCCGTGTTGAGGGATATCTTGGAAATAAATTATGTGTTGTGAGATGGTTTAACTGAGGATGAACCTTGACATGCACTGTCAAGAGACACAATGTTAGGGGTTAGTTAAAGGAAAGTGAAGCCTAGTGACATGAGAATGGATAAATAGGAGCAATGTGCATTTAATAATATAGTATTACAAGGAAAGAATCGAGGGTGGTGGCCCCATTATAAGTTGAAACTCAACAAATGGCATGGATTCCATTTCCATGGGCCTGGAACAGGTGATAGGTGATGTTTGAGATGATGCTCGGGTATGAGTGGGTTTAAACCCATACCAGTTGTTGTGTCTATAAATGGTTGGGACATGGGCTGTGGTGATCAGTGACTTTATTTTATGGTGCAAATACTATGATTATCCTAAGGTGGGGAGTGGGACGTTGGTCACTAGTGTGTAACCCTCATGTGAATAGGGTTGTGTGAGGGTGAGACCGATCATTGGATGATCATTTTTTCTTCAGATTATATTGGATAAATGGAACTGGGTACTTTTGAATTTCTCAATAAATTCCAGGAACATGTTCATATATAGACTTGGGTGGAGTCTAAGCATGGGTATCAGGCCTAAGATAGCTTATGATGATCCTAGGGTATTGGGACAAAAATGTCATGGTGTTCATGTTGTGGAATGATAATGGAAATGGATAGGGTATATTTTGTCTAGAAAATATCACCAAAATTTGGTTATGAGATTCAGTTAGTGTTTTTGGAATGATCTCAGTGTGCCTTATGATAAAGGCATCAGAATCGGGTTCTGGTGTTGCATCAGCTACTAAATTTGATCGTTTTCAAGAATAGTCATCTAGAGGTACTTCAAATTGATTTCTCTTAGATAGTTTTATGAGGTCAGTGAGGAACCGCATTGAGAACACCATTAGGATGAGATAATTATTGTTTAAATTTTAGATGATGCTTTTTAAGTAAAAGTTGGCGCAAACAGGCTAAGCATGTTCAATTGGAATTTGACTATTTAGATCAAATCAAGGACCTGGGGCAACATAATCATGTGATATTAGGTGGAGTGAGTTGAGAAATGTGCTAGAAGTGATGTTAGAATTCTAGGGATGTGTTTTTGTAAGAAATTTAGATGGTGGAAGTATCATGGCTCAAAATTTTTCATTTAAATAAAGAACCTATGGTGTAGAGAACCATAGACCGGTTGATGATCCAGATGATTATGTAAAGGTAGTTCAGATTTAATGGGCTAAAATAAGTTCTATCTCAATGTTTTTATAATGGTTATGAGTGTTGGATCAAGTTTTTGGTGCATTAAACACTGTATGTTTAAAGTGGCACTTGAAATATGTTTTAGGAATTTAGAAAGAAATGTGGATATTTGAGATGGAATTCACGATTATAGTAGATTAGGTTGTTTCTTTGCATGAACACCAAGGATTATTCAGGATGATAAGTATTAAGGTGGGGAGGTTGTAAGATCCCATGTTTTATGAGTTGAAAAATTTCATATGCAATTATAATTTTCAATTACTGGACATTTCAAATCTTGATTAGAGATTCAAAATAGAAATTTGAAGGTTGGAATTCCTCAAGGTGATGTTTTTATATGTGGAATGAGGATCATAAGGTGGTTCAAAGGTATCAGGAGAGGGTTGAGGACCTGAATTCAAATTTTTGGAATAGAGCAGACTAGGGTGCATGGGTGGTACATAGTTAGTTCCAACCATGTGGCCTAACCATGCAACCTAGTTTGTATAAGAACATAGGTTGGGAATCCATGTGGTAGGCTAGAGGAAACTATGTGGGTGTCTGTAATTAATTAAAAACATGTCACATGGTTGGAACATAGTATATTAAACCATGTTCCATTCCCATGCAAGGTATGGTAGGCTTGGACAATGGAGGTGCATGGTTAGCTCATGGTCTGTTAAACAATGTACCCTAACCGTGTAAGGTTGGTGTGCCTTAGATAGTAGTGGTACAAATTTAGTGCATAGTTTGGACAACTGTGTGACCATACTATGTGTACCATTAAAATGGTGAATATACCATTTCCCTTATAGAATTTAAGAAGGAAACCCCCTCTTTTCTTCCTTTTTCCTCCGTCTCCAGAGCCGAACCTTCTATATTCTCCTTGACTTCTTCAAACCCCATTAAGGGGGTGTTATTGGTGGCCTTACATGGTGATTTGAGGTATAATTTATCCTCTTGTATCCTATCTTTCTCTTATACTCTCTTCATTCTTAATTTTCAGTTCCTTGGTTAGGTATTTCAATTACAATTCTACCAGATCATGGTGGAATTAGATATCAGTGATGGGGTTTTTTCTCTGCCAAGGGAAAGGGTGACCCGGGAGGCATTTTTCACTTCGTCACATGTTATTTCATTGAGCTATGTCACTGTGGTGATTCTACAAAGATTTAAAGATTTAGTTTAATTATTTGGTGTTTTTTGACATAGTTTCTTAAGCATTATGCTCGGTTCAATTTTGGGGATGTGTCACGAGTTTTTGTTAAGCGTTTGGTCACAGTTCCAACCTAATAGGATCAGATGGTGAGGTTTCAATATTTATTACATTATAGTTTATTTTTTTTAATTATTTATAGTTTGTTGAGATTAATTAATTAATTATAATGTAATTATAATTAATTAATTTCTGGTTGTTTGGTTGTGAGGCAGGACTTCATATGTCGCAGATGTGCTTGGATGGGCCTTGAAAATTACTTCCGACCCTTAAAAAATAAATGGGAAGCTTCTTAAAGGTGGGTGGTATGTCATAATTTCCCTATGGTATTTATTCATGTTTATGGTAGTATGTAAATTCTTAGGCTTTACCTTGAGGGTGACACCCCCTGTTTAAATTTATTCATTGAAATGTTTAATTAAAATGGATGATGCTAGGGGTCACTAACAACCCCTATTTTCTAGCCTAATGCCTTATCCCCTAATGGATGATACTTAGACCCTTGAAACATTGAGTAGCCTCTAGACCCCTTAAAAGGTGAGGCCACACCTGGTGAGTAATTTCATCCCTCAGACAGGCCTTGGTGGACAAACCTTTAGGCCGATTGAGACCGGTTTGGATGAGTAGACCATCCCAGACTAACCTTGAGCACTGAGATATGCCATGATCCATATCATGACCATTTCTATTGTGTCAAGACCCCATATAGATGGAAATTCCATTCTACCCTTATTATGATGCCGTGGGACATGATGTCCTAGTCATCATGTGTTGACCTGAGATCATGACTATGTCCTAGAAGATCCCAAGAGGGATGCCTCTACCCCTATACTGTTTCTGATGGTCCCAAGAGGGATTCCTCTACTTCCATTCTGACCTTGAGGATTTTTAAGGGATACCTCTCTATGTATTGATCTAGGGGACCCAAGTGGGTGCCTCAATGGTTGATCGACCCTGAGTGACTGCATCATGGGTTTGGGTAGAGATCGTAGTGGGTATCACCTATAACCCATATAAAAAATTTATGCCTAAGATTATATGTTAGTAGAGTTTGGTTTAGGAATTTGACCAACCCTACACTCTTATTTATACTTTCACTAAGTTACTATTGATGCATCTATGATTCCAGACACGTTTCTTGGAACTCAGCCTATGGGCTTGAAGTGATGAGATGATATGGTGGGGATTCCTAGAGATATTTCTTAGGATATGGCTTATCATCCTTATTGATTGAATGTTATTGTTAGTAGAAGTCCCATTTTTCACTAGGATTCCTCCCTATATAGGGATTACAGAGGTGGTTGATGAGAGTTTCTTGGAACCCCTCTTACATTGGTGTTGACCTATGGATGACCAATTCTTTAGGATCTATGTGATGCCAAAGTTTTTTAATTGGGTGTATTTATCCCAAGGACAGGATGCTTATGCCATCCCCAATGATTGATGATGATATCCTTGATACGAGGCATATGATACTTTCTAGAATCAGGTAGACACACCATTATTTCATTTCCCATACTTATCTTGGAATGGGCTGTTGAGATGGTTATTGAATGATGCCAAGTTATTATCTCAGATATGAATATTATTCCTTACATATCACCTAAGGTTCACCCCCTTAGAGAATATCTAAGATCCAATGCTGTGATTTCCTATAGATCAAGACCTAGTAATTAGATATTAGATTGGATTACACACAGTTTGAGTGGTATGACATCCAAATAAATGTCGCATTTACAAGATGTCCAGTTAATAATTGGAATCATTCATTATATTTATTGAAGGAAAGTATGGGTGATCCTAGGGATAGTAATTCTATCCCCCCAATGGTGTTACAGCTTGCTCAGAGATATTTTTGGCACTGGACAAAGTAAGTATGATCGATCAGGATTATGGACCCAAGGATCAACTGAATTATACATGGCTTGAGTGTCATATTATCTAGCTTAATGCCTTATTCATATTATGTCTAGTCAATAAGGATAAAAAACCCAAGGATCGACTATTGTGTATCAGTTAGGCTAAGTATATTACATGAGAATGCACTTATGGTAGTAGGCATTGGTTTGAATTTTGAAATTTAGTTTATTTTCATTAGTTTTTTGTTATTATTATTGCTACCTTAATAAGTAACTCACATATACATACAGTACATTTACTAGATACATAATAGACCATGTTGGTGATGGCCTACTGAGTTTTGTACTCACACCTTACTCAGACTGCCATTGCATTGGGGTACCTGAGTGGAAGTTCACTTGGTTATAGACATAGGATGGGTTGAGGCCTGTGACTAATCGACCAGAATGGATCTGATATGTACGTGGAGTTGGGTATGTGGTACAACTCAGTGTGGGTAGTAGTTCCTTGTACTTCTATTTATATTTATTTTATTTATTTCTATATATGTAGTATTCCTAGTGGGTGATCAATATTGTATGTATGAAATATAAATTTAGCCATTTACTTCATTTTTTTCATTATTAAAACCTTATTTATATTTATTGCTTACATACTCTGATTATTTACTTATATGGATGATGTTTGGTCATTTATATTGTTTTTCTTACTCTGATTTGATGGTGTAGTCTCCATAAGGATACCCTAGGCCCTCACTACTAGTTGAAAGCCTCTGGAATGTGGGGAGGCGTGCTTGATGCCTTATCACCAACCAGTTCATATACTATTCATTGAGTGAGTCGGGTTGTGACATAACATTCTCAAAACCTCCTATCATGAGGTTAATAAGGTCATAAACCATGAGAAAGTGTTTAAAATTAATATGACTCTACACCCCTGATAACTTGTATCATTTGTGTCCCATAAAATAATATCATATAGTTATAAAACATAAGTATACTATAATGAAAATTTTAGGTTCCCATCATAGTAAGGAACCACTATGACCTTTTAGATCAATAAGTACCCTTAGGAAATTATCACATAGATGTCACACAGAAGATCATTTATCATGTGATAATACATAAATTAATATCCAAAACCATGAATATTATGATAATCAAATAATCAAAGTAGTTTTCTCTAGGGAACCAACTCCAACAGACTTAAACTTTCACTAGAGAAAACTGCTAACTGTTACTAGTTAGTCTCACATGATAAACACGATTCTTCTAATATATGTCTATAATTGTTGATCCCACCATGCTATTGGTGCTTTTTTCATCTTACTGTGATCTCATATCTTTGAGAAAATCCCTCAAGAGATGATTTTAATGAGTATAAACCTTTTTTTATCCATAATCCTTAACATCTTGGATAATAAAATAGTTAAAATTCATCATAATTTGATTTAATTTTACTATCTGCATACAATTTCAAAATTTGGAACAAATCATTTCTAAACTTGATTCTTAAGATGTAACAAAATACATAATGTACCAAATATAATGTAGATATGAAAAACTACTAGATTTAATAAGCTCCACCCTTTCATATTAATTTAACTTTACTATGATTCTAGATTAAACTGATCGAAGAAGACTAGTTTTATATCCCCAGAAAACTAGTATCCCCATTTATCCAATTACCAGGAAATCATAATTTCTTTCTTCCTCATGAATTATTGGATAGTTATGTTGGCCAGACTATGCAGTTCTCTTGGTCTTGTTTGATATTTTCATTTTATGCTTTTTTTATTTTAAATATCAAACCTAAGTATATATCATGGAATGTGAGATAGATTTCTAAAGTACTCTTAGGCATATGTAGTCTATTCATCAATAAAATACCATGCGACACTAAAAACAATTCTTGTTTATTATTCCATATTATATTTTTCAATACCA
Source organism: Viscum album (assembly GCA_963277665.1). Taxonomy (NCBI): domain Eukaryota; kingdom Viridiplantae; phylum Streptophyta; class Magnoliopsida; order Santalales; family Viscaceae; genus Viscum; species Viscum album. The sequence goes on from OY728119.1 coordinate 138,554,485, forward strand.
TGTTATCTATATACAATTAATTGTATTAAGAAACCTCTTGATATATGATAGAATATCATGCTCCCTAGAACTTGGGTTTCTACTTAAGTCATATTTGAGAAATTAATTTTAGTCTTAAATTAACTATAATACTAATCACATATTTTCTATATATTTTCAAAAATATATGTCTTGAATACTATAGGACTCCCACTAACCTTTTATTGATACCTAGAAGCATTTAATTCCAAATGAATATACTATGATTGATATATTTGTTTTGACCCATAAATGGATCCTTGAAACTTTCATTCCATATTGACTTTCTTTGATGTTACCAGCCTTTCGGGTTTCGTCTTTGTTTTAACCCAGGACATGGTGTACCGATGCTTGGTTGTGAGGGGATGTGTATAGATGCACAATATTTTAATAATATCACTACTCTTATCTTGGATAATTTCCAATGGGGTTTATCCATGGAACTAGAAACACCCAACAACTCCCACATTCGTGGAAAGCTATAGACTTTCTTTCCAAAGGCTGGTGGTCATTAGGGTTTCTTAATAATGATGCTTGGGAACTTACATTGGTTGAGCGGATGGGAGGTCGTACTAATAATACCCTATTAAGGATAATTATTTCCTATGTAGGGACTCTATTATAGATTTAATTCATGTTCATTAATCTTTCTAAAATCCCAATGCGATACTGGTTACCCTAACACTAATAATCACTTATTATCATATGCTGATGTGAATATCTAAACATATTAGAGGCATATTTTCGATGAGAACATCTTCATGTATTAGAGTTTCTCTATTGATGAAACAATATATATGTATTAGAGGTTCCCCATATTTTTACTTAGTGATGCTAGTCTATAGGTCATAATGTTTTAAAGCTATACAGTTAGATGCTCTAGAGTCTATCACCATATAAGAAGGTGGTGAATGTTTGTGGTGTCAAGACTATTCCATGAAAGGGATTTATATGTATCCTTGTGTAAGGAATCATAACCAATGTAGTTTGGTGACACTTAATGGGGCACGTTGTGTAATATCTCGATCTGAATCATCAGGTCTGATATGAAATGCCACATGACCTTATACACGCCTCTCTATACATTATAGGCTGCCGACTAGCAGTGAGGGTCTAAGTAAATTCACGAGGAGACTATAACTTAAATCAAAGTATAAAAAATAAATAAATAACCAAACATGTAATTAGTATATAATAAGAGTAAGTAGAAACCAAAAGCATACTAACTGTATGAGTGAATGTAGAAACAACTGACTCAACAGTCATACCTGAACACAAGAACACTAATAACCCACTAAGATAATCACACATATACAAATAAGGAAAAGTAAAAAAAGTAAAAAGTGGCTCTATACCCAACTCTAAGCCACACATCATCTTAGTCACCAAAATCACAGCCAGCTATCCCACTAAATGATTGAACTCATGCCTCAAACTAACCTATACCTACAATAAGTGAGGGCTTCTCAAGTACCCAAGTTCCATGGTCACCTGAGTAGAGTGTGTGTACAACTCAATAGGGAACCACAAGCATGGTTGAGTACCTAACCGATAAATGCAGTGTACGTACATGTGATAAGCTCAATATAAATTAAATAGAAAATACATAAACTACAAAAGCATAACATATAATCACTAATTAAAAAATAAGAAAATAAGCACCCAATGCCAAGCAGTTGTACACACACTGAGCTGCTACAAACCCCAACTACACCTACTTCAACTCTATGACATAAAGAGAGTGAACTACCCATATATGAAACATCAAACTTTAAAGGTATAACCCAAAAACACATTGACACATCCTACTGGATGGGATAACCCATGCACATGACAAACTCTCATCTAGAACATCCCTATCAGAGGGATTGTCTATATGGATAAAACAACATACTCAGCTTCAAAAGATAAAGGAACAACATAGAAAACATATATATATACTAGATGACTGATCAAACATCACATAATATCAAGAAAGTTTCATAGCCACCACAAAACCATATGTGAGCAAACATCAAACATATATCCCATGGGATACACACACACTCCTCATGTGATCAATAATTAAACATAGGTCTCACGAGTTTATACACACACACACACATACACACATGTGATCAATATCAAACATGGGTCTCACTAGATACACATGCATACATGCAATAAAATCTTGACCATTGGTGACCAATATCAAGCTAGTGAAAAGGGGTCTGTAGGCCCTTAACACTTTATTAAAATACACTAGGAAAGGTTCCTTTAATTATTTAAGACTTAATCATTAGCTAATTAAGTATTAAAAATTATTCATATCACATTTATGAATTTAAGGTCAGTAACCCAAGGTGGGAAACCTCATATCACACATCAATAAACCATGAATATTACCATAGGGTTGAGTACATGGGACCACCTACCTCAAAAGGATCTAACTCCCATACAAGAAAATTCCAACTGCTTTGCTCGAGTTGTCCAAGTCCATTCAGCCTCCATTGATCACCACAAGGTCCTAACTCATGCCCGATCATTCCAAAAAATTTATTATAACTAAATAATAATTAATTAATTGATCATGAAAATACTTATTGAAGGGTTATTTTAGATTATAATAATAATTATTATCAGCAGCGGAAAAGATTTAAACCCTTGTATTAGGATCTTCTATGCATGATATATGAAACACACACATAAAATAGAAATGAAGAAACACTATAAAACATGTGTATGGTACATCATAGGGAATATGTAATGTATTAAAACACTATTATTATAACACCCCAAAATTTTATGATATAGTTCTCTAAATTTTTTTCTTTGATAGATTGCATTACACACAACACCGAGTTTAAACGAACAATGATATACTATTAAAATATTATTATTTAATGTGATATTTATCACTTAGCCGTTAAATTGATGGGTATGAATAAGAATAAACACATTATGAAATATATATATAATGGTTCTACTCAATAAAAATTTATTGATTAATGGTTAGAAAATAATAATTCTTTTTTTAGTAAAGTTATATTATGCTTAATAAATACATTTCCTTTAAAAATATTTTTTATTTATTTTTTTGAGAAAATATTATATTTTAATTTTTTTCACTTTTAAAAAATTTATTTTATTAAATGAAATTAATTTTTGAAATTATCATATCAAAATTATATTGGGGTGAAAATTTGGGATTTTTCTGAAAATATTGATTTTCTAGTGAATAGTGAAAAATATGAGTTTTTTTAATACGGTTTTTAATTTTTTTTTTAAAAAACGGTCAGGTTAATTTTTTTTTTCAAAATACCCCTCAAAGGCGGCATCCGTGATGTCGCCTTTGAGTTTCGGGGGCAAAGTCGGCATCGCGGATGCCGCCTTTCCACCGCCGGCAAAAGGCGGCACGACGGATGCCGCCTTTTGCCCAGATCTTTGACATGGCAGAGGCGGCACCCGCGGTGCCGCCTTTCGAGATGCGTCATTGGAAAGGCGGCACCACGCATTCCGCCTTTCGCATGACGTCATCTCGAAAGGCGGCACCGCGGGTGCCGCCTTTGCCCTCTCTCCCTATAAAAGGGCAGCGCCCCCCCTTCTCCTCACTTCCAAACTTCCATTCCCTCTCATATTCTCTCTAGAATCTCTGATTTTTCTTGTGCGGTGAAGGTTGTGAGCTTTTTTTTCCAAAGCATCATTTAGAGGTATGATTTTATTTAATTTGATGTGTTTTTAGTTGAATTATTTTTAGTTGTAAATATTAAATTTTTTAGTAGATTAGATTGTGTAATTACTTTGTTAGTTTTAAATATGATATTTTGGTAGCATAAAGATTATGTTTTCTAAGCGAAATCCTTGTCTGGATACAAACAAGTGAATGTGGCTCTGGCATAGATGTACCTAGGGGTAAAACCCAAAAACACCGATTTGAGCTAGACTTAAACGGGAACTAGTGCACGACAACGGGCCTTGCTGCATTCTGGTTTGACACTCTCGGGGGATTGCTTAAGAAAGTCATATTTCTTTATAAACTACTAAAATATCTGAGAAAACAAAGATATATTAAAAAACACACATAGAGTACTATCTTTATAGTTATTATTATTAACTTCGTAATGATCTTAATAGTTATTATTTAATTAGATTGAATATTTTGAAATTAATTAATAAATAAATGATTAATTAGGATTAAGTAGAAAATAATTAATAAATTAATGATTAAGTAGAAATTAATTAATAAATTAATGATTAAGTAGAAATTAATTAATAAATTAATGATTAAGTAGAAAATAATTAATAAAGTCATGATTAATTAGAAATTAATTAATAAATTAATGATTAAGTAGAAAATAATTAATAAATTAATGATTAAGTAGAAAATAATTAATAAATTAATGATTAAGTAGAAAATAATTAATAAATTAATGATTAAGTAGAAAATAATTAATAAATTAATGATTAAGTAGAAATTAATTAATAAATTAATTATAAGTAGAAAATAATTAATAAATTAATGATTAAGTAGAAAATAATTAATAAAGTAATGATTAAGTAGAAATTAATTAATAAATTAATGATTTAAGTAGAAATAATTAATAAATTAACGATTTAAGTAGAAAATAATTAATAAATTAATGATTAAGTAGAAAATAATTAATAAATTAATGATTAATTAGAAAATAATTAATAAATTAATGATTAAGTAGAAATTAACTAATAAATTAATGATTAAGTAGAAAATAATTAATAAATTAATGATTAAGTAGAAATTAATTAATAAATTAATGATTAAGTAGAAAATAATTAATAAATTAATGATTAAGTAGAAAAATAATTAATAAATTAATGATTAAGTAGAAAATAATTAACAAAGTAATGATTAAGTAGAAAATAATTAATAAATTAATGATTAAGTAGAAAATAATTAATAAATTAATGATTAAGTAGAAATTAATTAATAAATTAATGATTAAGTAGAAATTAATTAATAAATTAATGATTAAGTAGAAATTAATTAATAAATTAATGATTAATTAGAAATTAATTAATAAAGTAATGATTAAGTAGAAATTAATTAATAAATTAATGATTAAGTATAAATTAATTAATAAATTAATGATTAAGTAGAAATTAATTAATAAATTAATGATTAAGTAGAAATTAATTAATAAATTAATGATTAAGTAGAAATTAATTAATAAATTAATGATTAAGTAGAAATTAATTAATAAATTAATGATATGATTAATAAATAAGAGTTAAAAATAACACTAACTCAAAAAACAGAGTGAAACAAAAAATATTAGGAATGATTAATTAGAAATGAATTAAAAAAAATAAAGAACATGTCATGAAAATATAAATAACACAATATTTCGAGTTTCTGGCTTTTATTGCAAAGGATTGAATATCAAAATTTCAGAAAACCTGTTCTGAAATTTTGATATCCAATTCGTTGCAATAAAGGCCAAAAGCTCGAAATATTGTGTTCTTTATATTTTCATGACATGTTCTTTATTTTTTTACTCTACTAACAAATTATTAATTTTGTAAGAAATAACTAATGATTGAAGAATGATGAAGTGTAGAAATATTCGAGTTTAAGATATAAGATAGTTTAATTAAATATTCACAGTATAAAAACTTTTGATTTTTGAATGTTTTTTTGAATATAAAAAATCAGTCAACGTATTAAACATAATTTGGATTAATAATATTATATTTTTAACCATCAATGTCACTTACATTATCAGAATCTTGATCATAAACCTTTATTTACGTAGAGCATAATGTTTGCTTGTGTGTACTGCTATGGGGAGGTTATTCAAACTGAGCAAGGAGCTTCTTACAGTACCCAACCAATAATAGTGGTTAATACAAGTGATTGTGTAACCCTAAGTGACCTTTAAGATAGAATTAGTGGCTCATTAAATCTAGGACCTGATCAAAAGATCAAGGCAACGAGTTATAGAAATTTGAAGTTCCCGTCAACATTGTGGCATATAGCTTGTCCATTGGTTGATGATGCGAACTGGATGCAAGTAATTAATTTGTTTTCTCAACGATCAGATGGTACGATTATGGAGTTATATGTTGATGTTTTTTCTTTAGAACAACAACATCCAATTGTACATAGACATAGACTTAGAAGGGTCATTGAAGATAGTCCACCTCATGAAGTTGAGACTATTCCAAATGATGAAGAAGAGGACAACCTACTTGATCTCCCAGATATACATGTTAACCCAACTTCTGATGAGGAGTTTTGTAATAACGAAATAGATGATGATAATAGTGGTGATGAGGAAGGAAGAACATAAGTTTTGAGAAATGTAGTAGTTGTACAACAGACTCGACCTACAATAAATCATCCACCACTTTTTGCATCTTGGTCAAAAGCAATGACACGTGTGCCTGAATTTGAAGATAATGTTCTTACACCAGCAACAGAGTTTCTTGGAGTTATACGAGATAGGTTTAGTTAGCTCGATAAAACTTTATATGTTGGAAGAAATTTTTCAAGTAAAGATGCATTAAAAAATACGTTAAAGAGATTTCACATTGAGAGGAACTGCAGCTATGTAGTTTACGAATCAGATCGTAGAATATATGTCATACGATGTGAGAAATATGGGGATGATTGTAGATTTCAATTGAGGGTGATTCCGGACATTGCATTTGGAGGTCGGAGAATCTCAAAGATTGAGGCAACCCATACTTGCGTTCAGCCAAGCCTAAAACAAGATCATGCTTCATTGGATGCAGAATTTGTGTCATCCATTGTTGTTGAGATGATTAGGACATGTCAAGATGTTCTGATAGCCCTTGTGCAAGAGAGGATACAATAGACATTTGGTTATAAGATTTCGTATAATAAGGCATGTAAGGCGAAACAAAAAGCAATTGTGAAGGTTTATGGTGATTGGGATGACTCATATCAAGTATTGCCGCAATTGCTTGCTATATTGAGTCATCATAACCAAGTTGTATTCCATATTGATACAAACGAATATGTGTCTCATGATAACAGACTTGATCCATCTCATGTTCGATTTCATCGATTGTTTTGGGCATTCATACCATGTATCTCCGCATTTCGTTTTAGTAAACACTTCATTCAGATTGATGGAACGTTTTTATACGGAAAATACAAGGGTGTATTGTTGATTGCGGCAACCCAATATGGAAATCGTTCACCTCTCCCGCTTGCCTTTTCCATTGTAGAGAAAGAAAACTATGAATCATGGAGTTGGTTTTTGGCATGTATCAGTAATCATTTTCCTAACATTCATGGTGTTTGTTTGATATCTGATCAACATCGGGCAATTAATGAGGAAATCAATGTGGATCGTGATACATGGGGTTATCCAAATGCACATCATCGGTTCTATATTAGACATATTTCTAGCAACTTGCATAAGAAATTTCACAACGAACCGATGAAGAAGGAAATCACCAGACTTGGTATGTATTGTATTTGTTTTTTTATATCAACATAAAAATAAAGTCATAATATGTGAAATATCATCTATTCTATATAGCATATGAGTCGGATCAACGACGATTTGAAGAACGTTTCAAACAAATCCATCAGTTTAATGAAGAAGTTTACGATTATATGATGCGGATTCCAAAAGAAAAATGGACATTGGCATATGATGGGGGGAAGAGGTACGGGAACATGACCACCAACATTGTAGAGTGCATCAATGGTTTCTTCAAAGGGCTGTGCAAGCTACCTATAACTGCCCTAGTTCAGGATACATTATATCATTGCATGAATTACTTTGTTGATAGACAAAAACTATCATCAGATGGAATACACCAGGGGCTAACGTACGGAAGACATTTTCAACGAGAGATTGAAAAGAACATTGAAGAAGCTTCTGGTTATCATGTCAGTCTATTTCAGCGATAAGACTCTCGATTTGAAGTTCAAGAGAAGTAGAACCCCATCACAAATAGCATTGGTGAAAAAATGGTGGTATTACTAGGAACGAGGCAATGCCAATGTGGGAACTTTCAGGCTTTACGGTTTCCATGCTCACACACCATCACAACATGTGCCTCTATTAACATATCATGGGAATCATATGTTGATCCAGTGTATCGGATAGACACCATTGCTAACTGTTATGCTGCGCCATGGACACCTATTGGTGAGTTTCGTTATTTCCTAATTCCTGAAGGTCAGGCGATAGTGGTACCTGATAAGAATCGATTGCATCCCCGTGGGAGACTGAAGGCCAGTAGGATGCGAAATGAGATAGACTGGCCTCAATAACAAAGACAGAGTTTGAGATGCATCATATGTCATCAAGAAGGTCATAATCGGAAACGATGTCCTAACATTGTTGGGTCAACTTCACACTCTAAGGCCCAATGATGTATTGTTGTTATTTTTAGATTGTTATATTATAAATTTGTTCTTATATATTCCTTTTATCTTGGTTTTTAAAACATAATGTGTGTCACGACCCCCTCCCCACAAAGTGTACCCCTCCTTGGCCGACAATGTGAGAAGAGAGATAATGACCCCCGAGTCCTGCCTCCATTTGGCCCCAGGTTGGCGACTAGCACCGAGGGTATAATAAACACACAAATGGGAGGCATTACCCTCTAAGAGAACACATGCAGAAGAGAAAGATAACATAGACACCAATCAACTGTAAATCAAAACTGAAATATAAAAGAAACCCAAGTACATATATGAAATGTCATGCAAAATTACTACAACTGAAAGGGGAAAATAAAAGTACCCAAACATTTGAAGATCTTTAATAGATTACTCCATTCTCATTTTACTATTTCCACTATACGTTAATTAATTCTTTAAAAATTAATTAATCACGAAAAATTCCACATTAAACTAAAAAGACATCACATAAGAAAAATCAACTGCTCCTTTTAAAATTCACATCACCTTTAAAATCTAGTATCTCCATACCCGTGTATTTTCACCATTTAATCAAACTTTCATTACAGAAATAATTTCCCATATTCTTAGACATTCTACAAAAGCATCCTATGCTACTAAAAACAAAGGAGGCTCAACACAAGCAGCAGGCAAACAACAATCACATCCATGAGATCTTGGCCCTTTAACAAACAAGAGGGTAACTCAGAACCCTTTTAGAAATTATCAAATAAGGGATTCATTAATCCATATTGAACTAATCAGTAAGCTGTCACAAAAGGTTTAACATGCTTACTATGCCAAGTCTACCGATAGAAGTCCACCGATAGAAACACTGTTCAAGTCTACCGATAGAAGTCCACCGATAGAACCTCACCTATAGAAACACTGTTCAAGTCTATCGATAGAAGTCCACTGATAGAAACACTATTCAAGTCTACCGATAAAACCTCACTGATAGAACCTCACCGATAGAAACACTGTTCAAGTCTACCGATAGAAGTCCACCGATAGAACCTCACCGATAGAAACACTGTTCAAGTATACCGATAGAAGTCCACTGTTAGAACCTCACCGATAGAAACACTATTCAATTATATCGATAGAATTACACCGATAGAAACACTATTCAATTCTATCAGATGAAAACACCAACGATTCCACATAGCTCATCGAACTCTTCATCACCAAATCTTTATCCTTCATCATCTTCAAAAGCCTTCTGTAGGACCTCATTGATATATTCATTCTAAATAGTCACATACAAGTATACTATAAAGGCATAAAAACCAATAAAGTTTTCCAGGTAATCAAACCTGAAAGATCTAGGCAAAACAAACTTATAGGACAATAGACATTTGTTTTGAGAACTCATATGCCTTCCGATTGAATTCTAGATAACGATGGAGATGAAACACGTTCAAGAAATAAATAAATGTAGAATCATTAACAATATCAGAGGTGTCCCTCCTAAAGCAGTCAGAATATAATCAATTATTCTGTTAAAGTCAGCATAACTTTAAAAAATAAACAATATTCCTAACTTAAATAATAAGGTATAAAATATATATCATATATGTAAATAAAACCTGTTATAATAGATAAAACATGTCAATGACATTAGAAATGTGAGTTCCTGATTAATTTTCATGTCAGTAGAAGGGTTTTATCTAAAACAGTAAGTGTGTCTTCCTTCACTCTCACTCGGAGGTTTACCATGGACGTCTCTCCCCCATCGAACGGTATGTACCCAGGGGCGTCGGAATTGGAGGGTTAATTTGGATATGTGACTGATATTTCAGTAAAAATGAGAGGTTTTCCAGATTTAATGAAACTAAATTGAACACTTAAGCTGCATTTAAGACACTACGGTGGTGTTTCCCACAAAATAAAATGCGGATTCAACCTTTCTTGATATCCAGTATTGATTTTGATATCCAATTCACTGCAAAAAATACCATAAGCTCCACATAAACACACCATTTATTGACCTTGTGTTCTTTCTTACCGTGAATTGCATATCTAATTTTATACTCTATATTTTATATGCTTTTAAAGTTATTAATTTTAAATTTAATAATTAATGATATCTTTCAAGAATTCGACTTTGAAAGGAATCAAATATAAACTATGCCTAAAATATAAATAAAAACTGAAATACTGGATAACTATATAAGAACAGCTCATAGTAATAATAGTATATTCATTTTATAGTCTTTCTAAATCACATACTTGAAATTCCTACTGTTTTCAACTATTTATTATATGTTTAATCAATGTTTAAAGTTTCATTTATATTTGTTTCATAGTTTATATTTTATAGTCTTTCAAAGTCACGTACTTGAACCATTTTTATGTTTCATGTAGGCGGTTTTGAAAGCTTATAGATTACTTTTCACTAACATTATTTTGGAAATTAATTTTGTTTTCAACTATTTATTATATTTTTAATCAATTTTTAAAGTTTCATTTATATTCGTTTCATAGTTTATATTTTATAGTCTTTCAAAGTCACGTACTTGAACCATTTTTAAGTTTCAAGTAGGCGGTTTTGGAAGCTTATACATTACTTTTCACTAACATTTTTTTGGAAATTCCTTTTGTTTTAAACTATTTATTATATGTTTAACCAATGTTTAAAGTTTCATTTATATTCGTTTCATAGTTTATATTTTATAGTCTTTCAAAGTCACGTACTTGAACCATTTTTAAGTTTCAAGTAGGCGGTTTTGAAAACTTATAGATTAATTTTCACTAACATTTTTTTGGAAATTCCTTTTGTTTTCAACTATTTATTATATGTTCAAATAATGTTTAAAGTTTCATGTATATTCGTTTCATAGTTTATATTTTATAGTCTTTCAAAGTCATGTACTTGAACCATTTTTAAGTTTCAAGTAGGCGGTTTTGAAAGCTTATATATTACTTTTCACTAACATTTTTTTAGAAATTCATTTTTTTTCAACTATTTATTATATTTTTAATAAATTTTTAAAGTTTCATGTATATTCGTTTCATAGTTTATATTTTATAGTCTTTCAAAGTCACGTACTTGAACCATTTTTAAGTTTCAAGTAGGCGGTTTTGAAAGCTTATAGATTACTTTTCACTAACATTTTTTTGGAGATTCCTTTTGTTTTCAACTATTTATTATATTTTTAATAAATTTTTAAAGTTTTATGTATATTTGTTTCATAGTTTATATTTTATAGTCTTTCAAATTCACGTACTTGAACCATTTTTAAGTTTCAAGTAGGCGGTTTTGAAAGCTTATACATTACTTTTCACTAACATTTTTTTGGAAATTCCTTTTGTTTTAAACTATTTATTATATTTTTAACCAATGTTTAAAGTTTCATTTATATTTGTTTCATAGTTTATATTTTATAGTCTTTCAAAGTCACGTACTTGAACCATTTTTAAGTTTCAAGTAGGTGCTTTTGAAAGCTTATAGATTAGTTTTCAATAACATTTTTTTGGAAATTAATTTTGTTTTGAACTATTTCTTATATGAATAATCAATTTTTAAAGTTCCAGTTATATTTGTTTCATAGTATATATTTTATAGTCTTTCAAAGTCACGCACCTAGACCATTTTTTAGTTTCAAGTTGGCGATTTTGAAAGCTTATAGATTTGTTTTCAATAACATTTTTTTGGACATTCATTTTGTTTTTAAATATTTATTATATGTTTAATCAATGTTTAAAGTTCCATTTATATTCGTTTCATAGTATATATTTTATTGTCTTTAAAAATCACGTACTTGAAACATAATCGCACATCAGAAATGCAGAATATAATGCGCAGGAAAGGAAAAACTTGAATTCCGCATCGGAAATACAGAATGGATTTAGAGCAACCTATCTTATAAAAGGGAGGTCTGGGTGAGGCTTTCTGTCAGAATCTAGACTACTGTAATGGCAGTACCGTTGGATATTTAGTAGCAGAGATATTCTGCTGAAAAATTTTGTTTTGTTTATATATATATATATATATATAAACAAAAACAAAAACAAAATAAAAACAATTTTTTTTTAAAAAAATATATAGGGGAAAGGCGGCATCCCAGATGCCGCCTTTCAGGTAAAGGCCAAAGGCGGCACCGCCGATGCCGGCTTTGCCCCGAAACGCAAAGGCGGCATCGGCGATGCCGCCTTTGAGGGGAATTTTGACAAAATTTTTTAACCTGACTGTTTTTAATTTTTTTTTAAAACCGTATAAAAAAAAACTCGAAAAATATTGATTTTTATGGAAAACTATATTTTTGATTCAAGAATGTAAAAAGTTACATTTTGTTTTAAAATGGTTTAAAAGTAAAATTATTTATATTATATTATTAATAATTCAATTAAGTTCATTTTAATCAATTTTATGGTTGAATTTGGTATAAAACATTTTTATACTTAAAAAGACATTTTTCTCGAAAAACTATTTATCATTGCATTTTGTGTTTTTATCTTAAATTAATTTTTGTAACTTATATATATTGAACATTGAAAAATGAATTCAATATTTGGAATTGGGAGGTTCAAATTTGGAAAATAGGTCCCTTTTATTTTTGATCAATATAAATAGCAACCAAAGTAATTTTTTGTCACCCTGGTAAGGGTAAAACGGGTAAAAAACAGGGTCAAGACATTGGGATAAGGATTTAAAATTCACCCAAAACTTGTATTTATACTATTTTATGAGTTTATTTCATTCAAATCCATCCAAGTCTTGAATATATGATCACTTTGTGCCATATTTCTTTGATTATGACATTTTTATTAAATTATGAAAAGAATAAATAAAAAATGTCAATCTCTTGACTTTAATGCCTCTAAATTTTTTACATAAGGATAAAGAGGATAAGTTCAATTCTAAATGTTCATTTTAAAGATAAATCAATTTTTATTTTATAATATTGATTTATTTATAATTTTTAGTAATTTAATAATTACCTTAAATTCCTACACAACGCTGATACAATATTTATTCAATTAATAGAAACAAATAAATGATTTTAAAAATATTAAATGTAATAAAATTTAAGTGAATTATTGTATTTCATGATTTTTTATAAAAATATGATATATTAGTGATGTTTTAAAATATAATATTCTAATTCCTTATTTTTATTGGTGTCTTTAAAGTCAAATTTAATGAATAATTCCAAAATTGACATTAATGATATTTTATAATAAATAATATTTTATTAAAAGATTTAAAATTCATAAAAATATTATCTTTGACCAAGTTAATGGAATATGGTTGAAAATATCAACCATTCTCCATTTATGAGTCACTTTTCCATTTATGGTAACATTCTTAACCCTTTAATATTGAAATACATGTTACCTTAGTTAAAGTAAAAAATGGTTAACGAAGGGGTTATTAAAGAAGATAAGGTTTATAATAACACCAAAACCTATATAAATTTCATTGGATGATTTTATTTTGAACCTAGACTCTTTATTTGAATTAATGGTCATTTGGTAGCATTTTTCTTGAGAATTAATTTATTATATTTTAATATTTTAAGAAATTCTAAGTGTGCCCTCTCCCTCCCTTAAAAAAGGAAACCCCTAATTTCTCTTCATTAAAGTACATTGAGCCTTCTATATTGAAAAATGTAACACCCCAATCTTCCACGATATGCTTCTCTTTCAATAATACAGTAGCTTGTGTTGTACGCAACTTCGAGTTCTAACACACCATAACCAATCAAACTAGTCGTTATGAATAGTAATACCCACTTTTTGAAATTTTATAAATTTTATTTTTCAAAATGGACATCATTTTTGGATTCGTAATATCAAAATTATCTTAGGGTGATTTTTTGGTATTTTTCTGAAAACTTTCAATTTTTGATGAATAGTTAAAACACTGAGTTATTATTTAAAAACCAAATTTTTATTTAAATAATTATTTATTTTATTTAAATTTATTTTAGGTCAAAATAGATACATAATAAATATATAAGTTCAATGTAATTCATTAGAGTCAGTTTATAATAATTTTAGATATATAAAAATTTTATTGAACATTTTACCGTCTTTTACCCACCTCATAGAAGAATTTTCAAATTTATATAAAACTTAATTTTACCACTTCTGTGAGTGGAATTTAAAAAATCCTAGAGAAACGGTTTATATCAGTAAGTAAAATGTGGTTCAATAAGATAAAAATAATTTTTGGTGAATAATAAATTTTTTACTTTTATTTACTACGGTTAAAAGTAAATAGGGTAATTAAAGGTAGAAATGATATTATTATTACCCTAAAACATGTCCTAATTCTATTGGAAAAGTATAATTTGACCAAAAACAACCTTATTAATAAAATATGAACCTCTTGGTCCACTTGGATTAGATTAAGATATTTATTATTATTTAATTCAAAGGAGAGTTAAAAGAGTTAAAATCAATATTCAATAACTAGAACATTTTTAATATAGGGTTACACATAAGATAAATTAGACTATAAATATTCATTAGAAATATAAAAATATTTCCTACATAATCGTATTTTATTTATATTTTTTATACATTAAATAATTTAATTTATTTATGACACAATGATGATGCAGTAATTAACTAATTAATGAAATATTAACATAATTGATATTATAAATATCCAAATAAATGTAATTTGAGAGTTTTTATGAATTAAAATAATTTTATAGGTTAATATGATATGTTAGAATTTATTTAATTAATTTTTTTAGAAGTAATAATACTGTTATGAATTTAGCAAAAACAAAATACCAAATAGTGTAAAAATTGACATAAAAGACTTTTTAAAACAAATATTATATTATTAATTGATATTATATTCCTAAAAATCTAAGGTTCAACCAAAATAATTATATGATGATATTTTTATCATTAATAAACCACTTGGGATTCTCTTGGATGTATATAGTAAGTTTATTAACCATATAATATAAAAATACAAAGAGACATGGTAAATGTCAAACTAATTAACTAAGAGTTAAATCTAAAAGATAAAGTTAATATAGTGGCCCAAACCTATCTAAAACCTATTGGTTGAGTGTATTTCGACCCATGGACACCTTATCTTCTAAATAATTCATTTTGGATCCATTAGAAACCGAATATGAATTTATTATAAAATAATATTTCTAGTTTTTCCTAAAGTTCCCCTCACACCTCTTATAAAAGGGCACTCACCCTTCTCTCTAATTAACACCTTAAAAGGAATTTGGATCGGCAAAACCCTGCCAAAATAATCTCACAACTTCCCTCACTTTAACCTATAGGCCTTTCTTTGGTCAGAAAACCAACCTAAGGAGCCCTTTTGATCAACTCAAAAGGAAACACCCGAAGAAGAGGTAATAATTTCACCACCCCCTTTCAAGTTCTTTTCTTCTTCCACTTCTTATTTACTTGTTGTTTCCATTCTAAAATAATAACTCCAGTATCTTCTATATACTGTGATGTTATTATAAAAATGGTACAACCATATTAGTTATTTTATCCATTCTATAAATGAAAAAGTCACCACACATGCGTACGTACAACTTACCGTCCCACGTCATGGTGTAGTTTGTTATTCAAACATTTCATCATTTGATGATAATAAATAATGTAAATAATAAATATAACATAATAATTATTCTGTATATATGATATACCATTCAATTATATACTATTTTAATATCAAAAGAATGATATTGTCGCTCGTGCGTACGAACTGACTACCGTCTCCACAAACGCGATGAGATTCATTCTCCATCGTATCTATTCAAGACTAATTTTCATTTGATGATTAAAAATAATGTTTAAGGATTTGATATCATTCTAGATATGAATAAGATATAACCTATCCATAACAAACACGAATTATGTAACAAAACATATAAAATAAAACAAGTAAGTTAACACCCGAAATGACGATAATACTAAAATATTATTAACAAAACAATATTAGAAGATCATATACGATATCATATTTATGTATATTATTCTTGTATAATTTAACAACAATGTTTTAACTATTATACAGGAGGTTAACTGTAAGATCCTGGTTTTGGAAAGGTATGTTTTCGTTATGTTTTGGTTGAATCCTTGTTTCGGGATTCAAGGGATATTTTCTGAAAGTGTGAGAGGCCTTGGGGGTGTTCCGGGGGCTCGGGGCACAGAATAAAGGAAATCTGAGCAAGACATGCCAGGGAGCACGGCCTGCACACGGCCAGACAAACCGTGCGGCCTGTCCAAGCTAAACCGTGCGACCCTTCCTCCTCCGGAGAGAAGCATGCGCACAATTTGCGCACGGTTTGCCAAACCGTGTGACTAAAACGTGCTACCCCTCCTCCTCTAGACAGTGGAATGTGCACAGTTTGCGCACATTTTGCCAAACCATGTGGACAAACTGTGTGGCCACTTAAAGTTGGGAAAAATTACAAGTTTTCCATTCTGGGCTTTAAAACCCCACTCAAGATTTCTTCTCATTTCCTCCCTCTCCACCCTAGGAACGAACCAAATCGCCCAAAGGCTCCAAGAGACCAATCTCCTTAGATTCTAAGGAATTTTTGGTGCCATTGGTTGTGGATAGAAGCTCCAGGTAAGGCTAATCCCATCCTTGATTCTCTTTTTGGTTTAGGGGTTGTACCTTATCTCCTTCTCATTCTGAAGCTATAAAACCCTAATTTTTGGGTGATTTTTAGGTTGAAGCTCCAAAGGTTGGTTGGATAGAGGTCTAAGGACTCTATTAAGAGTGCGTTCAACTGCGGTTTTGAGGTAGGTGGTCTACAAGTGATATCCCATAGTTATTCAGGTATTTGTGCATGTTTAGTTGTGTTCTTTATTTCCTTTCATTATGTTTTGAATAACCTTGGCATGTTTGTTAATAATGGTGTTTAAAATGGAAAATGGAAACCCTCATGATCCCCATGGGATGTGTTGGGATAGACTTGACCTAATTGGGGCCATCCATGGGATGTGACGACTTTTCCCAGATTTAGGGATTGATATTAAACAAGTGACCTTATTGTAATAAATTGTAGAGCCCTTGATAAATATGTTGGCATGATTAGTTGAACTTGGAATAGAAGTTAGGTGATGAACCTAGACTTGGAAATAACCTAGGGTTTATTTGAAATGGAATGAATGGTTGATTCATGAAAATGATGAATGGGTTAAATGGGTTAATGTGTAAACTGATTTAAGACCATAATAGGATAGGTTATGGGTTTAATGTTCAATACTTAGTGAGATAGGCATAATACATGGGAATTGGGTAAATGGTTAAATGTTGTGAAATGGTTATGTGTTAATGGGTTAAGGCATGATGTGGATTCCCATGTGGGTTGTTGTGAATAGTGTTTACTGAAGGGAAATGGTTCAGATGGTTGATGGTTACTTATATATAAGCATATGCACATGGATTCGTAGAGTGGGGTATGACATTAGGATCTACGCCCATGGGTCGAGTGAAGACTGAGGGTCTAAACTCCACCCTAAATGCAAGGGTTAGGAAAGGGGATTGAGGGTCTATTCTCCTAACGGTTGCATCCACCCAGACAGAGGCTTAGAGGTGAGGTTATGGTTGCTATGATGGGGTTAGTCCTAGTGAGATAGGATAATGATGTGTTTACCCTCTTTCATGTGATTGTTGGCCTTAGACCCATGTAACATAATGTATGTGATTAACCCATGGAAATGTGATGAATTGGTAAATGGTGATAATGGCTGTGTAATGAATGGTAATGGAAGTGGCAATGTCTTGGATCTAAAATAGTTAATGGTACATTAAATGATTACTTGGAAATTATCATTCATATTCCTTTGCATGCACTATCTGTTTAGACTGGATATTTTGTAGACACCGTTGGTGGTGGCCTACTGAGTTGTACTCACACCCTGCTCGGGCCGCCGTTGGGTACCCAAGCAGACTTCATGGTTGTAGGTTAGGAGAAGGGCAAGGGTCCTTGCTATATAGTTGAGGGGACATGGGTAGAACTTGGTGGAGGATCCAGACTTGGAGTCGAGACCATTTTGGGAATTTTTTCCATTGTCTTTATTTTGGGGTTTTGTCCAGTATTGCAATTGTAGTATGACATGACATATTTGATTGTTGGAAATGGTTGTTATACATGTTCCTTGTTTATTGATTACTGTTTCCTCTATGGGTTTATTTATATTATGTCTTACTATGATAAAAAGGGGGTATAGTCTCCCCACTTGACCACATAGACCCCCGCTTCTAGTTAGAAGCCTTTAGCGTATAGGGAGGTTCTCTTAAGGTCATGTAACCACCCGGCTCGAAGCACTGGTTTAGTGGCTTCCGGGTCGGGGATGTTACAAAGTGGTTTTAGAGGAGGTATTTATTCTCCTTCTCTGAGGTCTTGTTATTTAGAATTGGTAGCCAAGGGTTAAGATGTGTCAGGCCTTGTTAATGAGCTCATGCTTGGGAGTAGCTAACCCATGTAAGGGGGAAAACCCAAGTCACCCTGGGTGGGAAATGTTGTTCTTGGTTGTGTGATGTTACAGTTGATGATATTTCACCGTTGG
The DNA here is from genome assembly GCA_963277665.1 of Viscum album. Classification (NCBI taxonomy): domain Eukaryota; kingdom Viridiplantae; phylum Streptophyta; class Magnoliopsida; order Santalales; family Viscaceae; genus Viscum; species Viscum album. The sequence goes on from OY728119.1 coordinate 138,573,422, forward strand.
GTGATGAACATGTGGTTTGATGTGATTTTTTTATGAAGTTTGGATCATGACCTTAACGACATGAGGATTTTCATTCATTCATCATTGTAGGCACCTAGGGAGATAGGTGACATGCATTGTGTTATGCACACACATGGGGTTGGTGTGTGAGGAAGGAAAGTAGGGTGCATCATGCATTTCATGAAACCAAGAAATAATGAGAAGAATGAAATAAAAAAAGTGGGTAATTGATGTTTAATGGAGTAATAGGGTTTGAAACAAGTTGGAAAATGTTGTTGGGTTATCATATAAAAAGTGGGTTGTTGTAGCTAGTAAAGAGATTTTGATGAAGTCGTGAAAGTTATGTGGTATGTGTGCTAAATCTCGTGCTTGGAATTGTAGATAAATGCCACCACGACGTCGGTTACCAGTTGGCAACGAGAGGATGTTTCTGGGAACACTCCTCCAGTAGAGGAGTAAGAAAATGTGGTGATCAATGAAGGTAGAGAAGAATAGTTCTAGGAGAACTTGGATCACCTTATGCAGATGATGGATCGGGACCCAGGACGGGTTGCACCGAGTATGTTTGAGCTGACTAGGGAGTTCCAGCTGCAGCACCCTCTGAATTTCACCAGAGAGGGTGGGCCAGAGGCATCGGAGTTCTGGTTAGAGTATAGAATCATGCCTTTTTATAACATAAACTTTCATTACATTACACAAAACTGAGGATCTTTAAGGTTTAGTGTCTTGGAAACCAGGAACTTAAAACATGAAAACATAAAACATTCTTCTTAAACAATTGAAAGTCTTATCCTCATGTTCATTCTAGGTTCATTACTGCATCTCATAACCTGGGGACATACATCAAAAGAAAGGGTGAGCAGAAGGCTCAGTAAGGGAAACAAGAGAAACATTTTACATGTGAACTTGAGAAACTTCAATAAGGTCATGAAAAGAACTTTAAGGCATGAGAAATAAATAATAAGATATATCATAATAAAAATAACATTTTTCATAACTTGAATATGTGGCTACAACATTTAATATTGACAATCATTTCGTTTCACCAAGGTCCATCCCCAAAGTTTCATTAAAAATTACCAAGGTTATTCACTAAGGTATCAGTCTAAAAGGTCATCTCTAGAGATTAAGTCTTTACCCAATGCATTGGAGCGATATTTGGGCGCACCATTGACATGTATTTATTATCATTTAAGCCACATATATCATCATCAATCATTTCATAAACAACCCATATAGCATAAAGGAAATGAGTTTCATTTCAAAATCATAACGTTTTAAAAACTGCTTTAAAGACATGATCTTTATGTCACTTTAAACCCACGGAAAAGGGAAAGCGGGTTTCATGTATGTAAATACCAGAATTTAAAATATAACATTTTGATATATATGTGAATACCCCTATATAAATAATAGCTTTGAGTATTCACTTAATAACATAAAATAATTTTGAGATAAAGAGGGAGACATTTTGAGACGAAAATTATGCAGCATAACGGCTATGATACATGGTTTTAGAAAACATTGAAAAGAGAGGGGACATGGGTCACCCACTCAAAAATGATACATAAAACAGTAGGGGAACAGAATATAAAGTATTTAAGAACATGGTAATGAAATTTTAATGATATACCATATGAAATGAAGAACTTTAAAGGAAGACAAAAAAAATAAGATTTCTCTTATGAGAATTCAGCAGCCTAACGACGTCACTTAAAACTTCCAAAAATGGATTGACGAGATCAAATAGGGTCTCTCATCATATGAACATAAATTATCAGTATGATAGATATATATATATAATATCCCAACATAATGAAAAGTAACTTGAAATACTTGACCAGAAAATATAACTCGAAAAAGAGAAGGGTGAACGAATCCCTTAAAAATTCAGCAGCCTAACGACGCCACTTAAACTTCAAAAAAATGAATTGACGAGATCAAATAGGGTCTCTCATAATATGAACATAAAATATCAGTATGATAGATATAGATATCATACCCCAACATAATTAAAAGGAACTTGAAAGACTTGACATGAAAGTAGAACTTTGAAAAATGAGAATGGGTGAACGAATCCCTAAAAGTTTCGGCAGCCTAACGACGCCACTTAAACTTCAACAAAAATGAATTGATGAGATAAAATAGGGTATCTAACCATATGAAAATAAATTATCAGTATGATAGATATAAAGATCATACCCCAACATAATGAAAAGGAACTTGAAAGACTTGACATGAAAGTAGAACTTTGAAAAATGAGAAAGGGTGAACGAATCCCTAAAAATTTCAGCAGCCTAACGGCGCCACTTAAACTTCAACAAAAATGAATTGATGAGATCAAATAGGGTATCTTACCATATGAAAATAAATGATCAGTATGATAGATATAGAGATCATACCACAACATAATTAAAAGGAACTTGAAATACTTGACATGAAAGTAGAACTTTGAAAAATGAGAAGGGTGAAAGAACCACTTAAAAATTCGGCAGCCTAACGGCGCCACTTAAAACATCAAAATACTGAATTGAAGAGATAAAATGGGGTCTCTCATCATATGATAATAAAAGATCAGTATGATAAATTTAGAGATCATACCCCAACATAATAAAAATGAACTTGACATAATTTACATGAAAATAGATCTTGAAAAATGAGAAGGAAGAAAGAATCCGTTACAAAAATTTCGGCAGCCTAACGACGCCACTTAAAACTTCATAAAACGAAATGATGAGAGTAAGAGGGGATATATCATCATATAAAAATGAAAAGGGTAGTAAGAGGAATATAAAAGAACATCCTCCCACATAAGAACATGGAGCATAAAAGGAATGACATAAAAGAGATTACTTGAAAAGAAAGAGAGAGGTCGGATCCCTTACCTTAAAACGTAACTCTTAAAACTCAAAGGTTGGGACCTTGAGGGCTTGGGGGCACCTTGGGAGGACTCCTTGGGAGGTAATGAGACCAGAAATTCGTTGGGGGAGAGTTGGGAGTCGAAATGGATGAGGGGATGGCTTGGTATTTATAGGGAAAGTGAGGGGACAAGGCATTAATGGCCAAGGGACACCTCAAAAGTGGTTTTCTCAAAACCATGTGCTCTCCCATGGTATTTACCATGGAGTTAGGCCACATGGGTCCCCCCATACAATAGTTCATCACCTTTGGTCGGCCAACCCTTAAAATATCTCATGAAATCACCATGACACAGTTATGATGTCATTAAACATACTGAAACCTTAAAACTGTATTTTTACTATTCACTGAAAATTCAAATTTCTCAGAAAAATCCCAAAATTTCACCTTAACCAAATATGAATGCTCTGATTTCAAAAACAAACTCTATTTTATAAAAATAATTTTCTAAATATTTTTAATTTATTTTTTAAATAAATACACTATTCACCGAAAATTCATATTTTTCCAGAAAAATCCCCAAAAATTATCTTAACATAATATCGATGCTCTGAGTTCAAAAATGAAATCCATTTTATAAAAATAATTTTCTAAATATTTTTAATTTAATTTTTAATTAAAAAAAACACTATTCACCATAAAAAACTAATACTTGAATAATAATTTATGTAACCGTTATTTAACCATTTTATTGAATCACATTACTTAATCAAGGTGCCTAGATTATATTAATACTTTTTTTAAGTGAGATTACAAATCCATTTGGTCACATTACTAATCCTAAGCATAAAATCACTATTCATAATTTACTATTCATCAAAAATTAAGTTGATCTTATTAGACTCTAAATTTCGTACTGAACATAATTGTAGAAGACCATTTTTTGAAAATCATTACACATTTTTAATTATTTAAGGTTTACATAAACATATTTTTTTAAAAAATATCCTTTCTCTAAAATTCACCAAAAATATGCATACTATATTTATCCAGACATTTGAAAAGTCATAAACATCATTATAAGAAGAAATCCCAATTTTTATTTAAAACAAAGGATTACACAAGGCAGTTACGGTCTCCTAACATAGCCCCTTATCACACCAGCATAGGACCTAAGTGTAAGGTGTGCTAAAGTGAGAGAATCCGAGGGAGGCTCGACCAACATCACATGAGTAGTAATTTATATCAGGTTGAACTTCTCACGAAGGCAATTCCATTCTAGCTTCACACGATGAAGTTCGGCTTGGGTTTGGTCCAGAGCAAAGACCAGTGGTGCTACCTCCTTCCCAAGTTCTGTTAGATGGGCTTCGATCGGTCCAAGACTACTGGGTGAGGCCATCGAATCTTCTTTCTATAATAATTAACCAAGATTACTTGTATTTAGAGACAATAATCAAAATTTTTAGTTTCCAGTGGTCATATTGACCAATTGTCATATACCAGTCAAAACCCAATAGTCTCATTTTAATTATATCATGTTATCAAATGAAACATTTTTTTGAGTATAAAAATAAAATAAAATAACACATAAAATTAGGAAACAAGATTTATTCAAAATTTCAGGTCGTTACATAGAGTCTGTCCAAACGATACTGAATCATCTAGAGACCCCTGTCAAAAAGTGGGTGAAGCTGGCTGCTTATATGTTGCGGGGCCAGGCTAGGTGTTGGTGGGAAATTCAGGCTCAGATCGAGCAGGATGAGGGAATGTCATGGAAGGTGTTTCAGAAAAAGTTTCTGGAGAATTTCTACCCAAAGACTTTGAGACAGGAGTAGGCTGCAGAGTTTATGAGCCTGACTCAGGGATCACTATCGGTGATGGACTATGCTAGTCGCTTCACTGACTTGAGACACTTTGTCCCAGTGTTAGCATGGGATGAGGTAGAAGTAGCAAGGAATTTCTAGGATGGGCTGAGACATGAGATCAGGTCTCAAGTAAACATATTCCACTTAAAGAGGTTCTCAGAGGTAGTAGATCAGGCACTGATCTTAGAAGGAAACCTTAAGGGAGCTTTGGGTAGTGGGCTTGTGGTGCCAGTGGGGCAGATGAGTAGTGCAGCTACCGAGGGTCGAAAGTGATTCCATGAGAGCTCAAAACATGGAAGAAGTGTGCAAAGTGGCTGGAAGAGAGGGTCAGCCTCTCAGAGTGGAAATAAGGAGTTCTACTATCAGTGTGGTAGGCCGGGGCATATGCGTGGTCAGTGTCCTCGACCTCCATTCGAGTGCTGTTCGTGCGACCGGATGGGACATGTTCAGAAGTTCTGCAGGAAACCTCAGTAGGTGAGAGAGTATGATAGTGGAAGGCAGGTACCAGATATGGGAAGGGGATCAGTTATCCCTTATCAGGCAGGCAGTTGGAACTCCACGGGCTGCACTGGTAGGGGTGGTGGACATGTAACTTCAGGGCAGGATCGCTCACACCAGCAGGGCAGTGCAGCGCAGGGCGTTCAGGCTGGAGCCCAGGGTAGAGGGGCAAGTCAGCTTCAGGTAGTTAAGTTTGCACCTGGTGATGGTGAGGTTGGACCATCGACTGTTCAAGGTATAGTCCTTGTAGCTTCTACTTTTGCTAGTGCATCGTTTGATACATGCACCACACACTCTTTTATCTCTGCTCAACTTGTGATAGCGCTGGGTTTACCTGTGGAGGGGGTGTGTGGGGTGATGTCAATTTACACTCCGTTGAGGGTGCGGGTTGAGGATATCAAGCAGTACAAGGGATGTGCCTTGGAAGTTGGTGGGTATCATTTTCTGTGGGACTTGTTCATTCTCGAGATGTAAGGGTTTGACCTAATCTTGGGAATAGATTGGTTGGTGTTGTATCGGGCATATATAGACTGTTACCATCGCAGAGTATTGTTCAGGTCGCTTGAGGGTGATGCTTATGTTCACCGTGGTGAATGGGATGTTCGATCAGGGCGTGCAGGTCTGTTTTTTCAACAGACGAGTGGACTCACGACTCGAGTGGCATGTATCATGCTTGATGACAATGCAAGAGGGGAGAAATTTGTTTTCCCTTCTGTGGTGGATCGGTTTTAGGATGTGCTTCCTAAGGATTTCTCAGGGTTAACCCCTAAGAGGGATGTTGAGTTCACAATCGAGTTGCTGTCGGGAGTGGAGCCATTTTCTATTCCGCCATACCGAATGGCATCGGAAGAACTCCAGGAACTGAAGGTTCAGCTTGAAGAATTGGAGCGTAAGGGGTTTATCCATCCTAGTATGTCTCCTTGGGGATCTCCTGTTCTTTTTGCAAAGAAGGATGATGGGTTGTTAAGGATGTGTGTTGACTATCGAAAGTTGAATCAGATGACAGTGAAAAACCGGTACCCTATTCCTAGAATTGATGACCTGTTTGATCATTTGAGGGGTGCATCGGTGTTTTCTAAGATTGATCTGAGGTTAGTTTATCACCAGTTGAGGGTGAGGTCTTCTGACATACCGCAAACAAATTTTCGGAGTCGGTATGGGTTGTTTGAGTTTGTGGTAATGTCTTTCAGCTTGACCAATGCACCGGAAGTGTTTATGGATGTGTTGAACTGGATATTTCATCCCTATCTAGATTAGTTTGTGGTTGTCTTTGTTGACGATATCTTAGTGTACTCGAAAACTCATGACGATCATGCCCAAAATCTTAACATCGTCTTGGGTATGCTAAGAGAGCACCAACTATATGCCAAGCTATCCAAGTGTCAATTCTGGACAGGTGAGGTAAATTTTCTGGGTCACATCATCTCGGAGGCAGGTGTGTTAGTGGATCCAGAGAAAATTCAGGCAGTTGTATCTTGGGAGCATCCCAAGAGTGTTTCTGATGTTCAGAGTTTTCTGGGTTTGGTCGGGTATTACCGTAGGTTCATTCAAGATTTCTCTCACTTGGAAGCACCACTTTCGGGCCTGAACAAGAAAGGAATCAGGTTCAAATGGTCTGAGGCTTGTGATAATACCTTCCAAGAGTTGAAGAAGCGGCTGCCGACCACACCTATCTTGATCTTACCCGAGCTGAGTAAGAAGTACATCTTGTTTTGTGATGCATCCGGAATCAGACTTGGGGCTGTGTTGCTGTAGGATGAGCGGGTTGTGGCTTACGGGTCAAGGTAGTTGAGACCCCATGAGTGGAACTATCCCACTCATGACCTTGAGTTGGCTGCAGTAGTGTACGCCTTGAAGTGTTAGAGGCACTATCTATTGGGATAACAGTTTACCATGTTTACAGACCATAAGAGTTTAAAGTAAATCTTATCATAGTGGAATCTGAATCTTTGGTAGCGAAGATGGGTTGAATATCTCTAGTATTTTGACTTTGAGTTGGTGTACATGCCGGGAAAGGGAAACTGTGTTGCTGATGCTCTGAGCAGGAAGGTTCAGAATCAGATGGTTCAGGAGTCCAGCACCGAGTGGAAGGTGATGGCTTTGTTTGTAGAAATGCACCTGGAGGTGCTGGAGGAGAGTGGTTAGGTCACTCTTGCTTCCTTAGAGATGGAGTCGATGCTTTTAAGTCGAGTTAAGGAAGGTCATATTGACGATCCTGAGTGTTTGATCATGAAGGAAAATCTTAAAGGTGGGGAGCTACCTTCTGGCTGGGCCGTCGGTGTGGACGGTGTTATTCTTGTTCGTGATCGTGTGGTTGTGCCAAAGTGTGTGCGGGAAGAGTTGATGCGTGAGTTCCATGCTTCAAAGTGGGTAGTGCATCCTGGTTTGACCAAGATGTATCGTGATATTTGGAGGCAGTTTTGGTGGCCTGGGATGAATAAGGAAGTTGTGGGATTTGTGGCGTGGTGTCTTACCTGTCAGCAGGTGAAGACCGAGCATCAACGCCCAGGTGGTTTGTTACATCCATTTCCTATTACAGAATGGAAGTGGGATGATGTGACAATGGATTTTTTCATGGGTCTTTCGAGGATGCCACATAAGAATGATGCAATATGGGTGGTTGTGGATCAGTTAACGAAAGTGGATCATTTCTTACCGATTCAGGAGACCCATACAGTCGACCAGTTGGGTGAGCTGTATATTCGAGAAATAGTGCGGTTGCATGGTGTTCCTCGGACCATAGTTTCGGACTGAGATCCGCATTTCACATCGCGTTTCTGGAAAGGGTTGTAGAAGGGGCTTGGTACACAAGTGTTTTTGAGTACGACTTTCCACCTACAGATGGACGGGTAGTCAGAGCATACAATCCAAGTATTGGAAGACATGTTAAGAGCTTGTGTCTTGGACTTTGTTGGTTCTTGGGAGAGACATGTATCAATAGTTGAGTTTTACTACAATAACAGTTTTCAGGCTATGATTCAGATGGCACAATTTGAGGCACTCTATGGGAGGCCATGTAGATCTCTTTTGTGTTGGCTAGAGGCCGGTGAAACTGAGTTGTTGGGGCCAAGTCTCATGCAAGAGACTTTAGAGAGAGTTAAGTTGATCAGGAAGAGGATGAATACGGCTCAGAGTAGGCAGAAGTCATATGCAGATCAGAGGCGTTGACCTCCTGAGTTTGGGGTGGGTGATAAAGTGTTCCTTTAGGTGTCGCCAAGGTTGGGTCACCATCAGATACAAAAGCAGGGTAAGTTGGTGCCCAGGTATGTGGGACCTTTTGAAATTGTGGGGAGAATCGGACCAATGGATTACTGATTGGTTCTTCCACAATAGTATGGTGGGATGCATGATGTGTTTCATGTGTCGCAACTTCAACGGTATCACCCTGACCCATCTCATGTGGTTGATGTTGAGGATGTAGAGCTTGAGGCTGATGCGTCCTTTGAGGAGCATCTGGTTCGTGTGGTGGATCATAGTGAAAAGGTCTTGCGAGGCAAGGTTGTGCCATTATTGTGAGTACTTTGGCAGCATGGGAAAGTTCAAGAAGAAACTTGGGAGCGGGAATCAGATATGCGGGCTCAGTGGCCCGAAATCTTCTCTACGGTGGATGAATGAGGCTTGGAAACTCGGCTCGAGGACGAGCCGTTATAAGGTGGGGAGATTGTAAGATCCAGGTTTTGGAAAGGTATGTTTTCATTATATTTTGGTTGGATCCATTGTTTCGGGATTTATGGTATGTTTCCTGAAAGTGTGAGAGGCCTTGGGGGTGTTCCGGGGGCTCGGGGCACGAAAGAAAGGAAATCTGGGCAAGAAAGACCAGGGCGCACGGCCTGCGCACGGCTAGGCAAACCGTGCGGCCTGCCCAGGCTAAACCGTGCGACCCTTCCTCCTCCGGACAGAAGCATACACATGGTTTGCACACAGTTTTCCAAACTGTGTGGCTAAATCATGAGACCCCCCCTCCTCCAGACAGTGGCATGTGCACAGTTTGTGCACGGTTTTCCAAACCCTGCGAACAAATTGTGCGACCACTTAAAGTTGGGAAAAATTACAAGTTTTCCACTCCAGGCTTTAAAACCCCACTCGGGATTTCCTCTCATTTCCTCCCTCTCCACCCTAGGCACGAACCAAATCGCCCAAAGGCTCCAAGAGACCGATCTCCTTCGATTATCAAGCATTTTTGGTGCCGTTGGTTTCAGATCTAAGCTCCAGGTAAGGCTAATCCCATCCTTGCTTCTCTTTTCGGTTTAGGGTTTTTACCTTCTCTCCCTCTCATTCCGAAGCACAAAAACCCTAATTTTTGGGTGAGTTTTAGGTTGAAGCTCCAAAAGTTGGTTGGATTGAGGTATAAGGACTTGATTAAGAGTGCGTTCAACTGCGGTTTCGAGGTAGGTGGTCTACAAGTGATATCCTATAGTTATTTGGGTATTTGTGCATGTTTAGTTGTGTTCTTGCTTTCCTTTGGTTATGTTTTGAATAAAATTGGCATGTTTGGTAATAATGGTGTTTAAAATGGAAAATGGGAACCCTCACGATCCCCATGGGATGTGTTGGGATAGACTTGACCTGATTAGGGCCATCCATGGGATGTTCCGGCTTTTCCCGGATTTAGGGATTGATATTAAACAAGTGACCTTGTTGTAATAAATTGTAGATCCATTGATAAATATATTGGAATGATTGTTTGAACTTGGAATACAAGTTAGGTGATGCACCTAGACTTGGAAATAACCTAGGGGTTATTTGAAATGGAATGAATGGCTGATTCATGAAAATGATGAACGTGTTAAATGGGTTAATGTGTAAACTGATTTAAGACCATAATGGGATAAGTTATGGGTTTAATGTTAAATGCTTAGTGAGATAGGCATAACACATGGGAATTGGGTAAATGGTTAAATGTTGTGAAATGGTAATGTGTTAATGGCTTAAGGCATGACGTGTATTCCCATATGGGTTGTTGTGAATAGTGTTTTCTGAAGGGAAATGATTCGGATGGTTGATGGTTACTTATATATAATCATGTGAACATGGCTTCGTAGAGTGGGGTATGACATTAGGATCTATGCCCACGGGTCAAGTGAATATTGAGGTTCTAAACTCCACCCTAAATGCATGGGTTAGGAAAGGGGACTGAGGGTCTATTCTCCTTATGGTTGCATCTACCTGGACTGAGGCTTCGAGGTGAGGATATGGTTGCTATGAGAGGGTTATTCCTAGTGAGATAGGATAACGATGTGTTTACCCTCTTGCATGTGATTGTTGGCCTTAGAACCATGTAACATAATGTATGTGATTAACCCATGGAAATGTGATGAATTGGTAAATGGTGATAATGGGTGTGTAATGAATGGTAATGGAAGTGGAAATGGCTTGGCTCTAAACTGGTTAATGGTAACTTAAATGATTACTTGTAAATTATCATTCATATTCCTTTGCATGCACTTTCTGTTTAGACTGGATATTTTGTAGACACCATTGGTGGTGGCCTACTGAGTTGTACTCACACCCTGCTTAGGCTGCCGTTGGGTACCCGGGCAGACTTCATGGTTGCAGGTCAGGAGAAGGTCAAGGGTCCTTGCTAGATAGTTGAGGGGACATGGTTAGCACTTGGTGGAGGATCCGGACATGGAATCGGGACCATTTTGGGAATTTTGGCCATTGTCTTTATTTTGGGGTTTTGTCTACTTTTGAAATTGTAGTATGACATGACATATTTGATTGTTGTAAATGGTTTTTATACGTGTTCCTTGTTTGTTGATTACTTTTTCCACTATGGGTTTATTTCTGTTGTGTCTTACTCTGATAAAAAGGGGGTATAGTCTCCCCACTTGACCACATAGACCCCTGCTGCTAGTCGGAAGCCTTTGGCGTACAAGGAGGCGCACTTAAGGTCATGTAACCACCCAGATCGGAGCACCGATTTAGTGGATTTTGGGTCGGGGACGTTACATTAACTTACCATCAACTAAGGAAAAGAACAAGGTAAGGGTTAATTCTACAACCTCTTCATTATTCATGGTTGTTTATATATAATTATCTACTGGGACCTATTTATCATCCACATCCATGTTTCTTAAAAATGTATTTTAAACCATTTTTACTATTTACTAGACAATGGGTTAAAGTCATTTATACCCTTTTTTGACTTTTATAAGATGTTTATAAAGGAATCTTCCAGTCATTTTCCAAACAAGGTCCTTTTTAACCTTTTCGACAAAATTAAGGTAAGAATGTTTTTTTAACTTATACGGAGGGTGAGGCTATTTTCCGCCATTATAAAATCATCGAAGCTTCCCTTACAAGATTATAAGAATATTTTCAAGATAAATGTTTTATTTTATAATTATGTGACTTTTAAATGATTTAAAAAAAGAGATATTTTTATCAAATAGTTTTGATTTCATCTATGTCAACATCCTTTAATGGATTTTAAGCTTATTTGAAGTTGACTTATTATGATACAAAACTTCCATATTTTATTGAAGGTTTTTTTGATATGTTTGAATGTGTATGTGTTATTTTTATACCATTCATAGTTTATGGATAAAGTATTGACATTTTGTATGCTAGTTTTAGTATGAATGTTTATGTTATGTTTAAACCTTTTCATATGAGGAATGCATCAGACTTAGTAAGTGACGGATGGAGCCCGATATAGCTCCTCGATGCATCGGTAGGTCTCATGAGACAATCTAGTGTCTTGGAACAAGGCCTTGAAAAATTATTATTTGTAGTCTTGGCATGAGTCCTTGACTATGTGGTTATGAAAGTCTAGCATTATGCATTCCATTATTATGAAAGTGGTTATTGATATTGCATGTGATTATTAGACTAGTAGAATATCCATGTGAATAAGTAAATGTAATTATTTGATTTTATATTTTCCACATATTTCTGAAGTTCAAGTTTAAAAGACTTTTGTTTTAGTTATACATTACCTTAAATGTTTATACTTATTTATGAAAGTTTCCACTACATTGTTATCCTTACTGAGCATCTGAGCTCACCCCTTTCTATGTTTTATTTTCCCATGGATGTGAAGAAGTATTTTATGACTGACCTACAGGGATAGTCAGAGGGGATATGAGTGTGGTCTATGGAGACTATGTTGTTATAGTTTTTCACTTTATTATGTAATTTAAGACTTATGAATATATCTAATGGTTCCAAGGCTACTAAACTAATTGGTCTTTTGAGATTTGATCTTTTGTGATCATGCCAATGATACATAATAATGCACCGACTCTAGGCTTCTGGGGTTGGGGCGTTACAATTGGTATTAGAGGAAGTTTAGTAATAAACCTTGGAAGCTAGATTTAGATAAACTTTGATTAGAGCACATATACTTATGATAGTCTTTGAGGATTAGTATAGAAGAACATCCAAGAATTTTGGTAAAGTATAGATTTTGTGTATTTTTCCGAGCAATACATCCCTACCTGGATACGAGCAGGTAGAGGCAGCTCTAGCACATATGTACCTAGGAGTGAAAACTCTGACAAGGAGTTTCGGGCTTGACCTGGGGTATCCTGGTACACAATAACGGGCCTTACAGTACTCTTGGTTATGACACTCCTAGGGGAGGAAGAGAATGAAATTACTATGGGTGTGGAAAGGAATGTTTAAATAGAGGATGTACCTATTGTGAAAGAATATGTTGATGTGTTTCCAAAAGATTTACCTGGACATCCTCCATAACAAGAAATTGAGTTTTCTATTGATTTAATTCCTAGATCACGACCCATATCGAAGACCCCTTATAGAATGGCCACTGTGGAATTAGTGGAACTAGAGAAAAAACTAGAGGAATTGAGTAATAAGGGATTTATTCGCCCTAGTGTTTCTCCATGGGGAGCCCCTATTCTTTTTGTTAAGAAGAAAGATGGTTCTATTAGGTTGTGCATTGACTACAGGGAGATAAATTCTATAACAATAAAGAACAAGTATCCCCTACCTCACATTGATGATTTATTCAACCAACTACATGGAGCTTAATACTTTTCAAAGATTGACCTTCAATCTGGATATCATCAGTTGTGTGTGAAGAAGGAAGACATTCTGAAGACGGCATTTCAAACCAGGTATGGGCATTACGAGTTTACAGTAATGCCTTTTATATTGAATAATGCACCCTCTATATTCATGGATCTCATGAATAATGTTTTCAAGGAATATCTTGATGAATTTGTAGTGGTATTTATTGATGATATCTTGATATACTCAAAAAGCTACGAAGATCATGAAAATCACTTGCGCATTATTCTAAAGACTCTTAGAAGAAACAAATTATATGGGAAGTTTAGCAAGTGTGAATTATAGCTTTAGGAGATTTCTTTTCTTGGCCATATTGTCTCTAAGGATGAAATCTCCATTGATCCTTCTAAGACAAGAGTGATCCAAGAATGGCCAGCACCGACGAGTATAACTGTGGTACGCGGTTTTATTGGTTTAGCAGGTTATTATCGAAACTTCGTCCAAAATTTTGCCTGATTGGCTAACCCATTAATGAAGATCACACGTAAAGGGGTTAAATTTGTTTGGATAAAAGAGTGTGAAGAATGTTTCGAAGAACTGAAGAGAATATTAGTCAATGATCCTATCTTGAATCTACCATCGGGGAATGATGGGTTTATTATTTATAGTGATGCCTCAAAGAAAGGACTTGGTTGTGTCCTTATGAAAAATGATAGGGTTATTTCCTATGAATCACAATAGTTGAAAATTCACGAGCAAAACTATACTACTCATGATCTTGAGTTAGCAGGTGTAATATTTTCTTTGAAGATTTGGAGAAACTATCTCTATGGTGAAAAATGTGAGATATAAACCGATCACAAGAGTTTGAAGTATATTTTCTCACAGAAAGAACTAAAGATGAGGAAAAGGAGATGGATTTAACTACTCAAGGAATATGATTTCACTATACAATACCAACCGTGGAAGGCAAATAAGGTGGCAGATGCTATGAGTAGAAAGGATCATGGATTTTTGAACTATATGAAAGTTAAAAAGGATCCTATATACATGGATCTAGTAAAGATGGATATGGGAATCACCATGAAAGGTGACACATAAATACTTTTTCAAATGGTTTCCAAACCATATTTACTATAAAGGATAAAGAGTTCTCAGATCGGTGATGAAGAGTTTCAAAAGAAGATTAAAGATGTGAATGATGGGAGATTGAGTGAATTTGTGTATGAAGATGGAATTTTGAAATTTGGGAAGAGACTTTGTGTTCCTGATATACCTGATCTAAAAAGGGATTTGTTAGATGATGTTCATAGTTCTAATTTCTGTATACACCCTAGTAGCACCAAGATGTATAGGGATTTAAAGGAACATTTTTGGTGGGACAACATGAAGAGGGAGATTGCTGATTTTGTGTTAAGATGTATGGTTTTTCAACAAGTGAAAGCTGGAAGGAAATAGCCTGGAGGGGTCATAAAACCTCTTCCCATACTTGAGTGGAAATGGAATAATATCACGATGGACTTTGTCGTGGGACTACCAAAGACTTATATAGGGAATGATTCAATATGAGTCATTATTGATCATCTTACCAAGTCAACACATTTTCTTGCTATAAGATAAGATCTACCACTTGAACGTCTAGAAATACTATATATTAATGAAGTTGTGAGACTTAATGGAGTACCCCTATCAATTTTTTCTGATCGTGATCCACGTTTTACATTAAGATTCTGGAAAAGTCTTCAAAAAGCCCTGGATACTAAATTTAGTTTGAGCACTGCTTACCACCCTGAAACAGATGGACAATCAGAATGAACTATTCAAACCTTAGAAGACATGTTGGTATCCTTTTCACTTGACTTTAAGGGTATGTGGGATCAATATTTACCTCTCGTAGAATTTTCCTATAACAATAGCTTCTATTAAAGTATTCAGATGACACCATATGAAACATTATATGAAAAGAGATGTAGCACACCAACTTGTTGGGATGATGTTGGTGAAAGAAAACTCGTAGGCCCAAAACTTGCAGAGGAAACGATGGAAAAGGTTAAGGTAATTCAAACCCATATCAAAGCAGATAAAAGTTGGCAGAAGAGCTATGCCGATAACCGAAGGAAGGATTTGGAATTTCAGGTAGGAGATCATGTTTTCTTGAAGGTATCTCCATGGAAGGGTGTTATACGTTTCGGTAAGAAGGGTAAATTGAGTCCCATGTACATCAGACCTATTGAAATCCTAGAATGAATTGGGGATGTAGCTTACCATTTGGAAATGCCGCCAAGTCTCTCCAAAGTTCAAGATGTGTTCCACGTATCACTGTTGAGAAAATACATGCCTGACCCAACACATGTACTCACCTATGAGGAATTAGAACTGGAGCCCGATCTATCTTATTGTAAAGAGCCTGTCAAAATTCTTGATACAGGAGAACAAGTGTTGAGAAACCGGACGACTTGTCTGGTAAAAGTTCTATGAAAAAACCATAAGATGGAAGAGGCAACATGAGAACCCTAGGAACTTATGATGAAGAACCACCCGAGTCTTTTTATGTATTAATACTATATAAATTTGGAGGATGAAATTATTTGAAGGAGGGGAGAATGTAACACCCTAATCTTCCATGACACGCTTCTCTTTCAATAATACATTAGCATGTGTTGTATGCAACTTTGAGTTATAACACACCACAACCAATCAAACTAGCCATTATGAATAACAATACCCACTTTTTTAAATTTTATAAATTTTATTTTTCAAAATGGACTTCATTTTTGGATTTGTAATATTGAAATTAGCTTAGAGTGAATTTTTGGTATTTTTCTGAAAACTTTCAATTTTTGATGAATTGTGAAAACACTGAGTTATTATTTAAAAACCAACATTTTATTTAAATAATTATTTATTTTATTTAAATTTATTTTAGGTCAAAATAGATACATAATACATATATAAGTTCAATTTAATTCATTAGAGTCTGTTTATAATAATCTTAGATATATAAAAATTTTATTGAACTTTTTACCATCTTTTACCCACCTCCTAGGAGAATTTGCAAATTTATATAAAACTTAATTTTACCGCTTCTATAAGTGGAATTTCAAAAATCTGAGATACATGGTTTATATAATTAATTAAAATATGGTTCAATAAGATAAAAATAATTTTTTGTGAATAGTAACTTTTTACTTTTATTTACCATGGTTAAAAGTAAATAGGGTAATTAAGGGTAAAAATGATATTATTATTAACCTAACACATGTCCTAATTCTATTGTACAAGTATAATTCGACCAAAAACAACCTTAGGAATAAAATATGAACCTCTTGGTCCACTTGGATTAGATTATGACATTTATTATTATTTAATTCAAAGAAGAGTTAAAAGAGTTAAAATCAATGTTTAATAACTAAAACATTTTTAATATAGGGTAACACATAAGATAAATTAGACTATAAATATTCATTAGAAATATAAAAATATTTCCTAAATAATGGTATTTTATTTATATTTTTTAGACATTAAATAATTTAATTTATTTATGACACAATAATGATGCAGTAATTACCTAATTAATGAAATATTAACATAATTGATATTATAAATATCCAAATAAATGTAATTTGAGACATTTTATGAATTCCACTATTTTTATAGGTTAATATGATATGTTAGGATTTATTTAATTAATTTTTTTCGAAGTAATAATGCTGTTATGAATTTAGAAAAAACAAAATACCAAATAGTGTCAAAATTGACATAAAAGAATTTTTAAAACAAATATTATATTATTAATTGATATTATATTCCTAAAAATATAAGGTTTGGCCAAAAGAATTATATGATGATATTTATATCATTAATGAACCACTTGATGTTCTCTTGGATGTATATAGTAAGTTTATTAACCATATAATATAAAAATAGAAAGAGACATGATAAATGTCAAACTAATTAACTAAGAGTTAAATCTAAAAGATAAAGTTAATACAGTGGCCCAAACCTATTTAAAACCTATTGGTTGAGTGGATTTCGACCCATGGAAACCTTATATTTGAAATAATTCATTTTGGATCCATTAGAAACCAAATATTAATTTATTATAAAATAATATTTCTAGTTTTTCCTAAAGTGCCCCTCTCCCCTCTTATAAAAGGGTACTCCCCCTTCTCTCTAATTCACACCTTCAAATACATTTTTCTCGGTAAAACCCTACCCAAATATCCTCCCAACATCTCTCAATTCAACCTAGAGGACTTAATTTTATCAGAAATCCAACCTAAGGATCCCTTTTGATCAACTCAAAAGGAAACACCCAAAGAAGAGGTAATAATTTCACCACCCTCTTTCGAGTTCTTTTCTTCTTCCACTTCTTCTTTCCTTGTTGTTTCCATTCTAAAATAATAAATCCAATATCTTCTATATACTATGATGTTATTATAAAAATGGTACAACCATATTAGTTATTTTATCCATCCTATGAATGAAAAAGTCACCACATGTGCGTACGTACGACTTACCGTCTCCACGTCGTGGTGTAGTTTGTTATTCAAACATTTCATCATTTGGATAGGTATAATAATGATTATAACTAATGTAAATAATAAATATAACATAATAATGATTCTTTATATATTATATACCATTAAATTATATACTATTTTAATATAAAAATAATGATATTGTCGCTCGTGCGTACGAACGGACTACCATGTCCACGAACGCGATGAGATTCATTCCCCATCATATCCATTCAAGAATAATTTTAATTTGATGATTAAAAATAATGTTTAAGTACTTGATATCATTCTGGATATGAATAATATACAACCAATCCATAACAAACACGGCTTATGTAACAAAAAATATAAAATAAAACGCGTAAGTTAACACCCAAAATGACGATAATACTAAAATATTATTAACAAAAAAATATTATAAGATCATATATGACATCATATTTATGTATATGATTCTTGTATAATTTAATAACAATGTTTTAACTATTATAAAGGAGGTTAACATACCATAAACTAAGGAAAAGAACAAGGTAAGGGTTAATTCTACAACCTCTTCATTATTCAAGGTTGTTTATGTGTAATTATCTACTGGGACCTCTTCATCATCCACATCCATGTTTCTTAAAAATGTATTTCAATTTTTTTTAATATTTACTAGATAATGGGTTAAAGTCATTTATACCCTTGTTTGAATTTTATAAGATTTTTATAAAGGAATCTTCCAGTCGTTTTACTAACAAGACCCTTTTTAACCTTTTCAACAAAATTAAGGTAAGAATGTTTTTTTAACTTATACAACGGGTGCAGCTATTTTCTGCCATTATAAAATCTTCGAAGATTCCCTTACAATATTATAGGAATATTTTCAAGATAAATGTTTTCTTTTATAATTATGTGACTTTTAAATGATTTCAAAAAAGAGATATTTCTATCAAATAGTTTTGATTTCATCTATGTCAACATCCTTTAATGGATTTTAAGCTTATTTGAAGTTGATTTATTATGATAAAAAAATTCTATATTGTATTGAAGGTTTTGTGATATGTTTGACTATGGATGTGTTAGTTTTATAACATTTATAGTTTATGGATAAAGTATTGACATTTCATATTCTAGTTTTAATATGAATGTTTATGTTATGTTTAAACCTTTTCATATAAGGAATGAATTGGACTTAGTAAGTGACGGGTGGAGCCCACTATAGCTCCTCGATGCATCAGTAGGTCTCATGAGACAAAATAATGTCTTGGAAAAAGGCCTTAACAAAATCTTATTTGTAGTCTTGGCATGAGGCCTTGACTATGTGGTTATGAAAGTTTTTCATTATGCATTCCATTATTATTAAAGTGGTTATTGATATTGCATGTGATTATTTGACTAGTAGAATATCTATGTGAATAAGTAAATGAAATTATTTGATTTTATCTTTGCCATATATTGCTGAATTTCGAGTTTAAAAGGCTTTTGTTTTAGTTATGCATTGAATTAAATGTTTATGCTTATTTATGTAAGTTTCCACTATATTGTTATCCTTACTGAGCATCTGAGCTCACCCCTTTCTATGTTTTATTTTTCCTAGGATGTGAAGAACTATTTTATGACTGACCTGTAGGGATAGTCAGAGGGGATATGAGTGTGGTCTATGGAGACTATTTTGTTGTATTTTTTCACTTTATGATGTAATTTAATACTTATGAATGTATCTAGTGTTTCCAAGGATACTAAACTAATCGGTCTTTTGAGATTTGATCTTTTGTGATCATGCCAATGATATGTAATAATGCACCAAATCTAGGCTTCTGGGGTCGGGGCGTTACAACAAAACCCTAAAAAAATACCTTATCAAATTCCCTAGACATATTTTAGAGGTTATATTATTCCTAAAATACTAACCCTATGATTATTAAGAGGATATCTAAATGAGTTATTTCAAAGAAGAGACAATCTCCATAATCGATCACATTATTTTTTACTTATTCTTTTACCTCCTCTAAATCCATGGGCACTACTAGAAATACGTCCTTTAATAGTGATAAAAAAGAGATTTATTAGCACTAAAGAATCAATAATAATGAGAGTGATGTTAAAGAGAAGATTTTATCAACACTTGTAAAAAAGTGCCGATAAAGGCCCACTTTAACAGTGCTAACAAAAAGCGCTGACAATGAGGTCCTTTATTGGTACTTTTTTAGGCACTGATAAAGGGGGAATTTTTTTAGATCTATACGAGCCCCCCTTTATTAGTGCTCCCCCATTTATTAGTTCTCACACACTTTATCACTAATTTTCATCCACTCGCTAACCACCCCTTTATCAATGCTTCCCCAACCCATTTATCAATGTTTTGTGAAATTCCAGCCTTCTGCGCGTGCCTGGATTTGATCCTTGTACCTCTCCTTTGGAACTCGAATGACTTTACCACTGCACCAAGATGTTTTATTGTTAATTTTAAAATATTTATGTTTATTTACACACACACACACAGATATATATATACACACACACACACATATATTTTTATTCATATATTTATATAATTATTTTTAAATACATCTATAAAATATATGTTTGTGTGTGTGATATATATATATATATATACTTATATTTATTTAAATATATTATATATTATATTTATTTACATATACTATAATATAATATAAATATATATCCATTTATTAATACAAACATATATGTTTATATAAAAATTATATATATATATATATTTGTATAAGTATATATATATATATTCATATATTGTTATAATGTAAAAATTGGTTAGATATTGTTTTAAATACATTTTTAGAATATGTCTATATATTTAGATATAAATTTTATACATTATATATATATATATATTTATATGTCTATATATTTTCATATTCATATATAATTGTATATTTACATATAAATTGTTTATAATGTATTTATAAATATTTACTGTAAAATAATTTTATATATTTTATTTGATAATAACGATAATGATTTATTTATAAAAATACATTTATATATGATATATATACATAATATTGACACACACACACACACAAGTGTACATTTATATTTCTCACTTACACGTACAAATATTTACATATTATGTATTTATTTACATATATTAGAATATACATATACATATATATTTGTTTATTGACAGACACATGATTATGTATAAACATTAATTATATAGGTATATATATACATATTAATGCATTTTTATAATGCAAATAAAATGGATAATTTTTTATTTTAAATAAAATGAATAATAAATATTTATTTTATATATTTAAAAATACATTTTAATGCAAATTTTTTTAAATATGTATTTATACAATTGATTTATTATAAGTAAATATAATAACATATGCATATATTTAATTTTAAATAAAACTACATTGTGAAAAATTAAAAAAATTCAAAACCATAATATCTATATGAATATAATACCTAAGAATAAATTTAGTCCCCACCAAAAAAAGACAATAATAATATTTTAAAATGAGGCTAAAATTATATTGAATGTTAAAAAATTGGGATACCCTAACTAAAAACTCAGTTTTAGAGGTCTTATGGGCCTTTTTTGGCCTAAAAAAAATGCAATAAGGGGTTTCCCCAATCAAAATGACGCAAATATCTTCACAAGCGTAGATTTAATATATGGTAGATCCCAAACAGATGCTCGAATAAAAAGTTAGGGCCATTTGAAGTTAAAGTCATGCTTTCAACTTATCATAGACTTTTCATTAATTCATTTAATTTTTTTGCTATCTAATTATTATTAAATGACTATTACTCAATAATAATTAGAAAATTATTAATTAGTAATATTTTTAAATTATTTTTTGATCAATTTTCACTAAATATCTTATATATTTATTGTAAATGTGTATTTAGACTTATATATATATATTTTAAAAATATATATTATATATTATATTTATATCAATATAAATATATTTATATATTAATATATAATTTTTAATGATTTTTTTAAAATATACCATTTATCAGTGCTAGAAAGAAAGTACTGATAAATGAGTGCCTTTATTAGTGCTATTAAAAAATCATTGATAAGGGGGGGGGGGGGCTTTATCATCACTTTTTTACTAGCACTGATAATGACCCCCTTTATTAGGGCTTTTTTTTCTAGCGCTGATAAAGGGACCCCCTTTATTAGTGCTTTTTTAGTACTGATGAAGGCCCCTATTTATCAGATTTTTTTTAGCCCCAAGAAATGCCCCATTTATCAATGTTAAAAAAATATATGAGAAAAGGCGACCCTTTATGAGTACTAATAAAAAAGCGCTGATAAAGGGGGCCTTTATAGGCATTTTTATCTAGTGCTGACAAAGCATAGTGCTAGATAAACCCAGTTTTGTAGTAGTGGGTATTTATCATAAAATAATAACTCTAGTATCCTAAATATATTGAAATATTATTACTATTAATAAAAAATATTTATCCACTATCTTTCTCATCAGATGAGAAGTGAAAGTATCGCTAGTGCGTACGTATGGCTCACCGTTTCCACATAATGATACAATTCATTTTTTATCACCATATTTTATAGATGATATTATGATGAGTTTAATATTTATATACGATATTTATAACATAATTATAATTCTTGAAATATAATATCATATCTAACTTATTACCTCCCAATCCATTGGAAAATGACAACCTCGCCCATGCGTATGTGTGGACTACCACCTCCACGACGTGATGTGTTTTGTTTTTCATTTCTTCTTTTAAATGGATTGTAATAAGGATAGATTTTATGTATATATATGATATAATAATTTTTCTATAAAGGTGAATTATTATTTACCTTTCTTTTTTTCCATCCGTTAAAAAGTGAAAACAATGTTCATGCGTACGTACGACTTACCGTCTCCATAAGTGGTGTAATTAATTTTTCAATATCTAATTTTATGGATGAATATATATATATATATATATATATATATTTAATATATATAAAATTCATATCATGATTAAAGTTTTGGAGATGATGGAACCATGATCAAAATATAAGGACCAAAACTACCAAACCAAAACATACATGAAAAACGAATCAGTTATCACCAGGAGTAATAATTTTAATAAATAATTGTTAATAAACGAGTGATAAAAGGTTATAAGTAAATAATATATCATATTATATATATGAGTATGGTTCCATATTATATTTATAATAAATATATATTTATTATACAGTACTTTTTAACACCTATTAAGGAATTCAAACCTGAGGTAAGAGTTTTATATTAACAATCTCATTGTTTATGAAGATTATTTATATTTAAGTTTCTGATGATTAAATATTATGATTTAACTATCAAGAAATGCATTAATTTTATTCTATTTTTTATTTCATTAGAATATTTGTTTTTATTTCATTTTACTCACTTTAATTACTCAAGAGGCTAAAAGAATATTTTTAAGGATTCTAACTTTATTTCTCTCTTTGGTTCAAAAAACCTTTTTATTCCATGTCTATGTTTTCTAAAATTTTTTAAAGAATGTTTTTAATATTCTACTATTATTTTTTAAATTCATTTTTAACCATGATTGAATTTTTATACAATGATTTAAAAGGAATGTTTTTATCATTCTCCAAACAGGGTAATTTTTAACCTTTTTACAAAAGTGTGAAATGGATATTTTCTTTTAACTTATACAGAATGAATAGAATTTCCCACCACTATAAACTCTCAATTATTTGAATATTAATTTACAATTTTCTAGGGTTCTATTCAAAGAAATTTTTTTCCTTAATATTTAAGATTTTTTTAGATTTTAAATAAGTGATTTCAAAGGAAAAAATGGTATTTTCCTCAGGAAATGTTCCAAGTAATCTGTTAAAGAAAATTTTCATTTATGATAACATCCTATGATGTTAATTATTTTTTTACTGGAGATATTATCCAATTATACCATTTTCTATATATATTTTATGATTATGATGATAATATGTTTATGAAACCCATTCTTTTCCCCAAGTTATGTTATGATGAAATATTTATAAAACTTGTTTCTTTTTCACATGTTATGATATGATGAATGTTTTATGATTTTATGGAATACATATGTATTATTTTAATTATGTTATGGGTGGTACTAAAATTATATATACCTCCAATGAATTGGGTAAATTTGTATATCTTATGAGATAAACAAGACTATAATGAGGAGTAAAACCAGTTTAGTAAGGGAATCTATCCACTATGATAGTCTTGGGAGTGAAACTTGAATACTATAATGGTTTGGAGACTGAACACAATCCACTATGATTGTCTTGGATGCGAGCCTTGAATACCAAGGGAATTATTTTATATTCTTATGTGCATGCCACAAACTTATGTCTTATGCCAATTTTATGCCCTCATGGCTTATGTTATTTGATTCCTTTATGATTTATGTATTATTAACTACCAAGATTTATTTCATGATTCAATATTATGATATATGATATATAGGGTATGGTTTTTCAAATGTTATAATCATGTTCTCATACCATTATACTTGTGTTATGTTGATATCTCCATTGTTTACCCTTATTGATCATCTAATAGGACTCTTTCTTATGTTTCATTTTCCCAGTTTATGAAGAAAAATATTAAGTATGATATGTATAATAAGGGTGATAGTTATGAAGAACTTAGTGGGAGATGATGTGGTTCACTTATGAACTAGTTATTTATGTATCCAAGTTTCTAAAGTTACTAGACATATATGAATGGCATTGATCGTTATGTTATATAATCAATATTCATATAATAAGATGTAATTTCTATTTATGGAAAGTATGGGTCACTATGGTTGGCATCAAAGTAAGGTTTAGTAACCTTTAGAAATGTAGGACCCCTATTTTTAGGTAATTAACCTTCTATTTATGTATTTTAAATATGTAAAGTTATTGGGTTAGGTTTGGGAAGGTTTAGTGAATTTTTGACATGTTTTTGAGGATTTTATGGAGGTGAACGATTTAGGAATAGTTAGTAGAAACTGTGAAACACCTCCAAGAAACCGTGAAAAGGGAAATAATGGGAACTAGGTAGGCACATGGTTGGAGAACAGTTGGGAAAAAATGTGTAGCCACCTAAGAGAAACTGTGTAATGTGGAACATAGGGACTGAGAATGGTTAGCACACGATTTGACTAACTGTGTGAGCCAACCATGTGAGTGGTGTTTGGAGGTAGTGGATATCACACAATTTACACATGATTTTCCTATTCATTCACCTAAACCGTGCAACATTAAAAATTAGATCTGTATTTTGTAGATCTAATCTAAATTTTGTGGATATAATCTAGTTTTGACTCTAAACCCATAATTTTTCCATAAATATACCATAACATGAAATCCTCTCCCTCCCAAGGGTGTAGAGACCTTTCCCTTCGATATGGGAGTGATCTGTTGGTGAATCTTGGTGCGTAAGAGGCCAAATTCCTTGGTACGTCCCATTCTTGGAGGTTTTTCTTAGTTTTCTTATTCTACCCTCTCTTGGATTCATAGATATAATACATTCGGTATAGATCCATGTTGTTTTATTCTAATACTTATGAGATATAATTTCATTTATAATAAGGAATACGATTTAAGGTGGGGTTTAGAAGATCTAAGCCATGTTTTTGGAGTTTTTATGACCTTATTCATTTTTTCCTAACTTGTGTGGTAGGTGGATTCACTCTCGAATCCTCTTATTATAGCTTAAATGATTGATTTCAAATTTATTAATTTGAATTGTGATTTTTTTTTACAAATATTGATCGAATCCCTCTTTAGTGATGGTTTCTGAAATGGGGGAAATTGGTTGTTGTGAAAAGTAATTTGTTTCATGATTTTAAAATATGGATTTTTTTGATTCATGTAAATTATTTGGTAGAAATGTTTTCAATAAAATAAAGTTTTTATTGAAATGGATTAGAATGGTTGGTTTGGTATGATATTTGATATAAATAGACAATATGTGTTAATTTTCATTAACGTGGCCCTGTGGAAGGGGCGTGTGCCATCGAGGCACTTAGTATATGGTTACCGTGTGATTACTTGGTAGATTGATGATAAATCTCTAATGAGTATGTAACTATAACCTAGGAATGCATGTGTGATTATGTGGAATGGAATGGGTTATTCCAAATGGATTAGAAAAAGGGTTTGAAATACTTATTTGGTTGCTTTCCTTGGAAACTGTTTTAGTTTGAAAAAATGTTTTGGTTTGGAAATGGTTTTGGATTTGTTATAAAATTCTTTAAATTGGTTTAAAATATTTTATATAAATTTACTAACATGTTATATCCTAGTGGAATGAGTAGAGAAGTCATTTGGTGAAATCCTACTGAGTTTTATACGCACCCCTTCTTGGGAACTTTTGTGTGTTTGAAAATGTTGTATATCAATACACAAGTAAAGACAAGGTATCTCATTTCTTTAGTGATGTGTCATGATACCTTGGCATTGACTTGTGGAGTTGGATCTTAGAGCTTTTTTGGGAGCTACTGTTGGATGTCTTGGTTGTCTTTGAGTTTTGTTGGGTTTAGTTTTCTCTTTATACTCAGATAAGGATTGTGGTTGTAGTTTGGTTTTGTTGTCAGTGGGTTATACTTTGGATTGTATCACATTGTTCTCATTTATCGTATAGTGGTTGTTTGGGTATGGTATTCTTGGTTTGTTTGTTTTATTTTCAAAGGGAAAATCATCCTCCAATTTTTAATGATTCCTTTGACATTTATTTCTAGCCTTTGGTGTCTTGGGGATGTCACCAAAGGCCTAGTAATGTCATACTTCCTTCTAAAGCCAATGAGGAGGGGCATGATGTTACAAATGGTATCAGTATTGTCTGGTCTATCTTTCATTTTAGGACAAATGGTATTGGTTTTTCAATCTTGGAATTGGGAAATAATTCTTGTTTAGTCCTTGAGTTGGGATGGTAGTAAGTAATAGGATCATTAGAACTTGAAATGTAGAGAATAAAGAGGTGTAGCTAACCTATTAATGCTAAACCTTAAGTTACCAGGGAGTTGGGTACGTGAGTGTTTAAGACACTCCTAGGAGTTGTTACCTCATTGTCATGGGTTTAGCCAATGATAAGAGCATGGAATGAATTGTTAGGAATGACTTCCCATTAGGAGTACATAATTAATTTTGAGTAATGATTTATGTTTCTTTGAAATATGGTTAATTTTTGAAAAGTGATGAATTTTTTTTCAAATGTGAGATTTTGAAAAGGATTGGTAGTGATATTTTTGAAAATGGTTTCATTTTTAAAAGAATGATGTAATTAAAAAAAAGGTTTGAAAACAAAAATTGTTGAATTTCAGAATTCCTTGTTATGATATGTATAATGTGTTAAATTTGAAATTCCTAAGCCTTCATTTTCTAGTGAGTGAGACTAAATGGATTTTTTTGGTTATAGAAAATAGCACCCATTAGTCTTAGAAGAAACCAACCAGAAGAGGCTGCTGAGAATGTGGTTTCAGCTGATCCATAGATAATCCAACAATCAGTTTAGAGTATTTTACAAGCTATTCAATATGTGGATAGAGGAAATAGAAGGGATAACCAAGAAAAGTGGGTCATCCTATTCAGTTAAAATATCACAATCTATCTATATTTTGGGGTGATTTGGAATAAAAAAAAGTAGAGGTGTGGATGAATAGGATGAATAGAATCTTCAATTTACTAGGCACACCAATTGAGCTAAAAGTCAAGTTAGCAACGTACATGCTGAAGGATTTGGAATACCAGTGGTGAGATTTAACTATTCCAGATAAATTAGTCAAAGGCATTGTGTGTGAGGATTTTGAAGAGTTGTTAAAAACAATTATATCCTCACATGTTAAAAATTTCTATAATGATATAATTTTTCATCTTGAAGTAAGAGAACCTCAAAGTGATAGATTATACGGCTAAATTTATGAATTTAGTTTGTTTTTTACCTGAAGTTTCTATTAGTGCATCCTTTAAGGCACACATTTTTGAATAAGGGTTGAGTCCAGAAATTCACTTGAAGATTGCCATGATTTGTATAATGGATTATACAGAGATGGTCAAGAGAGCAATGGTGGAAGAAAGAGACATATCGAGAAATATGGGTGGTGGAAGCATGTTGATACCTACTCTAATTTTGGGAATAAGAGGAAAAGGGACACCTATTTCCAAGGTAGTGGTATGACTCAAAATTTGATGGCTGGATCAGTGAATCTTACTCTAAAACCAAAGGTTAAACCTAGATTCTTTCAATGTGGTTCTTTTTATCACATGAAGTGAGATTGTTCAGTACCACCTAGAGAATGAAACAATTACAACCAAATGGGGAATATTCAACGCTATTGTCATAGTGCTCCGAGGTCAGGTTCTTGGGACACTTCTAATCTTTCGCAGATGTCATATGTTTCAATGGGATGAGGGTAGAATAATAATTCTCATCAGCAAAACCAAGGTAGAAACGGGGATTCTTAGAATACCATGACTCATCAGGTAGTGAAATCTCAATAGGGTAATAAATAATAGAGTGTAGTGAGTAAACAATTATATATGGAGATGAGCTAGGGATTGTGGATGATCAATCAGGACCATCGACGGTGATGGGTACAATTCTTTTTAATTCTACCCTTATGTAATATTTTTTATATGGGTACATCCCATTATTTTATTTCTTATCATGCTATTGATCTTTTGGGTTTTCATATTGAGATAATGCCTTCTATTTTGAAACTTCAAACTCCTCTTGAATAAAGAGAATATAGAGCCTTTATGTGAAAATCATATTCTATAACTATTGATGGAGTTGAGTTGATTTATGGTTTATATGGATGTTTATGAAATAATAATGGGTATATATTAGTTGACTATGTTCAAAGATCATATCGACTATTATACTTGAAAAGTTAGTTTCACAACTGATGATGGTGTCGAGCATCTCTTTAGAGGATACTAGAATGTAAAGGAAAGTGAAACAGACTTGTTGGCACCAGTTTTTGGATCAATCTCATACTAGTTGGAATCTTTGACTTTTTAATTAGTGGATGAGATCACTAATAATGGTTTTCCAGCAATTTTTGATTAGTTTTCCAATGTTTTTATTGATAATTTATTAGGGTTTCCACCCAAAATAGAAGTGAAGTTTATGATTGATATCTTACCAAGAACTAGTCCTATATCACTTCTATATTATTGGATTTCAAAAAAGAATAAATTTAATTGAAATTCCAATTTGGAGATTTGGAAATCAAAGGGTTCATTTGGCCTAGTATATCTCCATGGGCAACACCAATCTTATTTATGAAAAAGGTGTATGGAACTCTAAGGGTGTGTGTCGATTATCATAAGATTACCAATTTATGATAAAGAATCAGTATCTACTTCCATGTATTGATGATTTGTTTTATAAATTTATAGTATCCCAGTGGTTATTTAAAATTGACTTGTGTTTAGGATATCAACAATTGCAAGTTCGACAGGAGGATATTTGGAAAACAACTTTCAAGAGTTGCTATGTCCATTATGAGCATGTGGTGATTCCTTTCAATATTATAAATGAATCAACAGTCTTTATGGAATTGATGAATTGAATATTTCAAAGACATATAGATTCTTTGGTTGTGGTTTTTGTGGATGATATACTGGTGCATTCAAGGAAAACGTTGAGCATGAGCAACACTTAGAAATAGTGTTGAGTATCTTACAGGATAATCGGTTGTATACCAAACATTCAAAGTGTGTTTTTTACACAAGAGTTATGTTTCCTTGTCCATGTTATCTATGAAAAATATATTTCTATGGATCCAGAAAATATAGAGGCTATTATCTCTTGGAAAATTCTAAATAATTTCTTTTAGAGATGCAGTTCACTTTTTATCACTGGTTATTATCGAAGTTTTATTCATGAATTTTCACAACTAGATTAAATAATTATAACTTTGAAAAGGAAAATCATTCCATTATAATAGAATTAGGAATGTTAGAAGTCTTTTTAAGAGCTTGTATTACATTATCACCCATCTTGATATTTCCAAAATTAGGACAAGGGTATGTAATGTATTGTGATGCTTTAGGATTTGGGTTGGGATGTGTTCTCATGAAAGAAGATCATGTTGTTTCTTATGGATCATAGAAGTTACAGTTTCATTAGAATAACTATAAAATGCACAATTTTGAATTATTTTATATAGTCCATGATTTGAATACTTTTCATCATTACCTCTTTGGTGAGAAATTTATAGTTTTTATGGATCATAAGTGCTTAAATTGTTTTTTATCACAAAGATATTTCAACCCAAAGCAAAGAAGATGGATAATGTATCTCCAAATGTTTGAATTTTAATTAATTTATACATTGAGTAAAGGAAATTTGGTGGTGGATTAATTAAGCATAAAGTAATATAGTGAGTTGGTGAAAGAGGATTCATATTAGTTGAAACTGATGTCGGTGATGACCAAAATGAACTTGGATTGTTAAGACTAAGGTATTATTGAGTTTTGTTTCTGGTTTATTTGGTTCTTCATTTGGTGGAGATGGTTAAAGAGGAACTAACATCTGATTTAGAATGTGTTGTAATGAGGTCAAAACTTAATGGTGGGGAGAGAAATTAGGGATTGAAGCTGGATGTGAGATTAGTTTGATGGTTTCAAGATCGGATGGTTATACCTTTGTCTTGTTAGGAACAACTTCTTCATGATTACCACCATTCAAGATGGGTTGTTCATCCTGGAATACAAAATACATATAAGGAATTTAATTCATAATTTTGATGGCTTGTAATGAAAAGAAAAGTAGATGAGTTTGTTATGAGATACCTCACCTGTCAGCAGGTTAAGTCAGAGCACCAACGACCAGTAGGTATGCTGCAGTATTTACCAATTCTTATTTGGAAATAGGATCAGATAACTATGGATTTTGTGATAGGTATCCCAAGGAAGTTTTGGAAACATGATTCCAAATGGGTGATATTGGATTAACTCCCAAGGTCGGCCCATTTCATCCACATTCTTGAATCTCATACGGTGGAGGACTTGCCAAAAATATGTATTATAGAAGTGTTAAAGCGGCATGGCATGCCGGTTTTAATAGCAACAGATATAAATCAATGGTTTATGCCTCATTTTTTTTGTAAATCCTTATAGAAATCCCTTGGCACTCAGTTGACCATGAGAATGACAAATCATCCTTAGATAGATGGACAATCTGAAAGGATGACACAAACATTGGAAGAAATTCTTTAGGATTGTATAATGGATGTTGGTGTCTCATGGGAGGAGCACATACTATTAGTGGAGTTCTCTTATAATAATAACTATCAATCCTCGATACATATGGCTGCTTTTGAAGAATTTTATGGGTTTCCTTTTCATTATCCACTTTTTTGGTTGGAAATAGGTGATAATTTACTATTTGGACCAAGCTTTGTGTAGGAGATAATAGATAAGATTCATTTGATCAGGAAGAGGATTGAGATGGCTCATAGTGATCATGTGTTCTTGAGAACCTATCCAAAGCTTCGACATCATCTTTTTTGGAAGTAGGGTAAGTTATCTCCTCCATATATAGGCCCTTTTGAGATGCTTGAATGGGTTGGTGATGTAACACCCTGACCCCAATAGCCAGGAGTCGGTGAATTATTTTAATGTATTGACATGATTATAAGAAAATCAAATCCTGAAGGACCAATCAGTTTAGCAGTCTTGGAAAATAGATTACATACATGAACTTTACATTACATCTTGAAATAACAAATTGCATAGTATCTTCTTTGAACAAACACACATATCCCTTAGATTATCCCTACAGGTCAATCATAATATACATATTCACATCCCATGAAAATTAAACATAATAAAGGGGTGATCTCAGATGCTCAATAAGGATAAACAATATAACGGAAGCTATCATAAATAAGCATAAGCTTTCAAGGAAAGGTATAAAACTGAATCACAAGCCTTTTAAACATAATATTCAGTATAATATGGAAAGAGTAAATAAAATAATTCCATTTCAAATTTCACATGGATATTCTACTATTCTAATAATCACATGAAATATCAATAACTAATCTCATAACGAGGAAATGCATAATTTTGGACATAATAACCATACCGTCAAGTCTTCATTCCAAGACCATTACTATACTGTAAATCCCTCATGCCAAGACCATTACCATACCATCAAGTCCTTGTGCCAAGACACTAGTTTTTCTTATGAGACCTACTGATGAATTGAGGGGATATAGCAGGCCCCACCCATCATTTACTAAGTCCAATGTATTTCTCTTATGAAATGGGTAAAACATAACATAGACATTCATATTAAAAACAACATAAAAAATGTTAATACTTTAACCATAAACCATGAATGGTATAAAAATAGAACATCCATAGTCAAATATATCATAAAACCTTCAATACAATATAGAAGATTGTATCATAATAAATCAACCTCAATCAAGTATAAAATCCAACAAAGGATGTTGATATAGCTGAAAGTAATATAATAAATTTATTAAAACTCTTTAAGAGAAATATCCCTTTTTTACTTTGAAATTGTTTAAAATCAACACAATTATAAAAGAAAAAAATTATTTTTAAAATAACCTTGTAATCTTGTAAGGGAAGATTTAAAATGTTAAGGCTTCCTAACGGCAGAAAATATCCGCTTGTTCTATATAAGTTAAAAAACCATTTTTTCCTTAATTTTTCGAAAATGTCATAAAGTAACTCATTTGGAAAAAGATGGAAAGATTCCTTTCATAACATTTTAAATAAAAATTCAAACATGGGTAAACATGTATTTTTTTTTGATAATATTCTGAAAATACATTTTAAGAAACATGGACATGGATGATAAGGATGTCCCTGTAGATACTTTCGTATAAACAATCTCGGATAATAAAAAGATTGTGAAATTAACCCTTACCATGTAATTTTATTTAGTCAAGAGTACTTTAACCTCATGTATAACGGTTAAAGCATGTTATTAGATTATATCAGGACCATATCCATATTTATTATATCATATATGACCCTCTTTTACCATTTTTTTAATAATATTTCAGTATTACCATTGTTTTGAGTGTTAACTGCTTCGTTTTCCCCTTGTTTTGTTGTGTAAGACATGTTTGTTATGCATAGGATGCATTTTATCCATATCAAAAATGAAATTAAGTTTATAATTATTATTTTTACTTATCATATAAATTTTATAATCATTCTTGAATGTTCAATGTGGAGAATGAATCTCACCGCATCATGGAGACAGTAAGCCGTACGTACACACCAGAGACGATATTATTTCCTTGATAATTTAATGCTATGGAATTGGATGGTATATTAATTATAAAGAATAATTATCATGTTATATTAATTATTTATATCCATTATACTCATAATTATACCCATCCAAATAATATAGTGTTGAATAACAAATTACACCACGACATGAAAACGGTAAGTTGTACATACACACACATGGTGATATTGTTATTCGTATGATGGATAAAATGAGGAATATGGTTGTCCCATGATTATAATAACATATCAGTATATGGATGATACTGTATTTATTATTTTGAAGTGGAAATAACATATAAAGAGTAAATATAAGAAGCAAATAAATTGAATTGAATTGCTAAAGCAATTACCTCTCCTTCATTGGACTTCCTTTGGATATCCTCTTAGGGACTCTAGGGATGGTATTTTTGGAAAATAAGGACCTAAAGAAGTTAAAATAATGTTTATAGGAGAATTGGGTAGGGTTTAGTCTATATATAAGGGTCAATGAAGTGTGAGGAAGTGTGGGGGGAGATGCCTTTTTATAAGAGAGGAGAGGGGCACATTAGGAAACTCTCAAAATATTAAAATATAATACGACTATTCTAGATCTAAATAATTTAAAATGGACCATAAATGAAAATTAGAGTACATCTTCGACCATATCCTATCCCCTTTTTATTATTTAACATTTTTTTGATTTTTAAATAATTTAATAATAAATTAATTCAATAAGATATTATTATTGCCAAATTTAATACTATTCAACTAGTTTGACTTAAAATACAATAAGAAGAAGTGGTAATTCGAATATAATGATTTAAAACATCTATAATATATCGTATAGATATAGGAAATTTGTTAAAAACATTGAATAATAAAAAATATAAGAAAATTAATATTATTAAAATCATTTATTCTATTTTTATGTTAATTTAATAAATATTGTTTTAGAATTGAAGAGACTTTTATGGAAATTATATAACTTATAAAAATTCAAAATAAATTTATATAATGAAATTAATTTAATTTATATCAAAATTTAAATTTATATTCATTCATAGCTTGATTTTGGCCCCATGTGGTCTCATAAAAGATGTTAAAATACAAGATAGTGATATTTTGTAACTATATTTCGTTTAAATAATATATAATTTATTTTCATATACAAGTGTCTATTAAACAACTCAAAATAGATAATAATGTGATAATGATTGAATATTATTCATCCAATTATTTTTTGGAAATGTTTTGGTTTTATTTTAAACCTTATAGTTTTGATTTACCCTTAATTAATTCCATTAACTCTTACCATGGAAACATATGTTTTTTATTACTAAGGGTTAATATTTTAACTTTAAAATGTAAAAGAAGCCACAAATGGAACATTGGTGACATATTTAACTTCATAAAAATTATTTTTCCTAATTTTAGATTTTTATAATTTTTATATAATTTAATAATCTATTTTATATTTTAAGTTATGAATTATATAAATTTTAACACTATTCATACTTGACTTTTTTAAAAATTCATAACAACATTATTCCTTTAAAAAAAATATATTAACTTAATAATAACATGTAATAGTCATCCAAAAAATTTGTGGATGACATCAAATATGTCAAAAAATATTTATTTTAACATTTATAATATCATTTATTTTATGCTTTGATTAATAAATCTATTATTGCATCATCATTATGTCATAAATAAATTTAATTATTTAATTCCTAAAAATTATAAATAAAAGACCATTATATAGGTAATATTTTTATATTTCTAATTACTATTTATAGTCGAAGAGATAACTTATATATCCCCATATAAAAATTGTTTTAGTAAGAAGTTACATGTTTATAACATATTTTCCTTTACTTTAAATTAAAAGTTATAAGTATCATAATCACACCCAAGTGGCTTACAAACGCCAAATTTGTATCCCAAGGGTTTTATTGTTCACCCATAACTCATAAAATAGGATTAGGACAAGTGTTATGGTAGTTTTCTATTAGTATAATATTATTTTTACCCTTTTTTACCTGATTTACCCTTTAACTATGGTAAATAAAAATAATTACTAAAGTTACTATTCATAATGTCCAAAACTAAATGGGACCTATTTAAATAATTTGTAACTTATGAATACAAATATGGAATCCATTTTTTTAAGTTCAAAATAAAGAATCTGTAATAATTAATTTAAAATTAATTCCCATTGACAAAATGAAAAAACGAGTTTTTTAAAAGTAAAAATCTTCAAAAGATTGATGTGTGTTTATATCCAATTTTAATGTAAAATAATTCCAATAACCTAAATTATATTAAATGATAAAAAAATAATCAAATTATACATTAAAACCAATTAAAATGATAATATAACAATATAAATAATTTAGATGAAAAGATAGTTTTGAATTAAAATCCAGTATTTTTTACTATTCATTAAAATGTGAAATTTTTTAGAAAATTACCAAAATTTTTCCAAAACTAAATTTTTATGTACCACTTATAAATATAAAGTTTATTTTTTCAAATTGAATATATAAAAGTTTAAAATATTTAATTTAAATTTGGTGCGCCTTCAAAAGGCAGAAAAACTACATGTTTTGAAAAATACTTCTTTTATCCAAAAAATTGAATTTGTTCCTATATCATGTATAGAAATTACATAAGATGAATGTTAAAATTATATTGAATATAAAAATTCAAAATTTTGTTAATAATATTCCTAACTACTAATTTAACAGCTAGGTTATTTATTATAATAATATTTCACTAATATATTGTTGTTTGTTAAAACCTGGCCCTGAATGTAATGCAAGTCAAATCATTATAATTTATAGCGTAAGATTAACATGGGGTTGTGTAAAAATAAAGAAAGAAACAAAATTAAATTATTTATAAATATTATAAAGTCTCTGGGTGTTACATTCTCCCCTCTTTCAATAAATTGAATCCTCATAATTTAAACTCGAGATTGAAAACTAGGGGTTTGAAATTTCAAAATATCTTTGTTGAAATACCACATCAGAAAATGGATTAACAAGGCCTCCATTTTAAAATAAAGAAAGGGAAGTAAAAAGGTCACCAAATATAACACATAATATTGTTCCATGTAGGAAAATATGGACATGAAAGAAAAATATAATCATCATGTTCTGATAGAGAGTGATAGAGATCATAATGAGGAGAAAGTTAACAATCAAAGAGCTATAAATCTATAAAGATCTAAGGGACCATTTAATTCTTCAGAAAAAGGACCAGGATAACATTTTTTGTTTCAAGATCCCTTACCTAGAGTAGAAGAATTATTTTACTATTCAAAAAGCACCTAATTGATTTATTTCTATTTCATAAACTTAATCTCATTCTTTAGTTGTGCTTCGATCTATTTTCACTTCATACCTTACACCTGGAAATGAATGTTCAAAATGTATTTTTCATGCTTGAAGTACTTTTGATCAATCCTAAGGCCCGCAAGTATTTCCTTAATCCTCTAAATATTTACTAAAACAAAAAAGGTTATCCCAAAGTGTCCAATAAATCATACTTTTACCAAAAACAATAATATCTAGTGTTTAACTTACTCCATTCCAACCTTAAGACTCAACCAAAATACCTCCATCCAAATTCACTATCCAAAAAGTCTCTAAATTTCAAAAATCAATCTTAACATTAGATTCCCCAAAAAATGTAATGTATATCTTATTGCCACTCACCAAATATTTGATCACCTTTAAATACTTAATGAAAAATATTATGCTTCCAAATACTTAAAGAAGAATTACCACAGTACAATCCTTATATATCTCATGAATATTATAACCAAAAAACCATTTATGTAATAATTCTTTCATACAAGTACAAAATAACCTTAATCATTCCACTTCACTTTTAAGCCATTATCTATGATTCAATATCTTATTCCTTAATAACTCCTTCATCTCACTTTTCTTTTGTAATCTATTCATCACCATCAATATTACCATCACATGTTCTAACCATTGATCAAAACTCAAAGTACAAAGTAAGAAACACTAATCATAGTGATATAGTCATGAAGAATCAATTATAGTATCTATAAATTATTTCATATTCTTATCAATCAATAAGTCTATAAGATTAACCCAGGTTATAAATTAAAAAATATAAAGGATGATATCCAATACTTAGACTTATCCTCAAAGTCATTCATAGGGTTATGTTTTATAATCTATGTTTTGTAAATATAATTTCCAAGGTTGTTTATAAACTTGATTTGATTCCAACTATAACAACCCAACCCCAGTATCCCAAATTAGGTGAAATATTTTAATACATTGACATGATCACAAGAAAATAAAATCCCAAAGGCCCGATTAGTTTAGCAGTCTTGGAAAATAGATTATATACATGAACTTTACATTACATATTGAAATGAAAAACTACGTAGTGTCTTCTTTTAACACACAAATATCCCTTAGACTATACCTATAGGTAAGTAATAATATAATTCTTCACATACTGGGGAAAATGAAACATAAGAAAGGGGTGATCTCAGATGCTCATTAAAGATAAAAAATATAACATAAGCTATCATAAATAAGCATAAGCTTTTAAGGAAATTTATAAAACTAAATCACAAGCCTTTTAAACATAATATTAAATATAATATGGGAATAATAAATCAAATAATTCCATTTAAACTTTCACATGTATATTCTAATAGTTGAATGATCACTTGAAATATCAATAACTAATCTTATAATGAGGAAATTCATAATATCGGACATCATAACCATACCGTCAAGGCCTCCTCCTAAGACCATTACCATACCATCAATGAATCAAACCAAGACCATTAACATACTATAAAGGCATTGTTACAAGACACTATTTTGTCTCATGATACCTACCGATGCATCTAGGGGCTATAGTGGGACCCAAATATCACTTATTAAGTCTAATGCATTCCTCTTATGAAAGGGGTAAACCATAACAAAGAAATTTGTATTAAAATTAGCATACGAAATGTTAATATTTCAACCATAAACCATGAATGGTATCAAAATAGAACATCCATAGTCAAATATATAATAAAACCTTCAATACAATATGGAAGATTGTATCATAATAAATCAATATCAATCAAGTATAAAATCCAACAAAGTATGTTGATATATATGAAAATAAGATAATAAACATATTAAAACTCTTTAATAGAAATATCCCTTTTTTTACTTTGAAATCATTTAAAATCCACACAATTATAAAAAACATTTCTTTTGAAAACAAACTTGTAATATTTTAAGGATAAATTAAAAATTTTAAGGCATTATAATGGTGGAAAATAGCCTCTTGTGCTGTATAAGTTAAAAAAACATTCTTTCCTTAATTTGTGGAAAATGTTATAAAGTAACTCATTTGGAAAACAATAGAAAGATACCTTTCATAATGTTTTAAATAAAAAGTCAAACATGGGTAAAAATTTCTTTAAACAAAGCCGATAATATTTTGAAAATAAATTTTAAGAAACATGGACATGGATGATAATGATGTCTCAGTAGATACTTTCGTATAAACAATCTCAAATAATAAAGAGATTAAAAAATTAACCCTTACCTTGTAATTTCCTTTAGTCGAGAGTGTGTTAACCTAATTTATAATGGTTAAATCATGTTATTAAATTATACCAGGAAAATATTTATATTTATGATATCATATATGACCCTATTTTATCATTTTTTTAATAATATTTTAGTATTACCATTGTTGGGGTGTTAACTGCTTCGTTTTCCCCTTCTGGTTTTGTCATGTAAGTCATGTTTGTTATGAATAGGATGTATTTTATTCATATCCAAAATGAAATTAAGTTCATAATTATTATTTTTTACTTATCATATAAATTTTATTATAATTCTTGAATGTTTAATGTGAAGAATGAATCTCACCGCGTCATGGAGATGGTAAACTGTACGTACACACGAGTGACGATATCATTCCCTTGATAGTTTAATAGTATGGAATTGGATGGTATATCAATTATAAAGAATAATTATCATTTTATATTTATTATTTATATCCATTATACTCATCATTATACACATCCAAATAATGTAGTTTTGAATAACAAATTATACCATAGCGCGGAGATGGTAAGTCGTACGTACGCACATATGGTGATATTGTTATTCGTATGATGAATAAAATGAGGAATATGGTTGTACCATGATTATAATAACATGTAAGTATATTTATGATAGTTTAGTTATTATTTTTATGTGTAAAAAATATAGAAATAGGAAGTATAAGAAGGAAAGAAATGGAATTGATTTGGTAAATCAATTACCTCTCCTTCGTTGGAATTCCTTTGGATCTCCTCTAAGGGACACTAGGGATGCTATTTTTGGAATACCAGGACCTCCAGAAGTTAAATAGGAATTTTTATAGGAGAATTAGGTAGGGTTTGGTTGAGATATAAGGCTCAAGGAGGTGTGAGGAAGTGTGGGAGGATATGCCTTTTTATAAGATAGAGGAGGGGCACTTTAGAAACTCTCAAAATATTAAAATATAATAAGACTATTCTAGATCTAAATAATTAAAAATGGACCATAAATGAAAATTAGAGTACATGTTCGACCATATCCTATACCATTGTTATTATTTAACATTTTTTTATTTTTAAATAATTTAATAATAAATTAATTCAATAAGATATTATTATTGCCAAATTTAGTATTATTCCTCTAGTTTGACTTGAAATACAATAATACAAAGTGGTAATTTGAATGTAATACTTTAAAAAATCTATAAAATATTATATAGATATATTAAATTTTATATACAAATTAACTAATCCAAACAATAAAAAATTAATATTATTAAAATCATTTATTATATTTTTATTTTAATTTAATAAATATTGTTTTATAATTGAAGAGACTTTTATGGTAATTATATAACTTCTAAAAATTAAAAAAAATTATATAATGAAACTAATTTCATTTATATCAAAATAAAAATTTATATTCATTCATATCTTGATTTTGGCCCTATGTGGTCTCATAAAAGATATTAAAATACAAGATATTGATATTTTGTAACTATCTTTGATTTAAATAATATATAATTTATTTTCATATACAAGTGTCCATTAAACAACTCAAAATAAATAATAATGTGATAAGTATTGAATATTATTTATCCAATAATTTTTTGGATATGTTTTGGTTTTATTTTAAACCTTATAATTTTGATTTACCCTTAATTAATTCCTTTAACTCTTACCATGGAAACATGTGTCTTTTATTACTAAGGGTTAATATATTCACTCTAAATTGTAAAATGAGCCATAAATGGACCATTTGTGACAAATTTAACTTCATACCAATTAGTTTTACAAATTTTAGTTTTTTTATGAATTTTATATAATTTAATAAACTATTTTATATTTTAAATTATGAATTATGTAAATTTTGACACTATTCATACTTGAATTTTTTAAAAATTCATAACAACTTAATTAATTCAAAAATAATAAATTAACTAAATCCTAAAAAATCATAGTCATCCATAAAATTTGT
This sequence comes from Viscum album, assembly GCA_963277665.1. Classification (NCBI taxonomy): domain Eukaryota; kingdom Viridiplantae; phylum Streptophyta; class Magnoliopsida; order Santalales; family Viscaceae; genus Viscum; species Viscum album. The sequence continues at coordinate 138,613,971 of OY728119.1, forward strand.
GGATGACATCAAATATTTCAAAAAATATTTATTTTAACATTTATAATATCATTTATTTTATTCTTTCATTAATAAATCTATTATTGCATCATCATTGTGTCATAAATAAATTAAATTATTTAATTCATAAAAATTCTAAATAAATAACCATGATATATTTAATATTTTTATATTTATAATGAATATTTATAGTTTAAGTTATTTCTTATATAACCCCATATAAAATTTTTTTTAATAAGAAATTACATGTTTATAACATATTTTCCTTTACTTTAAATTAAAAGTTATAAGTGTCATAATCACACCCAAGTGGCTTAAAAAGGACAAATTTGTATCCCAAGGGTTGTATTGGTCTCCCATAACTCATCCAATAGGATTAGGATAAGTTTTAGGGTAGTTTTATATTATTATAATATTATTTTACCCTTTTTTACCTGATTTTCTCTTTAACCGTGGTAAATAAAAATAATTACTAAAGTTACTATTCATAATGTCCAAAAATAAAAGATAACTATTTACATAATTTTAAACTTATGATTATAAATATTTAATCCATTTTTACAAATTCAAAACACATAATTTTCAGTAATTAATTTAAAATTAATTCCCATTGATAAAACGAGAAAACAAATTTTTTAAAAGTAAAAATATTCAAAAGATTGATGTGTGTTTATATCCAATTTTAATGTGAAAATAATTCAAATGACCTGAATTTTATTAAATTATAAAAATAATAATCTAATTATACTTTAAATCCTATTAAAATTATAATATAGAAATATAAATAATTTAGATGAAAATCCAGTTTTTGAATTAAAATGCAGTATTTTTCTCTATTCATTAAAATGTGGAACTTTTTAGAAAATTAACAAAATTTTTCCAAACTAAATTTTTATGTCCCTATTATAATTATAAAGTTTATTTTCTCAAATTTAATATATAAAAGTTTCAAATATTGAATTTAAATTGGATATGCCTTCAAAAGGCGACAAAACTGCATTTTTTAGAAAAATACTTCTTTTATCCAAAAAAATTGAATTTGTTCCTATATCATGTATAGAAATTACATAAGATGAATATTAAAATTATATGAAATATAAAAATTCAAAATTTGGTTAATACTATTCATAAATACTAATTTAACAACTAGGTTATATATTATAATAATATTTTACTAATATATTTTTGTTCGTTAAAACTGGGCCTTGTGTGTAACGGAGGTCAAATCATTGTAGTGTGTAGTATAAGATTAACATGGGGTTTTGTAAAAATAAAGAAATCAACAAAATTAAATTTATTTAAAAATATTATAAAGTCTCGGGGTGTTACAGGTGAGATGGAAAATCAGTTGGATTTTCCACCAAGGCTCAGCCCAGTGCATAATGTGTTTCATATATCTCAATTAAAGAAGTATTAACCTGATCTCAACCATGTGATTATATGGGATCACATTGACCTAGAGATGGATGCTACATTGTTTCATGTGCCAGTACAAATTATGGATAGGCAAAGGAAATTCTTGAATGGGAAAAGTATCGGCCTCATGTAGGTTTTAAGTTAACATGTTCAGATTCAGAAAGAAACATGGGAATGTGATAAGGAAATGGTCAAGAAATTACCTGAAATATTTTAGGAGAATGGTGGTTTTATTCTTTTTTAGGGATAGAAAGACTAATGGTGGAGAGAATTTAGCACCCCCTATTTCAGTTAATTAACCATTTATTTATCTATTTGTAGTATTTAAAGTTATCAAGTTATGTTTGGGAAGGTTTGTAGAAGTTTTGAAAAGTTTTTAAGGATTTTATGTAGGTGTACAATTTGAGAACACTTAGTAGAAACAGTGAAACACCTACAAGAAACCATGTAAAGGGAAATAATGGGCATTGGGTAGACACATGTTTAGTGGATAGTTTGGCCAAACTATGCAACCACCAAGAATAAATAGTGTGAAGTGGAACATAGTGTATGAGGAAGGTTGGAATATATTTTCCTAGCCATGCTAGAAAACTGTGCAAGTGGTGTTTAGAGGTAGTGGATGGTGCACAGTTTGAGTACAGTTTTCCTAACCGTGCGCCTAAACCATGCAACATTAAAAATTATATCTGGATTTTGTGGAACTAAACCATTTTCCCTATAAACCCCTCATCCCCCCCCCAAAAAAATCCATAACTCAAAATCCACTCCCTCCCAAGGGTGTGTATACCTTTACCTTTGATTTGAGAGTGATCATTTGGTGAATCTTGGTATGTTGGAGGCCAAATTCCTTGGTAAGTTCCTATTTTTGATGGTTTTCCTTAGTTTTATTCTTCTTCCTTCTCTTGGATTCATGGATCTAATTATTTGGGGAAATATCTATGTTTTTTTATTCTAATCATGATGAGATATGGTTATAATGATGATAGGGAACAAGTTCTAAGGCATGTTTTAGAATATCTAAGCCAATTTTTTGGTGTTTTTTCCATTCTTTGTCTTTTCCTATGTTGTGAGATAGGTGGATTCACTCTCAACTCCTATTATTATAACTTTAAGGTTTTATTTCTAATTTTTTGAATTTATTAAATTGAATTGTGATTTTTTTGTGCAAATATTTATAGAAACCCTCTTTAGTGATGGTTTGTGAAATAAGGGAATTGGTTGTTGTGAAAAGTTCTTTGTTTCATGATTTTAAAATGATTATTTTAAAATATGTCCTTGTGTTGATTCATGGAAATTATTAGGTAGAAATGATTTCAATAAAATAAATGTTTTATTTAAATGGATTGGAATTTTTTGTTTGACATGATATTTGGAATAAATGGTTGTCATGTGTTCATTTTCATTAACATGACCCTGTGGAAGGGGCATGTGCCATTAGAGAACTTGGTATATGGTTATATTGTGATGAATTGGTAGATCAATGAGATACCTCTCATGAGTATGAAACTGTCACCTAGTCATGCATGTGTGATTGTGTGGAATGGAATGGGTTATTCCAAATGGATTCAAAAAAGGGTTTGAAAGACTTGTTTAGTTAGTTTCCTTGGAAACTGTTTTAGTTTAGAAAAATATTCTGATTTGGAAATAGTTTTGAATTTATTATGAGGTACTTTAAATTAGTTTATTTTTTTATATAAATGTACTAACATGTTCTCTCCTAGTGGCATGAGTAGGGAAGTCATTTGGGGAAATACTACTGAGTTTTATACTCAACCCCTACTTGGGAACATTTGTGTGTTTTCAGATATTGTATATTGAGACAAAATTAAAGAAAAGGTAGCTCATTTATTTAGTGATGATTCATGATACATTGGTAATGGATTGTGAGTTAGATATTGGAACTTTTTTTTTGTATTTTCTACTGCATGTCTTGGTTGTTATTGAGTTTTGTTGGGTTTAGTTTCCTCTTTGTAATCATATATGGATTATGGTTGTATTTTGGATTTGTTTTCAGTGGGTTGTACTTTGGATTGTATCACATTGTTTTCATTCACCATATAGTGGTTGTTTGGTCATGGTATTCTTGGGTTGTTTGTTTTATTTTCAAAGGGAAAATCATCCCCCACAATTAATGAATCCCTTGACATTTATTTCTAGCCTTTGGTGTCTTGGGGATGTCACCTAAGGCTTGGTAATGTCCTACCACCTTCTCAAGCTAATGAGGAGGGGCAATATGTTATAGTAAACTAGGATGAAAAAACTTTATTGAGAACCCTAAGTATAAGTCTAAGTAATGGATAACATCGTACAATTTTGGTAATGATCATGAATGACCTAGGTTAAACCTTAGGTTTCATAAATTTAAAATAGTGTGTCTTGATTTAGACACCCTATAAATTATTTTTCATGATTATGTAGTTTCCCACTATGATTATTATTTCTCACACTATGTTTTTTGGTTTTAGTAAATGGCTAGAACCCAAAGGAATCATGTTAATAATGAATGTGGCAGACAATCCAATGATTTTACTCATGAGAAACCAAATGCTATAGGAGTTGTAATTAAAAATATCATTTCTATGCTTATAAAAATTTCTCAAGTTATGAATCATGTCGATCTTCCAAATGAGAAAAGTAGGGAACAACGTTTTGTTGAGTCCTTTATGAGGAAAACTACCTTCTTTAATTGGGTTTTCTGATCCACTAGTTGTGGAGTAATGGATTAGTACCATTGAAAAGATGTTTTCTATTCTCTAGTGTTTGGAACATGACAAAGTTATTTTAGCTATTTATCATTTAGAAGGTGAAGAAGATCAATGGTGGAATCTTATCAAGAACATAAGGCAATGAAAAAAAAACGAATCTATAAAGTGGGATGAGTTTAAGAGCTTATTTTTCAATAAATAACTTCCTTGTATTCTTCTTATGAAAATGGATAAGTAATTACTTGAGCTAAAGTAGAAGGATGATGAATCCATTATTACCTATGAGGAAAGTTTTACAAGGCTTGCGAGGTACACTTCTGACATTATCATCCAACCTAACATTAAGTCCAATCAATTATTCAGTGGCTTAAAACCAATTATCAAAAGGGTGTTAACCATGAGAGAATTTAGTAGAAATGAATAAATATTTTGATTTCCTATCAATGTGGAAATGAATATTGGATTTTCCCATCAATATCATGGTTTTAATAAGAAAAGAAAAATGCAATTCAAAGGAAATTCTAAAAACCATGGAGAGAAGAAGATGATATTTCCTTTGGTTTGAAGTGTGGAAGGAAACATGATTACAATTTTCTTAATGGGACTTGTAAATACATTAAGTGTATAAAGTAAGGTCATCAGGCTATCAAATACTGTATTTATGGGAAAAATTTAGCCAATGATAGAGGAAAATCACCATTGAATGTACTACCCATAATCCAGTGTTTCAAATGCAAGGAGTATGGAAATTTTTATAACCAGTGATCAAAACTAAAGGTTAATTATGGTGATTGACATCAAAAACATCTTAATACCATCAATAAATAGAAATATCATGTGATCACTATTTCCAATGTGGAGTATGATAACAAAGTGGAGAAAGTTACACTTACCATCCACTCTAGAACTGATAACTTATTATTCGATTCTAGATCTACCCACTCTTTTATATCTAAGGAATTTTATAAGGGTATCACAATACCCCTAAATGATTAGATGTTGAATTAGGTATGAAAACCCCTAATGGTATGATGATTTCATAAAAAATCTACAATACTTATCTAATTGACGTTTGTGGGAATTTGCCTTCTAGAAATCTTATTATTACCCTTTTAGTTGATTTCAATGTTATTTTGGGCATGGATTGACTTTATTTAAATAATGTACCCATCAATTATTGAGGAAGGTAAGTTATTTTTAATATTACAAACCAACCTATGACCGTCTATTGGTGCAAAAATAAATATGAAATTCTGATGGAAATTGCATCCATTGTATGGATCTTGATTTATATTCAAAAGGGGTGTTTATATCTGATGGTTGGGGATAAACATATTCTTATTTTATAGGATCGTGTTGATTTATTTATATATGAGTTTCCTAGTATTCCACCTAATTTTGAAGTTGAGTTATCTATATAACTCATATCGGGTTATACACTTATTTAAAAGACTCCATATAGAATGACCTTGATAGTTTTTTAGGAATTTAAGAAGCAACTCTAGAAGAAACTTGACAAGGGATTTATTCAACCAATTGCATCACCTTGGACTACAACTATTAGTTTTGTTAAGAATAAAGTTGTATCAATGCGACCCTGTATTGATTATCAGGAACTTAATAAGATTACAATCAAGAGTAAGTATCCTCTACCTCATATTGATGATTTGTTTGATCAACCATGCAGAGCTCAATACTTTTCCAAGATCGATCCTCATTCTAGATATCATCAATTTCAGGTCAAGAATGATGATATAACGAAGAAAACATTCCATAAAAGTTATGGACACTATATATATATAGTGATGCCATTTTTTCTTACTAATTCCCCCACTATCTTCATGGATTTAACGAATTGATTTTTTAGAGATGACCTTTGATTAGTTTGTGGTATACTTTATAGATGATATTCTTATATATTCAAAGAGAAATGAAGATCATAAAGATAACTTGAGGATTTTACTAAAGACATTAATTAAGGATAATCTATATGAAAAATTAAAAAAGTGTGAATTTTGGATACAAGAATCTTCATTTTTGGGTCATATAATCTCAAGAGAGGGTATATATGTGGATCCATAAAAGACCAAAGTTATTAAACATTGGACCATATAAACCACTATGATTGAGATCTATAGTTTTCGTGGTTTTTATGGATATTATTGATGATTTACAGATAATTTATCATGACTATATTTTCCACTCACCAATTTAACATAAAAGGGATCCAAGTTTCTTTTCATAGATGAATGTGAAGAAAATTTCAAGGAACTAAAGAGAAGTTTAGTCAGTACACTTGTGATTACATTACCCTATAACGGAGAAGGGTTTTTAATCTATAGTGATGCATTAAAGAAGGAACTAGGATGCTCTCTAATGAATAATGATATAGTTATATCTTATGCCTCATGTTAATTGAATATTCATGAGAAAAATTACCCAACTCATGATTTAAAGTTAGCTGCGATAATTTTTTCATTAAAGATATGGAGACATTATCCTTATTGAGGAAGGTGTGATATATATACTGATTATAAAATTTTATCATATATATTCACTCAAAAAGAGTTGAATATGTACCAAAGAATATGGTTGGAAATGATTAAAGATTATGAATACTTAATACAGTACCACACTGGGAAAGAGAACAAGGTTGAAGATGCTCTGAGTTGAAAAGATCATGCTAGATTTTCTATGATAAGAATAAAAAAGATCCAATATTTATATATTTGAAAAATATATATCTAAAAATCATTAAGGAATGTGATAAATATTATCTTTCTCAAATGAGTGTTCAACCATCTATCCATGTGAGGATTAAATAGGCACAAAAAGAAGATGTGGAATTATAGAAGAAGGTAAAAAATGTTCTTGAGTTCAACCTTTATTATGATGGAATGATAAGGCTCAAGAACTATATATGTGTTCCTCCTATAGCATATTTTAAGAAAGAGCTGTTGGATGAGGCTCATAGTTCATCATTTTCTATTCATCCTGGAAGTACAATGATGTATAGAGATATGAAAGAGTATTTATAAAGGGACAACATGAAGAGAGATATTTTAGAGTATGTATTTCACTGCTTGGTATTTAAAAAAGTTAAGGCTAAGAGAAAAAAATATAAGGAGATGTTACAACCATTACCCATACCAAAATTGAAATGGGAGAAAATTACCATGGATTTTGTCGTCAGACTCCCCAAAATGTATAAAAGCCACAATGCTATTTGGATTATAGTTTTTAAACTTACAAAGTCATCACACTTAATTTCTATCAGAGAATATTTATATCTTAACTAGATTTCCAGAATTTATAATAAGGAAGTGGTAAGGTTTCATGGAGTATCAAATTATATTGTATCAATTTGTGATCCTAGGTTTACCTTGAAATTCTGAAAAAGTCTTCAGTAAGATCTGGATATAGAGTGGAGTTTTGGTATATATTATCATCATCATAGATATGGACGATTTGAGAGAACCATTCAAGCCTTAGAGGATATCCTGATAGCTTTCTATATGGATTTCAAAGGTGGTTGAGATCAACACATTCCTCTAATCTAGGTTTCTTACAATAATAATTTTCACTAGATAATTTAGATGGATCCTTATGAATCCATCTATGTAAATAAGTTTAGAACTCCAATGTGATGGGATGAATTTGGAGAAATAAATCTATTAGAACCCGAAAAATCTATTGAAAAAATAGAGACAGTTGGATCCATTCAAAAACTCATCAAGGTAGATTAGATTTGAAAAAAAGTTATACTAATAATCATCTTTGAGATTCAGAGTTAAAAGTCAGATAGAGGGTGTTTCTATGAATTTATCCATGGAATAAGGTTATGAGATTCAGAATTAAAGGAAATTTTATTTCTATCTATACTGGCCCCTTTGTGATTCTTGATTGAGTAGGGTTGGTTGCTTATCGCCAGCTACTTCCACCAAACCTCTCTTAAGTTCATGATGTGTTCTATGTACCTCTCCCGAGGAAGTGCATACCCGGTCATTCACATTTACTGAAATTAGAGGTCATACCACTGGTGTATGATATTTCATATAAAGAACAACTGGTATAAATATTTGATCATAGATATAAAGTGATATGGAACAAGACTACTCACCTGGTTAAAGTTCTATGAAGAAATTATAAATTCAAAGAAGTAACTTAGAAACCTGAGGTTGAAATGAAATAGAGATATTCTCATTTTTTTGTATCAGAGTGATATAATTTGAAGAGAGAAAATTATTTTAAGGGGGAAAAAATGTAACAACACAAGATTTTATAATATAGTTCTCTATTTTTTTCTTTGATAGTTTATGTCACATGTAACACTGAGTTTAAACGAACCATGAAATAATATTAAAATATTATTATTTAATGTGACCATGATCACCTATCCATTAAATTTGTGGGTAGGAATAAGAATAACTACATTATGATATATATATATATATATATATAAGTTCCTACTCAATACAAATGCATTGATTAATTCTTTAGAAATAAGAATTGATTTTTTTGTAAAGTTATATTATTATTAAAAAATACATTTCCTTAAAAATGGTTTTTATTTCTATTTTTTAGAAAATATTATATTTAATTTTTAATAGTTTTATAAAATTTATTTGATAAAATGGACTTCATTTTTGAAATCAACATATAAAAATTATCTTAGGGTGAAAATTTGGGATTTTTACGAAAAGATTTATTTTCTCATTAGGGAACATATAATGTCAAAGAGATGAACTTAAATAATTATACTATTATATATGACAATTTTAAGGTGAAACTTGATGAAACTATTTCTGATATGTATCTTAAGTTTAATTAGATCATGAACACAATGAATTTACTGGGAAAACCAATTCCTGATAAAGATCAAGTGATACACTTGTTGATGTGTTTACTAGAAAGATGGCGAGGAACCTCAGTCTCAATCCAAGAGTCATGTGATGTAAATAGATTTACTGTTATAGAGATAATAGGAAAGCTTATGACATATGAGGAAGAACTAAAAGTAAATAGAGAATAAAGGATAAACCAAAGAGGAAATATATAGCCTTTAAAACCATTGATTCAAAAAAAAGGAGAAAATCAAAGTTGATAGCTCAAGTGATGAAGAGTCACATTCTAACAAGTTCTATAAAAGGATGAAGTTTTTCCGAAAACCCATATATAAAGGAAATTATGAAAATATAGGTAATTAGAGAAATGACTGAAATAAGGATGATGTTACAAGTGAAATAATGTTTTATTAATGTAAAAGAAAATTTCATTTAAAGGATGATTTTACTAAGCTAAAATTCAAGAAGAAATATGATGATAAGGACAAAAAGTAAAAGAAATCCATGAAAGAAACTTTGAGTACTTAGGTAGGTAGTTTGAGTGATTCTGACTCAACCCAAGAGGATAAAAATGACACAACCAACATGTATTTTATGAAAAACACATATGAGGAATCTAATGTTTTTCCTACTACTCCTATTCATATTTCTAATTAATTTGAAAATTAAAATAGTTATAAAAAAGTTTATAATGTGGAAATGTTTTAGTAATATAATATCTTGGAAGATAATTTTAATCAACTTATAGATAAATATAAGATTTTAAAGAAGTATCATGCCTTGACTACTAGTTTTAAAACTGATGTTAGTATTGAGAAAGATAAAAATACTCAATTTCTAAAATAAAACAATGAGTTAAAATTATCTAATGAAAAATTGAAGAAATATTTGGAGATATTTTCAAATGAAATAAATAACTTCACCCAGATTCTTGGAAAGAAAACAACACCCAAATATACTACTAGAATAGGGTATCAACCTAGCCAAATAAGGATCATTAAAAATAATTTTGTTCCAAGTTCCAGTTACTTTAGTTATGATACTAGTTTTTATTCTTATAGACCAAAAAAAGAGTTTATTTATTAAGGCATAAAATATGATTTTAGGAAAACTGTTAATAAATTATGGATTCCTAAGGCTTTGATTGCTAAATTTTCTGGATCTAAGAAGATTTGGGTACCAAAGTCATTTTTTGTGTAAAAATTGTTTTCTAGGAAACCTACATAAAAATATCTAGTAAGAACTTATGGTATATATATAATGGCTATTCTAGACACATGGATAGAGACTATTCAAGTTTCAAGAATTCGATAAAGGTTGACAATGTATATGTCACTTTTTGTGATAATGCTAAAGGGAAAATTATTGGCCCTGGCCAAATAAGTAATATTAACTCTATTTTAATTTCTATAGTGATATTTTTATATGGATTAAAGTATAATATAATTATCATCTCAAAACTATGTGATGATTATTTTCATGTTAAATTTGAAAATAATTCCTATAATTTTTTTTGATTCTAAATAATTCCTAAGTTCATTTCACAAAGAAAATTGGATTTGGAATATAATACTAGGCCATTGCAATATTAATTATCTTAGAAATATAACTGAGAAAGGGTTAGTCAAGGATCTACCAAAACTAGAATTCCCAAATGATAAAGTTTGTAACCCATGCAAAAAAGGGAAGCAACACAAAATCTATTTCAAATCAAAGAAATAAGTTTCAATTTATAATCCCCTATAATTGGTTCACATGGACTTATTTGGACTTTCTAGAGTTTCTATATTAAATTGGAAGCACTATTTTTATGTTCTTGTAGATGAAATTTTTAGATATACTTGGGTTTTCTTTTGAGATCACAAAAGTGAATCTTTTTCTTATTTTACAAAGTATGTAAAAACTATAGAGAATCTTAGTGAAATTATAATTAAGACCTTACAAAGTGATCATGTCCATGAGTTTGAAAATCAAGAATTTGAATTTTTTTTCTCAAAAAATAGATATAATCATAAATTTTATACTCTTAGGACCCCACATAAGAATGGTGTAGTGGAAAGTAAAAATATAACCCTTCAAGAAATATCTCAAAACATGATCAATTAGTATGACTTACCTATTTATTTTTGGGTGAAGCTGTGAATAAAACTTGTTACATAATTAATAGAGTTGTTATAAGACCTATTTTAAATAAAACTTCTTATGAATTATGAAATGGTATAAAACCAATAGTTAATTACTTTAGAGTTTTTGGTTGTAAAGTATTTAATCTTAATACTAAGGATTATATTGAAAAAATTTATTCCAAGAGTGATGAATGAATTTTACTTGGTAATTGGACATCTAGTAAAAAATAAAGTGTATTTAATAAAATAAGCAAGATTGTGGAGGAATCTGTTCATGTCAAATTTTATGAAACAGATCCACATGAGCCTAAGACCCCTTTATACAATCTTGAGAATGATCTGTCAAATCTGAATATCAATGCCTAACCTTCTAAAAATTCTGTGAAATAAGAAGAAAAATCATCCGGTTCTGAGGAACAATCTGGACCTGAACCTGAAACTATATAAGACAATGAGATTTCTAGCCCTTATTTTCTTAGAACTATTAGGAATCATAAATACCATACTCTAGATAATATTTTTGAATAATTAAATAGAGGAATACAAACTTGATATTCTATAAGAAATCAGGTTGAAAATCAAGAATTCTTCTCATAGATTGAACCTAAGAAAATCAATGATTCAATTAATGATGTATTTTGGGTGATGAAAATGAAAAAGTAACCTAATCAGTTTGAAATAAATAGAGTTTAAGAAATAGTAGTTAGACCCAAATACACTCTGACTATTGGAACTAAGTTGGTGTTTAGGCACTATAGTTAGAAATAAAGCTAGATTGGTTGCACAAGGATATAGTCAGGAAGAGGGTATTGACTATTAGGATACATTTTCACCAGTGGTCAGACTTGAATCCATCAAAATATTTCTTTCCTATGTAGTACATTTGGATTCCAAACTATATTAAATGGATCTCAAGAGTTCATTGTTAAATTGTTATATAGTTGAGGATATTTTTTTGAACAACCCCCTAGATTTAAAAATCCTCATTTTCTAGATCATGTTTTTAAATTAACAAAATATTTATATAGTTTAAAACAAGATCCTATAGTTTTTCATGATAAGACAAACTCTTTTCTAATTTCTAAAGGGATTTCAAAAGTAATAGTTGACCCTACTCTATTTATAAAAATAATCTCAAAATTTGTTTTAGTAGTTAAAATTTATGCTGATGATATTATTTTTAGATCTTTAAGAAATTATTTGTATACTATTTTTTCAAAAATAATTCAAATTGAACTTGAAATAAGTTTAATGAGAGAAGTTAAATTCTTTCTTGGTTTTCAATTTTTTTTAAAAATAAATATAGAATTATTTAAAATCAAAGTACACTAAATAACTTCTAGAATTTTTTGGTTTGGATAACACTAAAAGTAGTGATACTACCATGATTACAACTGGTAAGATGGATCATGATGAAACTAGAAAGTTTGTAGATGAAACTAGTTACAAAGGTATGTTTGGAATATTTCTATATTTAACTACAAGCCATCCAGATATTATGTTTAGTGTGTGTATGTGAGATTGTTTTCAATAAATCCTAAATAATCTTATCTACTATCTATTAAAATAATTTTCAAATACCTGAGGACTATTCTATCCTAAGGGCTAATCATCTGAATTAGTGATTTCTTCAGATACAGATTTTGGTGGATGTAAGTTAGATAAAAAAATGACCTTTAGAACATGATACCTTTTAAGCTTATCACTAGTATCATGGTGTAGTAAAAAGAAAAATTATATTGCAATATACATAGATGAACCATAATACATATCTATAGGAAGTTTTTGTGCACAGATTCTGTGGATGAAACACACTTTTCTAGATTATGGATATCAATTTAGACATGTCCCTATAAAATGTGAAAATACAAGTGTGATAAATATTTCCACGAATTCTATATCTCATTATAGGGAAAAAAATTAATATATGACATCATGTTTTGGGAGAACATTTCAAAAAAGGAAACATAAATATTTAATTCATAGGAACTGAACATCATCTTTCCAATATTTTTACAAAGTCCTTGAATTCCGAGAGATTAAAATATATCAAACATGAACTAGGAATGGTAAACTTTGGTTAACATTTATATTAAAATTTACACCATTGGAAGATCCAACATTAGAAGATCCATTGTTGTAAGATCTACCATTAGAATATCCACTGTTGGGTAATCCACCATTGAGTGATCCATAGTTGGGTGATCCACCGTTGGTTGATCCACCCTTGGGTGATCCACTGTTGGGTGATCCATCATTGGTGATACACCATTGGGTGATCCAAATTTGGTGATATAATTTTGATGACCCACCACTGGTGATCCATCATTGGGTAATCCACCACTGGTGATCCACCACTGATGATCCACCATTGGCAATCCACTGTTGGTAATCTACCATTTAGAGATCCACCATTTGTGATCTTCCAATTGAGTATATATTTCTTTTTTTTACCGGTCCCATATACTATGTTAGATTTATGTTATATTTATTTATTTATATATTTAATTATATTTTAAAATCTCAAATCTATAAATGATTAAATCAATCTTAAATCCATTTTTGGAACAATCTGTCACTTGTGCCTACCTTTTAAACCTTTTGACTTCCCTTATCTACTGAACTTCAACCTACCTCACTCTCTTCCTGCATCTTTTGATTTAGTAAAATGGTGAGAGTGAAACATCCCTTAGTTTCATCTCCATAAGGATCATGAATTGTAAATAAATCTCATGTAGAATCAAACTGTGCTAAAATTCAACCAGATAATCCTATATCGTGACTCGATTGGTTGTTGTATATAAATAAGTAGATGTGGAATGGATGATATCAAGAAAGTCGCTATTTCTCAAGGATAATCAAGACATGGGATGGTTAGAATGGTTCTTAAGGAATGATCGACCATTTTATCTAAGGTCAGTTTACTAGTTTTACCAATATGCATAGTCCAACTTCAGGGAAAAGAAAGATTTCATTAGTAGAATGATAGATGGAAAAGTGGTTATCTTTTCTTAAAAGTAATGGGCTAGGTGTATTAATGTGCCTCACTAAGGTATCTCTAATGACTATCAAGGTACTATACTGATTGATAGTGAGATGTTTGTGTATAAGGATGCACTGCTAGAACTAAATGGGAATGGTACAGTGAGAAGGAATACTGCTACAAAACTCAATGGTGAGTGTAGACTCCTGTTTAAATTCATTCATCATAGGCTATGTCCCAGAAAAGGTGATTTTAGCACAATGAGGTACTAGGAAATATTTATTTTGTTAGTTATGAAAATATGGGAAAAATTTAATCTATGTAGATATCTTATGGTGTATATGATAGAGGTGAGTAAAACCTCATCCAGGCCAAACTCTCTAATCTATACTAAGCTTATCTAAACTATGCTGGAATCCAAGGGATTGGTTGATGAGGAAGAGAAATAAAAGTTAAACTGTGATGGTTTATGTTTAACAAAATTTACCTGTAAAATAATGAAATTCATCTTGAAACCATAGATGAAGAAATAGGTGGAAGATAATGACAAAATTTATGAGGATTTTGATCCTGTGGAACACCCTACAAGGCCTAAGAATATAGTATACCCTGGATTAGAGCCATATAAGATTGTGACTTACTCTTATAAAGAGGAAGTAGAAGAGGAAGTAGTTGAGGTCGAAGAGAAATCCACTATCTATTTTGAAGAAGGTGGTGATATAAAATATTTCTAAAAGACCAATTTTATCTTATAGATCTTTAAGTTTACCTATTTCACTCTCTTCTAGAGAGAGCCTCTTGAGTGAAGGATAAGAATAAGAGACCGAAGTATCAGGAGAAGAAAAAATTTAAATTTCTTCTAAAACCTCAAGAGAAGTAGTGGAAGTGTATGATGGTTCTAAGGATGGAAATGGAAATGGACCTCATGACTCAGAAGATTATGATGATGCTGATGATGGTGTTGAGAGGGAACAACCACATCCATATACCATTGTTTCAGTTCCAAATATAATTGTAAGTGTGGAGAGACCAGGTTCTGTCTAGCCTACTGGTGATGATGCCTTTGTTAGAGGTGAACTAAGAGAATCTGTTAAGGGGGAGGAATCCACATGTTATTCCAACCACAAATCTTTTAATAAGAATAAACCTTCTACCACAACTAAGGATGGAGCTACATCCAAGGGGGATCCATCTCCTGGTTTGAAGATTCTTGGAATTTATTACCCTAAGACAGATAAATATGGTGATAGTGATGATGATCATAATAGTACACCAAATCATGGTGGACCATCTATCCCAGTTACTAAAAAATATCTAAAGGGATCTCTAGTGGAGTCGATTGATAAAGCTGTATAACTTCAATCATTTCCTTCTGATGCTCTTATTATTGGATTTGAGCATGTAAAGGATATATTTATTAAACCCAAGAGGGTTCCTTCAGCTCTACTAGCTCCTTATATAACTTCATATTTTGTTTATAAATCTAATTTGTATGCTTTTAGAGAAAGGTTACTTTCTGATTTCAATGGAGTTGTTATATCCTAAGCTTCTAGAGTTACTCAACTCAATGAAGCTGACAAAAGACATATCTTTTATATAACCATTCTATATATTCAACCCAATATGAATTTGATGATTCAAGAGTTTGATATTGAGAATAGAAGGTTGGATGATGAGATGAAAGTTGTGAAGTCTATTATAGAGGATATGAGAGACAATTTTTCTACTAGTCAGGCATCTGTGTTGTAGAGGTTAGAGATCCTACCACATGTTGTTTCCTATATATCTACAAACCCACCTCCTAATACATCTGTTGATGATGATATAATCATAGATATAGTTATAGAATAGTTTTATTCCATCATGGGCGATCTCTCTTCATATCATAGGAGGATCTTAGATAAATAAGATAGCATGGTGAGCATATATATAAACTAGTTAGGAAGTGTTTAAGTGAAGTTATAAGTGATAGAGAAACCATGACTAAGGAAATTAAATACTACCTTTCTTGAGTTTATACCTAGAATGATCTTAATTTGTATTTTAACTTTATTGTTGAGAACTTAAGGATGCCTCCTGTGACTAGGGACTTCAAGGAAAAAGTAGACCAAATTGATGTATTATCCCCTCTTCTCAAGCTATTTATGGAAGAGAAGAAATACTTCTTCACTATGATGGAGAAAGGTGTAAACATCATCATATATTTTTTGAATTAGATAAATACCTTTTTATATGTATCTAGCTTAGTATTTGTGTAACCTGACGCCATTCCTATGTCTTCCCTCACATCTACACCATCTTATGCTCCTCTTCTGCTTTAGTTTTAGGCCTTTAGTATGTTTCCAACTAAAGCAGTTCGACATCTCAGGCCAGTGGTGATCTGTGAGCTTCCTTCGACTACATCTACACCCTCAGCCTCTATATATGTGCCTCCTATCTATGGAAAAGTTAAAGATCTAGTTAGTCTTTCATCCCAAATATATGAGAGTGATTCTGACTAGGATTAGTCTTCGATATATATTGTTTTCCCTTGTATTTATTTTAGGTATTTAATATTTTTATTGATATATTTAATTTAGTTCCTATTTTATTCCTTTATATATAAGAATTGAATTTACTTTTATTATCCTTTTGATAATCTCAAAAGGGATAGAAAATTTTTTAATGGAATTTAACTTTAAAGTTTGTAATTTAATTTTTAAGTTTGTACTTCTCTTTACAAATTTAAACTTAGCATCTTACTTTATCAATTTGACTTGTTAAGTAGACCTTTACTTTTCACATTTATCTATTCATGCCTATAGTTATTTTTATACATGTTTATAAAATTATATGCTTTGTGATCATCAAAAAGGAGGAGATTGTTGGAACCTATTTATTTTAATTCTCACATATCATGATTATTATGTTTCTGATGATATTAATTTTTTATGATATTATATATTTTTTTAAATATAATTGGATAAGTATAGTCCCACTATTATTTCAAAGAGATAAACCATTGAGGACATCCACCATTAGTTCAATAGATCCAATTTAGTTCAAACAAGATCTAGTAGTGAACCTTCATCCACCGTTGAATAAGATCTACTAGTGATAAATATACTACCAGACCTGTGCTATCGCTATATATTGTACCACCAGATATGTTACCTTCAGATATTCTACCGCCAGTTGTGCTACTTCCAGATATGATACCACCAAATATGCTACTACCAAATGTGCTACCACCAGATATGCTACTGCCAGATGTGCTACGACAATCCATGATACCACTAGAGTTGATCTACTACTAGACTTGATCTACTGTTAGTTCATATAATCCACCATTGAAAACTCTACCACTGGACCATGATACTGTTGGTTTATTCTATCATTAGAGATGATCCACTATCAGTATGATACCATTACTATTCTGTCTTTCATTTGAATTTAATTCCTCGAATGACTAGTTTAAGGAATTAAATATAGAGAGAATCACATGGTTTTATTAATAATTATTCCTAAACCACTCCATGAATTCATTAAAGACAAAGTTTATAATTTCCTAATTTAGTGCTTAGTATGAGGATCTAGGACATATTTATTAATATTCTTCAATGAATATTTGAACTTAGAGATCTATTTATCATGAAAGACTCACTCATGCACATTTTGGGATTACATATGGAGATTTATGTGAGTGTGAAAGTGTATAAGATATAGAAGATCAAGAAACCTTCATACACCGAATAAAGATATATGTGTAGAATATTTTTCAGAGCATCTATAAATATAAAATAGAACTTTACAACTCTCTTTTTTCCAGTACTTTCAGAGAAACTTTTTCAATATCCTCAACAAGACAAATGTAGGGACCCTTGAGCATCTGAATCTATTCAGACCAAGAAGCACCACATCTTTGTATCTCTTCTTATTTTCTCTATATATTTATGATTTACAATTGATAAATGTGTTTCAATACTCTTTTTATTTTTTACACACAATATCCTATGCTTTAACAGGATTTAACTAGACAATATCTCTCGAAATTCTTTATTTGTATACCCACGACAACTGTCGAAGAGGTCCTATGTGGCATGTATTATTTTTATTCCCATGTATAACTAGAGGATTTGATCTTGGACATACTATGTGATGTTTTTTATATAAAACTGATCCAGGTTGTAGATCTAATTACTGTTATAATACCCTGATTGGCAGTAGTTGATTTCCAAGCATAGGGTATTAATTCTTAGCTTGAGACTGCACCCCTTGTTTTATTCCTCTATTTGTTTTAAGTTTTTTTCTATATTTTAAAGATAAAACTACAGTTTTTATTTCATTATATAAAAAAACTTCTAATTTGATAGTTAGTATTAACCAATGTTAATATAAAGGCTTTGGTCAAGTAATTTAGTTTCAAAAGCTAAATTAATTTCAAATATTAATTTATCTAATCCCTAATCCCTCTTTATAAAATTTTATGAAAGATAAAAATTATATAATTATACTATTTTGATTAAATAGGAATTTTTAATTAACTTGGGGGATTTCATTTTAAATTGTTTTTAATAAAAAATTTATTGGTAACTCAATTTACCCTCTCTTGAGTTACTCACTTTGACCAATAATAATGATCTAATAAGGTACACTACACCATATATGCATAGAGGGACTACATTGTCATTGCTATCATATCCATGATCATTATCATCACCCATATGAACCATAAAATAGTCTCACATGACCTACTATTATAAGTAAGAATGTATAAGGGGTTCAACTAAAATAATGTCATTAAGAAATCATATATGAAAACACATTACAAGTTGTTGTCACGAAAAAATATAATCACACACAAGCAACATATATGTCATGGGAAATGTATGATCCCAGACTTCAAGGAGGTACATTATCATTTAAATTTTAGTTTAAATACCTTAAAGTTTTCTGAATAAATTTTTATTGTGTGTATGAGGAAGCTCAGGGATGTTCTAGGTGTTTGAGACATGAAAGAAATATAAATAGGGCCATCCTATGCATATTTTATAGTTTTCGCACGGTTAGAGAAAACTGTGTGAGGGGGAAGCCAAACCTGGTGACCTTGGACAGAGGAATTCTACATAGATGGTATACGATTTTTCAAACTATGCAATCCTCTCTAGATAACCATGTAACTTAACCCCTATTGGACATAGGCAGACACACATTTTGTGCATAGTTTGGAAAACCGTGTGGCCAAACCGTGCACCCCATTGAAAAGTGAGAAATTACCCTTTCCCCTATCTGTATTTTAAGTTCCTCACCTAATTTTCTCCCCATTTCTTCCTCCTCCATCCCTAGTGACGAACCTAAACCCTTATGACCTCCCAAAGATCAGTCTCAATTGATTCAAGGCCGTTTGGAGTGCCGTTTGTTGTGGATCAAATCTTTGGGTATGTTTAATGCTCCTCTTGCATCTCTTTTATGGATTAGGGATTGTGGTTTTGATCTTCTTCTTCCAAATCCCTAAAATCACATTTTTCTAGTAGATCATTGGTTGGGGTTTTAAAGGGTTCTTTAATCTAGATCTAAGGCTAAGGTTAAGTGTGTGTTCTTCTATGGATTCAAGGTAGCTTGTCTATAAGTTATATCCTATAGTCCTGTAGTTGATTTGTGCATGTGTGGTTATGATATTTCCTCCCTCTTGATGTTCATTTGATCCCTTTAGTAAGATTCTATAAAATGGTTGGTGAAATGGAAATTTAGACCCCTCATGATCCCCATGGGATGTATTGAGATTTATTAGACCGGATTAGGGCCACCCATGAGGTGCACCTACATTCAAAGACATGGAAAATTGTAATGTTAATTATAGAGTTTCCTTATGTTGAAATGGTTCCCATGATAAATATGTTTACTTGTTTGTTTAAATTATAAATAATCACTAATGGTAGTTGAGTCTAGTCATTGGTAATGACATAAGAGATTGTTTGAAAAAATGTGAAAAGGGTTAAATGTAATAAAGTGATTGTTCTAAGTTACTTGTGAATTGTACTTGAAAAGATTAAGTGGGTTAAATCCCATGAAATAATGAAAATATTAAATAGGTAAATGGTTGTGAGTTGATAAATGGGTTAATTAGGATAATGTATATAAATTATTGAATATTATTAAATAGTTAAGGCATAAGGAAGGGAATGGGTTTAATGTGCTATGTAACATGTTTGGTAAGTGTGATAATGGGTTAAGACCCAATGTTAATTCACATATAGAATAATTATGAGATTTGAAGGTTATGTTTATTGATTGAGTATGGTTTGTGATATGTTATATGTGGTAAATGGATAAATAAGCATGTGAACATGGCTTGGTGGTGTGGGATAATGGACTGAGGATCCTCCCACAGGTCGGGTTAGACTGAGGATCTAAAACCTGCCCCTAGAATGCATGTGTTAGGGAGTTAGACTGAGGATCTAGAACCTTAATAGTTGTATATGATGAGACTACCTCGACAGAGGATCCAAGGTAAGTGTGTTATAATTATTCCTGAAATGTTTATCCCTAGTGAGATATGGAACTTGACTTATACCCTTAAGCATGATAATTGGACATCCTAGGCCTTTGTTTGAACGATATAGATGCCCAACCCATGGAAAAAATGATGAAAATGGCCAAATTGAATATTGTTAACTAATGGCACCTGATTTGTATTTTTTATCATGTCATTTATTTAATACTTGCATACACAATCTGTTTAGACTAGATATTTTATAGTCACTATTGGTGGTGGCCTATTGAGTTATACTCACACCCTTCTCGGGCCACCATTGGGTATCTAAGCAGATTTCATGGTTGTTGGTCAGGACAAGGGAAAGGCCCTGTATTAGAAATTTGAGTTGGGCTTGGGATGTGCATGGATGAGGATCCAAAATTAGATTCATGGCTCATTTTTGGGATTTAGCTGTTTGTCTTTATTTTTTGTTTTCTTCACTTTTGGCACTGTTACCATTGACATGACATATTTTTTGCTTGGTCGTGGTTATACCCCATTTAGGAAATGGTTGTTAATGAATGTTTCTGGTTTATTATTTATTTTGTCCCTTATTTCATATGTTGTGTAATGTGGTTTACTATGGAAAATAGGGTATAGTCTCCCCATGTGATATATTAGACCCTCGCTGCTAGTCAGTAACCTATGGAGTATGGGGAGGTGCGCTTGATGTTATATGGCGACACAGTTTGGGGAAATTGTTTATGGATTTTAGGTCAGGTACATTACAAAGTGGTATTAGAATGATTCTTTTATGTGGTATTATTATTTAGGGATGTTAGATGGGAGATTAGGATGTGTCAGGTATTGGAAATGAGATCATGGTTGTAAGAAATTAACCCATATATGAGGGAAAATCCAAGTACCTAGGGTGAAAATTTTTGTTCTTGATATGTGTTGTTATAGTTTAATGATATTTAACTATTATGTGGTGAAATTATTGTGTGATGTGACTATTTTATGATATTTTTATTACTGATGAAATGGAATGAGGATGTGAATTCAGGCATCATTATAGGCACCTAGGGATATAGGTGTCATGCATTATGGTAGGAACACATGGAAAAAATGTGTGAGATATGAGGGATAGAAATGTATTTGGTTTCTTTGAAAATTTGAAAGAAGTGGTGTTTAATCATGATAATGAGAATGATTAAATATAAAGAATGTGAAATAATGGTTAAAGAATAGTGTATAATGAAAAGTTATAAATGGGTTAATTTTTGGTTTTGGTAGCTTGTGAAGAGGTGTGATGATATCCTTTGAGATATTGTATATGAGATGGGTTGGTTGTGCCTAGAGAAGAGATTTACTTGTGTAACTATATAAGCTTTGTGTTATGTGTTCTAAGGTGCATGTTTGGAATTATAGGAAGATGACACCATGAAGTCATGTTCCAATTGGGATACAATAGGATGTCACTGAGAATGATCCTCCAGAAGTGGAGCAAGAAAACCTGTTGAACTAGGGTAATAGAGGAGAGGAGCAGTTCCATGAGAGCTTTGCTCATTTTATGTAAATAATGGAATGAGACCTAGGGAGGGTTGTACCGAGTATGTTTGAGCTGAAAAAGGAGTTTCAAATGTATCCCCCTATGACCTTTTCTGGAGAGGGTGGACTTAATGAAGCCAAATTTTGGATTGAATCCATTTAGAAGATTCTTGATCACTTAGATACTCCTCCTCATAAGAGAGTCAAGCTGGTGGATTACATACTACGAGGTATGGAAAAGTGTTGTTGGGATGTTTTGGTATAGAATTAGTGTAACACCCCAGGTAAATAAAGAATATGACATTTTTATATTTATCCCTATTTGTGAATAAAATGTTAATATTAATTTAAAGGGAACGCTATGATCGATGGCTTACCCAATACGCAACAACGAGTTCCTTTGAAATCTTACGTTGCACTCTATTAATAAAATAATATTATTTTAAATGGTAGTTAACGCCTAGCCGTTGTAATGGCAGGAATGAACAGAACTAACTAAAAAATGATTATATATATTTTTCAAATATTTTTACTTTTTACAATAAATGTTAGAGGATTAAAAATGCAAATGAATCCAATTTTAAGCGTAAACATTCTAATATTCTTTAAAAGGTCGATTAACCACCTTTTGATGGAGAAACTCTTTTAAATCCACTTTTTTAAAATTTTATGTGTTATATTTGACAAAATAATATTCTTCTTTAGAATTGGGACATCAAAATTTACTTTGTGTAAATTTTTGGTATTTTTCTGATAAAATTCATTTTTTAATGAATAGTGAAAATGTTGTATTTTAATTCAAAACCACTTTTTAATCCAATTTATTTATATGATTATATTATCTTTTGAATTGGTTTTAAAGTGAAATTAGAATATATTTTTACCATTTAATCCTATAGTGGTCATTGGAATTAATTTCACTTTGAAATTGGACTTAAACTAGTGTCAATATTTTGATATATATTGTTTCATAAAAACACGCTATTTATTCAGACAACAGGAATTAATTATTAAATTAATTAATGTAACTTATATGTTTTTAATTTTGTAAAATATAAATCATTTTTTAATTCAGAATATCAAATATAGCTTAGGGTGAATTTTTGGTATTTTTCTGAAAAACTTCAATTTTTGATGAATAGTGAAACCACTATGTGGTAGTTTAAAAACTGTTTTTTCGTTTAAATGAAACTTTAACACTTCTGTGGTTTGAATTTAAAAAATCCAACATACATGGTTGTAATTAGGATGTAAAATTTGGTTCAATGGGATTAAAATAATTTTTTGGTGAATAGTAACTCTTAAGTTTTTAATCGTGATTAGAGGTAATTAGTGTAATTTAAGGTAAAGATAATGTTATAATAATATGAAATGATATTGATACATGTTCTACCCTCATTGGATGAGTCATGTATGACCAAGAAAATGCATGGGTCAACTTGGGGACCCCATGGAGCCACTTCGGTTGGAAAATGACATTAATATCTTTTTATTTAAAGTTAAAATTAAAATGTCACAAACATGTGTTGTTTTACTAAAACAATTTTTACATGGGGTTATATAAGTTATATTTTTGACTATAAATATTCATTAGAAATATAAAAATATTTCATAAATCATGATATTTTTTTATAATTTTTAGACATTAAATAAATTAATTTATTTATGACATCGTGATGATGCAGTGATTACCTCATAAATGAATGATTTAAATAAAATGAGAAGATAGGATGAAATATAAGTCTTAAACTTGTCAAAAACCTATTGGATGGGTGGATTTAGAAACCTTATCACCTTATCCTCTAAATATGTCCTTTTGGGACCTTTAAAATCCGAAAATCATTTTATAATAAAGTAATAATTTATAACTTTCCAAGAGTGCCCCTCCTCTCCTCATATAAAAGGCCCCCACCTCTACCACCTTACACACACCTCTCAAGCATTTTGCTCGACCAAAACCTGCCCATTTCATCTCTCCACACCCCTCTCTTCATCATTTAAGCCTCACTTTGGGCAGAATCCTTTCCAAGGAATCCTTTGAGCTCAAATCAAAGAGAGTTACCCGATTTAAAGGTAATGTCTTCCCTTGTGTTCTTTTGTTTTATTTTGCTTCTCCAAACCCCTAAACTGTTTTTATTACTTTTTTTGTAACAAAAACAGTATCTTAAATATACTAGGATGTTTTTATAAGAAGGATTCTAGCTACACTTTCACACACCTCCATCTAATGGTTAAAGAACATACTGTTTCTGTGGATGGGGAATTACTGCCTCACGAAATGATGATTGTTCAATATTCTTTCAACACATTCAAAGGTGGACATTAAGATGTCACTATATTTATATATGATATATAATATTTTTATGTTTTCCTTAATATTCTGTATTTTTCATTTATGGCATACCTTTATGGTTTCCATTATGGGTAAACGCGATATCTTCATTTTAGGAAGTGCGGACTACCGCCCCCTCAAAGTGATTTGATTCGTTAATGCCACATGTGGGACATATAAAGGATGGAATTAATGGTATTATATATTATATCCTACTAGAATTATAATATAAATTTATATAATTATTATTTCATTCCATTAAATACAAAAAAAATAAATGAAAGTAGCGTTCATGCGTACGTACGGCTTACCGTCTCCATGAACGGTACATTTCATTTCTTATCTCCAAATGTTATGTACTATTATAAGTACATATATATAATGGATATATATGTAATATATTACATCTAAATTATGGATATCATTCTGGAATTATAATATATATATCTCTCATTTTGTTTTAATTCCATTAATGTGACAAAAAATGAAAGTAGCGTTCATGCGTACGTACGGACTACCATCTCCATGAACGATGCTTTTAATTTTTTATCTCCAAATGCTATGGAATAGTATAAAATGAATATATACTAGATATATATGATATTTAAAACATCAATACTATTCTGGATATTATGTACCTATAACTACATGGAAAATTCTTTTCCAACAAGTTCAATTTTTACTCATGTACCGAACATCGAAAAAAACGTCTGATATGAACTCACTTTATTAACCAATTATTATAACATTATAATATGTGATATGAACTTAATAATAATATTTAAAGGAGGTCCTTAAGAAATTATAAATTGAACAAATTTTATTATTCAGGAGATTAAAGAACGATCGATTCATGTCAGACATGAGGTAAGGGATCCTAACCCTCTCTTTCTTTTTAAGTACACTCTTTTATGTCATTCCTTTTAAGCTCATATTTCTTATGATTGGGATGTTATTTTATATTAATCTTACTGTACTTTTTATTTTCATATTATCAGAGACCCTAATTTCTCTCATAAATCAATTTTGGAAGTTTTGAGTGGCGCCGTTAGGCTGCCAAATTTTCTTAAGAGATCCAACCTCTTTTTTTTTAAGTACTCTCCTTTATGTCACTTCTTTTAAGATACTCTTTGTTATGTTGGGGGATGTTATTTTATATTCCTATTTCTGTAAATTTTATGTTAATATGATGAGAGACCCTATTTTATCCCATCAATCTATTTTTGGAAGTTTTAAGTGGCACCGTTAGGCTGCCGAGTTTTCATAAGGGATTTTTCATCTCACTTTTATTCCCGTGAGATTTATGCTACATTTTCCACCATTTCCTTTGAGTGGTATATTTACTGCCCATTATTCTAATATTTGTGTAATATAATTTCGTTTATGAGTATTTACATCAATGTTTTATTTTCCTTCTTTCATGGGGTGAATGTTTCAAAAGATACCGAAGTCGGTAAGGGAACTATTCACCTTCCTCTTTTTAAAAGACTTATTTTGTTGGGTATTTTAATTTACATATTGTAATGTTGGGATATGTTCTTCTATATCCTTATTTATTTGAATTTTATGTCCAAGTGATGAGATACCCTTTTTATCTCTCATCATCTCATTTTCTGAAGTTTGAAGTGACACCGTTAGGCTGTCGAAGTTTTGAAAGGGAACTTCTTAACCCAATTTTGATTATTTGGGATAAACTTGTAATCCTTTAATATGTCATTCTATGAATATGTGTGAGTGAACTCTGATTGTTTTACACTTAATATCTACTTATATTTGGTGTATTATTTTTTCACACATAATTATGTAATTGATTTATCCTTAATCCAAGGATACCATCTTTGTATGGGACTTCGTCTCAATCTCCTTTCATTGAGGCATCTTTTGTTTTATACACAACCTTATTTTATACTGTGTATAAACCCCTTTGAATTTTACGTTTATTAAAAAGGAATCTTTTTTATACGAAGCGTTTTACTAAATGAAAAAAGGGAATGTTTTTGTCGTACGTATGCGGCAACAACGACTTCTCTGCCGCCGTGACCATTATTTGAGTTTCGGCTTCCTCTATAATCCAGACATTTTTTTTGAAAAATAAATACCATGTTTTACTTTTCTTTTATTTTGGTATTGAAAATGGTTCTCATAATGTTTTTATTATATCAATGTGTTGTATTGATATCTTGTGATTGAAATGTGGAAATGTTATGTTTCCTTTATTCATGTTTTATGTGATACGATTATGTTATGGTTCTTGGGCATTGTTTTGAAGATGGGTGGTTCCATGATAAACTAAGGGTGGGTGAGCCCGATATAGCTCTCCAATGCATTGGGTAACACGAAGGAGTTAAATGTTAAGGTTTCTCCGAAGAGATTTAGGGAATATACTGTGATAGGTATTCCAAACGTAACCAAGAGGGTTACTCCCTACGTAAGAATGTTATGAATGCATCAAGTTACCTTTATGCCTTATGATTTCTATGATTTATTCATGATTTTATGAGGTATGTTAAAATGATTATGTTTTATGAGTAAAGTATGATTTCATACATGGACTAATGTTTTCTTTTCGTACTTTTATATCCCTTACTGAGCTTTTTATGCTCATCCCAAGTTTTTGAAATGTTTTTCACAGGTCAAGGGAAAGGTGAATGATATGATGATAATGTCAAGGAAGTGTCAATAAAGAATCCATATTTTATTTTAAATATGTTTCCGTTGATGGGTAAAAATTAATACTATCTTTTATGTAACCACTTTGTTTAAATGTGGAATGTAATTCATGATTTATGATCTAATTATCTAAAACTATAAACCTAAAAAGATCCTCAATGTGAATTATTCATTTAATTCAATATTAAGTAAGGTTTAAGGTCGGGGCCTTATAGTTAGCATGCTGATGGTATGACATGAAAGGATTTCTAGGAAATGTTCCTAGAACATTTCTATCTAGAGACTTTGAGGCAAGAGAAGGTTGCAGAATTTATGAGGTTTACCTAGGGATCTATGTCAGCGATGGAGTATGCTGGCTGCTTCATCGACTTGAAACACTTCATTCCATCATTGGTAGGTGATGAGGTAGCCATGGTGAGACATTTCTAGGATGGACTTATACATGAGAACAAGTCATAGGTAAATATCTTTTGTTTAAAGAGGGTTATTGAATTATTGAATCATGCGCTTATTTCAGAAGGGAACCTCAAGGAGGCTTTTGGTGGTGGGCATGCAGTTCTATTTAGGAGAAGAAGTGGTGAAAATTCTGATGGTAGTAAGTTCCACTTTGAGAGTTTACACAAAACCAATGGTGTACAGAGTAGTAAGAAGAGGTAACTAGTTTCTTTGGGTAGCAACTGAGTCTCCTGTTATCAGTGCGGTAGGTCGGGTCACATGTGTGGAAAGTGTCCCTGACCACCAGTTGAGTACCAAGCATGAAAAAGGTTGGTGCATGTGCAAAGGTTCTGTAGGAACCCACAATAGTTGGGAACAAATGGAGGACCAAGGCCGATGCCAAGTACAAGAAGGGGGTCAGTTACCCCATATCAGGTTGGTAATTGGAGCTTCATCAGCCATACCGGTTGGGGTAATGGACATGGTACTTTGGAGTGAGAGAATCCATATTAGAAGGGTAGTGCAACACTAGTAACTCAGACTAGGAACTAGGAAAAAAGGGCATGTTAGGTTCATAAAATTCAGTCTACACTTAGAGGTGGTGAGGCTAGACCATTGATTGTTCGAGGTATGATCCTTGTAGATTCCATGCCTTCTAGTACTTTATTCGATACAACTGCATCACATTATTTTGGTTCTACTCAGTTTACAGTTGTGTTGGGTTTAGTGATGGAGCATTAATGTGGGGTTATGTTTATTGATACACCATTAGGAGAGAGAATAGAAAATATAAGGTAGTGTAAGGGGTGTACACTCGAGATTGGTGGGCACCATTTCCTATGGGACTTGTTTGTGCTAGAGATGTTAGGTTTTGATTTGATTTTGGGAAATGGATAGCTTAGTGTGGTATCAAGCCTATATTGATTGTTATCGTCATAGGGTGAAGTTCACATATCTTGAGGGGTACACTTATTTCCATCGTGGTTAATGAGATGTTCGGGTAGGCCGTGCAGGGCCAGTTTGTGAGTAGTTGGGTGAACTCACAGCCCAAGTGGAAAGTAAATTTGTTCTACCCTATTACTCAAATTGATGATATTTTTGACCAACTAAGGGGTGCTTTAGTGTTCTCCAAGATTGATATGAGATTAAGGTACCATCAGCTATGGGTGAGACCTTCTGATGTGCCACAAACTACCTTCAGGAGCATGTATGAATTGTATGAGTTTATTTTGAAACTATTCGGGTTGAAAAATTCACAATTAGTGTTTATGAACCTAATGAACCAAATCTTTCAACCATATCTGGATTAGTTCATGGTTGTATTTTTTGATGACATCTTGGTGTACTCTAAGACTCATGACGATCATGTCAAACATCTTAACATCATCCTGAGTACACTAAGAGAGAATAGTCTATACACCATGCTATCCAAATGTCATTTATGGATTGATATGGTGCATTTATTGGGTCACATAATCTATAAGGAAGGGTGTCAGTGGACTTGAAGAAAGTGAAGGTAGTTGTTTCTTGAGAACAAACCATGAATGTTTTTGATGTCCAAAGTTTTCTGGGATTGGTCAGCTATTACCGAAGGTTTATTAAATACTTTTCCCATTTAGAAGCACCACTATCAGTCCTGACCAAGAAGTGAATCATGTTTTAATGGTCTGGGGAATTTGAGAATGCTTTCTAAGAGCTAATGAAATAGTTGACTACCACACTAATTCTTATCTTACCTAATCCACGTAAGAAATATACCTTGTTTTGTGGTGTGTATGGTGTTGGGTATAGAGCAGTGTTGATATAGGATGATTGGGTTCTGGTGTATGGGCCACGAAAGTTGATGCCTCATGAAATAACTTTCCCTATGCATGATATTTAATTGGCCAATATGGTTAATTACTTAATAAATTGACAACATTACTTGTTGGGAGAACACTTTACGGTGTACACTAATCATAAAATCCCAAAGTACATATTCTCTTAGAATGATTTGAATCTCTGATAGTGAAGATGGTTTGAGTACATGAAATCCTTTTACTTTGAGCTGGTTTATACATTGAGAAAGGGAAATAGTGTTGCAGATTCCTTGAGTCAGAAGACTGAAAATTAGGTGGTTCAGCAATCAAGTTCAAAGTGGAAGATGATGGCATTGTTTGATGAGATGCATCATGAGGTGTAAGATGGACAAGGGCAGATGAACCTTTAATCCTTGTCAGTTGATTCCACGATCCTAATCTTGATCAAGGAGAAAAAACATGAGGATTTAGAGTGTTTGGATTTAAGGGAATGTATTAAAGGTGGGGAGTCACCTTTTGGTTGGATTGTTGGTGATGATGGGATTGTTTATGTTTATGTCCATGTTTTTGTGCCAATGTTTTTTGCAGGAAGAGTTGATGCACAAGTTTCATGAAACAAATTGGGTAATCACTACGGGAAAAAGTGGTATTAGCGACGGGTTATTTGCGACGGGGCATAATCCCCGTCGCAAATAAAGAGTTATTTGGGACGAGATATTCTCACCCGTCGCAAATGCTTTGGCGCGAATGCGCGCCAAATCGTGCGAAAGATATTTGCGATGGGATCCCCTTCCCGTCGCAAATAACCTGGCGGCAGGGGTTATTTGCGACGAGGCCCGTCGCAAATAATCCCTTTTATTACCGCCCATAATAAATGCGGCCGGGGTTATTTGCGACGGACCCGTCGCAAATAATACCAATTACGACGGGAATACCGTCGCAATAAACCCCATCGCAAATAATCTAACCTATAAATACAGCCAGCCTTGACAAGTTTTCTGAATCTGAACTACTTTTTACTAGTTTATATGTGTTGAGTGAATTTTGTTTTGCAAGTCGATTTCAAGGAGGTTGCGGGGATCATCCTACAAGTACAACAAATCAAAAGCTCGAAAACCAGTTTAAGGTTTTTTTTTTCTGAATTTTAATTTAATATTTATTAAATGTTTTTGTTTTATATTTTTACAATAGTTTTTATTATTTTTTATTAGATATAATTATGTTGTATTAAGGTATTAAATTTGATTTGCTAGATTTAATTATTAGTAATTAACAATATTTAATAATTAAGTGACTGTAATTAGTAATTAATAACTTTAATTTTAATTAAAGATAGTAATTAGTAATTAATGAATGTAATTAGTAGTTAATGAATGTAATTAGTAGTTAATGAATGTAATTTGTAGTTAATGAATGTAATTAGTAATTAATGAATATAATTTGTAATAATTGGAATAATTCAAAAAAATAGTAATAATTAGAAAAAATTAACAATAATTAGTAATAAGTAACATTAATTAGTAATAATTAGTAATAATTAATAATAATTAACAATAATTACCAATAATTACCAATAATTAGTAATAATTAACAATAATTACCAATAATTAGTAGCAATTAGTAATAATTATCAATAATTACCAATATTTACCAATATTTACCAATAATTGCCAATAATTGTCAATATTTTTCAATAATTACCAATATTTACCAATATTTACCAATAATTGCCAATAATTGTCAATATTTACCAATAATTAGGAATAATTACCAATAATTAGGAATAATTACCAATAATTAGGAATAATTAACAATAATTAGAAATAATTACCAATAATTAGGAATAATTACCAATAATTAGGAACAATTACCAATAATTAGGAATAATTACCAATAATTAGGAATAATTACCAATAATTAGGAATAATTACCAATAATTAGTAATATTTACCAATAATTACCAATAATTACAAATAATTAGGAATAATTACCAATAACTACCAATAATTACCAATAATTACCAATAATTACCAATAATTAGGAATAATTACAAATAATTAGGAATAATTACCAATAATTAGGAATAATTACCAATAATTAGTAATAATAACCAATAATTAGGAATAATTACCAATAATTAGGAATAATTAATAATAATTACCAATAATTACCAATAATTAGGAATAATTATGAATAATTACCAATAATTAAGAATAATTTGTAATAATTACCAATAATTACAAATAATTACCAATAATTACCAATAATTAGGAATAATTACCAATAATTACCAATAATTAGGAATAATTACCAATAATTACCAATAATTACCAATAATTACCAATAATTACCAATATTTACCAATAATTAGGAATAATTACCAATATTTACCAATAATTAGGAATAATTACCAATAATTAGGAATAATTAGTAATAATTAGAAATAACTAGTAATAATTAGGAATAATTACCAATAATTAGGAATAATTACCAATAATTAGGAATAATTACCAATAATTAGGAATAATTACCAATAATTAGGAATAATTACCAATAATTAGTAATAATTAGGAATAATTAAAAATAATCACCAATAATTACCGATAATTAGGAATAATTACCAATAATTAGGAATAATTAGTAATAATTAATAATAATTACCAATAATTACCAATAATTAGTAATAATTACCAATAATTACCAATAAT
This sequence comes from Viscum album, assembly GCA_963277665.1. Taxonomy (NCBI): domain Eukaryota; kingdom Viridiplantae; phylum Streptophyta; class Magnoliopsida; order Santalales; family Viscaceae; genus Viscum; species Viscum album. The sequence goes on from OY728119.1 coordinate 138,645,994, forward strand.
TAGGAATAATTAACAACAATTAGGAATAATTACCAATAATTACCAATAATTAGTAATAATTATCAATAATTACCAATAATTAGTAATAATTAACAATAATTACCAATAATTAGTAATAATTATTAATAAGTACCGCTATTTACCAATATTTACCAATAATTACCAATAATTGTCAATATTTACCAATAATTAGGAATAATTACCAATAATTAGGAATAATTAGTAATAATTAGGAATAACTACCAATAATTAGGAATAATTACCAATAATTAGGAATAATTATCAATAATTAGGAATAATTACCAATAATTAGGAATAATTACAAATAATTAGGAATAATTACCAATAATTAGGAATAATTACCAATAATTAGTAATAATTACCAATAATTAGGAATAATTACCAATAATTAGTAATAATTACCACTAATTACCAATAATAAACAATAATTAGTAATAATTAACAATAATTAGTAATAATTAACAATAATTAGTAATAATTAACAATAATTAGTAATAATTAACAATAATTAGTAAATAATTAGTAAATAATTATTAATAATTAACAATAATTAGTAATAATTAACAATAATTAGTAATAATTTGTAATAATTACTAATATTTACCAATATTTACAATTAATTGCCAATAGTTGCCAATATTTACCAATAATTTCCAATAATTGTCAATATTTACCAATAATTAGGAATAATTACCAATAATTAGGAATAATTACCAATAATTAGGAATAATTACCAATAATTAGGAATAATTACCAATAATTAGGAATAATTACCAATAATTAGGAATAATTACCAATAATTAGGAATAATTACCAATAATTAGGAATAATTACGAATAATTAGGAATAATTACCAATAATTAGGAATAATTACCAATAATTAGTAATAATTAGTAATAATTAATAATAATTACCAATAATTAGGAATAATTAGTAATAATTAGCTAATTGGAAAAAACTAGTGTGATCATTATCTTTCTCAATTATCTTTTCATCTCTGTATTGGTTTTAAGAAAACTTCTGTCTCCACATGTAATATTTGCATTCTTTTTCAAAATTATCAACCTACTCACCAATAGAGAGGTGAAAGTGAATGCAAATATTACATGTGGAGATAAAATGTTAAACACACAGATGAAAGGAGAATGGTAACATAATATAGAAAATTATATTATTTTAATATTAATAATAAAAAATACTAATAATGTAATAATGTTATTATTATATAATTAATATTTATGAAAAAATAATATTAGTATTATTAAAATAATAAAAAATTTATAAAATATTAAAATTATCAATATTTGTAACAGGTTTTTCTTTATTCTTAACATGTTCAATTCTTAAAGGGTCAATTTTTAGGTCTATCCCAATAAAAAGTTTGCGTCAGTCGTGTTTGATGTAAACTCTATAATTATCCTTGCTTGAGTGTTTTTTCTAACAAATTATTCAAAACCAGTAATTCTTTTATATTTTATAGAAAAATATGGAACAACGAGGTCGTCAACAGTCACTATTAGATGATTGCATATGGATAAATCAACATAGAAATCCAAATGGTTCTGGTTTAAATCCAGTATATATAGAGGGTGTGGATACTTTTTTAGCATTTACGGTATCAAATCCAGAATTTGTTTCAGAAGGCACAATAAAATGTCCTTGTAAAAAATGTTCACTGAGAACATTTGACATGTTTGACAAAGTTGGGGGACATCTCTTGTATTTTTGTTTTCAACCAGATTATGTTTTTTGGTATCAACATGGTGGACGTAGTTCTACAGAAGGTGGTTCTAACTTGATTCCGGATCCATCCCGGTTTCAAAATTTAGTACATGATGTTGCAGGTCCATCTATTCAACATACAAAACTCAAGATGATATTGATTCAACTCCTGAGTTGGCATACTCTGAATTTTATGAGTTATTAAGGTCTGCTAAGGATGCGTTATATCCTGGTTGAAAGATAAGAAAATTAGAAGCAGTTGCAAAATTTATGGCTATCAAATCAGATAATGGAATGTCAAACACGTGTTTTGATCAAATATTTTCTTTGGTTAAAACACTGTTACCCGAAGGAAATGTTTTGCCTGCAAATTACTATGAGAGTAAGAGGCTGGTTTGGAATTTAGGACTTAGTTGTCAGAAGATTCATGCATGTTCAAATGATTGCATTTTATATTCTGGGGAAAATGAGTTGTTGGATATTTTTCCCACTTGTGGGCAATCGAGGTATAAAGAAGCTCAACATGGGAAGTTTGGCTTGATTCCTGTAAAACAGTTGAGATATTTTTCTCTTACATCAAGACTTCAGCGTTTATTCATGTCTAAGAATACAACGAAAATGATTTCATGGCACAAAATTAATATTTCAACCGGTAAAAGCTTGAATCATCCAGCTGATGGTGATTCATGGAAACATTTTGATAGAGTGCATCCATTCTTTGCTTCAGAAGCCTGAAATGTGCGACTCGGTCTTTCCACTGATGGTTTCTGTCCATTCGAATCTTATGGTAGTCAGTATTCATGTTGGCCTGTCGTTTTAACTCCGTACAATTTACCTCCATGGATGTTGATGAAGGAAACCTATATCCTTTTGACCTTACTAATCCCAAGACATCCGAAGAAGAATATTGATGTTTATTTGAAACCATTGATTGATGAATTAAATATACTATGGAGTACTGGTTTCAGTACTTATGATGTTGCTGCGAAACAGAATTTCATACTAAGAGCAGCATTGATGTGGACAATCAGTGACTTCCTGGCTTATGTCATGTTATCTGGCTGGAGTACACATGGGCCGAAATCATGTCTTGCACGACTGATGATTCCTGACCCCATCCCCGAGCGACGTCCACGTCTTGGGTTCGATCCACACACCCGGAGGTGTGATAACCTGTGCATTTTACTAAGATTTCATTAATCTATTTACATAATAAATGTTTGATTATTGTTTTTACAGTTTTCCGCATATAGCAGTCGGACATGGCATCGCTATTTTGCGAAACTATTTTTCTCAGCCATGGACGACATGGGAGCATATTCCTGTTGATTTTCAGCAGGCCATGTTCAGTCATTGGTTGGTACGTACGTAAATAAATAATTTTTATTTTGAAATTTATTTCATTTATAACTTGATATTTTGAATTATTTGTAGGGTTTATGGTATCCAATCAAGGATACCATGCGTGACGCCATCCACGAGGCATGGGAGGTGGCCATGCATGATCGCTTTTGTCAGTTTTTGCACAATTTAAGAAGAGTTGCCATGAAGAAAGCAAGAGTGTCAAATTTTGACGAGTCATATAGAGCACAGTCACCAGAGTACATTTCATCCCACGTATGGGATGGATTATGTGCACACTGGTTGAGTGGTGGCTTTCAGAGGAGATCATCGGTGGGGAGGCAGAATCGGGGGAGACAGGAGGTGAATCATCGAACTGGGAGTCGTACTTTCAGTACTCATAGACAACATTTGGTACGTACATTTTTTATAAATATTTTATATAACTTTAAATATTAACAATTTATTTTATATTCTTATAGGCTGTCGAGCACCCCGATATTATGGAGTATGACGTATATCAGAGGATGTACAGTGATCCAGCTACTGGGGAGCTCAGAGGTGATTGCCAGAGTCACATCGTGGTTAGTATTATTTGTTTTCAAGTTTAAAAATTAACTGCATATAATATATTCACAATTTTAATTTGAAATTGCAACTACAAGAGTCATATGAGATCGCAACGTCATAGACCCGGCCTGAGGGTCTGGCCGAGGCATCAGATCAGACCAGTGGCCATCAGTTTGATGAGGTGACATGGATGTAGGCGACCCAATATGCCTTCGAGAAGGGCCGGGTAGTTGGTATCGTCTCTCGACTAACTCCCAGAGATTATTATGGAAGTGCTGCGATGTCGGCGTCCAGCTCGAGAGGAGCTCGTGCATCTTCTTCTGCTACACAGTATGAGGATCGGTTGCGATCTTAGACTGAGTTGATAGAGAGTCTCCAAAAGGAGCAGGATGAAATGCGTCGGCAACAGCAACAACATGAGGAGGAGCGCCGATGACAACAACAAGTGTATGAGGAGCAGATGAGTCGGTGGCAGCAGCAGCAGCAGGAGCAGATGGAGTACATGCGCCGACTCATTCATGCCTTAGGGATGGAGTTTCCTCCACCAGCAGATCCCCCCCTTCCTCCTTCAGATTAGTTATTGTTTAGATGTTATAAAGTTTGTAAATTTAAAATATGACATTTTTTCTATTCAGAGTTTCTGTCTCTCTTATACTGGTGTCAATATTGTATTATTTAATTTCTATTTATTTTTAATACTTTATTATTTATTATTAGTATTTATTTTAATGTTTGTTTATTTTATTAATAATAATATTACTCTTAGTATTTTATTATTTGTTTATATTTCTTTTTCCAAATGTTGATAATTTTCATATTTTTATTTTCTAATTATTTTAATAATATTATATTCAGTATTTTTAATACATTAAAAGTTTCAAAATTTTTAATTAAAATTATTATTTTTTAATTATTTATAATAATATGAATTCGGTATATTATTATTTTTATATAATATTATATTATTTATATTACAATATTAATATTATTAATAATATTATTCATATTTTATAATATTAATTTTTTATATATATATTTGAATTTTTTAATATTTTAATTTAATTATAATTTTTTAAATATTTGAATGATTTTTTGTTATAATATTTGAATGAATTATAATTGTATTATTACTATTATTTATTAATAATTTAATTTAATTTTATTTTTTTATATATATTTGTGACGGGAAGGTATCCCGTCGCAATTAATTTTTTTTAATTTTTTTTAAATTGCCTATTGCGACGGGAATATTTGCCCGTCCCAATTACTTATTTCTTTTTTTTTGAAAATTTTTTTTAACTCTTTCGTGACGGTATTCGTGGCCCGTCGCAAATAACATTTGCGACGGGCCCGTCGTAAAAGTGTTATTTAAAGTTTTTAATATATATATATATATCGATTAGTATTTGAGACAGGACATATTACCGTTGAAAATAATATTTTTAGCGACGGACACATCGCAAATAGTGTTAGTTGTGACGCCATTTACCGCAACGGGTCATTTGCGACGAACCCCCGTCGCAAATAGGCTTTTGTGAGGGATCCCATCGCAACTGACCTGTCGCAAATGAGCTTATTTTCAGTAGTGAATGAATCTTGGTTTAACCAAAATGTATCATGATATTTTTAGATAGTATTGGTGGTTAGAGATGAAGAAATAGGTTGTTGGTTTCATGGTGCGGTGCCTTACTGTCAGTAGGTTAAGTCTAAGAATCAGTGACCAGGTGGTTTATTCTTGCCATTTCCCATTTCAAAAAAAGGGATGACATGATGATGGATTTCATGGTTGGTATTCCAAGTATACCTCATAAGAATAATGAAATATGGGTAGTTGTTGATCAGTTGTCTAAGGTAGCTCACTTCTTATTGATTCGAGAGACTTTCACCGTGGATCAGTCAGATGAGTTGTATGCTCAAGAGGTAGTGCAGTTTCATGGGGTACCAGAGACTATAGTTTTTGATTGTGATCCACATTTTTACTTCATGATTTTGGCTAGGATTATAGAGGGTTCTTGGTATCCTAGTGTTTTTGAGTATGAACTTTCACTCACAGATGGACGGACAATCAGAGCGTACCATTCGAGTACTTGAGAACATGTTGTGGTCTTGTGTCCTAGAATTTGGTGGATCGTGGGAAAATAATCTAGCACTAGTTTATTTTTCCTACAAAAATAGTTACGAAGCCATGATTCAGATGGAAACATATGAGTTACTCTATGGTATATTGTGTATATCTCTGTTTTTTTGGATGGAATATGGGTAATCAGAACTGTTGGGTCCTAGTCTCATACAGGAGATGCCAGAAAAATTTTAGTTGATTAAGAAACATATGCAAACTGCTCAAAGTAGGTATAAGTCATATGAATATTGGAATTTTAGACCTCTTGAGTTTGTGGTGGGTGATCGTGTGTTTCTTCAGGTGTCACCAAGGTTGGGTCACCATCAAATTCTGAAATAAGGTAAGTTAGAACCCACGTACGTGGGGCCGTTTGAGACTGTGGAGAGGATCATACTAGTGGCATACCAATTTTCTCTTAAACACTAGTATATTAGTATGCACAATGTTTTTCATGAATCTTAGCTTCATTAGTATCACCTTGACCCATCCCATGTTATTGATGTTGAGGATGTTGAGCTTAAGGCATATGCGTCTTTTAAAGAGTATCTGGTTCATATTGTGGATTGTAGTGAGAAATTTTTGTGAGGAAAGACTGTGAATTTGGTTCAATTTTTGTGGTATCATGTTAATTTTTAGGAAGAAACTTGGGAGATAGATTTAGGTATTTAGGCTCAATGGACCAATCTATTTTCTTTAGAATCTCAATGATGCTTGGAAGTGCAACTCTAGGATGAGATGTTATAAGGTAGGGAAGTTGTAAGATCCCAAACTTCATAGAGGTATTTTATCATTTAAATTTTGGTTTTAATGACTTAAATTTGGATGAATAAATGTTTAATAGGTGTATTAAGAAGTTCAGGGGGTGTTCTAGGGGTTTGATACATAAAAGAAAGGGAAATTGGGCCATCCTGTGCATGTTGCATGGTTTGCGCATGGTTAGAGGAAACAGTGAAAGAAGGTAATAAAAGCCATGTGACCTTGGATAGAGGAATTTTGAATGTTTGGGGCATAGTTTTTCAAATAATTAAGGCCTCCCTAGGTAACCATGTGACTTTATCCCTCTTGGATAGAGGCAGACACATAGTTTGGAAAACTGTGCGGCCGAAACATGCACCCCATTAAAAAATGAAAAATTACCTTCCCCACTTAGGATTTTAATTTACTCACCATATTTTCTCCCCATTTCTTCCTCTTATAGAACTATTGATGATATTGAACCCTCAATACCTCCCAAGAATCAATCTCCTTTGATTCAAGGCCATTTGGAGTGCCGTTAGTTGCAGATCGAAGTTATGGTTAAGACTAACTCTCCTCTTGCATATCTTTTCTGGAGTAGGACTTGTTTTTTTATTCTTTTTAAGAAGCCCTAAAACCCTCCTTTTCCAGTATATCTTAGGTTGGGGCTTCAAAGGGTGGTTGAATTCAGATATAAGACTAAGGTTAAGGGTGATTTCATCTACATATTTGAGGTAAGTGGTCAATAAGTTATATCCCATAGTCTTATCATTGATTTTTTTATGTGTAGTTATGATATTTATTCCCTCTTGATGTGAATTTGATGAATTTAGTAATATTTGGTAAAATTCTTGGTGAAATGGTGATTTGGACCCCTCATGATCCCTGTAGGATGCATTGAGATTTATAAGACTGGTTTAGGGCCACCCATGAGGTGAGCCCACATTCCTAAACATGGAGAATTTTAATGTTAAGTATAGAGTTACCTTATGTTGAAATTGTACCCATGATAAATATGTTGACTTTTTTAGTTTTAATTACAAATAGGCACTAATGGTAGTTGTTTCTAGTCATTGGCAATTAAATAAGGGATTGTTTGGATTTTTTTTAAAAAAGGGTTAAATGTAATAAAGTGATTGTGCTAAGTAACATGTGAATTGTACTTGAAATTCTTAAGTGGGTTAAAGATTGTGAAATGACGAACATGTTAAATGGGTAAATTCTTGTGAGTCGATAAATGGGTTAATTGGGATAATGTATGGGAATTGTTGAATATGCTTAAATGGTTAAGGCATAAGGAAGGGTAATGGGTTAAATGGGATATGCAACATGTTTGGTAAGTGATTTAATGGGTTAAGGCCTAATGTTAATTCAAATTTTGAATAATTATGAGATGTGAATGTTATGTTTATTTATTGAGTATGGTTTGTGATATAGTATATGTGGTAAATGGATAAATAAGCATGTGTACATGGCTTGGTGGTGTGGGATAATGTACTGAGGCTCGTTCCATGATTTGGGTTGGAATGAGGATCTAAACCACACCCCTAGAATGCACAAGTTAGGGAGTCGTACTGAGGCTCTAGGTTCCTAACAGTTGCATATGATGAGACTATCTGGACAGAGGCTCCAAGTTAAGTGTGTTTTAATTGTTCATGGAATTTTTATCCATAGTGAGATAGGGAATTTAACTCATACCCTTAATCATGCTAATTGGATATCCTAGGAATTTGTGTGAATGATATATATGAACAAACTATGGAACAAATGATGAAAATGGCCAAGGTGAATATTTTTATCTAATGGAACCCGAGTTGGCTTTTTTTATCATTTTATTTATTTAGTACTTGCATGCACTATCTGTTTAGAATAAATATTTTGTAGACATTGTTGGTAGTTTCCTACTGAGTTGTACTCACACCCTTCTTGGGCCACCATTGGATACCCGAGCAGATTTCATGGTTGCAGGTCAGGACAATGGAAAAGGCCCTATGCTAGGGAGTTGAGTCGGGCTTGGGATGTGCTTGGATGGGGATCTAGACTTGGAGACAGGGCCTATTTTAGGAATTTAGGTGGTTTTATTTATTTTTGGTTTTCTTCACTTTTGAAACTGTTAGCATTGACATGGAATATTTATCGTTTGGTTGTGGTTGTACCCCGTTTGGGAAATGGTTGGTAATGAACATTTATGGTTTATTGTTTATTATTTCTCTTATTTCATATGTTTTATACTTTGTATTACTTTTTTAAAGATGTTATATTCACCCTAAATGATCTATTCGACCCTCACTACTAGTCGGGAACCTCTGGCGTATAGAGAGACACACTTGAGGTCATGTGGCGACTCAACTTGTGGAACCTGTTATTGGCTTTCGGGTCAGAGACGTTACATGAAATATATGCACTGAATATGATGCATGAGACTCTTCTTACTGATATAGAAAAGTGTAAAATCCATATGAAATTAGAAACCTCAAAATCTATGTGTGTCACATGATACAAAATCATGTAACTAAATAAAACAAACTAAGAACATCAATACCATGCCCTCATAACTTGTAATTCCTCAAAAAAGGTGTTCATGATGAACCAGAATGAGTTTCATCACAAGATCTGACACATTCCAATGTTACCTATCTACCAACATCCCAAAATAGGAAAAAAAGATAGATCTGATACCATTTTTGTTACATCCTAACCCAAATAATTAGGTTTGATATGAAATGCCACATGAACTCAAGTGAGCCTCTGTGTACACTAGAGGCTATCGACTAGTAGCGTAGGTCTAAGTAATGTAATGGGGAGGATATATATTGGAATTGGTTCCCTATAACCAACTTTTTCATACTTTATGATAAATTTTATTCATAGTTTTGAATATTAATAAACTACTTATCACATCACAATTGTTCTTCTGCGTAACATAGTATGTGATAATGTCCCAAGAGTAGCTGTCACACTAAAAGGTCATAATAGTTCCTTGCTATGATGAGAACCTAGAAGTGCTGTGAAACTATTCTTAGATATATATTATATAGCTGGATAATATAATTTGAGGGACACAAATGATACAGGATATCAGGGATGGAGACTCATAGGACTTTGAGGTGCCTTCTTATGGTGTATACCTTTGGTAATGTCTAGTAGGATATTATAAGAATAAGACCCACTGGTAGGAAATCCACATTTATATGTGTCATTGGAATTTTCTATCTATGGATGTGTGTATTGATCCTTATACATTAATATTATTAATAATTATTATTATGATTCTCATACTTTGATGTATTGATGAAAACCAAACATATGTTCGTAGTGAGGTAAGATACTTTGGGTGTGTCACAAATAATATTGCATTAATGAATAATGTGAAAAATTATTTTTCCATTATATTCTTCAATAGAAGTTTATATCTCAGTCCCTTTGATGGAAATGATATAACCTAAATAAATCCATGTCTATAGTGTTCTATATGCAAGTTTAATTTCTGAGAAGTTAAAGAAATAGAGATCCATCACATAGTTTGATGGCACTGACATGCAACCTATTTGATTAGAGATATCATGATAAAGGGATCATATTATATAGTAAGTGTCTGTATGAGGTATTATTTATTTGTATTATTAAATTATTTCTCTATGGGCACATTGGTGTTTTGCTAGATGATAACCTTGGACTTTAGACCGCTTCTCCTAATGCTACTAAGAAAGAGGCCTAGTGGGTTACACACTAAGTGTATCTAGAATCTCAGTTAAATAATATATTATTATTTATTATTTAACTAGTTGAATAAATATTAATCCTACATGTGATTTAATAATTATTTATATTTTATTGATAACATATATTCTATCACCAGTTATTCGAGAGAATATAATATGAGAAGATTTTTTTAATAAATAAATATTTTCTATTTTTTAAATATAATATTTATTTATTTATTAGTGAATAATGAAGTGATATTTATTTAATAAATAAATAGTCATTATTCAAGGCCTGATAAATATTGTTGAGGAATGGCAGACTGAGTTTAATGGTCTGGTGAGAAATAATAAATATTGAATATTATTTGATTAAATAATATTTAATTTAATTCACAAGTTAAGAAAATATTGAGAAATAATAATAATAATAATAATATTATTTTACATGGGGTTCTTCAGAGATTAAATAAATAATAAAGGGCACTTGTTCAATTATTTTATTTTTAACCCTAGCGATATATAAACCCAATCATGTTATTTTCTCTAAGATCCAATTCAATTGTTTGAGTTGTGTACAATGGATTTAGAGAATCCTATCAAGACCTAGAAAGATTCCGTTTACAAGAACACTCATATGAGTAGAGAGCAACCTTCCTCTACAAGATCATGGATAATTATTTGAAAGTAGTTATCTTAGTGATCATAGGAGGACAATGCAAGTGTAAGGATCTGCCATAATAGAACCCAGAGATACCTTCAGCGACATCTAGATATTCATGGAACATGTGTGGATCACCGCTAGAGGAAATATTCACTTGATTTATACAAATTAATGACCCAACAATGAAGATATATTATCAGATCCATCCATGAAGAAATAATCCCATTAAGGAAATTCTTTAATTAATTAAATTAATTATAAATAATATGAGATGATCCTCCCTACGATTCCAACGTGATTTCCCTTGTCTATATTATTTGATTAAATTCTATATATCATGACATTTATCATTGTGTAAATATCATATTTATCATTGATCATGGAAAAAACCAAAGTTGTGCATGAACCATCACATGCTTTCACTACTCTCAGAACCTACAAATGGTATCAGAGATGTCACATAATTATTTATATTTATTTAAAAATCATGATTGATTTATGCATTTGTGATTTAGTTTTCAATTCAAAGTTTAATCGTTCTTTTTATCTAAATTGAAATACGTGCTTATTCCTCATTAATTTCTCATAGATCTAATCTATACGATTAATTTTATGAATGAAATAAAACCAAGGATATCATTTGGAGGTGCCAAGTATTCTGGTTGGATAAAACAAGAGTACATTCCATGTAATCAGAATTACACACCATGTACTTGTGGTCAATGCATCAGGAATTAATTTAGAAATTAATTCAAACCATGTGAATTTATGACACACAGTTCATTTAATTCTTATACCACATGTTGACTGGGAAAGGGTGGCACACGGTCAGCCAGAGTACATTCCATGTAGCCCATGTGCATGGCATGTATTCCCTTTAAGCCATAGATGGGATGTGTATTACCATACATGAACTACCTGACTAGTGACCATGTAATTTAGATATCATACGGTGTGTAGCCCATTGGACACGCCATGTAATCCAGTTTCCAAGGCATGATTTTCACACTGAGTCCCTAGGTGCGTGCCTCAGATAGACAATGAAAGATGTACATGTTGTGTTCTTGCTTGTACACACTGTGTACTTATACCAAATTATATAGATTTAAATTTTATTTATTATACTATGTAAACCTTGAGACAGGTACTTGTGGGTAGTCGTAAAGATAGGACACTCCATGTGATAGGTTTTAATATGTATATATATATATATATTAATGTTTAATTAATATCTGTGTAATGTTTAGATTTATATATCATGTTTCAGTCATATTATAATTTGTTACTCTATGTGCATTGAAGCATAACACGTGACCTAAAAACCATGTAATTCATGTAATCATATGTGAAGTAAATGTCATGAAAATACATGGTAAGTTGTTTATTCCATATGTCATACAAGTAAAATAGTATACAAGTATAATACATATTGGGTAGAATCAGATGGGTATTCACAGTGTTTCCTCTATGGTACATTTATATACATAATTAATTTTAGATAAACTTATTTAATTTTTTTAAAATTATTATGGATGAGAATCTCAAGGAAATTCAGATGAGAATTAATATAAAAAAATTGATTAATTAAAGGTGATAATTAATTGATTCAAGCATGATTTATCTTAAATAAGAACAATTATGAATATAATGATAATTTTATTAAATGCGTAATTTGTTGCATGCATGTAGATGATAATGAGTAAACCCTTTTACCCTCACCTACATGTGAGTAAAATCATATGTAATGGATGGAGCTCCCAAGCTAGTGGTGGTGGTTCATGTTTGGAGCTGAGGTGAAATGAATACAAGAGAGATACATAGGTGGACAGGTGGAAAGCTGCAACACAAACCTTAATTGGTTCAAGGTGTTTCCCCCCTAGGTCAATGGTTAGTTTATAAACTTCTATATAAACTAAACATTAGAAAAATATCATGATCATACCACTTTATTATTTTATTTCTATCAATTTTCATGGTTATTTCATTCTGGATGTTTTGTCACGGTCACATGAATTAATGAAATTAATGAGCATGAAAGATAGAACAAAAATAAATTGACTTATGTGTAAATATTATCTAAGACATGTTTAATCACTTACGAAAATACAATTAATATTAACAATCATGTAATATAGATAATAATTGTCAATTTATGCATAAAAGGATAAAATCCTTCAATTATGTATATTAAGTCAGTATAGTCTTCCACTACTTCAAATAAAATAAAACCATAGTTCTAAGTTCTTAACCAACCAAAGTTGGGGTGCCTTCAATTATTGGGGAATTCTAATTTGAAGTTTTGGGTTCACTTAACTTAGTTAACATAAAGGGTTGACTACTAAAGAAGGACTTGGTGTAATTGAGAGGTAAAGGTTGAGGAAATCCAATTGAAGGATTTTAGGATTGGTGAGTCCACTAAACATATCAAGGAACTATGAGTTAATGTAGGTTTCATTTGGAATGACTACCTAAAACCATTCAAGTTGCTTATCCAAACAAAGTTGGGGTAATGAGAAGGGGAATATGGATAAAGTACAAAATTCTTTCTCATATTATTTTGTATAAATAACATTAAAATGACTTCAAAAATATCATTACAATACATACTTGATAATGATAACCTTCTCACAGACAAAAAATTACAAGAGTGGAAAAGGTTCCTATGCATCATCCTTCACCATGAAAGAAAACTGTATGTGCTAAAAGAACCTATTCCTGTTGCACCTGGTAATGAGGAAAGTGATAAAGAGCTATCTCTTTGTGAGAAACATATGAATGATGCTAAAGATGTTTAGTGATTCATACTATCATCCAAGTCCAATGATATTTTGAAGCAACATTAGGGTATGAATGCATATAGAATAATGTCTCACCTACATTATATCTACTAAGATATGGAAATAAAAGAGAGATACAAGATCTACAATGTTTTTTTATAACCAATCTTGGAGAGTTTGTGCCATTTGGGCCTCATTTAGTCAAGATCATTAGTTATATTGAATGATTAAATATATTATGGATTAAATTTCTAGATGAGTTGCGTATAGATCCCATACTTTCATCACTTCCCAGACCTTCACCAGTTTTATTATTAATTAAAATATGAGAAATAGTGAGAAGATTCTTTAAGAACTTCTTACATTGATTCTCCAAGTGGATAAAGACACGAGGCATGATAAACCTACAATCCTTACAGTGAATAAGAAAAATAATAACAAGGAATAGATTCCCAAGAATCATAACAAGTCTAAAGATCCTCATAAAATCCAGAGATAGGGAAAGGAAAAGGAGGCTGTATTTTTTTCATGTGGCAAGCCAAAACTCTGGAAGAGGAACTTCACAAAGAAGTAAGGAGAAGATAAATGTGTGTTTTTCATCGAGTGTAATCTTTAAATATATACACATTGGGTTTTATATATAGATTGTGGTGATCATATTTTTATCCAAATGTAGGAACCAAGTAGATTCTGAAAGATTTCTAGAGGAGAGGTAGATCTATGAGCTGCCAATGGTGTGAGACTGGCCACTCTAGACATTGGTGAGCACCACATTTCATTTCCAATGAGAATGGGTTTGGTTTTAAAATATTATTATTATGTACTTATGGTTACCAATAACATAATTTCTTTATAATTACTAGATATAGATGGGTTTATTTTCAAGTTTGTAAATAAAATTTGTTTATTTTATAATGAAAAAATATGTTATGGTATGGAACATTTAAATAATGGTCTTTACATATTAAATTAAGAAAACAAAGTATTTAAAATTGATAATGAATCATGTTCACACGACTCATATAACACCTAGCTTTGACATCACCATCTTGTTCATCTAAATGAGAAGAGTTTGACAAAGCTTCACCAAGATGTTTAGTTAGACTCATCTAATCTAAAACCACTTGAAAGATATCATGTTTATTTACAAGGAAAAATGACCAAATCACAATTCGATGGACAGGGTCAAAGGGCCACAGAGCTTCTAGGATTGGTTCACACTGATGTGTGTAGACCATTTGTATTAGAAGCTAGTGTTGGATATTCTTACTCTATAACTTTTACTGATGACTTGAGTAGATATGGATATGTATACTTGATGAGGTATAAGTCTGAGCCCTTTTAGAAATTCAAAGAATTCAAGAATGAATTAGAGAATCAACTTGGTAAGAAGATAAAGAAGATTTGATTGGATCTAGTTGGTGATTATCTTAACTGGTAGTTTATCAACTTTCTATGGGATTTCTGGGTTCTATCTTGACTCACTCTACCTTAAACACCACCATGGAATGGTGTTAGTAGAATGAGGAATCGTACCTTGTTATACATGGTAAGGTCAATAATGATTCATGAAGATATTCCATTATCCTTTTGGGGATGTGCATTACAAACTATGACATACAAATTAAACCAAGTACCAATTAAAGTAGAAAAAAAATTCCATTTGAGTTATGGAGTGAAAAGAAACCTATTTTGTCACATACATGTATATGGGGTTGTGAGGAATTTGTTAAGGCCTTATCAGGTAACAAACTAGCACCCTAGGGAACAAAGTGTATCTTTATAGGGTGTCCTAAGGAAACAAAGGGATAATACCTATAAAAAACCTCAGATAAGAAGGTGATTATCACTAGACAAGTCATATTTATTAAGAGGGATCACATCCTCAAAAGGGATCATGAGAGAAAGATTGACTTAGATGAAGTTTATTCTCAAGATACACAATATTTGGTACTGGAATAGGTTCCCTAGGTCCCTGTGGAAAAAGTAGTTCCTAAAACATAAGTACTTCATAGGAGTGTAAGAGAGGTAAGAGAACCAAAGAGATATGGTTTTCTAGTCACCAATAATGGTGTCTCATTATTGATTGACAATGATGAACCTCTATCCTATAAGAAGGTAGTAGAAATATTAGAAGCTACAAGATGGTAATAAGCCATGAATTTTGAAATGTATTCAATATATCAGAACCAAGTTTGGGTTCTGTTCAATGTGTTAGTTGATGTCCAACCAGTTGAATGAAATGGGTATTCAAAAGGAAAATAGACATCGAAGGTAAAGTAAATACCTATAAAGAAAGGCTAGTGTAAAAAGGTTTTAGACAATGTTAAGGAATTGACAATGATGAAACATTTTCACCAGTTTCCATGTTTAAATCCATCAAAATTATAATTACTACAGATACCATGACTACAAGATTTGGTAGATGGATGTAAAAACTACATTCCTTAATGGAAGCCTTCAAGAATATGTGTATATGAAAAAACTAGAAGGGTTTGTGACTCCTGGTGATGCCAAAATGATTTGAAAGTTATATAGATCCATTTAAGTATTGAAGTAAGCATCGAGGTCATAAAAAATTTTATTAGTGAATCCATAAAATAATATGGTTTGATTAATAAAAAATCTGATCCATGTGTTTATAATAGGTTTAGTGGGTATGTGGTTTCTATCCTAGTAGTATATGTTAATGACATATTAATTATTGAAAATGACATAATAGTATTACAATATATTAAGGAATGGTTAAAAAGGTGTTTCTCTATGAAGGAATTAGGTGAAAGAGTCTATATTATAGAGATCAAGATCATTCGTGATAGATCCAAGAGGCTTCTTGGACTAAGTAAAAGTATAAATATTGACTAGATTCTAAAGAGATTTAGTATGGAACAATCCAAGAGGGTATTGGTTCTGATGTCACATGTTTTACATCTTTCTAAGAAAATGTTTCCTCCGAAACAATAGGAGAAAAATAGAATGAGTAAGATCCCATACACTTCTGTGATTGGATCAATCATGCATTCCATGTTATGTACTAGACTTGATGTTGCCTATGAACTGAGCATGGTAGGAAAATATCAAGAAGATCCAGGAGAAAAACACTGGTATGCTGTTAAGGCTATCCTTAAGTATCTGAGAAGAACTAAGGATATATTACTAGTGTATGTAGGATATGAGGAGCTAGTCATCATGGGTTATACTAATGCAGGTTTTTAGACAGACCAGAATGATCTAAATACACAGTTAGGACATGTTTTATATCTTAATTAAGGAACTATGAGCCGAAAGAGTTCAAAGTAGCCAGTTTCCACTAATTCTATAGTGGATTATGAGTATATACCAGCTTCTGATGTAGCCAAGGAATCCATTTGGATTCATTACTTTGTCCAAGATCTTGATGTGGTACCTAGAAATAAATACCCTATCACATTGTGTTGCGATAATACTATTGAGACAGATCTTTCAAAAGTGACATAGTCACACCAACAGGAAAAGCATATACTCTAGAAGTATCCCCTCTTGAGGGATTTTTATCAAAGGGGTGAAGTTTTAGTGAGAAGAGTACCCACATAAGATAATGTGGTGGACCCCTTGACTAAAGGCCTATCTTTGTATAATCATGAGTATCATGTGAGAGCTAGCGGACTGAAGGTTGTTATCAGTTGGATCTAGTGAAAGTGAGAGTCTGTTGGAGTTGGTTCCCTAGAACCAACTTATGTGTACTTTATGATAACTTATATTCATAGTTTTGAATATTAATAAACTAATTATCACATCATGATTGTTCTTATATATAACATAGTATGTGATAATGTCCCAAGAGTAGCTGTCGCACTAAAAGGTCATAACAGTTCCCCGCTATGATGAGAACCTGGAAGTTATATGACACTATTCTTAAATATATGTTCTATAGTTGGATGATATAATTTGAGAGAAAAAAATGATACAAGCTATCAGGGGTGGAGACTCATAGGAATTTGAGGCACCTTCTCATGGTGTACGCCCTTAGTAATGTCTAGTAGGATATTATGAGAACATGACCTACCATTAGGAAATCCACATTTATATATGTCATTAGATGTTATTATCTATGGAAGATTGTATTGATACTCAGAATTTAATATTATTATTAATGCATATCATGAGTTGTGTACTTTGATGTTTTGACAAAAACCATGACAACATATGTTTGTGGAGAGGTAGGATACTTTGGGTGTGTTATAAGTAATATTTCATTAATGAATAATTCAAAACAGATTTTTCTCTTCTGTTCTTTAACAGAAGTTGATATATCATGCCCTTTGATGGAAATGATATATCCTAAATAAATCCATGGCCATGGTGTTCTATAGGAAAGTTCAATTTCTGGGAAGTCAAAGAAAGAGACATCGATCACATAGGTTGATGACACTGACATTCAACCTTCTTGATTAGAGATATCATGATAAAGATATTATACTATACAATAAGAGTTCATATGAGGTATTATGTATTTTTTTCATTAACTTCTTTCTCTATGAGTACCTTGACATGTTTTTAGATGCTAACCTTAGACTTTAGGTTGCTTCTCCTAATGCCACTGAGAAAAAGGCCTAGAGGGTAACACACTAAGTGTATCCAAAATCTTAGTTAAATAATATATATTATTATTTATTATTTAAAAAGTTGAATATATATTATTACTGCATGTGGTTTAATAATCATTCATGTTTTCTTGATCGAATATATTCGGTCACCTGTTATTCAAGAGAATATAACGTGAGAATAATATTTAATAAATATCTATTTTATATTTAGTGAATATAATATTTTTTTATTTATTGGAGAATAATGAAGTGATATTTATTTAATAGATAAATAGTAATTATTAAAGGTCTGATAAATATTTTGGTGGAATAGAGGACCAAATTTAATGGTTCAGTGATAAATAATAAATATTTAATATCATTTGATTAAATAATATTTAATTTCATTTTCAAGTTAAGCGCATGTCGAAAAATAATAATAATAATAATATTATTTTACATGAGGTTCTGTAGGGACTAAATAAGTAATAAAGGAACTTGTGAAATTATTTTATTTTTAACCCTAGTGATATATAAACCAAATTATGTTGTTTTCTCTAAGAGCCTATTAATTTGTTTGGGTTGTGCACAAAGGATTTGGAGAATCCTCTCAAGACCTAGAGAGTTCACTTCTCCAAGAATTCCCCCAAGAACAGAGAGAAACCTTCCTCCACTAGATCAAAGAGAACACTTTGGAAGCAGTTCTCGTAGGGATCATAGGTGGACTATACAAGCGTAACAATATGTCGTGCTAGCACCTGAAGATTCCTTTGGAAATATCTAGAGATTCATGGAACACATGTGGATCACCACTAAAGGGAATCTGCACTTGATTACTACAAATTAATGATGCAAAAAAGAAAATCTATTGTCAGATCCATCAACGAAGAAATAATTCCATCAAGGAAATTATTTAATTAATTAAATTAATTATAAATAATATGTGATATTACTCTCTCTTGTTCTGGCATGATTTCTCTTATCTATATTCTTTGATTCAATTCCATAGATCATGATGTTTATTATTGTGTAAATCCAAGATTGATCATCAATCATGGAAAAAAGAAAAGTTGGGAATGACCCATCGCACACTTCCACTATGCCCATAACTTACACTATACCCTCAATCAGACCACAAAAGTTAAATAAATAAACAAACATGTAAGTAGTATACAATCAGAGTAAGAAATAACCAATAACACACCAAATATATGAGTGAATGAGGAAACAATAGAATCAACAGTCATACTTGAATACAAGAACACTGATCGCCCACCAAATTTATCACACATATAAAACTAAGGAGAAGAATAAAAGTATAAAGTTTCTCTATACCCAACTCTAAGACAAACCTCCTTCCAGTCTCCAGACTCGAAGTGATATATCCCAATATATGATCAAACCTGGGCCTCAACCCAACCTATACCTGCAACAATTAAGGGATTATAAAGTATCCAAGTTCCATGGCTGTTAGAGAAGGGTGTGAGTATAACTCAGTAGGGCACCAATAACAAAGTATAGTACCTAATAGGTAAATTTAGTGTACATAAATGTGATTAGATCAAAATAAAGTAAACATGAAATACATAAATTGTGCAAGCATAATATATAATTACTAATTAAAAAAAGAAAAATAAAATAAACACCCATGTGCCGAGTGGTCATATTCTCACTGAACCACTATGAACCCCAATCATACTTTCTTTATCTTCTAGCCAAAAAGAGAGTGCAATGACTATGTATGACACATATACCTTTTAAGGGATAAACCAAATATTTTCTTGATACATCCCTCTAGATGGGATAAAGCATGTACATGTTGAACTCTCATCTGACACATCCCTCTTGAGGGGATAGTCTATATAGCTCAACCTGTATACCCAAATTTAAAAGATAGAGGAACAACACATACAAGATATATAGATATTGGTTGACAGATTAAATATTATGACATATAAAGAAAATGTCATATCAACCATAATACCATATATGAGAAAACATCAAACATAGGTCCCATGAGATAAAAAACACTCCTCATGAAATCGAACAACAAACATAGGTCTCATGGTCTACAAACAAACGTGTGATAAATATAAAACAAGGGTATCAAAATACACACATGCACACATGTGATCAAAATTTCATCCATTGGATTCTGACATCAAGCTATTTCACAATGGTCTTTCGTGACCCTTAACAATTTTTTCAATTACATTAGATGTGGTTCCTTTAATTAGTTAATACTTAATCATTAACTAATTAAGCATTACATGTTTTTCTTTCACATTTATGATTTTATGTTTATTTTCCCAAGGTAGAAAACCACATATCACACACCAATAAACCATGCATATTACTATAGGGTAGTGTACATGGGACCACCTATCTCAAATGGATCCAACTCCTATCCAAGAAAAGCTAAGATGCTTTTCCTGAGTCGTCCAAGTTCATTTGGAATCTATAGATTTACATGAGATCCTAACTCATTCTTGATCATTGAAAAATATTTAAATATAACTAAATTAGAATTAATTAATTGATTATTAGTGGACTTATAACCCAAGGTGAAAGGCATAATTATCTAAAGACTTATTGGGTATCACTGTTTAGCCGAAACCATGACCAACCCCCATGAAAGGTCTGTAACATTCATCCAACATCATTGTGGAAAAAATTCCTATCATACAATAAAAAAACAAGGCCAATTTAATATAATTAAATTAGAACCTCTATAAGTGACTACCCAAGAGACATATCTTAGTCGTAATGTTGTCTAATGGAGTTCTATCACTCTCGGTGCACTCCTGATCCTAATTTGATAAAAATCCCAAATAAATTCCATGATCCAAGGATAATTTAACTCAAATTGACTAAAACCATAAAATATATCACTAAGGGATATAAATTCAGTGAAAATCATATAAAAAACACACATTAATAATCACATGCCATCCTCCAGACATTCCGATCCAAAGCCTCACTATTATCAGACAATTCCACCAAGATATGATGGAATTGTCATCCAATTATTTAATTAGGATGTAACCAATGATCAATCGAGGATTAAGATCACAAAAGAGAATAGGATCTAAAGAGAATTTAAACATAAAAGGGATATAAATGGATACAAATTACTAAGAGGATCCTACTTGATAAATTACATAATGATCTTACACCAAATGGATAAAAAGGATTCCAAGATTGAATAATAATGATGGATCTTTCATGGATTCACCAATAGATCTTACCTATATCCACCCGAATCAAGGGGATCCCATAGATTGAGGAAGAGAAGAGTGTACATGAAAATAATCCCTAAAATATTAAGATAATGGGTTAAAAATTGAGTGGGAATTAGTGGATAAAATAACTAAAATTACCTCTATTAATATCCATCCTATGTGCCCCACTAGAAATCCAGTCAAGGTCCACTAGCTAGCCGACGATCCCTATTGGAAAATAGGGATTTTATCTACCCCACTAACTAGCCAGTGGATGTAGAAGTAGTCCTAAATGCCTTGAGGCTTATTTAATGAAAAACCAAGATTTGATTCAACCTTTGAGCCGACATTCAAGTCTGAAAACATCTCTTTAGGATGTTCAAATAGGTTCTACCTTGGTTCATCAGCCATTTCTCCAAATGATCTGTCCACCAGATGAAAAGTTCAAATTCACTCCAAACTTCAAAACCCATAATGACGTGGGTCATTACACATCATAACTTTTAAGGCTATGTGACAAGGATTGATCCATGTAGTTTAACATCATGTGTCAAGAAATATTAGGTGAAAGATTCCTAGTAATGGTTGGTGTGAGACTTAAACATGAGTTTCCCTTTTTGGTTGACTATAACATCCCACAGATATAACCATCTTAATTACACGAATTTAAGAAAATATTACATTAAAATAAATTCTCAATACCTTTTAGGTTTAGAGTTTTAGTGAATTTATCAAAAAATTAACTAACAAAACTCTTATCTTTTTAAACTAATGGACATTTTTTCCACTATGAAAGAAACTACTTAATCCATAATAAGTCTTCAATATCTCTCACTAATTCTACACATAAGATAATATTCATGAAATTTCATACTTTTCTTATCTTCTTAATATGGGGAAATAGAAACATAAAAAATGGGTGATATTAGATTATCAGTAAAGGTAAACATAATAGATAACAATCAAAGATCATAACTGATCATAAGATGAGAATACAAGTATAATAAGGATACATAAAAGAGTTATACCCAACAAAAAATAGATCATAAATCAGGATATAAGGATTGAAATATCATAATATACAAATCAAAATTATTTGTAGACATGAGTCAATAAACATGAGCAATGAGAGTATAACATATGAATAAGAATAAGCATAAAAGTATGGAATATCATGTAAAATAACTTGGAAATATGGAAAAATAATAATCATTTGAACAAAATTGTTAGAAAACTCATAATTCTAATTCCTATGAGAACAAAATCATTTTTTACATACCATAAAATGTGAGAAAACATATCATGCCCATACCCATGTGAAAAAACTCATTATTTCCATACCTAACAATCTCATGAGATGTAAACTTTAACCACTCCATTGAAGGGAGATATATGATCCAAACCATTATCATCCAAAATATTTTTTCCATATAAAATCAATCATATCATAAAGAACCCATGGAAATAAAATGGGTTTTATATCCTTTTCAAATGGAATCATATAAGTAAAAAATTTATAATTTAATAAATTATCATACCAGATATAAACATAGAAAATAAAAGGTATCCAAATATATTCTGTAAAATTCTAGGTAAATTCCATTCAATAAAGATAATATAGCATATGATATTTACATTGTATAGATAAAGGGTATACAATTATGTCAAAAACTTACCGAATCAATCGATGTATAGGTATCTAGGTGAACACTATTAAATAAAAGGAATAAAAAATAGGGTATTTATAAAGGAAATACATTAGAAGAAAAATTACGTTTATAAACCATCAATGAATAGGAAAAACAAATAAAGTGATGAATCATTCCCCAGATAGAAAAGAACATTCATAATAAATCCAAAGAAATAATATAGATGGTAATATTTGAAAAATATCCTTGAATTAAGCATAAGATGTATCAAAGGATGATAAATTAAATGAAAAAAACATTTTATGAGTTTTATAAAAACCTCTTTGGAGATAAGAAATGTCCTTCATATTTTGAAATCATTTTAAAATAAATATTTTATAAAACTAAGAGAAAAACAATTTATTTTAGAAACCATGAAATTAAAAATGGGAGTTTTTATATAAAATAAAAAATATAGTGAAAATATGTGTTCTCTTGGAATAAAAACTTAAAAAAGAGTCTTTATAAAACATTTTTAATATTATCATGAAAATAAGAAGTTACAAGTCACTTGAAAAAGTTATTTTCTAAAAGGTGAAGTGAAAAATTTGAAAACATTTACCTTTAAAAAAATAAAGTATGATAATATATCCTTTAAAAAAAATATTATCAAAAAAATGTGGAGTGGATGATAAGACAATTGATTTTGAAATGATGGATTTTTTTAAATATTTTGAAATACCTTGATTTGAATACCCACATCATAAAAAGTGTATTAAATTTTCCTTTTGAAAAGGGGTAAAGATAATTATGAGAATCATAGATAATAATTTATATTATATTTCTCAAAAAGATAGGAGATTATTTACATGATTTAAAATATGGACATGGAATAAAAGATTCACAAGAATGAGAGTTATTATTACCAACGTGATAATTTTATTTCAGATTTTTTTATCAAAGTCGTTATTGATGATGAAAATTAATTTCCACAAAGAAAAAATGAAATACTATATAAAATAGGGTAATGTAAGGATCAATGAAAACATGAATATTATATTCAATTAATAAATACTATAACCCAATGGATCGAAAATTGATTCAATGAAACCCTTATAACTTTTGTAATTTTTGAGTGCAAAACCCATGAGAGAGATAGCTTGGAATATTAAATTGAATATCATGAAATATAATAGAACCATGATACAAAATATTAAATGGTAATTAATTTCACAATTCTAAATAAAACATGGTTTATAATAAGAAATATGTCTCAAGAGGTGAAAATTTGAGACAAGAAAACCTTATCTTGTTTCCCCGCTTAGTCGAATGCACTCTAAGATCCTATATAACAAAAATAAAAATATTAATCACCTATTTCATAACATTTTCATATATTTTTTTTATAAACTTCATTTACAATTATTCTCTTCATGTATATTGTAACACCCTAAAATACAAAAGTAATTATATTATGTTCGATAACATGTACGGAACACGACACCAATATTAGAAGAGAATATAAAATACTAAGAATTTATGATATATATTTTTAAATAAATTTATAATCTTCAATATCTTGTGATGCATGAAACACTGGGTTTAAATGAAACATGATACTCTATTAAAAAGTTATTATTTAAACATACCCATTATAACCTAGACGTTAAATCGGAGTCTATGATTAGTAATAAATAAAGAAAGAAAATTATTTAATTTACACATCTATAAAATAAATTAAATGGATATATATTTATTATAAATAAAATAAGAATAATTTGGAAGTAAAAGAAATATTTTCTGAAAAACTGTATTTTTCTAAAAGGCGGTTTAGTCATGCATTGCACATATAATTTTAAAATTAAATTTAACCAGTTTTAGAAACTTTATTTGATAAAATAATCTTATTTTTTTTTTAAAATTATAATATAAAAATTATCTTAGGGTGATTTTTTGTTATTTTTTTGGAAATTTTCATTTTTTGATGAATAGTGAAAAATATTGAATTTTAATTGAAAACTGCATTTTAATTTAAAAAATTTATAATGTTAAATTATATTTTAAATTAGTTTTAAAGTAAACTTAGTTCATTAATATATAAATTAATTCAATTTAGATCATTGGAATCATTTTATATTTAATTTTGATTTAAAAAATTTGTAAACATTTGAACATTTTCTCTTTAAAAACCTAATTTCACATTGCATACGTGAGATTAATTTTAAAATTAAAATTTACCACTTATGTGAATTGAATTTGAAAAAATGGATTATAGATTTGGAATAAAAATAATATATAATTTCTAATAAGGTCATATAATTTTTTTATAAAAATGAATAGTGAAAACAGTAAAAATTATTTACTGCCATTAAGGTAAAAATGGATTTACCAGAGGTTTAACTAAAACGATAATGGTTAAATTGACCTAAAAACTTGTATAAAATATATTTTATGGAATTATTTAGAAATTATACCTTATATTATATATAATAGACAATTATTTTATCCTTTTTTACATGAAAAAAACATGGGTGAAATTCATTCTTTTCAAAAATTATAAGTGTGCCACTCACCTAACTTATAAAAGGCCACCCACACTCCTTTATTATTCACACCTTAAAACCTATTTTATTTGAAAAATATCTACTCAAATTACTTATAAAATACCCTAATATAATTATATAATCCTTATTTTGGTCATAAATCCAACCTAAGAAGGCTTTGAGGCAAACCTAAGGAGGATACCTGAACAAGAGGTAACGTTCTTTAACGAGAATTTTTTATTTTATTTATTCCTCCAAATCCTTAAATTATTATTACACCCTGATGATATAAGAACCTAATTATATTAAATATAATTATATGTTGTTATTTTAAAGTAATTACCTACAACCATCTACACTTCCATCAAATGGGTTATGAAATCATCATTCGTGTGTACGACAGACTACTGCCTCGCAAACTGATGTCATTTGTTTTTCCATTACCACATTTAAAGATTGGGTATGATGATGGATATAAATAATATATATGATATTTATAAAATATTTATACCCATTTATTCATTATATCATAGATAATTTTTTTACTTTCCATTCCCTAGGGGATACGATAACGTCGCTCGTGTGTATAGTGAATTACCATTTCACAAAGCAATGCGATTCATCTTTCACTAACGCTTTACATGGAAGGTAATAAGGATAATTATAATTAATATATGTGATATAAATGAAATAATTATGATATTAATGATATATTTATAATTATGAAAATATAATATATCATTTTATGTTTTTTACATTGAAAAATGATAACATCATTCGTGTATATATAGACTATCACCTTCACGAAGCGACGTGACTCTACTTTCACCACCAAACCACATGGATAATATATATTAGTATATTTAAAGAAATAAAATGTTATATATGATATTATTATCCTTATTAACATATAAAATATTACTTAAACCCATTCCATAATGATCATTGAAAAAATGGAAATGTTACACATGCGTACGTACGACCTACCTTCTTCATGATTGTAACATACTTCATTTTTCATAACCATATTTCATAATTGGATTTAAAAGTATATTTGATGTATAAATATGATAATTATCTCATTATTATTATTAATTTTATTATATAACTATATATTATGTGCAATAACAAAGACTTTTTAACAAAGAATGAATGAGAAAACAAGACAATTAACACCTGAAGCAATGAAAATAATGAATGATTATTAACAAATAGGTGATAAGATGTTATAAAAATATCATATATGATATTATAAATATTAATATGGTTATATAATAAGTCAATAACATGTTTAGAAACACTATTCAAGAGGTTAAATCACATTTAACCCAAAAGAAGCATGAGGTAAGGGAATTTGTCTCAATTTCCCATCATTGAGGAATATTTTATTGTTATGCACCTAATTTCTTTTATATGGTGTAAATAATGAAAATTGTACATGTAAAATCATTATTCATTTATAATTCATGATATTTTAATTTTAAATTTGAATTATTTTATACAATAGGGTTTTGAAGTGGTAAATAATTTTATAACTCAATTTTGTTTCATTGGGTTATATTACCAATTTATTGTCTTTGATATCATAATATTATTCATGTAATGACTTTTAAATATATAATATTGTATTTACACTTAATTTATGTGTATTTATAGTTGATACACATAACCGGTTCACTGATCCATCCTCACTTCAACCTTATGATCATTGTAAGGGTTTATTTCAAAATCTCATTCTAATTGAGATTATTTATTATTAAATTTTATTTGAAGAGAATTATTTAAAAATTTTCTAATAAGACCATATAATTTTATACTCATATGGTTATTCATGATATTTTAAAGTAATATTACCATTTTTCACTCTTTGGTACTTAAAATTGTTGAGAAAATGTTTTTAAGAAAATCAAACTTCATTTATCTCTTCGGTTGGAAATATTTTTTCTTTTAAAACCATGTTTTCTAAAAATGTTTTTTTTAAAAATGTTTTACTATTATCCTATAATTTTCAAAGGACGTTTTTACCCATTTTTACTTTTTAAAAATTGTTTTTAAAAGCATTTTTCTTGTCATTTTCCAAACAAGGCACTTTTCTAAACTTTTTACAGTGTAAAAGGATTGTTCTTTTTAACTTATACAATATGTATGAAATTACCCATAATCATTTCTTTGAAGCTTAATTTTGAAGTTTATAAGAATTTTTTAAATAATTTTTTTTATAATATTATGTAAATTATTTGTTTTTAAAATATATTTTCAAAGAAAAGGATTTTCAAATTGTTTTATAAGGTTATTTTCAAAATGAAAATTATATTTTACTTAAGAATTATTTTAAATATCTCTTTATGGTATTTATATTAATTAATAATAAAAACCCTTTATTCTTACTCCAATGGGTATATACTGAATTTTTACCATCCTTATTATTTTATTTGATGGTTTGTGATTATTTTGACCAATTATAGTATTGAAATTCACTTCCTTGATTCATTTTTGTAGTCATTAACTTCATATTGAAATATTCACTTTCCTATGATCATTGGACATGAAAATTTCCCTAATTATCCATATAATTTATCATGGATATTTTTATTTATTAAACCACATATCATTTTTACAAATAGTGTTCTATATTGAAAGTTATTTGTATATCTGGGGAAATATTGATAAATCTGTATTCTTTACTCAGTATGGATATTTGATGATAAAGCACATTGTTCTTAAATTAAATTGATTATTCGATATATGAGGAATGATTTGGACCTACAATGATGGGTGGGTCTTGGTATTATATATCCCCTCAATACATCAGTATTCTCAGGAGACAAATAAGTAAGCTTTAATTAACCAAGTTTTTACCTGTTGTTTAAACCGTCTTATTAAAGGTATTAACAGTAGAGGTATCATGATTCTTGAGATCATAGAGTACAATTATTAACCATAACCTTCATTAATAATTCAGTTAATATTATCCATGATATTTAAATAATGATATTATCTTTAGATTCATTTCATTCTAAATTTATTAATTAAATGGATTGTGTTTTCAGTTATTTACCTTTCCATATTGATTATACCCTATCCACTTATGATAGTCATGTATTGATTAAATGGAATGTGTTTTCAGTTATTTACCTTTACATATTGATTATCATCCATGATATTTTCACATTGATATAATCTATGGATGCACTTCCTCTATAATTTATTTATTACATGGAATGTGTGTTTAGTTATTTACCTTTACATATTGGTTATGCTTATTGATTCATGATTTATTCCATTCTACATAACCCTTAATGATCATTTGAGATCACCCATATTTTTTTCCTTTCTTAGGAATCCATTAAGTGTACTACAAAATATATAAAAGAATATTCTAGGGGGAATAATTAAATTCTCAAAAAAATTAATTTTTAATTTGTGTATTAGAATTTAATATAGGAATCATGTATGTATCTAGTATACCAAGACTACTAAACTATTTTTTCATTTAGGATATGATTATTTGTACTAATTGTCAATATAATAAAACAGAAACTGACTCTGGGATTTTGGGGTCATTATCACTATAGTTGATATTAGAGGAAGTTTAGTAGAAAACTTGCAAACTAGATCTAGGAAAAGATATATTAGGTATTATAACCCTATAAAAAAATTTGTGGATAAGTGTAGAAGAAATTCCTAAAGTTATGGTAAGGTATAGATTATGTGGTTTTTCCTTGTAATACATTCCTGTTTAGATACTAAAAGTGAACATGGTTCTAATATATACATACCTTGGGGTAACAACTCTAAAAACGACGCATTGGGTTTGACCCGATCGTTACTCGGTGCATGAAAATGGGCCTTAATATGTACCTAGTTGGACACTCCAAGGGGAAATTCTTAGGATAACTAAAATTTTATTTGAAAACCAATGTGAATTATTTTAATATACGATGATAATGAATGACTGAGGTTAAACCTAATGTTTCTTAGATTGAAAATAATGTGTATCAAAATAATGAGAAAATGTTTTATGTGTGGAAAATAAGGGCATATAGAAAATAATTTCCACAGAAAAATGAAGAGTACAATGTAAGGAAATAAATATCAACCTAGGGATCCATTTATTGTTATATATCTTAAATTTAAAGAACCTAGGAATTATTAGAGTAAATGGAATCTTATAAATGATAAACCCTAGGACAAGGAAGGACTTTTGTGGAAATAAAATGGGTGAAGTATTTATGTGTTGGGTTTGTATTTAAAACCTTAGTAAAAAGTTTATTTAATGATTTAATTTATTTCAAGTATGTCTATCATATTTTTTTGGTAACTTTATTGGAATTATATTAATATGGTTTTATAAAAATGATATCCCACATTCTGGGTGACAACTCGATGCATCTGGAAAGGCCATAGGGCTTGAACCCATGATGAAGGATGATAAAGGTTTAGCACCTACCACTATCCTAAATGATGTCCTAGTTAACATGTCATTATTTTTAGTTAAATGATTTAAAAAATAAATATTAATGATGAACCATTTGTGTTACTTTTTAAGTTTAGAGATTCATTTATTATATTGGATAACTTGTGCTAACCATATTGTTTTTGGAAAATAGTTAGAGACAATTAGAAAGACTTTTTACTCTTTCATAGATGTTATGATACCTTAAAAGTGAATTTTAGTGATTCAGTAACAAACAATTCATTTTTAGATATTACTTTTTTAGTGTAAGTGATGAATTAGAAATTTATCAAATCATAACCAAATGATTAAATTGTTATTATGAAATAGAAATGTATCAATTAAGTATGTGTCCTTATTTTCTTAGACAGTAAAATAATTCCTAAACTCTAGGAAAGGGATATTGAAACAAAATTTTATCATAATACCCTATTTTATCTTAAAAAAATGGTATTTTAAATCATTATATATTTATAGTATTGAGGCCCTTAACTTTTCATTGATTACTTAATTTATTGTGATCAATGAACTTTATCTCTCTATATAATTATTTATTCTTTTCCCTCTATGTCCATATCTCTACTTGCCACCAATGTTCTCCTACATATAAACCTAGTTATGTGTTATTAAATAATATTTTTTACTTAACTTTATCTCTTATCAAGAGGATTCTTTATGAATCCTTTTTACAAATTGGGGTTTCAAGAAATATATTTTCAAACTTCAAACTCTTGATTACCGAGATCAAGTTTAAATTGTGAGGACATAATTTATTTAAGGTGTGAAGAATGTAACACCCTGAAATACTAAAATAAAAATATTATTTTTGATAAAATTTATAACAAAAAACCAATATTATAAGAAAAAATAACATAATAAGACTTTATGATAGATTTCTATTTAAATAAATTCAGTCTCTTTGATAGCTTGTAATGTGCAAAACACCGAGTTTAAATGAAACATGATACTCTATTAAAAAGTTATTTTTTAAACATAACTATTATACCCTAGCTGTTAAATTGAAGGTTATGATTAGTAAAAACTAAATTATGAAAAATAATATGGTTTAAATAGGTAAAAAATAAATTAAATGGACATATATTTATTATAAATAAAATAATAATCCTTTTAAATTAAAAGAAATATTTTTGAAAAAATGTATTTATCTAAAAGGCAATTTAGTCGATCTTTGTTCATATAATTTAAAATTAAATTTTACCACTTTTAGAAAATATATTTGATAAAATAGAATTAATTTTTGAAATAATAATATAAAACTTATCTTAGGGTGATTTTTTTGGTATTCTTCTGAAAAGTTTAATTTTCGATGAATAGTGAAAAATACTAAATTTTAATTGAAAACTGCCTTTTCGTTTACTTAAATTATAATGATAAATTATATTTTGAATTCATTTTAAAGTAAAATTATTTCAATTATATGTAAATTAATACAATTTATTTCATTTTAATCATCTTCATATTGAATTTTGATATAAAAACTTTGTAAAATGTTGAATATTGTCTCTTTTAAAACCCACTTTCCCATTGCGTTTGTGGGATTAATTATAAATTAAAATTGTCTAATTATGTAAATTTAATTTGGGAAAATGGGTTTCATATTTTTAATTATCATAATTTATAATTTATAATTTATAATAAGATCAACTTCATTTTTGACCAAAATTAATAGTGAAAACAGTAAATATTATTTACCGGCATTAAGGGAAAAATGGATTTAATGGGGGTTAAACTAAAAATATAAGGGTTAAATTGACCTAAAAAATTGTATAAAATATATTTTATGGAAATAATTTGAACTTATAACTTATAGGATAAAAAACGGACCATTATGTTATCCTTGTTACATGAAAAAACATGGATGAAATTCATTCTTTTCAAAAATTACAAGTGTGCCACTCACCTCACTTATAAAAGGCCACCCCATATCATATCTTCTTCAAACCTTAAAACCTATTTTTTATT
This sequence comes from Viscum album, assembly GCA_963277665.1. NCBI lineage: Eukaryota > Viridiplantae > Streptophyta > Magnoliopsida > Santalales > Viscaceae > Viscum > Viscum album. The sequence goes on from OY728119.1 coordinate 138,678,040, forward strand.
CTGAAAATAACTTTCCAAATAACTTCAAATTTTTTTTCCTATCATCCTATAATCCATATTTTGGGCATAAATCCAACTTATGAAGGATTTGCTAAAAACCTAAGAAGGATACCTGAAGAAGTGGTAACGTTCTTTAACAAATATTTTAATTTTATTTATTCCTCCACCTCTTTAAATTATTATTAAACCATGTTGATATAATAAACTTAGCATATTACATATAATTATATTATTTTATCTTAATTTAATGACCTACAACCATCTCCACTTCCATCTAGTAGGTTATAAAATCATCATTCGTGTGTACGATAGACTACCGCCTCATGAACCGTTGTTTTTATTTTTCCATTACCTTCTATAATGGTTGGATATGATGATGAATATAAAGTATATATATTATATTTATAATATAATTATACCTATGTAATAATTATGTCATATATAACTTTTTTACTTTCCATTTCATAGGGGATATGATAATTTTTCTCGTGTGTACAACAAACTACCGCCCCATGAGGGGATGTGATTCGTTTTTCACTTACGCTTTACATAGAAGGTAATAAGTATAATTTTAATTAATATATGTGATATAAATTAAGTAATTATTATATTAATGAAATATTTATCATTATTAAAATATAATATATCATTTTATTTATTTACATTGAAAAATGATAACATCATTTGTTTACTTGTGTACTACCACCTTCACGAAGCGATGTAACTTTCCTTACATCAACACACCACATGGATGATAGATAAGTACATTTAATTAAATAATATGGTATAAATTATATTATTGTTATTCTGTAAAGATAAAACATTACTTACATGCATTCCATAATGATCATTGAAAAATGGAAATGTTACTCATGCATACGTACGACCTACCGTCTCCGTGATCGTAACATAATTCATTTTTCATAACCATGTTTCATAATTGGTTTTAAATGTATAATTGATGTATAAATATGATAATTATATCATTATTATTATGTATATGATACAACTATATAGTATGCTCATGAATTGGAAATTTCATAACAAAGAACGAATGGGAAAACAAGGCAATTAACACCTAAAACAATGAAAATAATGAAATATTATTAACTAATGAGTGATAATATATTATAAAAGGATCATATATGATATTTTAAATATTAATATGGTTATAGAATAAGTTAATAACATGTTTAAAACCACTATAAATGAGTTTAAATCATGTTCAACCAAAAGGAAGAGTGAGGTAAGGGACTTTGCCTCAATTTCCCATAATTGAGGAATATTTTATTACTGTGCACCTAATTTATTTTATATGGTGTACATAATTACCTTTTTACATGTAATATAATTATTCCTTAATATTTAATGTCATTTTAAGTTTCAATTTTAATTATTTCATCCTATGGGGTTTTGACTTAAAAGTTACCAAATGGTAAAGAATTTTATAACTCAATTTCATTTCATTGGGTTATATCACTCCTTCGTTGTATTTGATATTATAAGATTATGTGAAATGAATTTTTAATATCTAATTTTTCATTTACACTTTATTTATGTGTATTTATAGTTGATTCTCATAATTGGTTCATTGACTAATCCTCACTTCAACATTATGATCATTGTAAGAGTTTATTTCACAATCTCATTCTAATCAAGATTGTTTATTCTTAAATTTAAATTAAAGGGGATTATTTAATCATTATATAATAAATACATATAAGTTTATCCTAATATGGTTATTAAATATATTTTCAATTAATAGTTCAATTTTCCCACTCCTTGTCACTTAAAATAATTGAGAAAATGTTTTTAAGAAAATCCAACATCATTTCTCTCTTCGATCAGAAATCCATTTTCTTTCAAAACCATGTTTTATAAAAATATTTTCAAAAATGATTTAATATTAATATATGATTTTAAAGAAATTTTTTACCCATTTTGATTTTTTATTTTTTTAAAGAAACTTATTTTGGTTTTCCGAACAAGACACTTTTTAAATGTTTTACAGTGAAAAAGGAATATTCTTTTTAACTTATAGAGCATGTATGAAATTTCCTACCGTCATTTCTTTAAGGATTATTTTCATGTTTACAAGGTTTTTTTAAATAAAGTGATTTTATTATATTTTTGAAATTCTTAGTTTTTACAAGAGAGTTTCAAAGAAAAATATTTTCAAAATGGTTTATAAGGTGATTTTCAAAAGGAAAAGGATATTTTCCTCAAGAATTTTTTTTAAAGATCATTTAATGGAATTTATATTCACCAATGAAAAACACCCTTTATTACTACTCTAATGGGTATATGTTTAATTTATACCAACCTTATTATTCCTCTGGATAGTTTATTATTATTTTGACCAAGGATAGTATTGAAATTCACTTTATTGATTCATTTATGTAGTCATTAACTTAACCTTGAAATATTAACTTTCCTATGATCATTGGAAATTAAATACCCCCTAATTATCTATATCATTTATCATAGATATGTTCATTACTTAAAATCATATATCATTTTTATATATGGGCTTCTACATAGGAAGTTATTTAAATATTTGGGGAAATATTGATAAATCGGTATTCATTACTCATTATGAATATTTGATGATAGGGCAAATTATTCTTGAATTAATTAGATTATTTGATTTCTGAGGAATGATTTGGACCTAAAGTGATGGGTGGGGTCTAGTATTATATATCCCATCAATGCATCAATAGTATCATGAGAAAAATAAGTAAGCTAGCATTAAAAAAGTTTTTAACTGTAGTTTAAACCGTTTTATGAAATATCTTGATGGTAGAGGTATCATCCTACCTAAGATCATGGCATCCAATAATTAAGAATTTCATTCATTAAAAATTTAGTTAATATTATCCATGATAATTTTACAATGATATTATATCTGTAAGAATTTCACTCTCAATTTATTAATTAAATGGAATTTTTTTTAGTTATTTAACTTTCCATATTTATTATGCATTATCCATTTATAATAGTCATGTATTGATTAAATAGAATGTGTTTTTATTATATAAATTTCCATATTAATTATTAGTAATGATATTTTTACATTGATATTATCTATGGATGAAATTACTTCCTAGTTTATTGATTACTTGGCATGTGTGTTTAGTTATTTACCTTTCCATATTTATTATGCATATTGATTCATGAATACTTCTATTGCACTTAACCCTTACTGAGAATTTGATCTCACCATTATTTTTTTCCTTTCCTAGGAATCCATGAATTTTACTATGAAATATATACAAGAATATTCTAGAGGGAATAACGATATCATCAAAAAATTACACTATGATTTTTGCATTCAAATGTAATATGGGAATCATGTATGTATCTAGTTTATAATGACTAATAAACTATTCAGTCCTTTGGGATGATATTCCTTGAATCTTATTCTAATGTAAAAAATAAATCACTAACTCCAGGATACTAGGGTCGAGGTTGCTACATATATTAATTACTTTATTATCTATTTTTAATATTGGGTGTGAGAAACCCCGGTTGCTTTGTACTAGTTTCATAATAGTAGGGTTAGTATTTATTCTTATTAGAAATTTTATATTTACCAAGTCATTAAAGTTACTATCAGGGATTATTTATAATAATTTTTTATGTTTTAAATTCCCTTGATGAGTGTTTTATTCTTTATCCTTGAATATGAAATAGATAACAAGCATGTTTTGGTGATTCTTAACAAACAAAAGGTGTTTTATTAATTAATGAGTTTAATAATAATGTTACCATTAAAAAAAATATTATTTAAATATTTATATCATATTATACCAATAAATAATTTCCCATATTCATCCATGATATAAATTTATATCATTGTTCAAGTAGGTGGTTAAACAAACCCAAACAAGAATAAACCATAATTAATGAATGATTATGAAGTGATTTAATTATAATATAATTATAAAAAAGAAAAATTCTCTAATATAGTTTTTATTAGTGTGATATATCATAATTTTAAAGAATTATAAAAAGTTTATATTCTATATTAAATTATTTTATAGTACAAAGAAGTCATTTTAACCTCAAAACACTCTTTTGGACGGTTGAATTTACCACTATTTTTTATTGCTCATATTGTTAATAGGATATCCAATTTATCTTTATAGAACCTTAATAATTTCATTAAAATCATATTTATACATTAAAAATATTCCCATGACCATCCATGTACGGTAGTGATGAAAATAAAAATGGAAATCAATCATTCCATGGGGGTGGTAGTCCACACATACACATGGAAGATGATTTTGTTTTACATAGAATGAGGAAAAGGATTAAAATGGTTTATCATTTCAGAATCTAAAATATGACATAAATACCATAATTATATGTTAAATTCCCTATTATTACCAATATTTTAAGATGTTTAAGGAAAACTAAACATGTTGCGCCATGGAGGTGGTAGTCCTCATAACACACAAATGACGGTTTCATTTTTCTTAATAGAAAAAAGAAAGTTGGTTAATAATTGTACCATAATTATAATAGCCTACCAATATAAAAATGTTACTTATTTAATAATAATATGGTGTAATTAAATTTGAGGAAGAATAAGTGCACATAAAGAAATAGAAATGAGAAAAGACCAGTTAGAAAGTTATATCTCACTTCTTGGATGATATCCTTTACAAAAGGGATTAAAACTTTGAGGTATGGTATTTTGAGAATAAAATATCCTCCTTAAGGTGTATAAGAGTGTTTATGAGTGTTTTTTTGTAGATTTTGGTCTGAAATAAGTGTGTTTTGGGGTGAGGTGAAGAGAGGAAAAGAGTCCCCATTTTATAAGTTAAAAGGATGATATTTTTTTTAAATACCCAAAAATTTTCAATAATGAGAAGTCACTCTCAAGGAACTTGGATTAAAAATTTATAAATAATGGAGTGATATACATATAAAGTCAATATAAGACTTAAAAACTCTATTAAAAACATTCTTTTAACAGGCCAGTCCCTTTACCTCTTAGGTTAATTATTTTTTTTTGGTTTTTACCACGAAAACTAGTTTTAACCTAGGTAATTTGGCATTTTCAAAAAAGGTACTTTTAACATAATTTGTACCTAATTATTCAAAATTTTAAATTAATTTGATAATATTAAATTTGTAAAAGTGATAAAAATTAATTTTAATAAAATATATATATAATTTATTAAATTGTTTTTTTAAAAAATATAACTTATGTTATAAAATGTCAAATATGAGTTTGTAAATTAAAACCAAATTTTTTAAAATTTTTAATTCACTTAAAAATTAATATTTGGTCTTCAAAAATGGTTTCATGAATTTAAAATTCAAACTTATATACTAATAATTTCATAATGTTATGTTATTCTCAAAAATATTATTTTTAAATTTTCACCTAAAAATCAGTCTTAAAAACACCCAAAAATTAATCCTAAGATAAAATTAATATTCTAACAAAAATTAATTTGGTTTTTTAAATTTAATAATATAAAACATATAAATTTATATTTTTAAATAAAATTATAAAGCATAGAGAAAAACTGTTTTTATTGGAAAATAAATTTTTAAAATACTAGTTTTAGTTATTCTTAATTTATATAAAACACTAATAAAGATAAAATTAATAAATCAATATTATATTTTATTAACATCATCATTTGATAATAATATGTTTAGTTTTATTTTATAAAAGTTAAGTGCATAAAAAATAGATTCCTAAAAACAATACGAATTAAGTAAATTTGTATTAAATAACATTTATATATAAATATATTTTATAATTCAGTTACTACTATTCATACCTACTAATTAAATGGATAGTATTATTAGCCATATTTATTATTTATAATATATATATATATATATAATGATATTTCATTTTAATTCGGTGTTGTGAGTGGAGAAAGCTATCAAAGGAAAATATACAGTGAAATATTGGGTCATTATATTCTCCCCCTAAATAAATTTCATCCTCATAATTTTAATTATTACTCATTAATGCAATTAGGTGAGTATAAAATTAAAGTATCCATTATTCAGGGTATAAGTTCTAATATGGCATATACCATAATCTCTTAGTCTATACCAGGTTATTTATATTTACTCAAACAACATATATCATTCATATAATTATATACCCAAGTATGTATATACCCTAATAATACATTCTCCATATTATACCTTTATGAAAACCATTTTAATCACTAAGACATTAAAAGACATTGATATTATATAATTTTCCGAAAAATAAATCTATTTTAACCCTTAAATGTATTAACCACTAGTTCATAAAGTCAAAAACTCATAAATATATATCATAAAACCAAAAATTTGGTAATATTTACCAAAAATATTATGGATCACTTTTTCAATAAATCAAAAATCAATTCCAAGGCTATCAATTCTATATAACTTATTTTTCTCAAAATCAATCAACCTTTTTATACCTTAATGTCAATAATATATTAAAGCTAATATTTATCTATACCTCAATCAAATTTTCTCCAATAGTTATCCCCCAAAATATAACCTTGTCATAAAATAACTTTTCATGGTCATTAATACCATTTAATAAATGTTTCAAATGCTTTGAAGAAATTTTTTTTAGAGAAAAATAATTATATGTTTCACATAATTCTTATAAATTTTAGATTACACCAAAAAATCATCAATAAATATCACTCACTAGTGAAAATATCTAAGTCTTTCAATAATTATTTTCTATTAAGTTATCATCCTCATTACCTTAGCTAATACTAGAATACTCACCTTTTCTATCACAACATGAATATACTATGATTATCAACTATTCAAGTATGCTACTATATTTGGTTATAAGACGTAGTGGTTTAAAGATACATACCTTTCTCAAATTCATTTACATTATAATGTTTCAACCAAATAATAAAAAATGATTATCAATAAAATTAGAGTGAATGATTATATGAATATGAAAAATCAATATTAATATGTATTCTATAATTACACCTTAATTTCATCCTTTTATACTTCTAGTTCAATTTACTTTTCTTTAAGTTAGATTATATTATAATTATTAACATAATCCCTTAAATTAATCAGGAAATAAATTCTTTATAATTGTTTGTAAATAAAATATGATTCACCAAATAATATACCATAAGACTTTAAAACTATGTGTACAGTTAGACCTATTTGTTGTACACCAAGTGAAAATTGAGTTAATATCCAAAATGTAATTTTTAGTGCTATTACCCATAGGTACATTTGTGCCAAAGACATTATCTAGTTGTAGTATCCTGGTAGGGATGGCATTTCCAGGAAAATTACACAATATTAATTTTACTGAAATTACAAGATGTTATCCTAAGCTTGGGCTTATCCCTTAGACTTTTCCCTAGGGGTTTCACTAAAGTTATCTTATCTTAATACCAAAAATATAACCTTAAATAACAAAAAGTGTTATCTATAACTTTTAAATTAGGATAAACCACAACTTATCAAACTTTTATGACATTTATAACACCCAAATTATCCTCAACTAATAAAATCTTAATCTCTAAAGTTATCTAAACCATTATTTGAAATAAACTATAGAAACCTGCAGGCATGACCATCTCAATTACACAACTTTAAGAAAATATTATATTATAATACATTCCCAAGACCTTTTAGGATTAGAGTTTTATAGAATTAGGACAAAAAAATATCTTAAAAAACTCATGTCTTTTTTAACTAAAGTAAATTTTCCCCACTATGAAAGAAAATTCTTAATATGTAACTAGTCTTCAATATATCCCAATAATTATTCACATAAGATACTCTTCTTGACATTTCAAACTTTTTTATCCTTTTCACCTAAGGAAATAGAAACACAAGAAAGGGGTGATCTCAGATGCTCAGTAAGGGTAAAATAAGTGATAACAATCAAAGATCATAAGTGAGCATATGGTGAGAATATGTGTATAATTAGGATATATAATAGAGTTATACCCAATAAAGAATAAATAATAAATTATGGAATAAGACTTGGTATATCATAATACATGAATCAAATGAGTGTAGAAACATGAGTCAATAAACATGAGTCATGAGAGAATTACATAAGATTAATAATAATTATAAAAGTATAGAATATCATGGAAAATAAATTGTAAATATGGAACAACCATAAACATTTGAAAATGTTGTGTGAAAACTCAATATGATCAAGCCTATGTAAAAAAACTCATTATGTCCTTGCCTGAAAATGTGAGCAAACCCATCATTCCCATGCTTATGTGAATAAACTCCTTATTTCCATTCCTGACTATCACATTATATATAAACTTTAAAAAATGCATTAGAGCTAGATATAGGACCCCAACTATCATCATCTATATATATTCATGCCAAGTAAAATCAATTATATCATAAATAACCCAGGGAAAGAAAATGAGTTTCATATCATTTTAAAATGAAATCACACAAGAACAGCATTTATAATTCCTATAATTATCATAACATGATATACTCATGGAAAATAAATGGGTATAAAAAGATATTCCGCAACATTCTTGTTAAATATTATTCAATAATTAAAATAGATAATATGGTATTTATATTGTACATATAAAGGGTATACAACTAAGTTTATAATTTCCATAATCAATCAATCTATATGTATCTAAGTGAACACCCTTCAATAAATGGAATCAAAGATAGGGTATTCATAGGGGGAAGGCATTGAAAGAAAAAATTAGGTTTATAAACCATCAATTAATAGGAAAGAAAAATGTAATGATGAATCATTTCCATGATAGAAAAGAAAATTTACAAGTCATACATAGAAATAAGGTGAATGGTAATATTTAAAAAATATACTCAAATTAAGAATAATATTTATCAAAGGACAATTAATTAGATAAAAATCAAGTTTTTGGAGTTTTATAAAATCCAATTTGGAAATAAGAAATGACCTTGATATTTTTAAACAATTTTAAAATAAATATTTACTAAAACTGGGAGAAAAATAATTTCTTTTAGAAACCAAGAAAACATATAGGGAAAGTTTCCTATAAAATGTAAAAGGTAAAGAAAATATGTGTTCACATAGAATAATAACATAAAAAGAGTCTTCATAAAACTTTTTTTAATATTATTTAAAAAAGAAGAAGTTATGGTTAATTTAAATAAATTATCTTCTAAAATGTGAACTGGAAAAATTAAAAAATTTACCTTTTAAAAAGAAAATTTAATAATATATTCTTTAAAACACATAATGGTTATACAAAAAGTAGAGTGGAAGATAAAAAATTTGATTTTTAAAGGATGTAAAACCTTTTTTTAAATATTTTTTAATACCTTTTTCTTAAAACCCACATCATAAATAGAGTGTTAAATTTTTCTTTTGAAAAGGTTAAATGGAATTATGTGAATAATAGATAATAATCCATATTACCCTTCCAAAAAATAGAGGACAATATTATTAATATGGACTTGGGAGAAAAGATTCATTGGTAAGGATGAGAGTTATTCTTACCAATGTTTAATTTTATTTCAAAAAAATTTTATTAAAGAAGTGGTTATTAATGATGAGAAATAATTTCACTAGAGAATAAATGGAAATACTATATAAAATAGGTGAATGTTAGGATCAATGAGAACTTTATGATTATATTCACGTAAGAAATACTACGACCCAAAGAATAAAAAATTGAGTCGATCAAACCCTTATAATTTTTGAGTAAAAACTCAAAAAGAGAAATAACTTATAATAGAACATTTAATATCAGGAAATATAATATAAGTATGATAAAAAATATTAAAATGGTATTAAAACATGTTGTATAGTAATAAATTTGTATCAAGAGGTGAAACTTTGAGACCTGAAACCCTTACCTTGTTTCCCCGCTTAGTCAAGTGTACTCTAAGATCTAGTATAACAAACATAAATATCTTAATCACCTATTTTGGAACCTTTTTATTATATATAAAATTTTATATTGTTTATTTATAATCATTCTCTTCATTTATATTAATTATTTTATCTACTATTTTTAATATCAGGAGTGAGTAACCTTGATCGTTTTGAATTAGTTTCATAATTATGGTATTCATATTCATTATTTAATCTTGAAAAAGTTATTAAATTTACTATTTGGGAAGATTCATAATAATATATGATGGTTTAAATTCCTTTCATGAGTGTTTTAGTCTTTATCATTGAATATGAAATTGATAACAACCATGTTTGGTGATTCTTGGCAAACAAAACGTGTTTTCCTAATTAATGAGTTTAATAATAATGATACCATTAAAAAACTAACCAAAAACAACTATTTACATATTTATATCATATTATACTACAAATTAAATTCCCATAGTCATCCGTGATATAAATTTATAGTATTTTTCAAGTATGTGGCTAAACCAACCCAAACAAGAGCATGCCATATTTAATGGATGATTATGAAGTGATTTAGTTTTAATATAATTATACCAGAAGCATAGTGATATAATTTATTGATTATTAGTGTGATATATCAAAATTTAAAATAATTATAATAAGAAGATAACCTATATGAAGTTATTTTATAGTATGAAGAAATCATTTATTTCTCTTAGAACGTTCTTTTTGATAGTTAATTTTACCATGTTTATTAATTTCTCATATTATTAACAGGTTATCCAATTTACCTTTCCAAAACCTTAATAATTTCATAAAAATAAAATTTATACATTAAAATAATTCTAATCACTCACCATATAAGGTGGCGATGAAAGGAAAAATAGAAATCTATCATTCTATGAAGGCAGTAGTCCACATGTATGCACATATGATGATTTAATTTTCTATAAAATGAAGAAAAGGAGTAATATAGTTTATCATTTAAAAATATAAAATATATCATAAATATCATACTTATATTTTAAATTTCCAATTAGTAATACCCTTGTTAGGAGGTGAAGGAAACAAAACACATTGTGTTGTAGAGGTGGTAGTCCACACAACGCACAAATGATGGTTTAATTTTTCTTAATAGAAAAGGGAAAGGTGGTCAATGATTGTAACATAATTGTAATAACAAACCAATATACTAATGGTACACATGTTATCATTTTAAGATATTTTAATAGAATTTTAGTAAAAATAAGTTCACATAAAAAAATTTAAATGAGAAAGGTGCAATTAGAAATTTATACCTAACTTCTTGGATTATATCCTTTTTGAATGGGATTAAACCTTTTTGGGATGGTATTTTGAGAAGACCAAAACCTCATTAATATTACTTGGAGTGTTGAGGAGAGGTTTGGATAGAGTTTGGTCCAAACTAAGTGGGTTGTGGTCTGAGGGGAAGTGAGGATAGAAGTGACCCTTTTATAAGTGAAAAGGGTTGACATTTCTGTAAATACCAAAAACCTTTCAATAATGGGAAACTGCTATAAAAGAAAGTGGATCCAAAATTAAGAAATAATGGAGTGGTTAATATATAAGGTTGATCCAAACCTCAAAAAATCAATGAAAAATATGTTTTTAATATTTTAGTCCCTTTACCTCTTAGGTCAATTATTTTCACCATTTTGGTTCTCACCATGTTAATTAGTTTTTACCAAAGCAATTTATCCTTTATTATAATTTCATTAACTTTTATAAATTAAATCCTTTTTTGATTGAATTAAATAACCTATTATGTAATATGGTTATAGAAAACACATGAAATTATTTGGTTGTATCCTGTCAGATTGAAAATACTATTAAGAATCATGAACATTGATAATATATCCATTGAATAGTGGTCATATGATTAATATATATTAAGGGTTATGATAAATGAAATCAACACCGATAAATGAAGTGATGACCTCGACCAGTAGGATCATACCCTATGAATCTAATTTTTTAAAGTTTATAAGGGAGATAACATATTTGGGATTTTTCCTTGACCAATCCCAAGATGATATTCAAAAACTAAATCCTGAGTGAAACTGTTTTCAGGATAAGTTCAATCTCATCGAGATAATGACCCAAACTATGTTCACCGAACCACACTAAGAAAATATAACAATCACACACCTTACCCTTAGAGATTTCACTATTATTATAAATGGATATATATCTTGATCCTAACATTATGAATATGTATATTTTATTTTCAATAAAATAATAATTATATTTATTTGTTCTTTTTTTTACATTATTAATAATTAAGTAATGAGTATGATAAAAATTAGATTTTAATATAACAAAACTCGAATTTTATTTTTTGGGTAATATAAAATTTTAATTGAAATATTCCTTTTTATGAATTCATAAATTAAATGATATTTTAATAAAATATTATTACTAAATTTATGAAGTGAGAATGTAATTTTTATAAGGGTCAGAAAATTTTCATTGTAAAAAAACTAGTATATTTCAATAAATATGGATTTTATTTTAAAAGTTTATTTTATTATACTTATAGATATATTTTTATAAAATGAATATTTTTTTAATCATCATGTCGAAATTATCCAATGGTGATTTTCTGAGATAGTTGAATTTTTGGGTAAAAATTAAATTGAAAAAATATATATATATTATGTATTATGATATCATAATGAACCAAAAGTCGTGTAATATGTGCTATAAAAGATATTAACGACCAAATATATATTTCCCCTTTAAAATAATGTGTTTTTAGGTTATTTTATTAATTTTATAAACCCTTTATCAATACTCCAAAACCTATATTATATTTTAAGGGTTTAAAATCAATTATTTATAAACATGACTCACTTATACATCACCAAGGGTATTATTTTAATGCGATCAGTTAATAAACTTATAACATAATAAAAAAATACTTCTTTTTTTTAGAAACAATGGGAATGTTTTTGGTTTTGATTACTCTATTGTATAGAGTCCAAAAACTAGGTTTTGAAAATAATAAAGAACTCCCATGTCTTTTCCTATATAAACCCACCCATATCCCACTTATCTTCACTAAAAATCATTTTATCATGAATATAATATTCCCTTTCCTCTCTATATCCCTCCCATGGTTCCCCAAACTCTCAATAATCTCCTCCCATGCTTTTGGAATCACCCTCTCAAGGTAAGGGGCCTCTCTCTCTTCTTTTCCATTCAAGCACCTTATTTGTATTTAACCTTTTGAATACCAATTATTTATATTTTAATGAATCTATAAATGTAACGTTACCATAATTTTTTTATAATTATATACCATTTATTTCCTCTCTTTATAACCTTTACCTAGTCCATTACTATGCCAAAATTTAGTAAGGGATCATCTTCTTCTCCTCTTTATTTAAGAACCTTCTTTATGTAATGCCTTTTGTATTCCAATTCCTATTGATGGGGTATGATTTTAAACATCCATATTACTTCCATTATCATGTAAAAGTTATTATATACCCCTTTCTATCTCATTAATTACTCCCACGACTCATTATGTACCCCCGTTATGTTTTAGAAATTATCCTGTGATTTTTCCATGCTAAGATTTTATTCAATCACTCTTTTTGTCTTATGAATTTTAATTCCTAATTTTTAATATTGTATTATGTTATTTCATATCCCTCCTACCTCAATTATGATTTAAAAGTGATTATATACCTCTTTAACTCTCATCAATACCTCCCATGATTCATTATGTACCTCCGTTATGCCATTAAAATTTTCCCACAATTTTTCCATGCCAAACATTTATATTGTGAATACCATCACCATTTCCAACTCAAGGGTATTCACCTAGACATACCTATAATTCTTTTAATTGGGTAATTATGTGTATTTATTCCACACTCCTTAATAATGATATTAAATTTTATGAAATATGATCCTATATTGAATGATCTATGTTGCACACTTACACATGTACATGATATGAAAACAATAGGTATGCCCAAAATTATATATCACTATAATTAATTGAGTAATGTTTTATCTCATTAGATTATATGTATGGGATTAGGGAGTAAACCTAATCCATTATAGTACTTTTTACACCATGTTATAATGACTTGGTGATTATCCTTGACTTATGTTTATGATGTCATGTTTTATGTTGTTGTCACATCCCCATGTTTCCTTTTTTATGTCATGTTGTACCATGCCTCATTGCTCAAGATTATGGTTCTCACCCCTTTTATATTCCATTTAAATTCCTATTGACTAACATATAATATTTTCATCATGTTGGTTTTTTATTCCCTTACTGGGCTTTATAGATCACCCATTTCTTTTATATGTCCCTAGGTTATCCCATGAAGTTTTAAAAGATATTAAATATTAGAATAATTTTAAGGAAGTTTTCAATAATATTTTTCTGTCCATTTAAAAGTTGATATGATATGTAGATATTTCCAAAAGACACTAGGATTCCCGATCTTCTGGATTATACTAAGTGATCTTTTATGTAATAAATCATGAAATAAAGTGTGTTAAAGAGAAGGGTTTTCATAGTTGGTATTAGAGTAAAGTATAGTTATTTTTGGGATTAGGATTAGATAACACCATAAAAACCCTTAAGTAAAATACTAAAGATAAGAATACATCTTTAAATTTTGGTAAAGTATAGATTAAGTGGTTTCCAATAAAATATGTCCCTTTATGGATACTTCAAGTGGATGTGGCTCCAGCATACATATACCTAGGTATAAAAACCCTGAAAACAATGTATTGAGCAATAATCAATCATGAAATAGTGAGCAACAATGGTCCTTGCTACACACATGGTTTGAGACTCCTAAGTGATTTGATTTGGAAAATTCACAAGCTCATTACAAACCATTATTAAGGGAAAAATTCCCATAAGATTTTATGTTAGGAAATAGATCATGGGTAACTTAGAATGAATCCCAAAAAATTCATAGGTTAAAAAATATAAATCATTTATGAGTTATCCCTTTAATATTCATATTTTCCCTTTTATGTGTTTAATAGTTTAAAAACTCTTATCCCTATGTATATATTGGATGAAGTAACTGATTAGAACCAAAATAAAATAGTTAAAGGTAGGATTATCCTCTATGTTTTTAGCATTATTTTGTATCTCGAAAGTTTAGTAAAACTATTCAAACTCTACCGAAAATCTTGGAAGTAGAGCTATTGATGAAAATAGAAAATGAAGAAATTATTATATACCAAGTATATAACTCCTCCCTTATCAAAATTTGTGGTATTAACTTCCCAATGAACCTTATGATACTCCCTTTAGTGGTATTTTATGTAATTATGGGTATAGAATTCATTTCCTTATATAAAGACAACATAAATTGCTGAGAGAAGGAAATAATACTTTGTATAATTAAACATCATATGATTTTATAAAAGTGAAAGGAGGAGGATGAATCTTATTTAGTAACAACATATCAATAATGGATATTATTTACTTGTGAGTAAGTGTATCTATCTCAAATGATTGAGACTAAGGAAAACATCATCATTGATGATATGCCCATTGTAAGGGAATGTATTAATTTGTTTCCCAAAGAATTTTTTGGTATTCCTCCTAGCTGAGAGGTTAAATTTTCAATTGAACTTATACTTGGGGATTTTACAATATTCAAGAATCCACATATAATAGATATTTTTTAACTTAAGGAGTTGAAGAAACAACTATAATAGATTCTGGATAAAGGGTTTATATGCCCAAGTGATTCACCATGGGGTGCACTAGTCCTCTTCTCCAAGAGGAAGGATAAATCAATGCACTTATGCATTGATTATCATGAGCTTAATAAGATCATGATAAAGAAAAAGTATCCTCTACCATGAATTGATAACTTATTCGATTAGCTACTTGGATCCCATTATTTATCTAAGATAGAACTTCAGTCAGAATATTATCAAGTAAAGGTAAAGAATGAGGATATACCCAAGACTAATTTTTATACAAGGTACGAGCACTACGAGTTCATAGTGATTCTATTTGGACTAACTAATTCTCTAGAGATATTCATGGATTTGATGAATAGAGTCTTTAGGGTTTATCTTGATAAATTTTTGGTAGTCTTTATTAATGATATTCTTATCTACTTCAAAAGAAAGGAGGAACATGAGGAGCATTTAAATACTATACTAAGGACCTTATGTAAGGAAAATATTTATTAAGTGTACAGTAAATATGAGTTATGGTTGAAGCAAGTAACCTTTCTAGGGAATGTCATCACCAATAAAGAGATATCTATAGATCCTTCAAAAAAATGGAGATGATTTATGGGAGACCTATACAAACCACTACATAGTTTCCTTGGATTAGCTGCGTATTATCATTGATTTATGGGAAAATTATCACAATTATCAAGTCCACCAACCAATCTAACTCAAAAAGGAGTCCATTTTTTAGAAAATTATCACAATTATCATCGATTTGTGAGAAAATTACCACAATTATGATTGATTTGAGAGAAAATTCATTATAACTTTCTAAAATAATTGCTCAACCATCCATTCCTGAGAGGATCAAGGAGGATTAAAAATATAATGAGTTTCTACAAAAGAAGGTGGAGAATATTCCAAAGTTAAATATTGATGAATATAGAGTTATAAGGTTTGGAACTTGGATATGCATCCCATAAAAACTAGTAATAAAGTGGGAACTTTTGGATGATGCATATAACTCATCTGTCACTATTCATCTAGGAAGCACTATGATTTTTATTAATTTGAAGAAAAATTTATGATGGGATAAAATGAAGAGAGATATTGCGGAGTTTGTATCTCGATACTTGGTATGCCAAAAAGTCAAAGGGGAATGATATAAGAATAAGGGTGTGATGCAACCATTTCTTATAATAGTATGGAAATGGAAAAAAATAACCATGGATTTCATCACAGGACTCCCCAAGACCCATAAAGGTTATAACACCATCTCAGTGGTATTCAAACTCTATACCAAGTCAGCGCATTTCATTTCTATAAATGAAGATTTCTATCTTGAGAAAATCACTAAGGTATACATAAGGGGAGTGTTAAGACTTCATGGAGTAATAATATCTACTATATCTGATCAAGTTTCTAGGTTTACTTCAAGATTTTGGAGAAGGATTCAATAAGTATTAAATATAGATTTGAGCTTCAACACTATTGATCTCCATATGATGTCTGGTCATTCTGAAATGACCATTAAAACTCTGGATGATATAAAGAGATCATGTTCAATGGATTTACAATGATTTTTAGACTAACTTATTCCCCTATCAAAGTTATCATATAACATCAGTTTCTATTCTAGAATTCAAATGGATCTTTATGAGGCTCTATATGAGAAGAGGTATCAGACTCTAACATGTTGAGATCAATTTGGAGAATGGAAGATTATGGGACCTGATATTTTCCAATAGATGATAGAATAGTTTCAAACCATTCAAATTCATATGAAATCCACACAAAGTTAGTAAAAATACATGTATAAAATCATCGATGATACTTAGAGTTTGTGGTCAGTGATAAAGTGTTCCTTTTTATTTCATTATAGAAGAATGTCATGAGCTTTGGGAAGAAGGAAAATCTTAGTTCAAGATACATATTCCCCTTTGATATCCATGATCACATTTGAGTGGTGGACTATATACTAGCACTCCTAGATAACCTATCTCAAGTACGTGACATGTTCCATGAATACCTCTTGAGAACGTAGATACTAGACCCCTCACATGTACAAAATCTAGAGGTGGTACCATTGGCGAATGATATTTCATACGAGATTAATCGATGAAGATCTTATATCATAGAGATAAAGTTCTATGAAGCAAGAAAACTCACTTAGTCAAAGTGTTGTGGTGAATGATCTTTTATACGAGGAGTAACCAATGAAGATCTTATGATGACTCGATGGTTAGCCTTGACCTATGTTTATGATGTCATGTTTTATGTTTTTTCTATATTCCCATGTTTCCTTTATGTTGTCATGTTGTATCATTACTCATTATTCAAGATTATGATTCTCACCTATTTTATATTCTACTGAAATACCTACTGACTAACATGTAATAATTTCATCTTGTGATGGTTTGTTTATTCCCTTACCAAGCTTTATATCTCACCCCATTCTTATGTATGTACCCAAGTTGTCTCGTGCAGTTTTAAAAGATATGGAATATTAAAATCATGTTAAGGAAGTTTTAAATAATTCTGTTCTATCTATGTAACATATTGATATTCTATGTACCTATTCCCCAAATACACTAGGCTTTACGATCTTCTACGTTGTACTAAGTGATCTTTTATGTAATAAATCCTGAAATAAAGTGTGTTAAAGAAAAGGGTTTTCATATTTATGACTAGAAATAAAATTAAACTTTCTTAGATAATTTGGGTCTAGATATTTCAAATTTGAAATCCATTTATCAAGATTAAATTTATAAAACTGATAAAAAATAATTTTAAAATAGT
The DNA here is from genome assembly GCA_963277665.1 of Viscum album. NCBI lineage: Eukaryota > Viridiplantae > Streptophyta > Magnoliopsida > Santalales > Viscaceae > Viscum > Viscum album. Next base: position 138,696,404 of record OY728119.1, read on the forward strand.
AAATGCATAAAGTGTTATTTTTTTTAAAAGATATAAATTAAGTTATAAAATTTAAAATATGGGTTTATAAATTAATTTTTTTAAACTTTAAGTCCATTCATAAAATACATATTTCCAATTCAAACTTGTATACTAATAATGTTAGAAAAGTTATGTTTTTTTGAAAAAACAGTATTTTTCACTATTCACATAAAAATCAATCTTTTAAAAAAAAACCCCAAAAATTATCCTAATATATTATTGTTATGATAAATACAAAACTGATTTTTATTTTTTAAATTTAACATTAAAAAATATATATAAATTTAACTTTTAAATAAAATTATAAATAATAGAGAAAAACTATTTTTATAGGAAAATATATTTTTAAAATGCTAGTTATTCTTATTCTAAATTTATATAAAATCCTAATAAAGATAGAATTAATCAATTAATATTAATTTTTATTAACTTTATCATTTAGAAATAGTATATTTATTTTTATTTTATAAAAAGTACAGTGTATAAAAAGATAGATTCCTAAACACAATAATTAAATAAGTAAATTTGTATAAATTGACCTTTATATATATATATATATATAAATATATTTCATAATTTAGTTAATCATATTCATAAATACTAATTAAATGACTATTTTTATCATCCATATTTAATATTTATAATATATATATATATATATACACACACACCATAGTTTTGTTTTAGTTCAATATAGCGTGTGGAGAAAGATATTGAGCACATTGTTTATTTAAGAAAAATATACAATGAAATATTGGGTCATTACATTGACCTTGAAGGGAATATGTCCCAATGAGGAAAAGTTGGTCTCACAAAGAATATGTCCTTTTGGAGATAGGTCTCGATAGTAATATGGCCTAATGATAATAATGTGATGAGATCTAAAGGAAATATAACCCTCCATGCAGGGGCATGATTTTATCATAAATATGGTTTGATAGAGGGATGATCTATATAGAATATAAAAATGATGTATGGGACATCTAGACCTATGGTAATGTATCTATTTTAGGTAAGGACATTGGCGATCTCATAAGGAATATATCCTAATGAAGATGGAGATGGAAGATTAAGGATACTGGGTTTGAACCTTAGAGAGGAGTCCAAGGCATCCCATCGAAACCTGAATAAAATACCACATAGTTTGAATAATTTAGTTTAATATTGTGTGATAATATTGTTCCATGCAGTTTACCATCACAAGGTAAGGACATTGTCATGCAGTTTAACATCGTTCGACTAGAACATATGCAACACAATTTAACATCATATTGTAGGGATGTGGGTTTCCACAAGGGTATAGAAGCTATATGACATATGGGGGGATTTGAATGTTGGATATAGGGACTCGAGCCACAAGAAGGAATCCTACGTATCTTATAAGAATAAGAATTAGAGTTTACATAGTTTATCAAATGGAAAGGTATATATAGGGAAATTTTTATATTATTATTAGGGCTTGTGACTTGGAGAGGAATCCTACATATCATGTGAGGATAAGAATTAGAACCCACAGAGTTATGATATCAAGGATGTTTGTGTTATAAGAGGTGTGGGAATAGGGGATTGAGTGGGGCTTACACATATGGGTCTACCATGATAAGCTTCATTAGGAATATGTCCCTTTGAATGAATGTATCATGGGGAAGTATGACCCATTGAAAAAAAAAGATAAAATCAAAGATTACACCTAAAAGGAGGCCCAAAATGGATGCATTTTCATCATGTTTATGGCATGATCATCACAGGTGTCTAAAACCATAAGATTCATCCTCTGTATGAGAAACAAGAGATAATGGAGGATCAGAAACATTTCATGAGAACATATGATTATATTTTAAAGGGGATTATGCACTAAGGTTTCCCAAGTTATGGATATGTATAGGTGAGGAGAATATTGGGGATTATACCAAATTAGATGCTTAAGGAATGGGTAATCAAAAACACGAGGTATATGACCCTATAATCTATAAAAGTTAGGGACATTCACCAAAGTGGAGGATCAAGGTATGTATTTATTCCTTGTTCGATGATGGATGAAGAGGGATGATATTTTGAATATATTTAATTGACATAGAGGTATTGAGGGGATGTGATACAAGAGGAGTTTGGATACCAATAAGCACTACCATAGTTAGGAAACCACATGAGTGTTGAGGGTCATATAGTCTTGTGAATGTAATAGGGTTATCCGATCACGTAACCATATTGGGGTTGGATATCGTGTAATGCATACATAGTTCTATGATTGTGTGAAAAGTATGGGGTTGTGAGATCAAATAATTGTTATGTAGTTAGGTGATCACATGGATGGAATTGGGTTAGGCGATCACATGGTAGGATTCTGGTCATGCAATCCTATAACTAGATATTCTCTCTCTCTATTAATTAGGTGATTGTTATTGGGTAATTCATTTCCTATGGAGTCCCCAAAGATAAAATATTAATCCTTCAACCCTCAAACGTTCTCCCTTTACTTATTCCTACTTTTTTTCTCTCTTCCCCTCTTTCTCTCTGTCCATCTATGTCTCAAAGGAGAAACATCAAAGGGGTTTTATAGGTAATGAGATACAATATATATTCTATATTACATTAAAATGGAGGCACATATGGGCTTCAAAGGTGGTAGAAATCATCCATATAAGTCAACACAGTGAAAATAATCTACATAAGTTGGGGACCTTGAGTGGGTTGTTGAGACCATGTCGTATGACTCACCTCCATCACATATCAGGTATCCACAATTCATAACATGACTAACAGTGATTTCAAGACATTCCATCATGGACAATGAAACCCAAGGTGTGATGCGTGATGAATGATGACTGTAGAAGGGTCCTACATTAACAACCTATTTTAAACATGTCATATAGGCAAAATATATCATGTTTCCAGGTGTGATCACAAATTACTCTATAATAGATATTGTATTTTCCAAATCTATCACATCATTCAATGGTGATTATATGATCATCGTGCATTTGGTATGATCAGGGTTACAAGATTGTGTAACAAAAAAATGGGATATATTACATGATACCATGTGAGTCCCTTCTAGAGAAAATTACTCCTATGAAGATTCCATTAGAAACCACCTTTGATTATTTTCATGATACCCCTCCATAAAAATTCATTTGTAAGGTGTTAAAAAAATCGTCCCCTTAGAAACTAAGTTTGAAATGAAATTGGATGAATTAGTTCTATGGAAGTAGATTCTTACCTTAGTCCTTTGGTCATCTATGATACCTTTAGTATTATACACACTTGTATGTTCTTTGTGTACCTTCCCCTATATATAAATTGATAGAGGGAATAATCTACACTTGCAATTCAGACATTAGAGTAGATACTAGAGCTATTTAAGTGACTCAAACTCACCATATAAACAACATCTCACGAAAAAAATCAGGTGATCATTTTTCTTAACCACACCTTGTGACTCAGCCTCTTAATCCTCGAAGGTGAATTTTGTTTACTTTGTATTTTCCCATATAATCTTAATTCTTGAGTGATCACATGACATACTCATAGACACACTCTTTTAATAATAATATTATGGTTATGCAAGTGCATGACTCTTTAATAGTCATATAGTCACACAACCTTATATGAGTCACATGATTTTTTTAGTTTGAGCTTCTTTTATATCAAATTTGTCTATTCATTTCCATTGACCTATACTATTTTGAAGCAGGAAGGCACGAAGATCATAGCTCAATGCACTTCCATGGTTTGTAGAATAGAGTCTGAACAATATTAGATTATTCATGAAATTCATGGCCATCTTTCATGCTTGATGGGAATGAATCTGCTACAGTATCCGCAAATCAACTGGCTATCCTTGTACAAGTTAAGTATTTAGAGTGATGGACCAATTTCACTTTTTTGGGTAGGGTAATAACCTTATACTTGGATTATTAAGACTCATCATACATATCTAGTGAATATATCCTCTATGATTCATTTAATTATAGAAGATGTCCACTCTAATGGACATATGTTTAAAGTTACCCCAATGAATCTTTAGGGGAAAGAGCATGCATTTGAACTTGATACTCACATTTATAAATCAATAATACCAAAATATATAATAAACCAGAAGATTGGGTAGAAATATTCCTAGGATCTTCAATTAGTTGGAGATTTTGTTATGGATTGGGGCTGGCCCTTCTGGGTTCAATAAACTTTGAAGTTCACAGTAGAGATGAATAATGTTGGATTGTGTGAGGTCTTATGGGTTTTACAGACTCCTAATTATTAAAACAAAGGAATTATGTTATACCTAGTCATTTGGTGGATCCCAAACACCTATACGTTCCACCTGATGCATAGAGAAGTGGGTATCATTATATGGGATGGGGATAATATTAGCAGCACACCAATATTAGGAGACATGTATGATAAATTACTCTCTCCTTATCCTATCTAGGATGATTCTAAATAGAATCCCCTTATTACTAAGCAGATTCCTAATTTTTCAAAGGGGATACTTGAACAAGACCTACACCCAGGAGTCTATGTCTCATTCAAAAAATTGGAACCATTATTCTTTAAAATGATTAGACCTGATCCCCTGATGAAGAAACCCAAGGATTTTATTTTCTTGAATCTTACAGGGTAGATGGTTCTTATTAGCCTAATATGAATGAATTCTAGTTCAATAAATAAGGATGAAAGGTCATCTCTTAATCCAATAGTCTTGTCTACCTGGAATCCTTTCTAGAAATGTTCTTTAGTGGATACCTACTTCCTGTTTATGAGAAGGGGTGAGTGAGGGTGAATACCTTTATAATGGTGGAATAAATATCTAGTGTAAATAAAATCAACTTAGACACACCCATTTTGGACAATATATACTTCCAAATCCACCATATATATAAGGGGAAATCCATATATAGGATTTTAGGCCCCTTCCAGGTACTATAGGAATGGATAGGGGACCACATGGGTGTTTATGAATTTATCAACAATTTGTAAATCCCTAGTGCTTGGTTTAGGAAATTTTTATGAAGAATTAGTGGTTTTAGTCCTAGTTCACTAAAGTGTTGGGAAATAAATAAAAAAAATGAATTATAATGACCAATTTTTATTTATAATTTACAAAGATCTAACTAGAATCTTCATTGATAATAGCTAGGGTGGACCTAATGAGCATGTTTATTTAGTGGCTATTTGTGAGGGTGTCTTGTCAGTTTAAATATGTGTAAATATTATTTATGAATGATATGATCCCTTCTAATTTAGCAGGAATTTTATATATACTTTAAAAAGTATATTTCGTCCACATAGTATCTATGCAGATAAATATTTGATGATCACTCACCAATTCTAGAGTATGCTAACAATATAAGAGACCTATATCCAGGTGGCCTTCCCCTCGAATGACAATGTTATTTCACTATCCAGAGCTTATTCTAACACCTAGATCCATCCCTACCCAGATGGCCAATTACCTATACTGGTAGCAATGTTCAATGTACCACCACTGGTGGAGGATGAAGTTGAAGTAGATCAAACATAAATGGTGGGAAGGGGACTTGGTAAGTGACTTTCATTAGGAATATCATTAGAACTATAATTTCCTAGGAAGAATGTAATATGTTTAGACCTATCTCCCTCATCAAGAGGGGTTCAAAATAGAGAGGTTTATTCCTTGTCTTCCACTCTAGTCACATTGGATTTTCTAATTTGTTATTAGAAATGGATTGATTTTAGAAAATGTACATATATTGTAGAAGTTTGGAAAAAAAATCCTATAATAATAGGTGGAACTGGAGAGCTTGGGGAATGTGGCCACCCTCAAGGATATCTCACATGAGGAGGAGCCTACCAAGGCTAATATTACCTTTGATACATTTATACTGTAATACATTCACCAAATGGTCAAATTCTCCACCCAATTCAGGTTCTATGAATGATAGTCACTCGACCATGGGAAGCTGAGGATACATAGGGAGGCCGAAACACTTCTAAAGAAGGGGTGAGACAAATATAACTATTACTATAATATTACATATTATTGAAAAGTTTATAATACTCTGTTCATATATTGTAGAAAATTAGAGATATTAGGACACTTTACAATTCTCTAATATATTCTCCTAGAGGAATGAAGGTCGAGGCTGACACACCTAATGAGGAGATTAATGAAAAAGTCTCTCCTGGTCATATGGATCACATGTAGGTGGTAAAATATAATCCTAAAATGATGATTATAGTGTTGAAAAAAATTCAACCTTCCACAACTTAGGCATGTGTTCCATCTAAGTGGCTTCTTATCAAAGATATCAGAAGGATAAAGTGATCTGGAACACCAACGGAGTGAATCCTTCCTAGGATAATAAGTGAGTATATGATTTGTGTTTATTTCCCCTATATTTTTTCAATAACTTTTATTGACCTATTTTGACTATATAAGTTCTCATTAAGACCTTCCAAAGATATAGGTCTCCACAACTATGGGACATAAAATTTCTAAATTTATGTTGGGATCCCTAATAGATACAAAAATGATGGGTGCTCAAGAAAAACTGGAGGAAATTCCTTTCCTGACCACACTAAACACTACAAATATAGATTTTAGGTCAGAGGGTAATGAGGTAGGGGCCTCAAAAATCAATACTTTGGGATTATAGATAAGGGATGTGAAGGATACAACTCCTCCACCACTCGTAGCATCATAGACTCTAGAAATAGTTGTTACATAAGTGGAAATATCCAAATTATGTATAGTACTAAACCTGGTCCCCAATTTTTATGTGGTTTATATCATCCCATTTGATTTAAATCATGAATATTCACTCTTATATGCCCTATATGTAACCAATTACTCTTCGTATGATCTTTCCAGAGTCATCACATCATTGAACGAGGGTGAGTTCCTCTTTTGGGATTGTATATTTAATCAGGGATACTTTATAAATTATTATATTATTGAAATCTTTCTCTAGTAATAAACCCAACACTCCATAATAAATTCATTATATTATTCCACACATTGAGGCCATGTGGATAAAAGTAGTTTCTTCTATAACTGACACCATTACATATCCAAACATTCATAAATAAACTATGTTTTTTGTTTCTGTTAATTGGAAAAATTTATATGTTTAATATACATAGCTCAATCCCAAAGTTTTTACACTCTATATATATATTCTTCCAGGGTCTCATTCAATGGGAATAACTGAGATGCATGTTATTTCAATATCCAATCCCCCAGGAGATACAAATGAAAATTCATTAATTAATGACTTGGTTCCTAAATACATCCTCATTACCAAAATATGCTTATGTTGAGGCATTTAGTATGTATCATTTCAACGGTAGTTCAAATGATATGCGTGGAAGGACATATGGGGTCTAATCACTAAGGTCCCATTCCACGATCTTAAAGATAGAATATTTCACCTCTATTATTTGTCCACCACTCTTGGTTATAATAGTTATGATTATCAGGAACTACATACCAGGGTGAAAGAATTAAGCCCCATCTGATAGTAGATATAGGTAATTAAACTAGAGATTGAATTAGTATAGGCCTCATCCATCACTTCACATTATCATAATGAATCCCTTAATGAAGCCTCTTTACATGCAATAGTTGTAGAAAAACACCAGGACATAGTTTCTAAAGGAAGATATGAGGTCAATAATCTTCAAAAAGAACTATCCTACCTACATTATATGATCAACATAGCTAAAAAATATTATTTTAAGTGTTTCATCCTATTGAGGAAGATGAGAAGGCTGAGTGTGATGTTTTTGTAAAATAGGTTTCATTGTAATAAATTTCATGGGTGGAAATTAGAACAGTAGATCAAATCCTTCAATCTAATACCAATTTGGGGAAAAATATTACTGATATTAGAGAGTCTTTAGATCATATTCTGTCATAGAATTGTAATTTTAGGATTATATGTTTTGGAATATATGGGATAGAATCTGAAATATAGACTTTCCTCCCTCCTTTTTGGTCTATCAGTAAATGAAGTTACTTTCATTCATTATGCCATTGTCAAGAATTTATTACTCATACTACCTTGATGAACTAATATATTGAAAATCGCTTAGTGATTTGAGATCCCTAAAAATTTAAACAAGCCTAAATTTGATTTCAAATACTTGATCCATAATGAATCGCTCCTAGTAATACATCAAAAATGGCTATAGGTAAGCACAATCATCACTCCACTAGAGTTGGTCCATTTGAAATTAATGATGAATTCATACTAGATGTGTCTCATATATGGGTGTAGGTATAGACACCATCACCAAAACACTAGAGTTGGTCTATTCATATGTAAATTATGGATTCCACTGGGTGTCACTCCTGGATGGGTATAGGTATACACACAGTCATTGACACACTAAAGTTGGTCCATTTGGAAATTGATGATTAATTCCTCATGGGCATGGATCATAGATGGGTATAAGAATATACTCCATCACCGATATTCTATAGTTGGTCTATTTTGAAATTGATGATTAATGGTTCAACATGAAGGGGTAATTTGGGTTAATATGATTTGAAAAGGGAATACTCTAACCTTTTCTTTGGTTGAAGGATGAGAAAGCATAACTTGACTATTGTTGGAATCATATGGTAGGTCCTACAAGGTTTGTGTATTTTATATTATTAAATTAACTTTTTCTTAGGACTTATATTGTGAAGGCTTAGCGGGTAAGGACTTGGATTTTTCTTAGACCTCCCTTTATGGTTTATTATCCTAAAAAGTTTTATGCCTCTTTTATTTTGAGCACTCAATTTTTATAATATCATGAAAGGTGCATGTCTAGGGAGTAGAGACTAAACTTTTTCCTAGACCAACATTTAAAAGTTTTTGACCTCATGTGTACCATGTATCTTTCCTTGGGAAGTTTAAGGTCATGCAAGTTGGACCACTAAAGGATGAAATTTAAGGTCGAGTAGCTTTGACCAAGAATTAAGTTAGTTTTCATGGAATACAGGAAAAGAAAACCTATCATGAATGGAAGACCAATCTTATAGGTGTAGATAACCTTAGCTAAAGGTGTATGTAGTTTAAGTTCATAGTTCTTGAACCAATTAAATTTTTAATTTAGGATTCCATGGTGAGGAACAAAGGTTCAAGAATGAAATTTCACATTCCCTCATTGACAATGGGTACAATATATGGTGGTGTAACATTTAGGATATAAAATACACTTTAATATTTGTATTATAGGTTGTATAAATCATACATTTGGAGTTTGAACTGATCATGATGCGATGAGACACATACAAAAAGGATAAATGCAAACCCAATTTGAATGAAAAATTCCATTATGATCCCTTTAAGTCATACAAAGATTAGAGAACTATTTTTATTGAGATGAAAATGCCTCTGTTTGGCAGGACAGACCAAGGTCACACATGTAGAAGAAACGCTGGTCCATGTATACATAACCAAATAGAGTTTAACCTTAAATCTAGATACAATAATTGTTGATATATATAAAAGGTTTTTTAAGACTCAAATACTTGGGAAATGAATTAGGTTATGGAGAAAAATATATTCAAGGGGGATTTTTTCACCCTAAAAGTTGAATTGCTGTGTATTGAACACATTATCATGGTAAATTTATATAATAAATCATTTCACTAAAATATTCTTAGACCAATGGATCCAGTAATCTTAACTCATATTTTTCAAAGGTCATAAGATGGGACCTATGAGCTATGTTCCACTTTTATTTATTATTTAACTTTTTCATAATATTTCAAATAATAAATATTAGTGGGTGACGACTTGAATTTTTCTCCAAATTCCATTTATGGGTTTTTATTTTGACAGGTTTTATGTATCTTTCACTATTAGTTTAAGGTATTGTGATCTAAACTACCAAATAATAGAGTTTAATATCATACAACTTTGACCAGGGTACACACAACCTATGGTTATGATGTGTATATTAAAGTGCACATAGTTTAAGGTCATCATTCATGGGACAAAGAAGTAAAATTTAAGGTCATTATTCATAGACCAAATAAAATAGAAAATGTGACACAATAACACAATTAGGATTATAATGGTTGAGAATAATCAAACACCTTTTTGAATGGAGGATGAGGATGTAGTATATCATAACTTAGGTTCCTCAGGTCATGAGTAATGGTATGAGACAAAAAAAATAAGGGATAACCATTGACCATATTCTAATGATAGATTCCAATGTGATGTTCTTGGGGAATACAAAGAATAGAGGACCTTTTCCTAATGATGAAAATACCTCTGTATGGAAGGACTGACTGGGGTGTATATGTAGGAGCCAAATTGGGGTGTATATCCATATCTAAACAAAGGTTTCCCTTGAATTCAGATACACTCATTACTGATATCAATGAATGATTTGTTACAACCTGAGTTAATCAAGAAAAAAAGTTTGATTAATGGAATAGCATGTTTAGAAAAGGTAATGGAGGCATCCCAAACCTCATTTGACCATGGTTAGGCTATTGTGGTCCTTCAATAAGGAATGATAATGGATGGTGTGTTTTTCCATTTAAAATTATGCAAAATGAAAAAATTTCATTCCATTTAGCATCATGTGAAAAGTAATTTTGTTTCATTTCATTTAATATCATGCGATGAGGACTTAGATGCAGAGAACTAGTTTCTTCCTTGTAAGACTTTGAAATATTTCTATATATATTTCTAGAAATAGGTGTTGAGATGATGTGTGATTATAAGGCCCGATGTACCTAGAATTAATTTTATAAAAATATTAAATATATTTATATTTCACGTTCATGATACCTTATAGAAAATGGGATAACTATAAAACATTTGATCAAATCTAAAATTTGAGACCATGGTTGAGTCCGGAACACAGTTTTTTCTCTAGGAATGACATAAAATGAGTTGGCATGGGACGTTTGAACCCCTCTCTCATTGGTGGAACATTAAGTGAATTTATTTAATTATTTAATTAATTAAATTATTTCATTTAACATAAAGATAATCAATTATAAATATATAATTATAGTGATTTTCACAGGGTTGGTCTCAAAATCCTGTGATCATTGGAGAATCTCTCTCTCCCTTCTTTGTTGATGAATCCTTTGATGAATGATGAAACAAATCCTTGGATCAATGCGAATTGAGGCACGACGAAAGCAATGAATCCCCCTTCTATATTGGCGGTCATGTTCTTCATCAGCTATTGATCCAAACTGAGGTAGGACTTATATTTTGGTGTTTTAACTCATTTGGATTAAATGATTGAGTATATCATTATTCTTTCCTCAATCTATGACATTAATACCCTTCACATGCTCCAAAGTTTGTACTATTAATTATTTTTCCAATTTGTTTTCTAACCTTGGATCCATATTCTTGATCTTTGGACAATAATGCTTGGCCAATGACATTTAAAACATTGGTTTATGGTGCTTTTATCCCTCAATTCTTTGTGTTATTTATCATTTGGATCTTTGATGCCCCAGATCAACCTTTCCGGGGGTACTGAGCTAGATCAAAGCCCTGAATTCATGAAGAATCAGTGAATTCAATGTTTAATCATCAAGATCGTGATGAACAGAGGCATTATGACATGAATGATGTACAATTAAACCCTCATCAACTTTTGGTGTCTGATTTATGGTGAGAAGTGACTAAGATCCACATTTTTTTTTTCAGATCCATGATTTTTGGATAGATTTAAGGTGGAATCAACAGTAGATCGACCAGATTCAAAATACAGAATCAAATCTAATATTTTTATAGAAAACTCAACTACACTTCATGTAGTAGGAAGAAAACATAGTGTGTAAATACCCCTATATAGGAATCTAGGGTTTTGAATAATTTAAGGGGGACACAACATGTAACCCTCCCTCACATGCTGTGTACCCTTCCCTGATTGGACAACCCATGTGATGGTTCACACAGATGGGAAGTTGTATGTAAGGTGTAACACCCCAAGATTTTATAGTGTGTTATTTCTTCAAAATAATTCAATAACTTTCATTACACGCAACACCGATTTCAATTACACCATGACTTACCAAACAAGCCATTCAAAAGAGGTTATGAATAGTATTAGATAAATTTTAAAGTTTATGTAATCCTTATAATTTTAGAATCCATATTATGAGTTTCTTAGATATAATGCAAGAACAAATTCATTTTTAGTATTTCACTTTTATCAACTTTTAATAGTGAACCATTTTTAAATACTATATTTTAAACTTTTTGACTAAATGGGGACGTCAAAAATTTAAAATGAAACATCCCAAGCTTCTACGATACGCTTCTCTTTGAATAATGTGATAGCGTGTGTTGTACGCAACACCGAGTTCTAACAACCAATTAAACTAGCCGTTATGAATAGTAATAACTACTTTTTGAGATTATATATATATTTTATATTTTAAAATGGACTTCATTTTTGGATTCGGAATATCGAATTTATCCTAAGGTGAAATTTTGGTACTTTTCGGATAACTTTCATATTTTGATGAATAGTGAAAATTACTAAATTTTAATTAAAAATAACTTTTTTAATCAAAATAATTAATAGTGATAAATTATTAATTTGAGTGGTTTTAAAGTATATTTAGAATATATTTTTACCATTTAATATAATGTTGGTCATTGGACATAATTTTACAATTAAACCGAACATAAACAAGTGTCAATCTTTTGATAGTTATTATCTCTTAAAAACATGCTTTTTTGTTTTAACAGCGGGAATTAATTTTAAAATAATTTCTGCCACTTCTGTGTTTTGAATTTAGAAAAATGGATTCCATATTTGGAATCAGGATGTCCAAATTGTGTAAATAGGTAACTTTTATTTTTAGACATTTTGAATAATTACTGTGGTAAATATTTTATTTACCATGGTTAAGGGTAAATCTGGTAAATAAGGGTTAAAAAATAATATTATAATAATACCAAATTACCCTAAAACGTGTCCTAACCTTATTGGTGGACACATACCCGACCATGGGCATCCTTGGGTCGATTTGGGGACCCCTTGGAGCCACTTTTATGTGGTAGGGACACATTATATTAATAAAGTTAAAATAAAAATAAAAATGGCATAAGCTTACATCTTTTAGAAGAACAATTTTTACATAGGGTTATACATGTTGGATTTTCGATTATAAATATTCATTAGAAAGATAAAAATATTTCCTACATAATGATATTTTATTTATAATTTTTAGACATCAAATAATTTAAATTATTAATGACACAATAATGATGCAATGTTTACCTCATTAATAAATCATTTAGATAAATAAGATTATAATGATTAAAATATTATCTAAAACCTGTCCAATTCTTATCGGTTGATGTTATTTAGAAAATGAGTCATCTTATCTTCGACCGCAATGATTTTTGGACCATTATAAACCGAATATAATTATATTATAAAGTGATACTTTCACTCTTTCCTAAAGAGCCCCTCCTCTCCCTTATAAAAGGAGACCACTTCTACTCATTTCTTCACACCTTCAAAGCATTTTGGTTCGGCCAAACTCTGCCCAAATACTCTCCCAACTTCTCTCACTACAACCTAGAGGCCTTAGTTTGATCAGAAGGCCAACCTAAGGAGCCCTTTTGATCAAATCAAAAGGAAGAACCCGAAGAAGAGGTAATGTTTTCACCACCCCTTTTCAAGTTCCTTTCTTCTTCCACTTCTTCTTTCTTTGTTCTTACCATTCTAAAATAATAACTCCAGTATCTCACATATACTGTGATGTTATTATAAATATGGTACAACCACATTCAGTATTCTATCCACCCTTTGAATAACATGTCTCCATACGTGCGTACGTACGGCTTACCGTCTCCACGTCGTGGTGTAATTGTTATTCAATATATTATTATTTGGATGCGTATAATAATGATGTGCAACTCATGTAAATAATAAATATAACATGTTAATTGTTCTGTATATATGATATAACATCCATTTATATATTATTTTAATATCAAAAGAATGATATTGTCGCTCGTGCGTACGTACGGACTACCGTCTCCACAAACGCGATAAGATTCATTCTCCATCGTATCCATTCAAGTATAATTATCATTTTATGATTTAAAAATGATGTTTGAGGAGTTGATATCATTCTGGATATGAATAATATACAACCTATCCTTTACAAACATGTCTTACGTAACAAAACATATAAAAGAAAACAAGTAAGCTAACACCCGAAACAACGATAATACTAAGATATTATTATCAAATCAATATTAAAAGATCATATATGATATCATATTAATATATATGATTCTTGTATAATTTAATAACAATTATTTAAATATTATACAGGAGGTTAACCTACCCCAACCAAGTAAAAGTACAAGGTAAGGGATTTTCTTATCTCACATTCAATTCCGTGAGATTTCCATTATTCGCCACTAAATTATTGAAAGTGGTGTATTGTGTACTGGAATTTGATATATATTATCATGATTATCTTCATATTCATGTTATTCTGTAAATAATTTGGTGGTTATTAACTTTTGGCCATACGACTCAGTTGATTAACGTGGTAAGGGGTTTTCATCTCACTCTTTATTTCCGTGAGATTCATGCCATATTTCCACTATTATCTTTTGTGTGGTGTATGTACTGCCCATAATTGTATTATTTGTGTAATACACTTTACCTTATGTGTATTTACATTTTCATTGTATGATACCTCTTTCATGGGTTGTATGTTTCATAAGTTACCAAATTGATAAGGGTTTACTTCACAATCTCTTTAATATCCGAGGTTGTCTTTACGTAAGTATCTACAGGGAAATATTTACTATCCATGTCCATATTTCATAAAAGAGTTTTCAAAGGGATTATTTCTAAGGGAACTTTTACTAAAACATCATTTTAAATGTTTTAAATATTTATTCTTCTAAATCATCTTCATTTATGTCCACGTTTTCAAAATGGTTTGTAAGGATTTATTTATATGAAAATGAATGTTTTAAAGGTGTTAATTCCATTCAAAAGTTTCAAAGTGGTATGGGACACTTTGATTCAAAAATGTATTTAAATTCCTTACTTTATAAATTGTGTAACATTAAAATGATTTCATGAAAAAGGGATATTTCTCTCAATAATTTAAAAAAAAACATTTTCATCTATGTCAACATCCTTTGATGGATTTTAAGATTATTTGAAGTTGATTTATTATGATTTAAAACTTCCATATTGTAATGAAGTTTTGTGATATGTTTGACTGTAGATGTATCATTTATATAGCATTCATGGTTTATGAGTAAAGTATTGACATTTCGTATGCTAGTTCCAATAAGAATGTTTATGTTATATTTCAACCTTTACTTCATATGAATGTGTTGGACAAGTATGTTCCAGGTTGGGGACTGGTTAAAGTAAGCCCTCCAGGTTGGGGACTGGTTAAAGTAAGCCCTCCAGGTTAGGGACTGGTAAAAGTAAGCCCTCCGGTTTGGTCTCCGGTTATTAGAGGCACTCCGGGTTGGTGTCTGGTTATTAGAGGCACTCCGGGTTGGTGTCCGGTTATTAGAGGCACTCCGGGTTGGGTTCCGGTTACAGTTAGCCCCAAGGTCTTGGGACGAGGCCTTGAAAAGAAATTAAAGTTTAGCATTATGCATTCCATCATTATGAAAGTGGTTATTGATTTTTCATGTGATTATTCGATTAGTAGAATATTCATGTGAATAAGTAAATGGAATTATTTCATTTTACTTTTTCCATACTATGTTGAAGTTCAAGTTTAAAAGGATTTTGTTTTAGTAATGCATTTCCTTAAATGTTTATGCTTATTTTGAATGTTCCGCTATATTGTTATCCTTACTGGGCATTTGAGATCACCCCTTTTCTATGTTTATTTTCCCCAGGATGTGAAGAAGTAAGTTATGAATGACCTGCAGGGATATTATGAGGGGATAATAGTGTGGACTGTGGAGATATTATGTTGTTGTAGTAGTTTTTCATTTTATGATGTAATTTAAAACTTATGAATATATCTAGTGTTTCCAAGGCTACTAAACCAATCGGTGTTTCGAGATTTGATCTTTCTTGTGATCATGCCAATGTTATGTAATAATGCACCGACTCTAGGTAACTAGGGTCGGGGCGTTACAGTTGGTATTAGAGGAAGTTTAGTACAAACCTTGGAAGCTAGATTTAGATAAACTCTGATTAGAGCACGTAGACCTAAGATGAACTTTGAGGATTAGTATAGAATAACTTCCTAGAATTTTTGTATTGTAGAGATTTTGTGAGTTTTCTGAGCAATACATCCCTGTCTGGATACGAGAAGGTAGAGGCGACTCTGGCACAGATGTACCTAGGGGTAAAACCCGAAAACACCGCGTTGAGCTAGACTCGAACGGGAACTGGTGCACGACAACGGGCCTTGCTGCACTCTTGGTTACGACACTCCCGGGGGATATGCTTAGGATAATTCTCATTTTCTTTACAAACCATTATGAAGGGTTTATGATTATATACATCCTCAAAGGAGACATTTTTATGATTATGGATTATATCCATAAATAGTTCAATTTATGTTAAGTGTTTTATAAGTATGGGATTATGTATTTTGATTCATAAACTGATCTAGTTTATTCTATTGTTTAGAAATGGCACCCAGTAGAAGGAATGAGAACTCCAGAAATGCACATGATCCAAAGAGAAGGAAGGATCATATCTTTCATGGTCTTAAGCTAGAATTTATAAGAGAAATAGTCTCCCATGTATTATCATCATATGAAGAAATAATATCATGTGTTGATAAGATAAGTAAAGAGTTTACTGAGTCCTATGGCTTTGAAGGGAAGCAAGAGAAGAAAAGGATGGAAGAGAGAAAGATGGATAAAGGGAAGAGGGAAAAGAAGAATTTTCCCATATGTGGTAACTGTGGAAAGAAACACCCTGTAACTTTCCTGAAAGGAATGAGAGTTTGTTATAAGTGTAGAGGAAAAGGGCACAAAGTACGTGACTGCAAGGGTAAGAAAATGGTTTCAAATGTACAATGCTTCATTTGCAAGGAGTTTGGACACTATGTGAACCTATGTCCCAGTCATCAGAATATGTCGCAAATGATGTTATTGGATAATAATCAAGTTATGATACTACCACAGATGAAGAGGAATGATTAGAGTTCTTATGTTGATTATGTCAATTGAGTGTTGTATCAACAATGTACTTGTTATAATAATCATGGAGTATATAAGGATTTTACTGCAGTACTATTTCATTAAGGACTTGAGATTTTGTGGAAAAAAGAAAGGTGACTAAACAGCAGGATAAATTTTTGGAAAATATATGGTTGAGAGAATGATAAACCATAATATAGTTCTGATACCGAGTTAGTGATTTTGGAATAATACATGATTGTTTTGGATAAATTATATTGGATATTCTTGACTACCTTGGAACTGATTAATGATCTGTATATTCCATTATTGTTGGGGTTTAAAACATTTTTGGATTGATGAGGTATATCCAGCATTCTATATGGAATAAGGGAGCATGAATGTAATCAATAAGGAATATGGTAATTCAGGATGTTTCAGTGTATTAAAAGAATACATGATGAAGGTATTCATATGATATTACGTGGTAAAAAGGATCTACATTATGTTTACCTTCCTTATAAATGTTGGACTGTGAGTTTGGACATAAGTATTTTGGATAGTTCTAGTTTGGATTATTTTGGATTGCCATAAAAGGACAACCCGGAAGTCGGGCGGCAACTCGTCGCGTCCGGCAAGGCTGTGAGACTTGAACCCGCAACCGAAGGGCGACAAGGGTGTATCACCTACCACTGGCCCACGAGATGTCCTGGATTAAATAATGTAGTTTTTATTAAAAGATCTTGTAGATGAATTATAAATTCGTTTATTTTGGAACCCTATACGAATAGTGTAAATAGAATTTTTTTTACATTCTATTATCTTTTAGAGTGAAAGATGAGTTTGTGGTAGAAATTTATTAATGGATAAAACTCTAATTATAAAGTAAGTATATCTCCTTATGATCTTATCCAATCTCATAAATAAATTCCACAACATTAAGAAAAGGAACTTAGAACAAAAATGTTGTCCTAGATGGTACCTTAAATCATCACTAATTTATGGCTTTGGGATTATTGGCCTTTTCATAGCCATGTTCTCTACCACTCTACATCAGATAATTGATGGTTAGATTTCTCCTCCATATCCATATTTTCCTACATGGAACCCTAGTATGTGTTATTTTCGGTAATCTTCATACTTTCCACTCTTTATTTTAAATAGAGGCCTCATTAATTCATTTTTCGATGTTGGATTTCAACTAAGATATTTTGAAATGTCAAAAATGTGTTATCCCAATACCCTATATTTTGTTGAACCGATGGTACTTCAAATAATCATAGATTGATGAGTTTAAGGACCTCAATTTTATACTTGTTTGTGATTGATGACCTCAATCACTACCTATAAATATTTACATTTTTCCTCCAATTATATGTCTCTAATTGCCACCAATGTTCTCCTAATCGAGATCATAATTTGGTGGTGACCCTTTTATTTCTCTTTTCCTCATATTAAGACTAAATTTTAGTAACCCAATTTCTGATGTGGGTTTTCCCACAAAGATATTTTCTATTTTCAACCTTTTATTTTCGAAAAACAATTTCAAATTGCGAGGACGCAATTTATTGAAGGAGGGGAGAATGTAACACCCCAAGATTTTATAGTGTGTTATTTCTTCAAAATAATTCAATAACTTTCATTACACGCAACACCGATTTCAATTACACCATGACTTACCAAACAAGCCATTCAAAAGAGGTTATGAATAATATTAGATAAATTTTAAAGTTTATGTAATCCTTATAATTTTAGAATCCATATTTTGAGTTTCTTAGATATAATGCAAGAACAAATTCATTTTCAGTATTGCACTTTTATCAACTTTTAATAGTGAACCATTTTTAAATACTATATTTTAAAATTTTTGACTAAATGGGGACGTCAAAAATTTAAAATGAAACATCCCAAGCTTCTACGGTACGCTTCTCTTTGAATAATGTGATAGCGTGTGTTGTACGCAACACCGAGTTCTAACAACCAATTAAACTAGCCGTTATGAATAGTAATAACTACTTTTTGAAATTATATATATATTTTATATTTTAAAATGGACTTCATTTTTGGATTAGGAATATCGAATTTATCCTAAGGTGAAATTTTGGTACTTTTCGGATAACTTTCATATTTTGATGAATAGTGAAAATTACTAAATTTTAATTAAAAATAACTTTTTTAATCAAAATAATTAATAGTGATAAATTATGAATTTGAGTGGTTTTAAAGTATATTTAGAATATATTTTTACCATTTAATATAATTTTGGTCATTGGACATAATTTTACAATTAAACCGAACATAAACAAGTGTCAATCTTTTGATAGTTATTATCTCTTAAAAACACGCTTTTTGTTTTAACAGCGGGAATTAATTTTAAATTAATTTCTGCCACTTCTGTGTTTTGAATTTAGAAAAATGGATTCCATATTTGGAATCAGGATGTCCAAATTGTGTAAATAGGTAACTTTTATTTTTATACATTTTGAATAATTACTGTGGTAAATATTTTATTTACCATGGTTAAGGGTAAATCTGGTAAATAAGGGTTAAAAAATAATATTATAATAATACCAAATTACCCTAAAACGTGTCCTAACCTTATTGGTGGACACATACCCGACCATGGGAATCCTTGGGTCGATTTGGGGACCCCTTGGAGCCACTTGTATGTGGTAGGGACACATTATATTAATAAAGTTAAAATAAAAATAAAAATGGCATAAGCTTACATCTTTTAGAAGAACAATTTTTACATAGGGTTATACATGTTGGATTTTCGATTATAAATATTCATTAGAAAGCTAAAAATATTTCCTACATAATGATATTTTATTTATAATTTTTAGACATCAAATAATTTAAATTATTAATGACACAATAATGATGCAATGTTTACCTCATTAATAAATCATTTAAATAAATAAGATTATAATGATTAAAATATTATCTAAAACCTGTCCAATTCTTATCAGTTGATGTTATTTAGAAAATGAGTCATCTTAGCTTCGACCTCAATGATTTTTGGACCATTATAAACCGAATATAATTATATTATAAAGTAATACTTTCACTCTTTCCTAAAGAGCCCCTCCTCTCCCTTATAAAAGGAGACCACTTCTACTCATTTCTTCACACCTTCAAAGCCTTTTGGTTCGGCCAAACTCTGCCCAAATACTGTCCCAACTTCCCTCAATACAATCTAGATGCCTTAGTTTGATCAGAAATCCAACCTAAGGAGCCTTTTTGATCAAATAAAAAGGAAGAACCTGAAGAAGAGGTAATGTTTTCACCACCCCTTTTCAAGTTCCTTTCTTCTTCCACTTCTTCTTTTATTGTTCTTACCATTCTAAAATAATAACTCCAGTATCTCACATATACTGTGATGTTATTATAAATATGTTACAACCACATTCAGTATTCTATCCACCCTTTGAATAACATGTCACCATACGTGCGTACGTACGACTTACCGTCTCCACGTCGTGGTGTAATTGTTATTCAATATATTATTATTTGGATGGGTATAATAATGATGTGAAACTCATGTAAATAATAAATATAACATGTTAATTGTTCTGTATATATGATATAACATCCATTTATATATTATTTTAATATCAAAAGAATGATATTGTCGCTCGTGCGTACGTACGGACTACCGTCTCAACAAACGCGATAAGATTCATTCTCCATCGTATCCATTCAAGTATAATTATCATTTGATGATTTAAAAATGATGTTTAAGGACTTGATATCATTCTGGATATGAATAATATACAACCTATCCTTTACAAACATGTCTTACGTAACAAAACATATAAAAGAAAACAAGTGAGCTAACACCCGAAACAACGATAATACTAAGATATTATTATCAAATCAATATTAAAAGATCATATATGATATCATATTAATATATATGATTCTTGTATAATTTAATAACAATTATTTCAATATTATACAAGAGGTTAACCTACCCCAACCAAGTAAAAGTACAAGGTAAAGGATTTTCTTATCTCACATTCAATTCCGTGAGATTTCCATTATTCGCCACTAAATTATTGAAAGTGGTGTATTGTGTACTGACATTTGATATATATTATCATGATTATCTTCATATTCATGTTATTCTGTAAATAATTTGGTGGTTATTAACTTTTTGCCATACGACTCAGTTGATTAACATGGTAAGGGGTTTTCATCTCACTCTTTATTTCCGTGAGATTCATGCCATATTTCCACTATTATCTTTTGTGTGGTGTATGTACTGCCCATAATTGTATTCTTTGTGTAATACACTCTACCTTATGTGTATTTACATTTTCATTGTATGATACCTCTTTCATGGGTTGTATGTTTCATAAGTTACCAAATTGATAAGGGTTTACTTCACAATCTCTTTAATATCCGAGGTTGTCTTTACGTAAGTATCTACAGGGACATATTTACTATCCATGTCCATATTTCATAAAAGAGTTTTCAAAGGGATTATTTCTAAGGGAACTTTTACTAAAACATCATTTTAAATGTTTTAAATATTTATTCTTCTAAATCATCCTCATTTATGTCCATGTTTTCAAAATGGTTTGTAAGGATTTATTTATATGAAAATGAATGTTTTAAAGGTGTTAATTCCATTCAAAAGTTTCAAAGTGGTATGGGACACTTTGATTCAAAAATGTATTTAAATGACTTACTTTCTAAATTGTGTAACATTAAAATGATTTCATGAAAAATGGATATTTCTCTCAATAATTGTTTAAAAAAACATTTTCATCTATGTCAACATCCTTTGATGGATTTTAAGATTATTTGAAGTTGATTTATTATGATTTAAAACTTCCATATTGTAATGAAGTTTTGTGATATGTTGACTGTAGATGTGTCATTTATATAGCATTCATGGTTTATGAGTAAAGTATTGACATTTCGTATGCTAGTTCCAATAAGAATGTTTATGTTATATTTCAACCTTTACTTCATATGAATGTGTTGGACAAGTATGTTCCAGGTTGGGGACTGGTTAAAGTAAGCCCTCCAGGTTGGGGACTGGTTAAAGTAAGCCCTCCAGGTTAGGGACTGGTAAAAGTAAGCCCTCCGGTTTGGTCTCCGGTTATTAGAGGCACTCCGGGTTGGTGTCCGGTTATTAGAGGCACTCCGGGTTGGTGTCCGGTTATTAGAGGCACTCCGGGTTGGGTTCCGGTTATAGTTATCCCCAAGGTCTTGGGACGAGGCCTTGAAAAGAAATTAAAGTTTAGAATTATGAATTACATCATTATGAAAGTGGTTATTGATTTTTCATGTGATTATTCGATTAGTTTAATATCCATGTGAATAAGTAAATGGCATTATTTCATTTTACTTTTGCCATACTATGTTGAAGTTCAAGTTTAAAAGGCTTTTGTTTTAGTAATGCATTGCCTTAAATGTTTATGCTTATTTTGAATGTTCCGCTATATTGTTATCCTTACTGGCCATTTGAGCTCACCCCTTTTCTATGTTTATTTTCCCCAGGATGTGAAGAAGTAAGTTATGAATGACCTGCAGGGATATTATGAGGGGATAATAGTGTGGACTGTGGAGATATTATGTTGTTGTAGTAGTTTTTCATTTTATGATGTAATGTAAAACTTATGAATATATCTAGTGTTTCCAAGGCTACTAAACCAATCGGTCTTTCGAGATTTGATCTTTCTTGTGATCATGCCAATGTTATGTAATAATGCACCGACTCTAGGTAACTGGGTTCGGGGCGTTACATAAGGACATGGCCTAGAGCATTTCATGTACTAAAATACATATAAATGGGTTCTGGTACATGGAAATGGGGTCCGATACATGGAAAAAGTGATAAATACATGACCCTGATTCCGGTTAGCCTGGACACTCCATGCAGTCCACCTACACGACGTGTTCTTCTACATAGACGAGAACCTATGTATCGACCAAAGACCAGGCCAGACTATGAAGTGGGGCCACATTCCCTATGGGTCCCCTCACACACATTTTTCTCCTTGATCTCTTCTAAGTGAACTTATAATGACCATATCTCCTTCGTTTGAACTTGTATTTTGGAATGCGAGTAGCCTATCCTAAGTGTTTTTCCGCATAGAATGTGATGGTGTACTCAATTGTGTATTTAAAGATTATATGTTAAATGTTCCAGGAATGAAATATTATGAGGTGACCATGATGATGACATTGATTAGGTAGGATCACCAAATACAAACTCCTTTTAGGAATTACCCTCCAGTAGGGATGGGCAGTGAAGTTCACCGATAGCTCTTCTCGGCATTACCCTTGTAACACCCTGAGATTTTATGAAAAATATTCTTTTTAATTTCATTAATGTCCTGTGTTGTACGCTACACCAAAAGGAGCTTTCACAACACTCATCCTTGACTTTCCTTGCATTACACGCAATCGCGACCTTCCACGATAGCATGTGTTATACGCAACACCAAGTTTCGCTAAACAACGATATGCTATTAAAATATTATTAAAACTAGCCGTTATGAATAGTAATAACCACTTTTTGAAATTTTGTAATTTTTTTTTAAAATGGACTTCATTTTTGGATTCGGAATATTAAAATTAGCTTAGGGTGAAATTTTGGTACTTTTCGGATAACTTTCATATTCTGATGAATAGTGGAAATTACTAAATTTTAATTAAAAACAACTTTTTCAATCGAAATAATTAATAGTGATAAATTATTAATTTTAGTGGTTTTAAAGTATATTTAGAATATATTTTTTCAATTTAATACAATGATGGTGATTGGATGTAATTTCACATTTAAACCAGTTATAAACAAGTTTCAATCTTTTGATAGTTATTATCTCTTAAAAACACGCTATTTGTTTTTGACGACGGGAATTAATTTTTAAATTAGTTAATGAAACTAATATGTTTTGAATTTGGTAAAATAGACATCATTTTTGAGTTCATAATATCAAATATAGCTTAGGCCTAATTTTTGGTATTTTTCTGAAAACTTTCAATTTTTGATGAATAGTGAAACCACTAAGTGGTAGTTAAAAAACTGAATTGTTCATAAAACTTAATTTTACCGCTTCAATGAGTGGAATTTCAAAAATCCGAGAGACATGGTTGATGTCAGTAAGTAAAATGTGGTTCAATGAGATAAAAATAATTTTTTGGTGAATAGTAACTTTTTACTTTTTTTTACCACGGTTAAAAGTAAATAGGTTAATTAAGGGTAGAAATGATATTATTATTACCCTAACACATGTCCTAATTCTATTGGACATGTGTAATTCGACCAAAAACAAACTTAGGAATAAAATATGACCATTTAGGCCCACTTGGATTAGATTAGGACATTTATTATTAATTTATTTAAAGAAGGGTTAAAAGAGTTAAAATCAAAGTTTATTTACTAAAACATTTTTAATATGGAGTTATACATAAGATAAATTCGACTATAAATATTCATTATAAAGATAAAACGATTTCCTACATAATTGTATTTTATTTTTAATTTTTAGACATTAAATAATTTAATATATTTATGACCCAACAATGATGCAGTAATTATCTTATTAATGAAATATTGACAAAATTGATGTTATAAATACCCAAATAAATATAATTTGAGACTTTTTATGAATTCCACTAATTTTATAGGTTAATATGACATGTTAGTATTTATTTAATTAACTTTTTTCGAACTTATAATTCTGTTATAAGTTTTACAAAAATCAATTACTAAATAGTATCAAAATTGACATAAAATAGTTTTTAAAACAAATATTATATTATTAATTGTTATTTTATTCTTAAAAATCTAAGGTTCGGCAAAATGACTTAGATAAGGATATATATATTAATAATAAACAAATTGGGGTTCGTTTGGCTTCTTATAGTAAGTTTATTAACCTTATAGTGTAAGAACACAAGAAGACACGGTAAAAGTAAAATTATTTAACTTAATGTTAAATCTAAATGATAAGGTTAAAATAGGAACCTAAACTTGTATAAATTCTACTGGATGAGAGGGTTTAGACCCATCCCCACCTTAGCCTCGAAATAAATCAATTTGGAGATATTTAAAACCGAACTTGACTTTATAATAAAATAATAGTTTTAGTTTTTCCAAAGGCGCCCCTCTCCTCCCTTATAAAAGGGAACCTCCTACCTCTCTTCCTCACACAACTTTGAGCCTTCAAGCTCGGACAACCCCTGCCAAATTCTCTTCTCCACTTCCCTAGAAACATCCTAGAGGTTCTGGTCTTCTTCAAAGACCCATTTTAGTACCCTAAAAGGAGGTCTCAAAGAAGCACTTCAAAGAAGAGGTAATGTCCGTTACCGATTCTTTCATCTTTATTTCTTCTTCAACTTCTTCTTCTTAGGTTGTTTCATTATGAAGTAATAACATCAGTATCACTCATATAATTATATGTTATTATAAGTATGAAACAACCCTATTTCACAATCTATCCATCCTACGGAAAAATAAATCACCGCGCGTGCGTACGTACGGAATACCATCTCCACGCCGTGGTGTAATCTATTTTCCACCACCACCTTACAAGGATGGGTATAATGGTGTAAATAATAACTATACATAGTTATTATAACATCATATTTATTCTGATATATTGTATCATCCACTCCAATTCAATTCAATAATTATGGAAATGATATCATCGCTCGTGCGTACGTACGGACTACCGTCTCCACGACGCGATGAGATTCATTCTCCATGTTAACCATTTAAGAATGATTATAAAGTATATATAAGAAATAATAATGAAATATATGACATTATAAAGCTACTGGATTTATGTTTATATATATGTATGTCATATACTTAATTCCACTCAATTCAATAATGAAAATAAAACAGCGTTCATGCGTACGTACGGCCTACCGTCTCCCTGAACGGTGTATTTCTTTCCATTTATAGATCCATTATATATATATGTATATTATGAATATATATTATATATAAATCATGTTTTATATTCTATAATTAAGTAATAATGATCTAAGTAATCATATGAATAATTACAAGTTAAAACACAAATGACAAATGAGACGATTTTACCCAAAACACTACTTTAACATGAATTTACAAAAAACGGGTAATATAAAGTCATAATTGAACCATATATGATATAATAACAATGAATATGATTCTGTAATAAGTCAATGACATTATTTAAATCATTATACATGAGGTTCGGATAGTTACGAAGCAAATCGTACTTAAGGTAAGGGAAATATCACAATGTCATTTTTATCTGAGATTGTTTATACTTTGAAATTTACTGGGGTGTATTTTATCATCCACATCCATGTTTCCTCAATATGTAATATTATTTCCATTCACCTACAATTTTTTAAATACTATTTTACCCTTTGATGAGTTTTTAGTAAAATATATGAAAGGAATCTTTTGTCGTTTTTCGTACGAGGTAATTTTTTTGACTTTTCCGACAAAAGTACGAGAAGAATGTTTTTTTAACTTATACGGCATGAATGGATTTTTAAAACATTATTTCCAAGAAGCTTACTTTACAAGTTTTCAAGTTTATTTTTAATCAACTTCTTTTAGTTTAAAATTGCATGACATGTTAAGAATGGAGAAGTGTTTTTGAAGTAGAAAGGATATTTTCCTCAAGAATGAAGTTCAAGTGTTTTATCAAAATTATTTTACATCTAAGATAATAAAGGGTTCTGTTTTTATCCCTATTATTACATTGATTTGATTATGTTGTGATGGAATTATTTATGAATTCCTTTATCGTATATGAATTATTTTATGATGTCATGATGTTTAAGATTCCCATTTTTATTACATGGGTTATGAAATGATGTATGGTTTATGATTTTGTGGCACACATAATAATGGTATCATTATGAGATGGGTGGGACCTATATCTCCCTCCAATGAATTGGGTAAAGATTTTATATCTCATGAGATAGACATGGCTGGAACGGTAGGTTATACCGGTTCGGTGAAGTAGGACTGAAACGAGGGTGACTCGGTTCAGAAATGGACTTTGTCCACTAAGATAGTCTTGGCAATGAGTCTTGACTCACAAGAAATGATTCTCTATGATTATGTGTGTATGACACAAAGTTTCATGTTTTAAGTTATGATTATTGTGATTACATTTCACTGCCATGAGTTATCCCAGGTTATGAAATTATGATCTCTTTTACAGGTTAAGATTTCCAAAAGTTATGTGCTTATGTATATGATGTGATTGATATTTCTTTTGTTTACCCTTACTGAGCATTTGAGCTCACCCTTTTATGTTTTATTTTCCCCAGGATATAAAGAAAGGTTTTAGGTAAAAAAAAGGAAGATCTTTATGGGAGATGTTGAAGATCTTTCACCAGGATTAGAAGATTATATTCCGAGTTTCCAAAGACACTAAACTATTACGATCCTTGTGTGTGTTATTTTGTTATGTACTAAGTATTCCGCAAATGTAATGTAATGTCAATGTAGGTCATGCTTCGGGTCTCTACAACCCTCTAGAAGGGCTGGGCAGTGGAGTTCCCCAAAAAATTCTTCCAAGCATTACCCTCTATTATGGATGGGAAATAGAGTTCCCTAATGAAATTACCTAGTGTTACCCTCCTATGGGGTCAGGCAGCAAAGTCCCTTGGTGACTACCAGAGTGGAACCTTCCTGTCCTACTAGGGCATGAGTCCTCTACCTAGAATTTGTGGCTCCTCTACTATAAGACATAGTGATGATATGTGGTTTGACATATATTTGGAATCACAAGGAAGAGGGATGATTTCCCCATTGAGACATGTTTTTGTTATGTGACTTAAAACTGTATGGGTGAGTCAGTGCTGCCCAAAGTGGATAATATCAAAGTGGTGATTGAGTTTTTTATTCTTGTGTATTCAGGATAGATGCGTGGGATGATGGGAATTGTTGATGGATTTTTCTGGAATAGTTAGATACTCTTCTTCTTGGGATGAGCTACAATATGGAGATCCCATTACTCTCTCATTAATGTTTCTTTTACTAAGAAAATATATACATTCTTTCTTATATTTTTTAAATTTGGATTCTGATTCTCTCCTTCGAGGAGAGGCGAAGAAGTGTGAGTATGCCATGTGATTTATGTTTTTAGATTCTCATGGTTGGATGAGCCTACTCTCCCATTATTGGTGGAGAATACTCAATGAGTAGTTCATCTAATAACTATGTCTAGATCCTTGTGCTTGGATGAGCTTACTTTCACTCTTGGTTGTGTTGAGCTGTACTCTTTCACTGTACCTTGTTCAATATACTACTTTCCTTCTCTATTGTACTCTTAATGCCCCCTTCAGCTTTCAGGGAATCTTAGTGGGTATGATTATACTCACCCCTACATGGGTATTTCCTACACATGTTGTTTCTTATGAAAAATATGGATAGGTTGACCATGAATTCAAAGGATCTTAGGGATATTGGGTCCTTGGACCACATACAATGGTCATAGCTTGGGATTCAGGAGCTGGTCTCTCTCAGCTGTTTAATCTTTTCCAGTTTTCTATCAGGTTGGGACACTTTTATGGATAGTCCTGTATCCCCCATTACTTTTAAGTACACACTATCATACTTTTGTACTATCTTGAGGTTCATAGATGTTTGGTTTATTTTATAGCTGTGTTTCATCTTTTATACTTTCCATATTCACTTTTTCATTGAGTTGGTTGTGTGCGTGTGTATAGGTTCTTAGGAAAATGCCTCCCTAAGTTAGTTATGACTTTGACACTTATTTCCACCCCCTGACCCATGGAGGTGGGATTGGGGTTGTTGTAGCTTGATCCCTGACTTGGGTAGGGTCATGACATATTAGTATCAGAGTAAGTTCATTCCTTGGGAAGTTGTTTGGATGTTTACCCTTAAGGAGATTTGGTTGGGTTTAGTGAAACAATGTCAAAGTGTGTTGGGTGCAGTTCTCAGACCAGGGAGTCCAGTGATGGTATGGGTGGATGGTGTATCCATTCACTTGGACCTTGACTATCTGCTTATTAAATCAGCATTAAAAGACATTTATTGTGGGGATCAATGATACATGCATCATATAGAATTGATTATTTAACTATCCTTCTTGTGTCAACTCCACTTTTTTATTGATATATATATATATTCTCATCAAACCGTTATACTCCTTGATAACTTTTAGGATGCATCCAATCAAGATAGGGTACCATCTTTGGTTCATGAAGACAATCCTATGAGCAATGAGGCCCCAATTATGGGTCTATCCCGCAACCCCTTCCTCTAGGTAGGTAGGTAGCAACAACTCCACATATCAAGTAGTAGATCATCCTAGCAGAGCAGGATGAGTACATGAACAAGGTTAGTGCACTCTATGAGTTACAGCATCAGAGACCACTAAGGTTACACAACAATCCATATCCTTAAGTTGAAAAGTATTGTCTAGATTTGGTGGTCCATACCTTTAGGATTGTTCGGACCCCAATAGATCAGGTGGTAGAACTAGCAACCAAACTTTTCCATGGAGTATCTGGGCATTGGTAGAGCCTCATTTCACAGATTCATGATGAGTCGAAAATCTCATAGGATGATTTCCAATGACTATTTCATGATTATTACTACTCATCCTTCTTATGCTTAGTCTGGATCCAGGAGCTTCTGGAGCTTCATCAGGGAGGGATGATGATGACTGAGTATGTAGAGAGGTTTAAAGACGTTACCTTTAACTCCCTTGACATGATCCAAGATGGATACTTATGATCATAGAAGTTTAAGTAGGGACTCCACAGAGATATTCAAGATAATGTTTTGACCTTGGGTATCCCTACCTATGTCGGGGTTCTGGAGCAGGAACTGGTGACAAAGAGATTTCTACATAGGGACGCTAGATAATTGGAGCTGTGTGAGGGTATCCCAAAGTTGAGTCGTCTGTAGCAGCTAGTAGACACCAATTGATCGGATCTTAGAGAAGGATACCCTTTAGTGAGAAGGCTCACACACATATTCGTATGAGGATGAGGTATCATATATTACCGGGAAATCCTAGATAGGGGAGTTGTTTTAGTTGTTATGGGAGAGTTCCCATGGCATGGGGTTGGCCAACCAAATGTGTTGAGAATCCCATGCAGATAGCTAATGGAACATTGCAGTAGAGGCGACATCATGATTAGGGATCTCCCAGGCAGGGATAGGGTGGTCCCCAGGGATGTGGAGATGGTATAGAATCATGAGGATCTATGGGTGGTGGATTTCGATATGAGATCCTTCCACCACCACCACCAAGAAACCCATGTCAGGCTTAGGGATTTGGCGGTTAGGGCCATGGACAGATGTAGGATTTGGAAGCTTATGACCCCACAATAAATAATATGATCATAGGTACAATATGTTTGTTTCCGACTCATTATAAAGTGTTATTAGACATAGGTTTCAATCATTACTTTATCTCCATACTCCTAGTATGATATCCAGGTCTCCCAGTAGAATAACTAGCATAATATCTTTGTCTTGTGATTTCTACAGGGAATGCTTCTTCTATATCTTTCATCTACCGACAATGAGAGCTATTATTTGTTGGAGAGAGATTCACATGGGAACTTTTGGTCTTCATGATGGATAATTATGATTTAATATTGGGTATGGGTTATATTTCCATAGTCCGGTCCCAGATTATCGGTCACTTCAGACTATTCAGATGCCTATGCACTGGTGGGACGAGGTTCTCCTTTTCTGGTGAGATATATCTCATAAGAGAGAAATTGGGTTGAATGAACATGTAGCTGAATCCCATCACCCATTAGATGGTGAGTGTATCCCTTGGTTCAACAGGATCTTCAGGCATTTGGGTTAGTTTAGTTGTGGAGTATTATATGTACGTATTCCCTGAGGACATTCTGAGACTACCTATGAGGTGTGAGATTAAGTTTTTCATCAACTGAAATCCTGGGTCAGCTTCGATATCTTCTAAGGAATATCAGATGGAACCTATTGAGATTTGGGAGCTAATATTGTACTTGGAGGACTTTCATGGTAAAGGTTTCCTCATACCCAGTGTGTCCCTCTACACATCTCCAATGTTGTTCGTGAAAAAGGTAGACTAGAGATTATAACTTTGCATGGATTATCATCAACTGAACCGGGCCATAATGAAGAACAAGTACCCATTTATAAGAACTGAAAACCTCTTTGACCAGTTGTGAGGTGCGATATGGTTCTCAAAGATCAATCTTATGTTTGGCTATCACCAGTTGAGGGTTCATGAGGCTGATATTCCAAAGTTGTCTTTACAATTTCACTACAAACACTATGATTTCCTAATGATGCCCTTTGGTGTAAATAATCCCCCCACCATGTTTATGGATTTGATGAACCAGGTTTTCTATCCATACATGGACCTATTTGTTGTTTTCTTCATCGATGACATACTTGTCTACTCTGTATTAGAGGAGGGGCATACAAAGCACTTGAGGATGACACTTGATTTTCTTCGAGAGCACCAGCTTTATGAAAATCTCTTGAAGTTCCAGTTTTATATTCATGAGGTTTAATTTATAGGTCATGTAATTTTTTAGCATGTTTTATATATGGATCTAGTGAATATCAAATTAGTGATTTCTTGGGAGCCACCCAAGAACATGTTAGAGGTGTGAAGCTTCCTCGGCCTGGCGGGGTACTACATGAGAGTTGAGGTAGAATTATATATAATCACAGTCCCTTTTACTACCATGACACAGAAAGGGAATCCATTTACCTAGTCTAAGTAGTGACAGAGGGCCTTTGAGGAGTTGAGGTAGAGGCTGACTAGCACTCTAGTGTTGAGACTACCAGAGGAAGGTGTTGAGTTTATAGTGTATTGTGATGCCTCATGAGATAGGCTCTGTTGTGTGTTGATGCAACAATAGGAAATTATTGCATCAGGTTTAAGGAAGTTAAGAACCCATGAGTATAATTATACGACTCATGAACTAAAGGTGGAAGCAATAGTATTCTACCTAAGGATGTGGAGAAATAACTTCTAGGAGATCTATTTATGGTTTACTCAGACCGCCAGTGTGTCAGGTATGTCTTCACTCAGAGAGACATAAACATGAGAAAAAAATACTTGTTTGAGTTCCTACAAGACTATGAATTCGAGATACTCAAGTGAGATGAAATGTTGTAGCAGATTCCCTTAGTATGAAGTCATGGGATTTCTAGTGCAGGAAGCTTCAGAGTAGTTATCTTCCCTACATCTGACCTTGGTGGAGTAGGAGGGTACAACTTTTCTTTAGTCAATGGTGTTGAATCCTTCACTCCTCAAGTGTTTCAGAGAGTCCCAGTTGGGAGACATCAATTGTGAGGTCCTATGTGATCAGATATCCATAGGAGGTGCACCAAATGGATATTCTGAAGGAGGGAATAATGTCATCTTGTTTAGGGGAGAATAGTGGTTCCAGTCATATTGTGGGAGGAGGTGATGTAGGAATTCCCCACTTCTCCCCTATATGTACATCTTGGTGTGGGGAAGATATATAAATACCTTAATTAGAAGTTTTGGTGGTCTGAAATGAGATGAAGCATAGCTAAGTTCTTCTCTTGGTGCCTCACTTGTCAGTAGCTAAAATTTGAGCACTAGGTTCTGGAAGGTTTGTTGCATCCCCTTGACATCCCGGAGCGGAAATGGGATGGTGTATCCATGGAATTCATCACAGGGATTCTGCACACAACAAAGAGCTAAAATTCCATCTGGGTGATAGTTGACTGACTCACGAAGTTGGCACACCTCATTTCCATTAGAGAGCAGAGTTCAGTGGAAAGTATGGGGTAATTATATATATGGGAGATCATTCAACTTCATGGGGTACTCATGAAGATTGTATCCATGGTTTACATCATGATTGTGGAGAGGCCTATAGGAGGAATTAAGGACCCAATTGCGGATGAGTACATCTTTTAACCACCAGACCAATGGGAAAATAGATTTCCCTATCCTGGTTTTAGAGGATATGTTAAGGGATTGCATGTTAGAATTTGTATGAACCTAGGAGGATCACCTACCCTTGGAAGAATTTGCATACAACAACATCTACCACACTACCACCATCATTTCACCTTTTGAGTCCCTTTATGGGAGACCCTGTAGCTCAATATTGTTCTGAACATAAATTGAGTATACATCTCAAGTGGGACTAGATTTGGTTTAGGTGACAAAAAAAAAGCGAAGGTCATCTATGAGTGGATGAGGATGGCCCAAAGAAGAAAACAATATTACTCAGATTGTCATCATAGGCCATTTGAGTTCGAATCGGGAGACCACATTATCTTGTGAGTATCCCCACGATGAGAAATATAGAGGTTCAACCAAAGAGGAAATCTATCCCCGAGGTTCATCAGGGTGTTTGAGATCATTTAGAGGGTTGGAAAGGGTTCCTACCACCTTGCCTTAACCCCACAACTAGAGTAGGTGTATGATGTCTTTAACATGTCACAACTGAGGAGATACGTGCATGACCCCACGAACGTCATTGAATGGAGAAAGTTGGACATTGAGGATGGAACCACCTTTACCAAGAACCCATTAGAGATCAAGGATTGATAGAACCAGACCCTGTGCGTATGGACCATCCCTTTGGTTCGTGTCCTATGGCAGCACAAAAATGTGTAGGAGAGTTCCTTAGAGTAGGATATCCAGGTGCATGTTCAGTATCCCAAGTTTTTTTCCTTGTTTTTCTTTTTAGGGATGAAAAAATTGAATAAGGTAATGATGTAGATACCCAGTTTCTTCCTTGTAAGACTTTTAAAAATTCTTATATGTATTTCCAAATCTAGGTGCTGAGACATCATGTGATTCTAAGGCCTGATGTGTCTGAAATTAATTTTATAAAAGTATTAAATATATTTATACTTCATACAGATGATACCTTATATAAAATGGGATAACTCTTAAATGATTGATTAGATTGGAAATCCGAGAACACAGTTGAGTCCGAAACATAGTGTTTTCCCTAGATATGACATAAAATGAGTTAGCGTGGGATGTTAGGACCCCTCGATCATTAGAAGAACGTTAAGTGAATTTGTTTAATTATTTAAATAATTAAATTAATTCATTTAACCTAAATATGAATGATTACAAATATATCATTATAGAAATTTTTCCAAGGTTGACCCTATAATCCTTCTATCATCGATGAAGACCTATCCATCCTCTGTTGATGAATCCTTTGAAGAACTATGATTAATCCTTGGATCAATGTGGATCGGGGAATGAAAAATGCAACATATCTTCATTCTATATTATTAGATTTGTTCTTCATCAGTGAGTGATACAATCCAAGGTAGGACTCATCTGTTGGTGTTTTTATTCCTTTGGATTAAATGTTTGAGTACATTGTTCTTCTTTCTTTGATCTATTCCTTGAATACCATTACCATGCGCCCAATTTTAGAGTTTTAATTATTTTTAAAATTTTCTTTTTAACCTCTAATCCATGTTCTTGATCATTGGGAAAGAACAATTGACCAAATAAATTTAAAAATTTGGTTTATGGTGCTTTTCTCCCTCAATTCTTCGCCTTCTTCATAAGTTAGATCCCCATGGTCTCAACTCGACATTTATAGGGGGAACTGAGCACGATCAAACCCCTAGATTCATGGTGAATTGGTGAAACAATAATAGTTTGATGAACCGATCACAAATCTGATATCGTTACGAGGTGAGGATGATTGATCTAGTGTTTAATCCTCAAGATCATGATGAATAGAGGTGCAAAAGAATGCAGAATGGATGGATAAACCTCCATCGACTTCTGGTGGTTTATTTTCAGTGAGCAATGATTGAGGTTCATGTTTTTTCAGTTATATCCATGATTTTCTAATATATTCATGGTAGAATAAACAGTGGATCAAGAATATTAGAAACATGGGATCAGATCTGATATTTCAATAGAATACCCGAATACACGTCATGTATTAGGAAGAACATAGAGTGTGTATCTCCCCCTGTGGCGGCGGCTACGGTTTTTAATAATTTAAGGGGGACAAGGTGTGTAACTGTCCCTCACATTCCATGTAACCTTCCGCAGTTGAAAAATCTGCGTGATGGGTCACATAGATGGGAAGATGTGTTTAAGTACATGGTCTAGAACATGTTGTGTACATAAATACATGGACACAGGGTTTGGTACATAGACATGATGAGAAACAGACTACCCTGGTCCTGGTTATCTAGGACACATCGTGTAGTCCACCTAGAAGAGATGTAATTCTTCACATATGTGAATCCATGTCTCCAATAGAAAAACAACTAGACTGTGAAGTGGGACGACACACTTTGTGGGTACCCTCATACACCGTGTTCTCCTTTATCTATTTTGAGTGAACTTAGAACAACCTTATATCCTTCATTTTAACTCATATTTTGCCTACAAGTAGTCTATCTTGAGTGTTTTTTGATGTTGAAGATGATTATTCCCTTAGTTGTGGCTTATGATATTTGATGTAAAATATTCTAGGCATGACACCTTTTGAGGTGACCCCTATGATTGAACTGATTAGATAGGATCACTATATGAAAAATCCTTTCAGGAATTACCCTCCAATAGGGATGGGCAGTGGAGTTCATTAACGACTCTTATAGGAGTTACCCTCCAGTAGGGATAGGTAATGGAGTTCCACAACAACTTCTTCCAAGCATCACCCTCCAGTGGGGATGGGTAGTGGAGTTCCCCAATGACATTCCCAAGCATTACCCTCTAGCGGGGTTGGGTAGTGGAGTTTCTTGGTGACTACTAGAGTAGAACCCTCCTCTTATACTAGCACATGGGTATTCTACCAAGAATTTTTGGCTCCTCTACTATGAAACATAGTGATATGATGCGGTTTTCCGTAGCTTTGAACTCATAAGTAAGAGGGAATCTTTCCCCACTGAAATGAATTTTTGTGATGTGAATTAAAACTTCACAGGTGAGTTAGTGCCTCCCAAAGAGAATAATATCAAATTGGTGATTGAGTTACTTTGACTTGTGTGTTCAGGACAGATGTGTGGGGTTATGGGTATAATTGATGGATTTTTTTTGGAACTGTTGGCTAGTCTTCTTCTTGGGACGAGTTATGACATGGATATCTCCTTACTCTATCATTTCGGCTTCTTTGAATGAGAATATATATACATTTTTTCTTCTAGGTTCACAATCTGGATTCGGATTCTCTTCTTCTAGGAGAGGAAAATACACACATGGTATTCAATGTAATTTTCGTGTTTAGCTTCTCATGGTTAAATGAGCCTACTATCCTATTATAGGAAAAAAATAACCGATGAGTAGTTTATCAACTCACTGTGTCCATATCCTTGTTCTTGGAAGATTTTAATTTCACTCTTGGTTGGGTTGAGATGTACTCTTTCATTATACCTTGTTCTATTTACTTATTTCCTCCTATATTGTATCTCTTACTGGTCCCTCTTCATATTTCATGATGTCCTAATAGAAATTATTATACTCACCTATAATTGATCTTTTCCCACACATGTTGTGTCTTATACAGATGATGGATAGGTTGACCATGAATTCAGAGGAGCATAGGGATACTTGGTTCTTAAACCACATGCAATGGTCATAGCTTGGGATTTAAAAGCTAGGCTCTCTAAGTTGTTTACTCTATTCCAATTTTCTATTAGGTTGGGAAAATTTTATGGTTGGGCCTGTATTCCCCCCCCTTAATTTTCAGTATACACTACCATACTTTTGTACTATCTAGAGGTTCATGCATGCTTGGTTTATTTTATAGCAGTTTTTTTATCTTTTCTACTTTCCATCTACACTTTTTCATTAAGTTGGCTATGTGCATGTGTACAGTTTCTTAGGTAAAGGCCTCCCCACGTTGGTTATTCCTTCGGTGCTTGTCACCACCCATTGGTATATGGAGGCGGGCTTGGGGTAGTTATGGCTCGAGCCCCAACTTGGGTCGGTTCATGACACAGAAGTCACATAATTTAATGGCATGTGATAAGGACTTAGGTGTTGTATCGTTTGATTTCATACAACAAGGAATTATATGTATTATAGATTAACATCATGAAATAAAGACTGTGGTGTCATTCATTTTAACATAACACAATAAGGAATTAAAATGTAATTATATAAAAATGTGTATATTTTATCGTAGCATAGATCCCAAAGCAAGAGACCAATTCTAGAATGGGGTAATATCCATGATCTCTCCTCCCTTAGTGTAGGTTTGTGAATAACCCTCCACTAAAAGATACTATACACTTGAGAGGAGTGAATTTTAATAGATTAAAGTTGTGTCCAGGACTTGAGTATGGGATTCTAGCATCACTACATATCTTTTGATAACAGGAATCAATACACACATTTTATTATTCCCTATGCAGTTCAATCTCTTGAATGGGGAAATCATTTTCAATGTCAGTTTGTGAACAAATAACTCAATAGTGAAAACTCCTATATAGATCATGCTCATACATAGGATATGATACATTTTATTTGATTTATTCTGCATAGATTAGGTTCACGTGTGAGGGAATAAATTTGGGTTTCACCTCATTGTATCACTATCCAGAAAATAAAAGTGTCACTGTAAGAGCTATAATACTAAGGTGAAAGGGTGAATTTTCTTGGAATTGTATCTAGCCCCAGGGTAGAGGGTCCTTATATCACTATATATCCTATCTATATAGAAATTGAGCCACATTTTGTTCTTATAATGAAATCCCCGATGTAGATATGACTCATATATAGAGGGAGGGAACCTTTCTTGGAAATTTTGGTTAGGTACAAGATTTAATATCCAAGCATCACTACATATACTAAAGTATAAGGAATAAAGACATATATTGTTCTTATATAATCCCTAAATAGATTAATATCATATATTGGGAGAGTAGAATTTTATTTGGGAATTTTGAATAGGGTTAGGATAGAGGGTCCTAGCATCACTACGTATCCTATAGAAATATGGAACAATCCACACATAGTTCTTGAAGAAAATATACCTTACACATATTTGAATCTTAAAAAGGGGAAATAGTGTATTTTGTTTTGAATTTTTTCTTTGATCCTATGATGAGGGACCTGAGTGTCACTCTATATCCTTTTAACCCATAAATCAAGACATACATAGTTCCTATAGAGAATTCCTCATGTATAGATATGACTCATATATAGGGGAAGGTAATTTTCTTAGAATAGGCCAATAAATAAGGGAGCCCATGTTGAAGAATTTTATGTAGAACTAGATCATACCTAGGAGGGGGAATTTTCATTTTTGGGTTTGCATAGATCTGATTTGTGAATGAAAAAAATAAACCCATCTTTGTTCTGAAAAAGGGAAAACACCCTTCAAAAATGAATATTGATCTGATATAGCACCTAGATGAGGTGGGGGAATTTTCAATTTTTATGGATGGGCCTAGTTCAGGAATTCTGGGTGTCATTTTAAATATTATGAGGATAGGAATCAAGTTACATTTAGTTATTATATTTTAATTCACTATATAGATTAGGATATTACATAGGGGCATGGAAATTTATCACTGATGAAATTTGTGGCTGGGCCTAGGATAGGGGATCCCAGTGTCACTACATATCCTTTTAGAAACAGAATCAATCCATACATAGTTATGGTGAATGAATCCTTAAATATATATGAATCATATTCAATAAATAGGGGGAATTGATTCCATAATTCATGAGAATATTATGTTCTAGAGAATTCTAAATCGATCAAGTTATCATGTATTGGGAAAAGAGGACACAAGGAATAGTCCACTCCTAGTAGTTTAGAGTCACAAAGGACAAAATTATGGGGGAATTTTATTTATGGTCAAATTTCTTGGACCAATGTAAGCTACATTTTAAGGTCAAGATACATGGAATAAGATTTCATATAGTTTAAGTTCATACTACATGGACCTACACCTCATTGTTTAATGTGATATGGTTGGGATATTGTTGTGAAGTTTTATATCATATAAATAGGACAATGACCATGTAGTTTAACTACATAAAATAAGGACATGGGTTCTATACAGTTTATCCTCTTTCCACCAGGACATGGATGTCATGCAGTTTAACATCATGAAATGATAACATAAGACCAATGAAATAACTATGAAAAGTATTTCTTATAAAACCTCACATTGGTAGGAGGAGTGATGTGTTCCATGTTCATCATGGACAAGTAGTAAACTCTATTGGAATATACCTTGTGTATGATGCAAGGTATTTTTTAATTAGGTTCTTGCTTTGGAGGCTTCTTCCCTGGAATCATTTGGGTTCTGATAACTAATAAAATATCTCCTTAAAGGAATGAGTAGCGGAAAACTTTCTTATTGATGGCTCATGAAATTTAATTACCATAGAATTTTAGATTTTAAAATTTATGTAACCACTTCTCATTGAGTCATTATAACTGATCAATTCACTTATGTGATCATTATTCTTCCAAGATATGGTGTAGATAATGATTTAAATTGAGATTAATTGAATTTTGATGGGAAAAACTATCCCTTATCTATAGAAAAGTAAGTATGGGGTCGCTTGTGTGGTAGTGTGGGTTAAGGTATGATAGGCCCACAAGAAATGTAGATGTTTTTCCAAAAAATATTTATTGTCTTTATCCAATATTTTCTATAGTATATTTGATAGAGTTTTATTAAAATCCTCCATTTTCCCATTTTCTACAATGTGATAGTAGGATGAATGGTTTGATTTGATGTTATACTCTTAATGCAACTTTTTTAACTTATAAGAAGAGAATTTGGTTCCATTGTTTATCAATATCTTATGGGGGACACTGAATCTAGGGATGATGTTATACTTCATGAATTTGATGATGGTATTTATCAGAAATTCCTTAAGTGGTACTACCTTAGAACATTTAGAAAGAATATAATTAAACTACCTAGCTGTAGCTGGGAGATATGAATTTCCTATATGAAAAATAGCCAAGTGTATTTGGCAGTATGAAACATCCCTGGGGGTTGATAGAAAAAATTAGAATTTATATTAAAGGAATGAAACTTCCTGGTGAATTCCATGTAGTCTTATATCATCATGGATCAGAAAAATACAATCCTCATAATTTAGAGGGAGAGCCTATTTTTTAGGTAATGAGAACCATATGAGCCTCCATAGAATTCCTACATGATAGCGTGGCTATCTCATTCTTTAATGCATCTAAGGAGGACATCCCATTCATTCAGGCCATCACAAATGAAATTTTTTTCTACCCAATGTCAGATCTATTCCTTTTAACATTCATATAATAGAATGATCCCATTTTAGGTGTAGTCCATTATAGGGTTCATCTATCAAGTAAAGGTATCAATTGGTGAGGATGTTGGACAAACCTTACCTGAGGTATCACTTATTTTATTTAATTTTTCCATGTCACAGATGATGACTAGAGATACTACCCTATAATGTGAAATATGGAAGAATATATTATCTTATTGAGGGTTATCCAGGGTTATGGCTATATTATACATCACATCAGCACATATATTCTATGAGCATGGGATGTGATTCAACATTAGATCAAAAGGTAATTCTACCATCAATCCCCTCATATAACCAAGGAGAGGGACTAACTGTTCCTTATTAATGGTTTACTAAATATTAATCTACTTAATCACTAGTTCTGGATCACACTTGACATGAAAATGAGATATCTATATCCATAAGGCTAGCTATTATAAGATCTTGGTATTCAACCTCATTTTTGGGGTAGCCTTCAGACAATAGAAAAGAATAAGGTAGAAATTCCTTGGAATAAGATACATAGACAATACCCATACCAACTCAATTGATATTTTATCTTTATATTTTTTTTTCTAGTTGGACTTGAATAAGCTCTTTAAAAGTAAATATACCATGTTTTTGGAGTTTTATGGGCATAGTAATCCTCTTCATTTGAAAACTCAATATTTATTGGCATGATTTCCAGCACAACATGTGCTGTGAGGAAATTAGCTAACACCCTCTCTTTTATTTCCTTATACGATACAGATTGGATGTTTTATTATTGAAATGTAACTACAAAACAACATGTCAAATCCATTCATGCTTTTTAGTATTAAAAATCATCACTTTTATAACTTAAATGATCTATTATTTCCTGGATATTTAATGTATTTTTTCATATTTGGAAGGATATAAAAATTTATGTAAAATAAGAAAAAGGATAAAAATGACATATATTTCCATAAAAAATGGATTCTTATGATGTAGGATGACAATGGGATGCTT
Organism: Viscum album; assembly: GCA_963277665.1. Classification (NCBI taxonomy): domain Eukaryota; kingdom Viridiplantae; phylum Streptophyta; class Magnoliopsida; order Santalales; family Viscaceae; genus Viscum; species Viscum album. Next base: position 138,737,760 of record OY728119.1, read on the forward strand.
CTAGGTCTTGAAAGTGATGAAACAAGGCAAAATGGAGGTTCCAATGTGAGAAACTGGAGATTCATGTTGTGAATCATGTTTAGGGCGTGAAAAAAATAAAAGGTGTAAAGTTAATTTAGAATGTGAATTGAAGAAATCACAAAAGGATAGGGGTCAATACTTTCTTGGTGTGACACTCACTTTCATGCCATGACCTAGCCTGGATATACCCAGTTTGAAATGTTTCTAACACTAATTTCAATAGAGATTCCTTAATAACAACCCAAATGACCAACTAATTTTAGGATTTACCCAAGATTAAAAAATTTCCAAATTAATGATGAATTAAATCCACCCAAGCACATCATGAAGATCTATAAATAAAGGGTTTATATGTTTCTTCCAAAGATTGATATGGAGACTAAAGCTTGGGGTGATAATTTGTGCTATGCTGGGTCATCCACCCTTATTATTCTATGGTTCTCTTTTATGCTTTCTTTCTTTTTTTCTCCTTCCACATTACTCCCTAATCACTAGGATGAGGAGGTAGCTCCTACCATGTTCTTGGGTGATGAAAATGAAGGGGTAAGGTTCTTTTGGATTTTATTCTTTATTTAGTTCATGTATTAGGGTTTCCATAATTACAATTAATAAATTCCAACCTCTTTATTCTTCTTAAATCATGACCATTGATTAATGAATCTAGAAATAAATTTTAAATTTAACAACTAATTACACTAAATTCTACTTGACCATTATCACATTTAGGGTGTTTAGGTTTAAATATAGTATCAGGATACACTTAGTGCATTACAAAATTAAACTACTAGACCAAGGTAAATAGGGTATTTTTTTACTAATGAGGGGATACCCTAATCAATAGATCCTCATCATCCCGAATCTGATACCAATACTAAACAACATTTTCAATGTCTATATACAATTTAACCTAAACTCTAAAAGTTAAAAAACCATGAAATTCTTCTCAATTGATTTTAAAAACTAAAACTTGCCGCATTTTCTTTGTTATATTTTTTCCAAAATATTTTTATAATAAATATTCTTTTCTTTACCTTTTTCAACACCACTTTAATTAATTTTTTTTAATTTTAAAAACCTAAAATAAATAATTTTAACATATTGTGGGTTCAACATCAACTCTCTATTGTCTATAGTTTAATTAATTAACTACACTTTTCTGGGTTTTATAATTTTTTTATTTTGGTTACCCCCATAGCTAATTAATGATACCCCATGGGTGATCAAAACTGGCACAATTTTCAGGGATAATTGGAATATAGTTTTAGATTTTTAATTTTTATTATTTTATTTTTTTTCTCTATTTTACACATGGGTATTTGGTTGTGATGGTTGGGTTTCAAAGCATGTTGACTACCAAGGATAGGTTCACCTTCTTCTTAAAGGATTTGATTGAACAACTCATATTAATTAAAATAATGAAGAATCAATTCAATGAGTGCTCATAACCATACCCAACCTTTGAAGAAGCAACACCCTATAACATGGATATGAATTTGAAAGAGGTGTGTTATGAGAAAAGAAACACATGAAATGAATTATATTTATGTACCAATTATAAAGATAACTTTGATCCTACTCATGATCCCCTTGTTTTTTAAGGTTTATAGGATGAAGAAGAAATGGGAGATCTTGCCGCAAAACTTGAGTGGGCCAATGAAAAATTCAGTGAATCACAGAAAGAAGAAGAAAAAGAATTATAAGAAGGGATCTCAATGGTAGATTTTTCCACCAATTTTATGAAAATATGGTATCATAGATAGAGAAAGAATAATAAATAGAAGAAAAATAATAAAAGACATCTCCCATGTTTATCACATAATTTTTAAAAGATAAAATTCCATCACTAGATGAAGAAGAATAACCCAAAAACCATTTTTAATGACTATGTAGAAGCAGAAGAGAAATAAGTCGATATGGCTTCATTACCAAAATTAATCATTAAGGAAATTCAATGGACACATCCAATAGTTAAAGTATAAGAATTTTACGAAGTTTGGATGGATGTTGAATTCTTCTTAATCACCATCAAATCATCCAAACATTGGTCACATCTGCTACATTTCTTATTAATTTCATCAAGGAGGAGAAGCAATGAGATGGATGTGTAACAAAGATGGAACTAGGTTAACCATTTGCAGCTTCTAGGAGGAAACCTGAGTTTTATTGCATTCTAAGATTTTATATTTATTTAATTTTGAGGATTTAATTTTAAATTAGGATTTAGTTTCAATGCCTATTATATTATTTTTGATCATTATTTAATAGACTATGATTTCACTTATTTATATGTATTTTTCAATACAATGTAGTAGGAAATATGAAAAGAAGATACATGACTAATACACATCTTGAATGTAAAGACCCCAACCCTAGTAGCCTGGATCCAATGCATTACTTTATTACATTAGTACTAAGTACAAGAGATCACATCTCAAAGGACCTAATAGTTTAGAATCTTTGTAAAACTAGATATAAACAGAAGTTTTATATTACAATTTTAAATGTAATACAACATATAAACTCTATTTTAAACATCCCTAGTCTCCTAGATTATCCCTATATGTCAATCATAATATACATCTTGGCATCCTATGAAAAAATAAAACATTAGAAAGGGGTGATATCAGATGCTCAGTAAGGGTAAAGATTTGGTAGAATCTATCATAAATAATCATAAAAAACAATTCAATATGAATAACTAAAAACACATTCCATGAAAACATAATCTTGATCATAATATGGAAAGAATAAAAGCTGATTAAATTATACCATATAAATAATCACATGAGAATGAAACTTAACATGAATATTCTACTAGTAGAATAATCACATGGATTATCAATAACTTATCTCATAATGATGGAACTCATATTGTGAGACATCATAAACATACCATCAAGGCCCTAACCAAGAAGTCTATATAAATGGGTAAGACCTCGACCAAAACCCGGTCCAGTTTGTACCACGAGACCTACCAATGAATCGAGGGGCTATAGCTGGCACCGCCCGACACTTACTAAGTTCAATTAATTACTCATATGAAAGGGGTGAAACACAATCGACATATACATTCATATTAAAACTAACATATGAAATGTTAAAATCTTTCCTCAAACAATAAACATAATCATAAACCATCAAGTATAATATGATGAATGGTATCAAAATAGCACATCCATAGTCAAAATGATAGTAACAAAAATCAATAAAATATGGTATATGGTATTATAATAGATCAAACTCAATTAATAAAAATATACAACAAAGATTTTTGACATAGATAAAAATAATCTAATAAAACATTGAAAAATTCCTCAGAGAAATACCACTTTTACTTGGAAACCATTTATTTAAAAAACTGCATATTCATAAGAGAAAAAAATTTATTTAAAAATTAAATTAAAAACTTGTTAAGGATTATAAAATTCATTAAGGAATAATAAAAGTAGGATAATCCACTCAGGCTGTATAAGTAAAAAAACATTTCCTTTAAACTTTGAAAAAAAGAAACATTTAAAAGAGTATTTTTAGAATAAAGTGTGAGTGTTAACCAAATGAATTGATTATCTGTATTATCTATAAATCCACATAAAATAATAGAAAATAAATCATAATACAATCAAAATTAGTTTCATATATAATCTTATCATAAACATTGAAGAAGAAGTTTAACTTAGAGAATGAAAATTGGGTTATGAATTCCCTGACCACTTTGTAATCAGTCAGACCATATACCCCATAAAAATAATAATTATCAAATAAAAAATTGAATAACATGAAGATAAAGGGATTCATGAAATGATATATCAAAGTTAATTATAAATAAACCACACACAATGAATAAGTGGTGAGTAAGGCATATCTCACAGAAATAAAAGTGAGATGAGAAAACCCTTACCTTATGTCCGAAAGCATTTTGCACTTGTACTTAATGTCATGGATAATCAAATTATATTTATTAATTACTTAATTAATAAGATATTAAACATATATTTTATCTATTATAACTTTATTTACTTAATTTATGGATATTTTAATTAGTTATAATGTTCAGTTTTGTTGTTTCGAGTGTGTTTGTTTCAAGATTTTATGATCTGTTCCCTTGAGTTTAATTATGGGAGTTCTCATCAAATGGAATCAAAACTATATAAGTGGAATTATATGATATTGATACAACTCCATAATTTTAAACTTTCTCATATATAATTTTTTTATATGATAATGATTCATTATATAAAATGCTAATAATGAACATTAGTTTATTTTGGTGAATTTTTAATCATCGTGAAATAATTCTTGTTTTATTGTTTAATATTATGTATATATATTATTTACAGAACATAAAGAAGTTGTAATATACATTTTAAAATCTTTTTTAACCATTATAATGGATTTATGACTATTTATGAAGGCGGTTATAGAAAACAAAAAAAACCGTCATCCATGAAGTTGATGAATCAACACATCACAAATGATATTTTTGTTTTTAAGATAAAAAGAGGAGAGAAGAAATTTGATGATAGATATTCAATTAACCCAATAAAATTATAGTATATATATGATACTAGAGTTATCATTTTATTTTTTATTATTGAGGTTAGGGAAGTATAAGAAAATAAAAAATAAAGAGGGTGTGTTTTACCTCAAGCGTCGTCTCCTTGAGAATCTCTTTAAAGCTCTAGAAAATGGTATTTGATGGGAAAAGAAATAACAGAATGTGGGAAAAGGTTTTTTATGTAACGCCCCGACCCTAGTTACCCAGAGTCGGTGCATTATTACATAACATTGGAATGATCATGAGAAAGATCAAGTCTTGAAAGACCGATTAGTTTAGTATCCTTGGAATAACTAGATACATCCATAAATTTTTACATTACATCATAACAAAAAAAAAAAAACATCTTGTCTTCATATCCCCTCATACTATCCCTGCAGGTCATTCATAAATTACTTCTTCATAATCCTGGGAAAAATAAAACATTAAAAGGGGTGAGCTCAGATGCTCAGTAAGGATAACATTATAGCAGAAGCTTTCATAAATAAGCATAAACACTTAAGGCAATTTATAATTAAAACAAAAGCCTTTTAAACTTGCACTTCAGCATAAAATGGCAAAGGCAAAATGAAATAATGCCATTTACTTACTCACATGGATATTCTACTAGTCGAATGATCACATGCAATATCAATAACCACTTTCATAATGATGGAATGCATAATGCCAGACTATCATAACCACATAGCCAAGGCCTCGTGCCAAGACTACAAATAAGATTTTGCCAAGGCCTTGTGCCAAGACACTAGATTGTCTCATGAGACCTACCGATGCATCGAGGAGCTATAGCGGGCTCCACCCGTCACTTATTAAGTCCAATGCATTCCTCATATGAATAGGTTGAAGCATAAAATAAACATTCGTATTAAAACTAGCATACGGAATGTCAATACTTTAACCACAAACCGTGAATGGTATAAAAATAGAACATCCACAGTCAAACATAAATCATTTGATACAATATGAAAGATTGTATTGTATCACATTAACCTCAATCATGAATAATGAAGTATGTTGACATAGATGAAAATAATCATCATAACTATTTGAGAGAAATATCCCCCTTTTCTTGAAAACTTTTAAAAGTCACACTATTTGTCAAGAAGACATTCAAAAATAGATTTTTGAATCAAATTGTCCCATACCACTTTGAAACTTTTAAAAGGATTTTTAAATTTAAAACTTTAATGTCCATAAAAATAAATCCTTAAAACCATTTTTAAAATATGGACATTAATGAGCATGATTTAGAAGAATAATTCTTTAAAACATTTTAAAATGGTATTTTGGTTAGAGTTTCTAACCAAAAGAGAGACACTTGAATACAAATAATTGAGGTAATCAAAACATTGTAATATCATGAGAATAAAGGAATTCATGATATACTATGTCAAAGTACATTATATACACCACATAAAAGTGATTCGGTGTATATCATCAAAGAAGTCTCAATGGAATGTAAATTGAGATGAAATCTCTCATAAAGGTTGTATCCTTAGGTTAAGGATAAATCAACGACATAATTATGTGTGACAAATATAAATACACTAAATATGATTGGATATTCAGTGTAAATCAATCAAAGGATATTCACACATATTCTTGTAAAAACAATACCAACGAATTGGATGTTTAACTCAACAAATGGAGAATGAGTTAAAATTACTCTTATCAAATTCATATCAATGACATGAGAATTATCAATGGAGTGATTATGTGTATCAAACTTATATCCACAGGAAGGGGAGTGGAAATTATGACATAATCAAATTAATAGTGATTCCACACATAATCTTGGGGTAATATAATCAATGAAATATGCGTAAAGCCAAATGAGTGGAAATTGAAATTCAAATTCCCTTATTGATTAGGTAACTTACGAAACATACACCCATGAAAGAAGTATCATACCCTGATGATGTAAATACCCATAAATTAAAGTATAATACACAATGGATGCAATCATGGGCAGTACACATACCCCACATGCAATAATTAAGTGTTGAATAATGGAAATCTCACGAAATTAAAAGTGAGATAAGAAAATCCCTTACCATGTTAATCAACTGAGTTGTATGGCCAAAAGTTAATAACCACCAAATGATTTACAGAATAACATGAATATAAATACAATCATGATAATATATATCAAATGGCAGTACACAATACACCACTTTCAATAATTTAGTGGCGAACAATGGAAATCTCACGGAATTGAAAGTGAGATAAGAGAATCCCTTACCATGTTAATCAACTGAGTTGTATGGCCAAAAGTTAATAACCACCAAATGATTTACAGAATAACATGAATATAAATACAATCATGATAATATATATCAAATGGCAGTACACAATACACCACTTTCAATAATTTAGTGGCGAACAATGGAAATCTCACGGAATTGAAAGTGAGATAAGAGAATCCCTTACTTTGTACTTTTTCCTTGGTCGATGGTAGGTTTACCTCCTGTATAATGGTGAAATAATTGTTATTGAATAATACAAGAATCATTTAATTTAATATGATATCATATATGATCTTTTAACATTGATTTGTTAATAATATCTTAGAATTATCGTCATTTCGGGTGTTAACGGGTTCATTTTACTTTATATTCTTTGTTATGTGAGCCATATTCGTTATTAATGGGATGTATATTATTCATATCCAGAATGATATCAAGTCCTTAGATACTATTTTTAAATCATCAAATTATAATTATACTTGAATGGATATGATGGACAATGAATCTCATCTCGTTCGTGGAGACGGTAGTCCGTACGTACGCACGAACGCTACTTCCATTTAATTTTTATTTTAAAAGAATCGAATCCAAATGATACATAGGTATATTACTATTCCAGTAAAATATAATATTTTATATATGTTACTTAAGTTCATTAACACCATCCTTTATACGTTCCATGTGTGGTATGAACGAGTCATATCATTTTAAGGGGGCGGTAGTCCGCACTTCCTCAAATGAAATTATCGTATGTATATACAACATGAAACGAATAATGATATGAAATAAAATGGAATTACAGAAGCTTATATATAAAATATATATCATTAATATCATATTTAATTACAGTTCCATCATAATGGCCACCATGAGAGGCGGTAAGATGTATTTGAACAATCATCGTTTCGTGAGGCGTTAGTTTGCCATCCACAGAAACATTATGTTCATCATCCATTAGATGGAGTTGTGTGTATGTGTAGTTTTAATCCTTCTTATAACAAAATCCTAGTATATTGTGGATACTGGTGTTGTTACAAAAGAAAGTAAATAAAAAGAGTTTGGGGGTTGGAGAAGCAAAATAAATGAAAATAATTTAAGAGAAATCGTTACCTTTAATTTAGGTAACTCACTTTGGTTGGAACCAAAGGACTTCTTGAAATGCTTTCTGCCTAAGGGGAAGCTTCAAGGAGGAGGAGAGGGATGTGGGGAGCTTATTTGGGCAGGGTTTGGACGAGCCAAGTGGCTTGAGAGGTGTGAGGAATGAGTAGAAGTGGTCTCCTTTTATAAGGGAGAGGAGGGGCTCTTTAGGAAAGAGTGAAAGTATTACTTTATAATATAATTATATTCGGTTTATAATGGTCCAAAAATCATTGAGGTCGAAGATAAGATGACTCATATTCTAAATAACATCAACCAATAAGAATTGGACAGGTTTTAGATAATATTTTAATCATTATAATCTTATTTATTTAAATGATTTATTAATGAGGTAAACATTGCATCATTATTGTGTCATTAATAATTTAAATTATTTGATGTCTAAAAATTATAAATAAAATATCATTATGTAGGAAATATTTTTAGCTTTCTAATGAATATTTATAATCGAAAATCCAACATGTATAACCCTATGTAAAAATTGTTCTTCTAAAAGATATATGCTTGTGTCATTTTTGTATTCATTTTAACTTAATTAAAATAAAGTGTCATTATCACTTACAAGTGGATCCATGGGGTCCCAAAATCGACCCAAAGATGCCCATGGTAGACCATGTATCAACCAATAGGGTTAGGACACGTTTTAGGGTAATTTAGTATTATTATAATATTATTTTTTAACCCTTATTTACCGGATTTACCCTTAACCATGGTAAATAAAATATTACCGCAGTAATTATTCAAAATGTCTAAAAATAAAAGTTACCTATTTACACAATTTGAACATCCTGATTCCAAATATGGAATCCATTTTCCTAAATTCTAAACACAAAAGTGGCAGAAATTAATTTAAAATTAATTCCCGCTGTCAAAACAAAAAGCGTGTTTTTAAGAGATAATAACTATCAAAAGATTGACACTTGTTTATGTTCGGTTTAATTGTAAAATTATGTCCAATGATCAAAATTATATTAAATGGTAAAAATATATTCTAAATATACTTTAAAACTACTAAAATTCATAATTTATCACTATTAATTATTTTGATTAAAAAAGTTGTTTTTAATTAAAATTTAGTAATTTTCACTATTCATCAAAATATAAAAGTTATCCGAAAAGTACCAAAATTTTACCCTAGGCTAATTTCGATATTCTGAATCCAAAAATGAAGTCCATTTTAAAATATAAAATATATATAATTTCTAAAAGTAGGTATTACTATTCATGACGGCTAGTTTGATTGGTTGTGGTGTGTGTTAAAACTCAAGGTTGCATACAACACACGCTACTGTATTATTCAAAGAAAGCGTACCGTGGAAGCTTGGGATGTTTCATTTTAAATTTTGATGTCCCCATTTAGTCAAAAAGTTTAAAATATTGTATTTAAAAAGGGTTCACTATTAAAAGTTGATAAAAGTGCAATACTGAAAATGAATTTGTTCTTGCATTATATCTAAGAAACTCATAATATGGATTCTAAAATTATAAGGATTATATAAAGTTTAAAATTTATATAAAACTATTCATAACCTCTTTTGAATGGCTTTTTTTGTAAGTCATGGTGTGATTGAACTCAGTGTTGCGTGTAGTGCAAGTTATTGAATTATTTTGAAGAAATAACACACTATGAAATCTTGGGGTGTTACATTCTCCCCTCCTTCAATAAATTGCATCCTCGCAATTTGAAATTGTTCTTCGAAAATAAAAGGTTGAAAATAGAAAATATATTTGTGGGAAAACCCACATCGGAAATTGGTTTACTAAAATTTAGTCTTAATATGAGGAAAAGATAAATGAAAGGGTCACCACCAAATTATGATCTCGATTAGGAGAACATTGGTGGAAATTAGAGACATATAATTGGAGGAAAAACGTAAATATTTATAGGTAGTGGTTGAGGTCATCAATCACAAACAAGTATAAAATTGAGGTCCTTAAACTCATCAATCTATGATGATTTGAATTACCATTGGTTCAACAAAATATAGGGTATTGGGATCACACATTTTTGACAGTTCAAAATATCTTAGTTGAAATATCACATAGAAAAATGAATTAATGAGGCCTCTATTTAAAATAAAGAGTGGAAAGTATGAAGATTACCGAAAATAACACATACTAGGGTTCCATGTAGGAAAATATGGATATGGAGGAGAAATCTAACCATCAATTATCTGATGGAGAGTGGTAGAGAACATGGCTATGAAAAGGCCAACAATCCCAAAGCCATAAATTAGTGATGATTTAAGGTACCATCTAGGACAACATTTTTTTTAAAGTTACATTACATAAGGAAGAGGAATTCATTTATGATATTGACTAAGAACATTATGAGATATACTTAAATTTTAAGTAGATTTTCATTCTTTAATAAATTTCCACCACTAACTCAATTTTTTTTAAACGATGAGTATTCAAGAAGACTTGGTCACACTGGAAAAGCTAGAATAAACTTCTATAGAATCACATGATCCATGCAGGATAAACCATATATTTACATTGTCTTTGAAGATTAATCAAAACCAAAATGGTTAGTGAATGATCTAATGATCCCCCAAAATGATATTCATTGAGATAAATGTGCACTAATCTTAATTTCTAAAATTAAACCAACAATACCCCAAAGTTAAATAGATACCATTCAATAACCAATTGTCCTTAAAATACTTTAATATAATCCAAACTAATATTGAAACCCAAAACATAGAAGAATTTGATTATGTAGTCTCCCATGTTACATTGTATCTCCAAATGACATCAAATACTCTTAAAGTCACATACTTAAAAGTAATTAACATCATCACATATTCTCTGTTATAGGTTAATCATTTCCATAAATAACCCAAATCACTATAAATCAACAATAAAAATGTAGATAAAAATCCACCATTACTCTACAAATGAAACCTCATTGTATTCTATTTTCCTTGGGCATATAGTGTTCCTAACCAAACGAACATCTTCCAAAATAACATTTATCACTTAATCACCAAATCATTTTCCTATACCAAGGGTATTCATTTAATAAGACATAAGAACCCAAATCATCTTATTATTGATCAATAAAATCATTTAACACAAAAAACAAAAAATAGTCATACTAACCAGGGACTTCACGTAGTCCAGTGGTAGGCGATAAATCCCAATCGCACTTTGGTTGTGGGTTCGATTCCCACAGCTTTGTCCGACGCGACGGGTTGTCACACGGTCTACGTGTTGTCCTTTTTCAAAAACTATAATTTATAATATTGCAAAAATGAGATAAATTCCTCAAAATACTATAACATAAATTTAACCACAAATGTTATATCATTCCTTGCATTTTCATCCAAAATTATAATAACTTATCATTTTCTAAAACCCCACTGATCATATAAAACCAAATGGTTTTTTATACCTATATCCACAAGAGAAGAGACAATTCTTCCTCAAATATCATCTTCACATGACAAACTGCGGGGTTACAAATACACGAGAAAATTATTTCAAAGTAAACCCACCAACAAGGAGTGCTAATTTTTCTCCAACCATTTATTTCCACATAACATCTTCTTTGACCAAGAAAATATCCTATAGAATAGGACATTCACTCGGGTAATGGCCAGGTCCCCTACATTTACGGCAAATGACTGTAAATGGACTCTTGGGACCATTTTTATCTTCTTCCATAGTACTCTTCATTTTTATTCGGCAATTCTTCACTTTATGTCCTTCCTTCCCGCACGTAAAACATTTCGTTGTCCCATTGAGACACTTTCCTGGGTGTCTCTTTCCACATTTCCTGCATGATGAAAATTGAGGTTTCTTTTCTCCATGGTCTCCATTGCTGGAGATCTTATCATTTATCACCTTTCTCTTCCTTGTTGAGTCTGGGAGTTGGTTAATATATATGTTGTTGATCAAATTTTTGGAAAACTGATTTGGCATAAAGACGATATCTTTTACGCCTATCAACATTCCATTTTGTTGCTCATCGCCACCATCGTTCCCACCTTGTACATCATTCTCAAAGTCACTATGACTTCCTTGGAATCCAGCCATTGACTAAAACCAGAAAGCATTGTGTGAGTAATAGTAGTCGTAAAATCATTTAGAGATTAAAATGTCACCATATTCTCAATTTGAAACATATTAGGATTAACCAAGGTCATTTACTCTCATCTTATGTATATATTACTTAAATCGGTTTGTAAAGAAAATGTAAATTATCCTAAGCATATCCCCCGGGAGTGTTGTAACCAAGAGTGCAGCAAGGCCCGTTGTCGTGCACCAGTTCCCGTTCGAGTCTAGCTCAAAGCGGTGTTTTCGGGTTTTACCCCTAGGTACATCTGTGCCAGAGCCGCCTCTACCTGCTCGTATCCAGACAGGGATGTATTTCTCGGAAAACTCACAAAATCCCTACAATACCAAAATTCTAGGAAGTTCTTTTATACTAATCCTCAAAGTTCATCTTAGGTCTACGTGATCTAATCAGAGTTTATCTAAATCTAGCTACCAAGGTTTGTACTAAACTTCCTCTGATACCAACTGTAACGCCCCAACCCTAGTTACCCAGAGTCGGTGCATTATTACATAACATTGGAATGATCATGAGAAAGATCAAGTCTCGAAAGACCGATTAGTTTAGTATCCTTGGAATAACTAGATACATCCATAAATTTTTACATTACATCATAACAAAAAAAAAAAAATCTTGTCTTCATATCCCCTCATACTATCCCTGCAGGTCATTCATAAATTACTTCTTCATAATCCTGGAAAAAATAAAACATTAAAAGGGGTGAGCTCAGATGCTCAGTAAGGATAACATTATAGCAGAAGCTTTCATAAATAAGCATAAACACTTAAGGCAATTTATAATTAAAACAAAAGCCTTTTAAACTTGCACTTCAGCATAAAATGGCAAAGATAAAATGAAATAATGCCATTTACTTACTCACATGGATATTCTACTAGTCGAATGATCACATGCAATATCAATAACCACTTTCATAATGATGGAATGCATAATGCCAGACTATCATAACCATATAGCCAAGGCCTCGTGCCAAGACTACAAATAAGATTTTTCCAAGGCCTTGTGCCAAGACACTAGATTGTCTCATGAGACCTACCGATGCATCGAGGAGCTATAGCGGGCTCCACCCGTCACTTATTAAGTCCAATGCATTCCTCATATGAATAGGTTTAAGCATAAAATAAACATTCGTATTAAAACTAGCATACGAAATGTCAATACTTTAACCACAAACCATGAATGGTATAAAAATAGAACATCCACAGTCAAACATAAATCATTTGATACAATATGAAAGATTGTATTGTATCACATTAACCTCAATCATGAATAATGAAGGATGTTGACATAGATGAAAATAATCATCATAACTATTTGAGAGAAATATCCCCCTTTTCTTGAAAACTTTTAAAAGTCACACTATTTGTCAAGAAGACATTCAAAAATAGATTTTTGAATCAAAGTGTCCCATACCACTTTGAAACTTTTAAAAGGATTTTTAAATTTAAAACTTTAATGTCCATAAAAATAAATCCTTAAAACCATTTTTAAAATATGGACATTAATGAGCATGATTTAGAAGAATAATTCTTTAAAACATTTTAAAATGGTATTTTGGTTAGAGTTTCTAACCAAAAGAGAGACACTTGAATACAAATAATTGAGGTAATCAAAACATTGTAATATCATGAGAATAAAGGAATTCATGATATACTATTTCAAAGTACATTATATACACCACATAAAAGTGATTCGGTGTATATCATCAAAGAAGTCTCAATGGAATGTAAATTGAGATGAAATCTCTCATAAAGGTTGTATCCTTAGGTTAAGGATAAATCAACGACATAATTATGTGTGACAAATATAAATACACTAAATATGATTGGATATTCAGTGTAAATCAATCAAAGGATATTCACACATATTCTTGTAAAAACAATACCAACGAATTGGATGTTTAACTCAACAAATGGAGAATGAGTTAAAATTACTCTTATCAAATTCATATCAATGACATGAGAATTATCAATGGAGTGATTATGTGTATCAAACATATATCCACAGGAAGGGGAGTGGAAATTATGACATAATCAAATGAATAGTGATTCCACACATAATCTTGGGGTAATATAATCAATGAAATATGCGTAAAGCCAAATGAGTGGAAATTGAAATTGAAATTCCCTTATCGATTAGGTAACTTACGAAACATACACCCATGAAAGAAGTATCATACCCTGATGATGTAAATACCCATAAATTAAAGTATAATACACAATGGATGCAATCATGGGCAGTACACATACCCCACATGCAATAATTAAGTGGTGAATAATGGAAATCTCACGAAATTAAAAGTGAGATAAGAAAATCCCTTACCATGTTAATCAACTGAGTTGTATGGCCAAAAGTTAATAACCACCAAATTATTTACAGAATAACATGAATATAAATACAATCATGATAATATATATCAAATGGCAGTACACAATACACCACTTTCAATAATTTAGTGGCGAACAATGGAAATCTCACAGAATTGAAAGTGAGATAAGAGAATCCCTTACCATGTTAATCAACTGAGTTGTATGGACAAAAGTTAATAACCACCAAATGATTTACAGAATAACATGAATATAAATACAATCATGATAATATATATCAAATGGCAGTACACAATACACCACTTTCAATAATTTAGTGGCGAACAATGGAAATCTCACGGAATTGAAAGTGAGATAAGAGAATCCCTTACTTTGTACTTTTTCCTTGGTCGATGGTAGGTTTACCTCCTGTATAATGGTGAAATAATTGTTATTGAATAATACAAGAATCATTTAATTTAATATGATATCATATATGATCTTTTAACATTGATTTGTTAATAATATCTTATAATTATCGTCATTTCGGGTGTTAACGGGTTCATTTTACTTTATATTCTTTGTTATGTGAGCCATATTCGTTATTAATGGGATGTATATTATTCATATCCAGAATGATATCAAGTCCTTAGATACTATTTTTAAATCATCAAATTATAATTATACTTGAATGGATATGATGGACAATGAATCTCATCGCGTTCGTGGAGACGGTAGTCCGTACGTACGCACGAACGCTACTTCCATTTAATTTTTATTTTAGAAGAATCGAATCCAAATGATACATAGGTATATTACTATTCCAGTAAAATATAATATTTTATATATGTTACTTAAGTTCATTAACACCATCCTTTATATGTTCCATGTGTGGTATGAACGAGTCATATCATTTTAAGGGGGCGGTAGTCCGCACTTCCTCAAATGAAATTATCGTATGTATATACAACATGAAACGAATAATGATATGAAATAAAATGGAATTACAGAAGCTTATATATAAAATATATATCATTAATATCATATTTAATTACAGTGCCATCATAATGGCCACCATGAGAGGCGGTAAGATGTATTTGAACAATCATCGTTTCGTGAGGCGTTAGTTTGCCATCCACAGAAACATTATGTTCATCATCCATTAGATGGAGTTGTGTGTATGTGTAGTATTAATACTTATTATAACAACATCCTATTATATTGTGGATACTGGTGTTGTTACAAAAGAAAGTAAATAAAAAGAGTTTGGGGGTTGGAGAAGCAAAATAAATGAAAATAATTTAAGAGAAATCGTTACCTTTAATTTAGGTAACTCACTTTGGTTGGAACCAAAGGACTTCTTGAAATGCTTTCTGCCTAAGGGGAAGCTTCAAGGAGGAGGAGAGGGATGTGGGGAGATTATTTGGGCAGGGTTTGGACGAGCCAAGTGGCTTGAGAGGTGTGAGGAATGAGTAGAAGTGGTCTCCTTTTATAAGGGAGAGGAGGGGCTCTTTAGGAAAGAGTGAAAGTATTACTTTATAATATAATTATATTCGGTTTATAATGGTCCAAAAATCATTGAGGTCGAAGATAAGATGACTCATATTCTAAATAAAATCAACCAATAAGAATTGGACAGGTTTTAGATAATATTTTAATCATTATAATCTTATTTATTTAAATGATTTATTAATGAGGTAAACATTGCATCATTATTGTGTCATTAATAATTTAAATTATTTGATGTCTAAAAATTATAAATAAAATATCATTATGTAGGAAACCTTTTTATCTTTCTAATGAATATTTATAATCGAAAATCCAACATGTATATCCCTATGTAAAAATTGTTCTTCTAAAAGATATATGCTCGTGTCATTTTTGTATTCATTTTAACTTAATTAAAATAAAGTGTCATTATCACTTACAAGTGGATCCATGGGGTCCCAAAATCGACCCAAAGATGCCCATGGTCGACCATGTATCAACCAATAGGGTTAGGACACGTTTTAGGGTAATTTAGTATTATTATAATATTATTCTTTAACCCTTATTTACCGGATTTACCCTTAACCATGGTAAATAAAATATTTACCGTAGTAATTATTCAAAATGTCTAAAAATAAAAGTTACCTATTTACACAATTTGAACATCCTGATTCCAAATATGGAATCCATTTTCCTAAATTCTAAACACAGAAGTGGCAGAAATTAATTTAAAATTAATTCCCGCTGTCAAAACAAAAAGCGTGTTTTTAAGAGATAATAACTATCAAAAGATTGACACTTGTTTATGTTCGGTTTAATTGTAAAATTATGTCCAATGATCAAAATTATATTAAATGGTAAAAATATATTCTAAATATACTTTAAAACTACTAAAATTCATAATTTATCACTATTAATTATTTTGATTAAAAAAGTTGTTTTTAATTAAAATTTAGTAATTTTCACTATTCATCAAAATATAAAAGTTATCCGAAAAGTACCAAAATTTCACCCTAGGCTAATTTTGATATTCTGAATCCAAAAATGAAGTCCATTTTAAAATATAAAATATATATAATTTCGAAAATTAGGTATTACTATTCATGACGGCTAGTTTGATTGGTTGTGGTGTGTGTTAAAACTCAAGGTTGCGTACAACACACGCTACTGTATTATTCAAAGAAAGCGTACCGTGGAAGCTTGGGATGTTTCATTTTAAATTTTGATGTCCCCATTTAGTCAAAAAGTTTAAAATATTGTATTTAAAAAGGGTTCACTATTAAAAGTTGATAAAAGTGCAATACTGAAAATGAATTTGTTCTTGCATTATATCTAAGAAACTCATAATATGGATTCTAAAATTATAAGGATTATATAAAGTTTAAAATTTATATAATACTATTCATAACCTCTTTTGAATGGCTTTTTTTGTAAGTCATGGTGTGATTGAACTCAGTGTTGCGTGTAGTGCAAGTTATTGAATTATTTTGAAGAAATAACAGACTATGAAATCTTGGGGTGTTACATTCTCCCCTCCTTCAATAAATTGCATCCTCGCAATTTGAAATTGTTCTTCGAAAATAAAAGGTTGAAAATAGAAAATATATTTGTGGGAAAACCCACATCGGAAATTGGTTTACTAAAATTTAGTCTTAATATGAGGAAAAGAGAAATGAAAGGGTCACCACCAAATTATGATCTCGATTAGGAGAACATTGGTGGCAATTAGAGACATATAATTGGAGGAAAAACGTAAATATTTATAGGTAGTGGTTGAGGTCATCAATCACAAACAAGTATAAAATTGAGGTCCTTAAACTCATCAATCTATGATGATTTGAAGTACCATCGGTTCAACAAAATATAGGGTATTGGGATCACACATTTTTGACATTTCAAAATATCTTAGTTGAAATCTCACATAGAAAAATGAATTAATGAGGCCTGTATTTAAAATAAAGAGTGGAAAGTATGAAGATTACCGAAAATAACACATACTAGGGTTCCATGTAGGAAAATATGGATATGGAGGAGAAATCTAACCATCAATTATCTGATGGAGAGTGGTAGAGAACATGGCTATGAAAAGGCCAACAATCCCAAAGCCATAAATTAGTGATGATTTAAGGTACCATCTAGGACAAAATTTTTTTTAAAGTTACATTACATAAGGAAGAGGAATTCATTTATGATATTGACTAAGAACATTATGAGATATACTTAAATTTTAAGTAGATTTTCATTCTTTAATAAATTTCCACCACTAACTCAATTTGTTTTAAACGATGAGTATTCAAGAAGACTTGGTCACACTGGAAAAGCTAGAATAAACTTCTATAGAATCACATGATCCATGCAGGATAAACCATATATTTACATTGTCTTTGAAGATTAATCAAAACCAAAATGGTTAGTGAATGATTTAATGATCCCCCAAAAGGATATTCATTGAGATAAATGTGCACTAATCTTAATTTCTAAAATTAAACCAACAATACCCCAAAGTTAAATAGATACCATTCAATAACCAATTGTCCTTAAAATCCTTTAATATAATCCAAACTAATATTGAAACCCAAAACATAGAAGAATTTGATTATGTAGTCTCCCATGTTACATTGTATCTCCAAATGACATCAAATACTCTTAAAGTCACATACTTAAAAGTAATTAACATCATCACATATTCTCTGTTATAGGTTAATCATTTCCATAAATAACCCAAATCACTAAAATCAACAATAAAAATGTAGATAAAAATCCACCATTACTCTACAAATGAAACCTCATTGTATTCTATTTTCCTTGGGCATATAGTGTTCCTAACCAAACGAACATCTTCCAAAATAACATTTATCACTTAATCACCAAATCATTTTCCTATACCAAGGGTATTCATTTAATAAGACATAAGAACCCAAATCATCTTATTATTGATCAATAAAATCATTTAACACAAAAAACAAAAAATAGTCATACTAACCAGGGACTTCACGTAGTCCAGTGGTAGGCGATAAATCCCAATCGCACTTTGGTTGTGGGTTCGATTCCCACAGCTTTGTCCGACGCGACGGGTTGTCACACGGTCTACGTGTTGTCCTTTTTCAAAAACTATAATTTATAATATTGCAAAAATGAGATAAATTCCTCAAAATACTATAACATAAATTTAACCACAAATGTTATATCATTCCTTGCATTTTCATCCAAAATTATAATAACTTATCATTTTCTCAAACCCCAATGATCATATAAAACCAAATGGTTTTTTATACCTATACCCACAAGAGAAGAGACAATTCTTCCTCAAATATCATCTTCACATGACAAACTGCGGGGTTACAAATACACGAGAAAATTATTCCAAAGTAAACCCATCAACAAGGAGTGCTAATTTTTCTCCAACCATTTATTTCCACATAACATCTTCTTTGACCAAGAAAATATCCTATAGAATAGGACATTCACTCGGGTAATGGCTAGGTCCCCTACATTTACGGCAAATGACTGTAAATGGACTCTTGGGACCATTTTTATCTTCTTCCATAGTACTCTTCATTTTTCTTCGGCAATTCTTCACTTTATGTCCTTCCTTCCCGCACGTAAAACATTTCGTTGTCCCATTGAGACACTTTCCTGGGTGTCTCTTTCCACATTTCCTGCATGATGAAAATTGAGGTTTCTTTTCTCCATGGTCTCCATTGCTGGAGATCTTATCATTTATCACCTTTCTCTTCCTTGTTGAGTCTGGGAGTTGGTTAATATATATGTTGTTGATCATATTTTTGGAAAACTGATTTGGCATAAAGACGATATCTTTTACGCCTATCAACATTCCATTTTGTTGCTCATCGCCACCATCGTTCCCACCTTGTACATCATTCTCAAAGTCACTATGACTTCCTTGGAATCCAGCCATTGACTAAAACCAGAAAGCATTGTGTGAGTAATAGTAGTCGTAAAATCATTTAGAGATTAAAATGTCACCATATTCTCAATTTGAAACATATTAGGATTAACCAAGGTCATTTACTCTCATCTTATGTATATATTACTTAAATCAGTTTGTAAAGAAAATGTAAATTATCCTAAGCATATCCCCCGGGAGTGTCGTAACCAAGAGTGCAGCAAGGCCCGTTGTCGTGCACCAGTTCCCGTTCGAGTCTAGCTCAAAGCGGTGTTTTCGGGTTTTACCCCTAGGTACATCTGTGCCAGAGCCGCCTCTACCTGCTCGTATACAGACAGGGATGTATTGCTCGGAAAACTCACAAAATCCCTACAATACCAAAATTCTAGGAAGTTCTTTTATACTAATCCTCAAAGTTCATCTTAGGTCAACGTGCTCTAATCAGAGTTTATCTAAATCTAGCTACCAAGGTTTGTACTAAACTTCCTCTGATACCAACTGTAACGCCCCGACCCTAGTTACCCAGAGTCGGTGCATTATTACATAACATTGGCATGATCATGAGAAAGATCAAGTCTCGAAAGACCGATTAGTTTAGTATCCTTGGAATAACTAGATACATCCAAATTTTTTTACATTACATCATAACAAAAAAAAAACATCTTGTCTTCATATCCTTTCATACTATCCCTGCAGGTCATTCATAAATTACTTCTTCATAATCCTGGGAAAAATAAAACATTAAAAGGTGTGAGCTCGGATGCTCAGTAAGGATAACATTATAGCATAAGCTTTCATAAATAAGCATAAACACTTAAGGCAATTTATAATTAAAACAAAAGCCTTTTAAACTTGCACTTCAGCATAAAATGGAAAAGGTAAAATGAAATAATGCCATTTACTTACTCACATGGATATTCTACTAGTCGAATGATCACATGCAATATCAATAACCACTTTCATAATGATGGAATGCATAATGCCAGACTATCATAACCACATAGCCAAGGCCTCGTGCCAAGACTACAAATAAGATTTTGCCAAGGCCTTGTGCCAAGACACTAGATTGTCTCATGAGACCTACCGATGCATCGAGGAGCTATAGCGGGCTCCACCCGTCACTTATTAAGTCCAATGCATTCCTCATATGAATAGTTTTAAGCATAAAATAAACATTCGTATTAAAACTAGCATACGAAATGTCAATACTTTAACCACAAACCATGAATGGTATAAAAATAGAACATCCACAGTCAAACATAAATCATTTGATACAATATGAAAGATTGTATTGTATCACATTAACCTCAATCATGAATAATGAAGGATGTTGACATAGATGAAAATAATCATCATAACTATTTGAGAGAAATATCCCCCTTTTCTTGAAAACTTTTAAAAGTCACACTATTTGTCAAGAAGACATTCAAAAATAGATTTTTGAATCAAAGTGTCCCATACCACTTTGAAACTTTTAAAAGGATTTTTAAATTTAAAACTTTAATGTCCATAAAAATAAATCCTTAAAACCATTTTTAAAATATGGACATTAATGAGCATGATTTAGAAGAATAATTCTTTAAAACATTTTAAAATGGTATTTTGGTTAGAGTTTCTAACCAAAAGAGAGACACTTGAATACAAATAATTGAGGTAATCAAAACATTGTAATATCATGAGAATAAAGGAATTCATGATATACTATTTCAAATTACATTATATACACCACATAAAAGTGATTCGGTGTATATCATCAAAGAAGTCTCAATGGAATGTAAATTGAGATGAAATCTCTCATAAAGGTTGTATCCTTAGGTTAAGGATAAATCAACGACATAATTATGTGTGACAAATATAAATACACTAAATATGATTGGATATTCAGTGTAAATCAATCAAAGGATATTCACACATATTCTTGTAAAAACAATACCAACGAATTGGATGTTTAACTCAACAAATGGAGAATGAGTTAAAATTACTCTTATCAAATTCATATCAATGACATGAGAATTATCAATGGAGTGATTATGTGTATCAAACTTATATCCACAGGAAGGGGAGTGGAAATTATGACATAATCAAATGAATAGTGATTCCACACATAATCTTGGGGTAATATAATCAATGAAATATGCGTAAAGCCAAATGAGTGGAAATTGAAATTGAAATTCCCTTATCGATTAGGTAACTTACGAAACATACACCCATGAAAGAAGTATCATACCCTGATGATGTAAATACCCATAAATTAAAGTATAATACACAATGGATGCAATCATGGGAAGTACACATACCCCACATGCAATAATTAAGTGGTGAGTAATGGAAATCTCACGAAATTAAAAGTGACATAAGAAAATCCCTTACCATGTTAATCAACTGAGTTGTATGGCCAAAAGTTAATAACCACCAAATGATTTACAGAATAACATGAATATAAATACAATCATGATAATATATATCAAATGGCAGTACACAATACACCACTTTCAATAATTTAGTGGCGAACAATGGAAATCTCACGGAATTGAAAGTGAGATAAGAGAATCCCTTACCATGTTAATCAACTGAGTTGTATGGAAAAAAGTTAATAACCACCAAATGATTTATAGAATAAAATGAATATAAATACAATCATGATAATATATATCAAATGGCAGTACACAATACACCAATTTCAATAATTTAGTGGCGAACAATGGAAATCTCACGGAATTGAAAGTGAGATAAGAGAATCCCTTACTTTGTACTTTTTCCTTGGTCGATGGTAGGTTTACCTCCTGTATAATGGTGAAATAATTGTTATTGAATAATACAAGAATCATTTAATTTAATATGATATCATATATGATCTTTTAACATTGATTTGTTAACAATATCTTAGAATTATCGTCATTTCGGGTGTTAACGGGTTCATTTTACTTTATATTCTTTGTTATGTGAGCCATATTAGTTATTAATGGGATGTATATTATTCATATCCAGAATTATATCAAGTCCTTAGATACTATTTTTAAATCATCAAATTATAATTATACTTGAATGGATATGATGGACAATGAATCTCATCGCGTTCGTGGAGACGGTAGTCCGTACGTACGCACGAACGCTACTTCCATTTAATTTTTATTTTAAAAGAATCGAATCCAAATGATACATAGGTATATTACTATTCCAGTAAAATATAATATTTTATATATGTTACTTAAGTTCATTAACACCATCCTTTATACGTTCCATGTGTGGTATGAACGAGTCATATCATTTTAAGGGGGCGATAGTCCGCACTTCCTCAAATGAAATTATCGTATGTATATACAACATGAAACGAATAATGATATGAAATAAAATGGAATTATAGAAGCTTATATATAAAATATATATCATTAATATCATATTTAATTACAGTGCCATCATAATGGCCACCATGAGAGGCGGTAAGATGTATTTGAACAATCATCGTTTCGTGAGGCGTTAGTTTGCCATCCACAGAAACATTATGTTCATCATCCATTAGATGGAGTTGTGTGTATGTGTAGTTTTAATCCTTCTTATAACAACATCCTAGTATATTGTGGATACTGGTGTTGTTACAAAAGAAAGTAAATAAAAAGAGTTTGGGGGTTGGAGAAGCAAAATAAATGAAAATAATTTAAGAGAAATCGTTACCTTTAATTTAGGTAACTCACTTTGGTTGGAACCAAAGGAATTCTTGAAATGATTTCTACCTAAGGGGAAGATTCAAGGAGGAGTAGAGGGATGTGGGGAGCTTATTTGGGCAGGGTTTGGACGAGCCAAGTGGCTTGAGAGGTGTGAGGAATGAGTAGAAGTGGTCTCCTTTTATAAGGGAGAGGAGGGGCTCTTTAGGAAAGAGTGAAAGTATTACTTTATAATATAATTATATTCGGTTTATAATGGTCCAAAAATCGTTGAAATCGAAGATAAGATGACTCATATTCTATATAACATCAACCAATAATAATTGGACAGGTTTTAGATAATATTTTAATCATTATAATCTTATTTATTTAAATGATTTATTAATGAGGTAAACATTGCATCATTATTGTGTCATTAATAATTTAAATTATTTGATGTCTAAAAATTATAAATAAAATATCATTATGTAGGAAATCGTTTTAGATTTCTAATGAATATTTATAATCGAAAATCCAACATGTATAACCCTATGTAAAAATTGTTCTTCTGAAAGATATATGCTTGTGTCATTTTTGTATTCATTTTAACTTAATTAAAATAAAGTGTCATTATCACTTACAAGTGGATCCATGGGGTCCCAAAATCGACCCAAAGATGCCCATGGTCGACCATGTATCAACAAATAGGGTTAGGACACGTTTTAGGGTAATTTAGTATTATTATAATATTATTTTTTAACCCTTATTTACCGGATTTACCCTTAACCATGGTAAATAAAATATTTACCGCAGTAATTATTCAAAATGTCTAAAAATAAAAGTTACCTATTTACACAATTTGAACATCCTGATTCCAAATATGGAATCCATTTTCCTAAATTCTAAACACAGAAGTGGCAGAAATTAATTTAAAATTAATTCCCGCTGTCAAAACAAAAAGCGTGTTTTTAAGAGATAATAACTATCAAAAGATTGACACTTGTTTATGTTCGGTTTAATTGTAAAATTATGTCCAATGATCAAAATTATATTAAATGGTAAAAATATATTCTAAATATACTTTAAAACTAAAAAAATTCACAATTTATCACTATTAATTATTTTGATTAAAAAAGTTGTTTTTAATTAAAATTTAGTAATTTTCACTATTCATCAAAATATAAAAGTTATCCGAAAAGTACCAAAATTTCACCCTAGGCTAATTTCGATATTCTGAATCCAAAAATGAAGTCCATTTTAAAATATAAAATATATATAATTTCGAAAAGTAGGTATTACTATTCATGACGGCTAGTTTGATTGGTTGTGGTGTGTGTTAAAACTCAAGGTTGCGTACAACACACGCTACTGTATTATTCAAAGAAAGCGTACCGTGGAAGCTTGGGATGTTTCATTTTAAATTTTGATGTCCCCATTTAGTCAAAAAGTTTAAAATATTGTATTTAAAAAGGGTTCACTATTAAAAGTTGATAAAAGTGCAATACTGAAAATGAATTTGTTCTTGCATTATATCTAAGAAACTCATAATATGGATTCTAAAATTATAAGGATTATATAAAGTTTAAAATTTATATAATACTATTCATAACCTCTTTTGAATGGCTTTTTTTGTAAGTCATGGTGTGATTGAACTCAGTGTTGCGTGTAGTGCAAGTTATTGAATTATTTTGAAGAAATAACACACTATGAAATCTTGGGGTGTTACATTCTCCCCTCCTTCAATAAATTGCATCCTCGCAATTTGAAATTGTTCTTCGAAAATAAAAGGTTGAAAATAGAAAATATATTTGTGGGAAAACCCACATCGGAAATTGGTTTACTAAAATTTAGTCTTAATATGAGGAAAAGAGAAATGAAAGGGTCACCACCAAATTATGATCTCGATTAGGAGAACATTGGTGGAAATTAGAGACATATAATTGGATGAAAAACGTAAATATTTATAGGTAGTGGTTGAGGTCATCAATCACAAACAAGTATAAAATTGAGGTCCTTAAACTCATCAATCTATGATGATTTGAAGTACCATCGGTTCAACAAAATATAGGGTATTGGGATCACACATTTTTGACATTTCAAAATATCTTAGTTGAAATCTCACATAGAAAAATGAATTAATGAGGCCTCTATTTAAAATAAAGAGTGGAAAGTATGAAGATTACCGAAAATAACACATACTAGGGTTCCATGTAGGAAAATATGGATATGGAGGAGAAATCTAACCATCAATTATCTGATGGAGAGTGGTAGAGAACATGGCTATGAAAAGGCCAACAATCCCAAAGCCATAAATTAGTGATGATTTAAGGTACCATCTAGGAAAACATTTTTTTTAAAGTTACATTACATAAGGAAGAGGAATTCATTTATGATATTGACTAAGAACATTATGAGATATACTTAAATTTTAAGTAGATTTTCATTCTTTAATAAATTTCCACCACTAACTCAATTTTTTTTAAACGATGAGTATTCAAGAAGACTTGGTCACACTGGAAAAGCTAGAATAAACTTCTATAGAATCACATGATCCATGCAGGATAAACCATATATTTACATTGTCTTTGAAGATTAATCAAAACCAAAATGGTTAGTGAATGATCTAATGATCCCCCAAAAGGATATTCATTGAGATAAATGTGCACTAATCTTAATTTCTAAAATTAAACCAACAATACCCCAAAGTTAAATAGATACCATTCAATAACCAATTGTCCTTAAAATCCTTTAATATAATCCAAACTAATATTGAAACCCAAAACATAGAAGAATTTGATTATGTAGTCTCCCATGTTACATTGTATCTCCAAATGACATCAAATACTCTTAAAGTCACATACTTAAAAGTAATTAACATCATCACATATTCTCTGTTATAGGTTAATCATTTCCATAAATAACCCAAATCACTATAAATCAACAATAAAAATGTAGATAAAAATCCACCATTACTCTACAAATGAAACCTCATTGTATTCTATTTTCCTTGGGCATATAGTGTTCCTAACCAAACGAACATCTTCCAAAATAACATTTATCACTTAATCACCAAATCATTTTCCTATACCAAGGGTATTCATTTAATAAGACATAAGAACCCAAATCATCTTATTATTGATCAATAAAATCATTTAACACAAAAAAAAAAAATAGTCATACTAACCAGGGACTTCACGTAGTCCAGTGGTAGGCGATAAATCCCAATCGCACTTTGGTTGTGGGTTCGATTCCCACAGCTTTGTCCGACGCGACGGGTTGTCACACAGTCTACGTGTTGTCCTTTTTCAAAAACTATAATTTATAATATTGCAAAAATGAGATAAATTCCTCAAAATACTATAACATAAATTTAACCACAAATGTTATATCATTCCTTGCATTTTCATCCAAAATTATAATAACTTATAATTTTCTCAAACCCCAATGATCATATAAAACCAAATGGTTTTTTATAACTATATCCACAAGAGAAGAGACAATTCTTCCTCAAATATCATCTTCACATGACAAACTGCGGGGTTACAAATACACGAGAAAATTATTCCAAAGTAAACCCATCAACAAGGAGTGCTAATTTTTCTCCAACCATTTATTTCCATATAACATCTTCTTTGACCAAGAAAATATCCTATAGAATAGGACATTCACTCGGGTAATGGCCAGGTCCCCTACATTTACGGCAAATGACTGTAAATGGACTCTTGGGACCATTTTTATCTTCTTCCATAGTACTCTTCATTTTTCTTCGGCAATTCTTCACTTTATGTCCTTCCTTCCCGCACGTAAAACATTTCGTTGTCCCATTGAGACACTTTCCTGGGTTTCTCTTTCCACATTTCCTGCATGATGAAAATTAAGGTTTCTTTTCTCCATGGTCTCCATTGCTGGAGATCTTATCATTTATCACCTTTCTCTTCCTTGTTGAGTCTGGGAGTTGGTTAATATATATGTTGTTGATCATATTTTTGGAAAACTGATTTGGCATAAAGACGATATCTTTTACGCCTATCAACATTCCATTTTGTCGCTCATCGCCACCATCGTTCCCACCTTGTACATCATTCTCAAAGTCACTATGACTTCCTTGGAATCCAGCCATTGACTAAAACCAGAAAGCATTGTGTGAGTAATAGTAGTCGTAAAATCATTTAGAGATTAAAATGTCACCATATTCTCAATTTGAAACATATTAGGATTAACCAAGGTCATTTACTCTCATCTTATGTATATATTACTTAAATCGGTTTGTAAAGAAAATGTAAATTATCCTAAGCATATCCCCCGGGAGTGTCGTAACCAAGAGTGCAGCAAGGCCCGTTGTCGTGCACCAGTTCCCGTTCGAGTCTAGATCAAAGCGGTGTTTTCGGGTTTTACCCCTAGGTACATCTGTGCCAGAGCCGCCTCTACCTGCTCGTATCCAGACAGGGATGTATTGCTCGGAAAACTCACAAAATCCCTACAATACCAAAATTCTAGGAAGTTCTTTTATACTAATCCTCAAAGTTCATCTTAGGTCTACGTGCTCTAATCAGAGTTTATCTAAATCTAGCTACCAAGGTTTGTACTAAACTTCCTCTGATACCAACTGTAACGCCCCGACCCTAGTTACCCAGAGTCGGTGCATTATTACATAACATTGGCATGATCATGAGAAAGATCAAGTCTCGAAAGACCGATTAGTTTAGTATCCTTGGAATAACTAGATACATCCATAAATTTTTACATTACATCATAACAAAAAAAAACATCTTGTCTTCATATCCCCTCATACTATCCCTGCAGGTCATTCATCAATTACTTCTTCATAATCCTGGGAAAAATAAAACATTAAAAGGGGTGAGCTCAGATGCTCAGTAAGGATAACATTATAGCAGAAGCTTTCATAAATAAGCATAAACACTTAAGGCAATTTATAATTAAAACAAAAGCCTTTTAAACTTGCACTTCAGCATAAAATGGAAAAGGTAAAATGAAATAATGCCATTTACTTACTCACATGGATATTCTACTAGTCGAATGATCACATGCAATATCAATAACCACTTTCATAATGATGGAATGCATAATGCCAGACTATCATAACCACATAGCCAAGGCCTCGTGCCAAGACTACAAATAAGATTTTGCCAAGGCCTTGTGCCAAGACACTAGATTGTCTCATGAGACCTACCGATGCATCGAGGAGCTATAGCGGGCTCCACCCGTCACTTATTAAGTCCAATTCATTCCTCATATGAATAGGTTTAAGCATAAAATAAACATTCGTATTAAAACTAGCATACGAAATGTCAATACTTTAACCACAAACCATGAATGGTATAAAAATAGAACATCCACAGTCAAACATAAATCATTTGATACAATATGAAAGATTGTATTGTATCACATTAACCTCAATCATGAATAATGAAGGATGTTGACATAGATGAAAATAATCATCATAACTATTTGAGAGAAATATCCCCCTTTTCTTGAAAACTTTTAAAAGTCACACTATTTGTCAAGAAGACATTCAAAAATAGATTTTTGAATCAAAGTGTCCCATACCAATTTGAAACTTTTAAAAGGATTTTTAAATTTAAAACTTTAATGTCCATAAAAATAAATCCTTAAAACCATTTTTAAAATATGGACATTAATGAGCATGATTTAGAAGAATAATTCTTTAAAACATTTTAAAATGGTATTTTGGTTAGAGTTTCTAACCAAAAGAGAGACACTTGAATACAAATAATTGAGGTAATCAAAACATTGTAATATCATGAGAATAAAGGAATTCATGATATACTATGTCAAAGTACATTATATACACCACATAAAAGTGATTCGGTGTATATCATCAAAGAAGTCTCAATGGAATGTAAATTGAGATGAAATCTCTCATAAAGGTTGTATCCTTAGGTTAAGGATAAATCAACGACATAATTATGTGTGAAAAATATAAATACACTAAATATGATTGGATATTCAGTGTAAATCAATCAAAGGATATTCACACATATTCTTGTAAAAACAATACCAACGAATTGGATGTTTAACTCAACAAATGGAGAATGAGTTAAAATTACTCTTATCAAATTCATATCAATGACATGAGAATTATCAATGGAGTGATTATGTGTATCAAACTTATATCCACAGGAAGGGGAGTGGAAATTATGACATAATCAAATGAATAGTGATTCCACACATAATCTTGGGGTAATATAATCAATGAAATATGCGTAAAGCCAAATGAGTGGAAATTGAAATTCAAATTCCCTTATCGATTAGGTAACTTACGAAACATACACCCATGAAAGAAGTATCATACCCTGATGATGTAAATACCCATAAATTAAAGTATAATACACAATGGATGCAATCATGGGCAGTACACATACCCCACATGCAATAATTAAGTGGTGAATAATGGAAATCTCACGAAATTAAAAGTGAGATAAGAAAATCCCTTACCATGTTAATCAACTGAGTTGTATGGCCAAAAGTTAATAACCACCAAATGATTTACAGAATAAAATGAATATAAATACAATCATGATAATATATATCAAATGGCAGTACACAATACACCACTTTCAATAATTTAGTGGCGAACAATGGAAATCTCACGGAATTGAAAGTGAGATAAGAGAATCCCTTACCATGTTAATCAACTGAGTTGTATGGAAAAAAGTTAATAACCAACAAATGATTTACAGAATAACATGAATATAAATACAATCATGATAATATATATCAAATGGCAGTACACAATACACCACTTTCAATAATTTAGTGGCGAACAATGGAAATCTCACGGAATTGAAAGTGAGATAAGAGAATCCCTTACTTTGTACTTTTTCCTTGGTCGATGGTAGGTTTACCTCCTGTATAATGGTGAAATAATTTTTATTGAATAATACAAGAATCATTTAATTTAATATGATATCATATATGATCTTTTAACATTGATTTGTTAATAATATCTTAGAATTATCGTCATTTCGGGTGTTAACGGGTTCATTTTACTTTATATTCTTTGTTATGTGAGCCATATTAGTTATTAATGGGATGTATATTATTCATATCCAGAATGATATCAAGTCCTTAGATACTATTTTTAAATCATAAAATTATAATTATACTTGAATGGATATGATGGACAATGAACCTCATCGCGTTCGTGGAGACGGTAGTCCGTACGTACGCACGAACGCTACTTCCATTTAATTTTTATTTTAAAAGAATCGAATCCAAATGATACATAGGTATATTACTATTCCAGTAAAATATAATATTTTATATATGTTACTTAAGTTCATTAACACCATCCTTTATACGTTCCATGTGTGGTATGAACGAGTCATATCATTTTAAGGGGGCGGTAGTCCGCACTTCCTCAAATGAAATTATCGTATGTATATACAACATGAAACGAATAATGATATGAAATAAAATGGAATTATAGAAGCTTATATATAAAATATATATCATTAATATCATATTTAATTACAGTTCCATCATAATGGCCACCATGAGAGGCGGTAAGATGTATTTGAACAATCATCGTTTCGTGAGGCGTTAGTTTGCCATCCACAGAAACATTATGTTCATCATCCATTAGATGGAGTTGTGTGTATGTGTAGTTTTAATCCTTCTTATAACAACATCCTAGTATATTTTGGATACTGGTTTTGTTACAAAAGAAAGCAAATAAAAAGATTTTGGGGGTTGGAGAAGCAAAATAAATGAAAATAATTTAAGAGAAATCGTTACCTTTAATTTAGGTAACTCACTTTGGTTGGAACCAAAGGACTTCTTGAAATGCTTTCTGCCTAAGGGGAAGATTCAAGGAGGAGGAGAGGGATGTGGGGAGCTTATTTGGGCAGGGTTTGGACGAGCCAAGTTGCTTGAGAGGTGTGAGGAATGAGTAGAAGTGGTCTCCTTTTATAAGGGAGAGGAGGGGCTCTTTAGGAAAGAGTGAAAGTATTACTTTATAATATAATTATTTTCGGTTTATAATGGTCCAAAAATCATTGAGGTCGAAGATAAGATGACTCATATTCTAAATAACATCAACCAATAAGAATTGGACAGGTTTTAGATAATATTTTAATCATTATAATCTTATTTATTTAAATGATTTATTAATGAGGTAAACATTGCATCATTATTGTGTCATTAATAATTTAAATTATTTGATGTCTAAAAATTATAAATAAAATATCATTATGTAGGAAATATTTTTAGATTTCTAATGAATATTTATTATCGAAAATCAAACATGTATAACCCTATGTAAAAATTGTTCTTCTAAAAGATATATGCTTGTGTCATTTTTGTATTCATTTTAACTTAATTAAAATAAAGTGTCATTATCACTTACAAGTGGATCCATGAGGTCTCAAAATCGACCCAAAGATGCCCATGGTCGGCCATGTATAAACCAATAGGGTTAGGACACGTTTTAGGGTAATTTAGTATTATTATAATATTATTTTTTAACCCTTATTTACCGGATTTACCCTTAACCATGGTAAATAAAATATTTACCGCAGTAATTATTCAAAATGTATAAAAATAAAAGTTTCCTATTTACACAATTTGAATATCTTGATTCCAAATATGGAATCCATTTTCCTAAATTCTAAACACAGAAGTGTCAGAAATTAATTTAAAATTAATTCTCGCTGTCAAAACAAAAAGCGTGTTTTTAAGAGATAATAACTATCAAAAGATTGACACTTGTTTATGTTCGGTTTAATTGTAAAATTATGTCCAATGATCAAAATTATATTAAATGGTAAAAATATATTCTAAATATACTTTAAAACTACTAAAATTCATAATTTATCACTATTAATTATTTTGATTAAAAAAGTTGTTTTTAATTAAAATTTAGTAATTTTCACTATTCATCAAAATATAAAAGTTATCCGAAAAGTACCAAAATTTCACCCTAGGCTAATTTCGATATTCTGAATCCAAAAATGAAGTCCATTTTAAAATATAAAATATATATAATTTCGAAAAGTAGGTATTACTATTCATGACGGCTAGTTTGATTGGTTGTGGTGTGTGTTAAAACTCAAGGTTGCGTACAACACACGCTACTGTATTATTCAAAGAAAGCGTACCGTGGAAGCTTGGGATGTTTCATTTTAAATTTTGATGTCCCCATTTAGTCAAAAAGTTTAAAATATTGTATTTAAAAAGGGTTCACTATTAAAAGTTGATAAAAGTGCAATACTGAAAATGAATTTGTTCTTGCATTATATCTAAGAAACTCATAATATGGATTCTAAAATTATAAGGATTATATAAAGTTTAAAATTTATATAATACTATTCATAACCTCTTTTGAATGGCTTTTTTTGTAAGTCATGGTGTGATTGAACTCAGTGTTGCGTGTAGTGCAAGTTATTGAATTATTTTGAAGAAATAACACACTATGAAATCTTGGGGTGTTACATTTTATAGTAATTTAGTAGAATATAATAATTATACAAGGCTTATAAGGTGTGAGGAGAAGTAGTGGTAAGTGGTGATATTTATAGTGGAGGTGAGAGGTGTTTTTTGATTATTTTATTCATTAGTTTATTTTTTTGGATAAAGACTATCAATAGTATTGATTCTTGTGACTAAATATAGTAAATAGAGAATTTGGGTTCAAAATAATGGGTGGTTACCCAATAAATACATCATCCATGACTCAATAATCCATTTATTTACTTATAATTTTAAATACCGTAAAATATCGTATTTTATTATTCACCACAAATTCAACTATTTTATAAAAATACAAAAATTCACCCCAACCATTTTTCGATGTACGTATTTTAAAAATAGACTCCATTTTATGAAAATAATTTTCTAAATATGATAAATTTGTTTTTTTAAATAAAATCATCATTTATTTTAAAAATAGCGATTTTAATATTATAACCAATTCTACGACACTTTGAAAAATTAATTATGGTCTCATAAAATTATAATTATAATGAAACAAAATATTAATTTATGAATATGTTTTACGAAAATAAATTTTTATTTAAATCATTATATTAATTATAAAATTGTAAATAATCATTTATGTTTCACAAAAATACCAACACTTAATTTATAATTTTTAAAACATTTATTTACTTATTCTATGATATAAATATTTCATATTTTCACTTATGAGATAGTTAAATTTTATTTATACTTTCATGGGTGAGGTTATTATTCTAATACCCATATTACTATTCCTAATGGTCACATTTCCATTCCAATAACTATGTTAATATTTAATAGTACATCATGGTTTTAAACTCAATGTTGCATGAAACATAAGCTGTAAAAGGTGTTAAATTTAAAAGAGACATACGATAAAATATTTTGGTGTTATATTCTCCCCTCCTTCAAAAATTTCATCATTGAAATTTCCAGAATTTCACCTCATAAAATCATTTGGGTAGTTTTTCTTCATAATTTCCTCTAGTTCCCACATCACCTCTTCAAATTTATGATTTTTATATAGTACCTTTACCATCCTAGTCGTCTAATTCCTCAAAACCTATTCTATAGTGTCCATAATTTTGATAGGCTCTTTATAGTAAGATATATTAGGTTTCAATTCTATTTCTTTATAAGTGATAACATTCATTTGGTCTGGAATGTACTTCCTTAATAAAGAGATGTGGAAAACATCATGTACTTTAGAAAATCTATGTGGCATTTCCAAATGATAATCCACAGATCCAATTCTCTCTAGAATTTCAAAAGGTCTGATATACTTGGGTCTCAATTTCCCTTTCATACCAAATCTTATGACACCCTTCCATGGAGACACTTTCAGAAATACATGATCTACCGCTTGAAACTCCAAATCCTTTATCCGACTCTTAACATAAATATTTTTCCAATTTTGTGCTTCATTGATATATGTTTGAATAGTCTTTACCTTTTTTTTTGTTTTCTCTACATGTTTTGGGCCTACAAACTTCTTTTAACCAACTTAATCCCAATAAGTTGGATTATGACATCTCTTTCCATATAATGCTTCATACGGTTCCATTTGAATACTTGAATAGAAACTATTATTTTAGGAAAATTATACCGACGATAAATAGTGATCCCACATACCTTGAAAGTCAAGTGAGCATGATCTCAACATGTATTCATATGTTTTAATAGTATTTTCAGACTTCCCGTCAATTTGAGGGTGATAATAAGTACTCAAATGAAGCTCAGTATCCAAATAATTTTGAATACTTTTCTAGAATTTTGATATAAAATGTGGATCTTGATTAGAAACAAGCTATATAGGTTCACCATGAAGTATTAAAAATTCCTTAATATAGAGTTTTGGATGGAACTCAAATGAAAAATCCTCCCTTATAGTGAGAAAATGTGTATATTTTGTTATTTGATCAACAATTATCCATATTGCATAATTCTTTATTGGAGTATTTGGTAATATAGTGACAGAATCCATAGTAATGTCATCCTCTTACATGTAGGAAGAGGTAGAGGTTTCATAATTCCTCTAGTATGTTGTCTTTCAGTCTTCACTTATTGACAAACTAAGCATCTTGATACATAATCAACTATTTCCTACTTCATATTATCCCACAAAAAATGTTCCTTCAAATATCTATACAACTTAGTACTACCAAGGTGTATAATGAAATTAAAACTATGATCATCACCCAATAATTCCATTTTTAGGTTGAGTATAGAGGGAACACAAGACTCTTCCCAAATTTCAAAATTCCATCTTCATATATGAAGTCTACTAATTTTCCAACATTCATAGATTTAATTTTCTTTTAAAAAATATCATCATCCGACTAATAACTTATTATCTTTTCCAATAAAGATGGTGTAACAACCATTTGAAATAGTAATGATGTTTCACCTTCCTTGATAATTACCACATCCAATTTTCCTAGATATATGTACATAAGATCCATGTCAATCCTAATTTTTTTCAAAACTCCATGAACCTTCCTACTCAATACATCTACTTCCTTATTTTCCTTCCCTTGGTGGTAGTGTATTAAAAAATAATAATCCCTAAGTAGATTGAGCCATCGCATTTGCCTCATGTTGAGTTCTTTATGTGAGATGATATATCTTGAACACTTATGATATATATATATATATATCTCACATATTTCACCATAGAGATAATTCCTCCATATCTTCAGATCAAATATTATAACCGCTAACTCAAGATCATGAGTTATATAGTTCTATTCATGAGTTTTTAACTACCTTAATGCATATACAATAACTCTATTATTCTCTATAAGGAAAAAACAAGTCCTTTCTTAAATGCATCACTATAAATAAAAAATACACCATTTCTCAAAGGTAGATTCAAAACCAAAGAATTAACTAATCTCATATTAAATTCTTTAAATAATTATTAACATTACTCTATCCAAATAAACTTAACCCCTTTGAGATTAATCTTGGTTAATGGGTTATCTAATAGAGAAAAATTATAAACAAAAAATCGATAGTAACCTACTAAACCAATGAAAATACATTCCTTGGTTATGTTTGTTGGTGTAAGCCAATCCTAGACTACCATTTTCTTCATTGGACCAACTGAGATTCCATACTTAGAGATAATATGGTCAAGAAAAGAAACTGTTTGAAGCCAGAATTCACACTTTCTAAATATCTCATATAATTATTTCCTCTTAAGAGTCTCCATAACAATATGCAAGTGGTTCTCATGGTCCTCATAGATTTTAGAGTACACCAAGATATCATTAATAAATACTGAAAAAAAATTATCAAGATATTCCTTGAATTCTCTATTCATTATATCCATAAAAATTGAGGGTGCATTAGTCAGTACAACTGAAATTTATGTAAACTCTTAATGTCCATACCTTTTTAGAAACACTGTCTTTGAAATATCTTACTTCTTTACATGAAACTGCTGACATCTAGAATGAAGAGTAATATTCGAATAATATTGAGCTTCATAAAGTTGGTCAAATAAGTCATCAATGTGAGGTAGTAAATACTTGTTATTTATCGTAATAACATTGATCTCCCAATAGTCAATGAAAAACCTCATATATCCATATATCTTCTTAACGAAAAGAATAGGATCTCCCCAAGGTGAAACACTAGGGCATAGAAATACCTTATCAGTAAATTCCTCTAGTTGTTCTTTAACTTTTTTAACTCCACCATGGCCATTCTATAGGGAATATTTGATATAGGTCTTTCATCAGGGATTAAATCAATAGGAAACTCAACTTCCCACCCTAGAGGATATCTAGGTAATTCCTCTATAAATACATCAATTTATTCATTTACAATAGGAACATCCTCAATTTTAAGATGAACTTTTTCATCAGTAAGTTTTATCTGCTATTCTTCTATAAGAATTTCATTTGGAAGAGCTACTGGAGGTGGACCCAGATATGACTCAGATAAATAAGTCTCCACTCTAAAGATAAGAAATTCCATATCTTCATCATGAATCATATTTTCCTTCTCTTTGTAATAAATTTTTTCATTATATTTTAAATGATACTATATACCAAGAATTATATCAAAATCAACCATAGGCATGATAATAAAATAATCCATTAGAGCACATTTATGTGTCATAATAGGAACTTCTTGACACATCTTTATTACAATAAAGTTTCCACTAGGAGTTTTGGCTGAAAAATACCTTGTTAAGATGAATTAGAAATGTCTAATTTTTGTAGAAAATTGGGAAGAAATAAAAGAATTATATGATACAGAATCAAATAAATATTTGTCTAAATTTGAGGAGATTATTAAAGTATATACCACCACATCATTAGGAACTTCAACCTAAGTTTTTGTGACAACATAATAATAGTTTTGTTCCCTTAGACTTATATAGGAAAAGTTACCTTGATATCTAGGACATTCATGTGAATAGTGTCACATATATTTACAACTGAAGTATTTGACATTTCTCACTTATTTCTTTCCCTTGAAATCATGATCATAGTGGATTTTTTATTCACACTTGTAAAAAACTATCATTCCCAATAGTCATGTTCCATGATGTTTCTTTCCATATTTATTTCAAGTTGTAAATTCTATTCTTCCACTATTCCCCTTTTACTTATTTTCTTTTACAGATTACTTATCACACCTCCTCTTATCTTGTTCTCCTTCTAAGCCATATGGCTTAGAAAATTATTTCTCTATATTAATGGAACATGATATTATATCCTAATATGATGAGAATATTTGAGATACTATTTCCATTCATAGAATTGGTTTAATACCAACAAAGAAAAAATCAGTATTTCTCCTTAGATTATGTATATAGTCCACATAATGCCTTTCTAACCTTGTAAAGTTGAATTCATACTTAGAAAAAGTTTCAACATCTTTATATATTATAATCAATAATTTTCTCTTCATATCATCTTACTATTCATGAGGGAAATATTTTTACAAGAAAAGTTCTTTAAAATACTTCAATTACAAAATTTTAATTTCTTCCTCCTCCTTTTTGTATTGAATTAATGACCACTTTTGATCTGCATATCCTAATAGATGATAAAATTACATGATAACCTTATCCCTTTAATTACTTAACAAAGCAAGAAATGTCATCTCTAAGGAACTTATCTATTTCCCAGTTAGAAATGGGTTTTTAGTACAATTTAAGGATGGAAGTTGTTGTCACATTAAGTGTTCTAACACTGTTACACCACATTGTGGATTGGGCTACCCCATTCGGGTAAGGTATTTTCTCATA
Source organism: Viscum album (assembly GCA_963277665.1). NCBI lineage: Eukaryota > Viridiplantae > Streptophyta > Magnoliopsida > Santalales > Viscaceae > Viscum > Viscum album. The sequence continues at coordinate 138,775,924 of OY728119.1, forward strand.
ACCTGATTCATTTGTCCCATTATAGTTATAATTTGTTCAGTTATAGTTGAAACTATAGCTCCAACATCATTATCTTACATAGGAGGGAAATCCCTATATGAAATATATGTATTGAGATAGTTTCCATTCCTTCCACTGGGTTCTATTTCTAAACAATGGAATACACTAGATTAGATTATGAAATTTTAAAACCAGTGAAAAAATTAAAGTGTAATTAATCTAAAAATAATAATCTTGGTTACCTTAGTAATATTTTAAAATTTAGTTATAGGGTTATATTTTCCTAATCTTAGAAACCCAGTTTCCAAATTTTCTAGTAAAATTGCTTTGATACTAACTATAATGAACCCAAACCTCGTATCCTGGAGGTGATTCCTTAATATATTACATTGGTACTAAGTACTAGAGATTACATCCCAAAGTATGGAATAGTTTAGTAGCATTGGAAAACTAGATACAAAAATAAGTTTTACATTACAACTTAAAATGGAATAAAATATAGAAAATCTCATGAAAACTTCCCTATTATCTTAGATTATCCCTCCATGTCAATCATAATATACATCATGGAATCATGGGGAAAAATAAAACATAATAAATGTGTGAGATCAGATTATCAGTGAGGGTAAAAACATAGCAGAATATATCATAAATAATCATAAATAATAATTCAAGTTGAATTAACAAAAACACATTACATTAATACATAATCTTAATCATAATATGGAAAGAATAAAAGATGATCAAATAATGCCATATAAATAATCACATTAGAATGAAACTTAAACATGGATATTATACTTGTCTAATAATCACATGAATAATCAATAATTTATCTCATAATGAGAGAATTCATAAAACATGATATCATAAACATACCATCGAGGCCTTGACCAAGAATTCAACATAAATATGTAAGGTCTTAACCCAAACCCAGTCTAGCTTGTCTCATGAGACCTACCGATGCATCAAGGGGCTATAACGAGCCCGTCCCAATAATTACTAAGTCTAATTCATTCCTTATATGAAAGAGGTTAAACATAATAAACATATGAAATCATATTGAAACTAGTAGATTAAATTTCAATAACTTTCCCCAAATAATAAACATATCATAAACCATTGAGTATAATATGATGAATGGTATCAAAATAGAACATTCACTGTCAAAATGATCATAAAAAAATTAATAAAATATTATAGATGGTATCATAAGAGATCAACCTCAATTAATAAAAATATAAAACAAAGTGTGTTGACAAAAATGAAAATACTCCAATAAAATTATTGAAAAAATCCCAAGATAAATACCACTTTTACTTTGTAATCATTTATTTATGAAGACATGAAATTTTAAAAGAAAACATTTTATTTGAAAATTAAATTATAAACTTGTAAAATATTCCTGAAGTCAATAAGGTGTCATAAAATTGGGAAAATTCTCTCATTATATATAATTTAAAAAACATTTCCTTTATACTTTGATAAAATAAACATTTTAAATAGTATTTTTAGAAGAAAGTTTGTGCGTTAACCAAATGAAAAAATTATGTATATCAGATGTAAATCCAAATAAAAAAAAGTGGAAATAAAATATAATACAATCAAAATTAATTTAACATATAATATTAGCATGACATAAATATTTGAGTAGAATTTTAACCCAGATAGTGGAAATTTGTTTAAGAATTCCTTTATCACTATGTAATCTGTTAGAATATATGCCCCATAAAAGTAATAATTATAAAATTAAAAATTGAATAAATTTAATATAAATAGATTAATGATATTATATATAAAATTTAAGTATACATACACCACACACAATAAATAAGTGTCAAATGGAGAATATCGCATAGAAATAAATTGATATTAGAAAACCGTTACCTTATGTCTGAAAGCGTTCTTCACTTGTACTTAATGTCCTGGATAATAAAATTAGATTAATTAATTACTTAATTAATGACCTATTAAACATATATTTTATTTTTTACAATTTTATTAAGTTGATTTATGGATGTTTTGATGCATTATAATGTTTAATTTCATAGTTTCGGGTGCCCTTGTTTCATGATTTTATGATCAGTTCCCTTGATTTTAATTATGGGAGCCCTCATAACATAGACGAAAACATATAGAATTGGAATTATAAGATATTTATGAAGATATATAATTTTAAATTTTCTCATATATCATTATTTTTTTTAGATTTTATAATGATTCATTCGATAAAATATTAATGACGAATGCTAGTTTATTTTGGTGAATTTTCGATCATTGTTAACTAGTTTTGTTTTATTATTTAATATTATATATATATATATATTAGTTAGAAAACTTAAAAAAAGTTTTAATATAAATTTTAAAATCTTTTTTAACCATTATAATGGTTTTACAACCATCCATTAAGGATGTCATAGAAAACGAAAAAATCATCATCCACAAAGGTGGTGAATCAAAACCTCACGAATGATGTTTTGTTTTTAAGATAAAAAAGAATAGAAGATATTTGAAGATTAATATTCCATTAAAAAAAACTTTATAGTATATATATGATATTGGAGTTATCATCTTACTTTTTATAGGGAAGGTGAGGGAAGGATAAGAAAAGAAAAGAAATTAAAAGAGAAAGAGGGAGGGTTTTACCTCTTGAGTGTCATCTCCTTGAGAACCTCTTTAAGGATCTTGGAAATGGTCTTTTGGTGAGACCAGTAAGACCATAAAGTAGGGAAGAGGTTTGGGAGATGAATTGGGTATAATATAATCATTATTCAAGGCTTATAATGTGCAAGGAGAAGAGGTGGTGAGGGGTGGAATTTATGGTGGAGGTGAGTGGTGTTTTTCGATTATTTTATTCATTAGTTTATCATTTTGGATCAATATTATCAATAGTAATGAACATTGTAACTAGATATAGTAACTAGGAAATGATATTTTTAACTAATGGGTTCTTACATCATACATACATTAACCACGACTCAATAATTTATTCATTTACTTATAATGTTAAATACCGTAAAATAACATATTTCACTATTCACCAAAAATACAACTATTTTTGAAAAATCCAAAAAATTCACCCAAAAAATTTCTATATATATATATAAATATATAAAAAATGGAATCCATTTTATGAAAATAATTTTCTAAATATTATAAATTTAATTTTTATATAAAATCATCATTAATTCAAAAAATACAAATTTTAATATTATAACTTATTTTGAGACATGTTGAAAAATTAATTACACTATAAAAAAATTATCTTATAATTATAACAAAAAATATTAATTTTTAATCTGTTTTATGAAAATAAATATTCATTTAAATCATTATATTAATTATAAAATTGTAAATAAACATTTACATTTCACAAAATACCAAATATTAATTTATCATTTTTAAAACATTTATTTACTTATTACATGATATAAATATATCATATTTTCATTTATGAGATACCTAAATTTTATTTATAATTTCATAGTTTATGTTATTATTCTAATAACCATAGTACTATTCTTAACGATCAAATTACCATTCCAATGGTCATGTTAATATTTTATAGAATATCATGGTTTTAAACTCAGTGTTGCATAAGCTATTGAAGTTGTTAAATTTAAAAGTGACATACCATAAAATCATGGGGTGTTATAGTGAACCCCACTCACATTGTGACATTAATAAACTCCACTTCGTAAAATTCCTTCATATCATGAATCTGGTATAGGAAGAACCTGCTTATCAGAACCCAAATGATTCATTGAGAAAATGGAAGTAAGTGTTTCAATTATGTATTTTTCAATTGTATTCCTCACATTAAATTATTTTAGAGTTTGAACTGCCAATTTCATGCCCTTATTTTACTCTTGCTTTAATAAAATTAAACTAGGTGACATAAACTAGTTAGGATACTTTCCATGCCATGATTTTTAAATTTATTTGTTAATAAATTTTAATGATAAAAATTAGGGAAATAATTAGTAGGGATAAACACGTAGATTAGGATTTAAAAAATCATTATTTAGGGAGATCAGTAGTTTTTTTAAATGAAAATTTTCTTATATTTATCTGACCTTGAATTTCGGATATTTTCATTAATGGATTTAATTATTCATATGAATTTCCATGAGTAATTATCCCAACCATTCATCCCATTCTTGAGACATTTTATGAACCAATATTTCTCATTCTTTCTATAGTTTATTTCTTACGATACTCAGGTATGCTCACTTCTAGAACTTTCATGACATCTTATCAAAGCTATGAATGAAAAAAATCACTTAACATGATTGAGACATCTTTTTTTTTATCCATTTATCCTTGGACCCACCTTGGATTAATCCTTTTTATGCCTGTATAAGGTATTGATGATTTTTTTAGGAAAATATCCACATTATAATACTAATATATCCATTCCTACCCTGTACTTAGTTTGTTTTACAATATTTAAAACAATAATTATGGGGAATAAGTTTTCCTTATTATATAGGGATATACTCAAGTGAGGATTTTTTGCTGGGTTTTTAGGTGATTTTGGGAGAGGGAATGATATTTGTTTCATTGTATTTTATTATTCACCATTATTAGAAAAAAAGTAATAACAATAAATAATAAAATAATAAAATAATAAATAATGTGCTGTTCCTCTGGAGGATAAAAAATCACCATTGTCTGACCGATGATCTTTTGATTATATGTGGTTAGATGGTGGATGTGAGTTTTTTCTAAGTATAAATTTAAATAAAAATAAAAAATAAATAGATGGAGATGCATTCATTTTTATTATTTGTATCATGGTCCTACTTTGATATTTTTAGGTGGAAGATGGAGATGAGATCTGTAAAAAAGGATTTTAATTTTTCTTATATTTTATATCTTGCATTATGCTTTAGATTCAAAACTCATTTTTGAGATTTATTTGTTTTCTCACCATTACCACCTACCCTCAAGCCTCATAGACATTTTAACCTTGATATGAAGCCCTCATGATTAACTATAATCTTTTTCCTTACACGATGGATATTCTAGGTGCCTTGAAAGACGGGTAAGTGACATGTTCTTGAGGTATGTGCTAAACTCAATTTACAATTATACCTTGATAATGAGTGAAAAAAATTAAAATTAAGGAAAACTGAAATTGTTATGAATATTAATAATGAATTGAAAAATTAAAATGGATGAAATAAAATTCTTGACTATTTCAAAATAAGAAGAAAATAAAATACTTTATTGAATTTTTTCTTTGAAAAGTGAGGCATTGATGAATTTTCTTATATGATACTCAAACATTTTAATTTCTTATTTAATAAAATTATTTTATTGATATTAAGTTTAATTCATGGTAGGGTGATCATCCTTTATAGTATGTTGCAATTCTATCCTTGAGGATAAGATTGAATTCAAGTGTGGGGGATTTGATATGTCAAACTCATGCATGATTTTTAATATTAAAATGCATTACTTTTATGAATTAAATGATTAATTCTTGCCAAAATATTTAATGAAATTATTAATATTTTGTAGGATACAAAAATTTATGTAAAATAATAAAAATAAGAAAAAATGATCTATATTTCCATCAAAATATGGTTTCCCATGATTTAGGATGACAATAGGATACTTCTGGGGATTAAAAGTATAGAAACAAAAAGAAAAAAGGTTCCATCACTAGAAACTAGAGATTCACATCATGAATTATGTTTAGTATGTGAAAACAATAAAAATAGTTAATTTAATTTCTAGTGTGAAGTAAAGAAATCAAAAAAAGAGAGTGGGTTGATACATTCAAAACATGACAATCACTTTCACACTGTGACCTGGCCTAGAAAGACCTAGTTTGGAAAGTTTCTAATGTTGATATCAATGGAGACTTCCCAATAATGACCCGAATGAAAAAATAAAGCTAGGGTTTACTAAATATTCATGAATGGATGAATTAATGATGAATTAAATTCACTATATCACACCATAAATATATATTAAAATATGGTTGCTTCATAGCTTTAATATTTTGATTCGGAACCAAGGCATGGGGAAAAAGCTATACTTTGCAGGGTCCTCCACCATTCTTCTTCTCTTTTTTTCTTTCATGATATTTTTTTATCATTCACCCTTACTACTTTATAACTAGTATGAGGGGGTAACTCCTACTATGTTCTAGGGTGATGCAGATGAAGTGGGAATGTACTTCTGGATTTTATTCTTTATTTCTATCTTGTATTAGGGTCTCCACAATTTCAATTAATAACTCCCAAAATCTTTCTTCTTCTTTAATTATAACTATAGATTAATGAATATAGAAATATCTTTTCAACTATTAAACTAATTACCCTAAATTTGGAATGAAATTTTTTGTATTTAGGGTGATTAGGTTTAAATACATTATTGGGATAAACTTAGTGCATTAAAACCCTAAAATACTAGACCAAGAAAAATAGGGCATTTTTGTTCAAAATATAGGATAACCTAAACATTAGGCTCTCCACATCCAGAATACAATATCAATATTGAAATCAAATTTCATATACAATTTCACCTAAAATCTAAAATCTAAAAAACCCTGACACACTTCTCAATTGGTTTTCAAAACCAAAACCTGCTTTGTTTTATTTTCTCTCTTTCTGAAAAACTATTTTCAAAACCAATATTATCTTATTTAATTTTTTAAAAACCAATTTAATTTAATTGTTTTATTTTAAAACATAAAATTACTAATTTCACTATCTTGTGGGTTTGACCTCAACTCACTGCTATCAATATTTTAATTAATTAAAAAAACTTGTTTTAGTTTTATAAATTTTTGGATTTATCCCTATAGGTAATTAAAAATTCCCTATGGGTGATCACCCACTAGGATAATTGAATAGTCAATATTGGATTGTGTAGGATATACTTTAGTGGGTTGATGTGAGAGACTAGTTTAACCTCATGGTTCTATAAGTAATTCCTCATATTTTGCATCACAAAAATGAGTGTAGGAAGTTCTTATTAACATAATAATACTAGGTCTTTATATCGAGAATTATTATACTAAGATAGTAGAGAATATTTTATTTCCCGACATCATTCTTCTGCATAAGAAGGGTGCCAAGAAATAACTTTATAGCAGCCATATATAGAATGAGAGACTTCACTTATACTGGTGAAATTATGACTGGTGGGTGAAATATATATTGCTTGATGTTTTCAAAAGATTCTTAGAAATATTTATCCCATCGATAATTGACTCCCTTGTTCATTAATTTCATGAAGGGGAGGTATTTTATGGCCAGGTCAGTTATTAACCGCTTGATATAGGCAATTAATCCCTAAAGCCATCATTACTCTTTAAGTTTTCAAGGAGGTGGAATTATGACGATCACACTAGTCTTATTAGGGATGACTTTAATTTTATGGTAGTGTAACAGAAAATAAAGGAATTTACCTAATGTTACCCTGGAATAATACTTCAGAGGGTTCATATTCAAGCTATGGTATTTCAACTGGCCAAAAATTTCCTAGAGATCAGTGAGATGATCATAGTAGTATCAAGATTTAACCACCAGATCATCGAAATAGTATTGTATAATTATTCTTAGAGTGGGATTTAATATCTGATGTATGGTTCATTTTTAGGTAGCAATGGGATTATTTAAATCGAATGACATGACTTGGTAGAATAATATCACTTTGGGTGCTTTGAAAGTGGTGAATTTCTCATCCTTAGTGTCCATCCTGATCTAATTTCACCCTGAGTAACTATTCATAAAAGAAAGGACTTATAATCCCATAGTTGAATCAGTTAGGAGTTCTATAATTGGAAATAGAAAATCATACATTGGGAACTATCAATTGAGATCCCTAAAATAAAAGTGAACCCTGACCTTTCCATTATTTTTCTCAATGGGGATGGTGTTGGTGATCCATTTTAAGTACTGAACCTCTTATATGGAATTGGATTCAATAATATTATAAACTTCAGATTATAACTTGGAATAATGTGAGGGATTCATTCTTCTAGCTGCATGATTAAACCCTTGATGGTAGTTTGGAACACCTAAATGATGGGTGGTCACATTAGGACCCAGTCTTGCCATATCTTTGTAATTATAAGAGAACACATAATGATGATGTTTCTAGAAGGATATATATATATATATCTCTTTCTATTCAAGAGGCACAATAACATTGATTAATATGATATCTGGGTCCTCTTCTATACCCATATTTATTTGTTAGATCCCATAGATGGTGCTATAGATATCCTCCTTAAACACTGGAGGGGAAACTCTAAGGTCACCCTCTTTCTCTTACCTTAGCCAACAATTTTTTTTTATTTCATTAAAATGAAAAAAGATAAAAAGCCTATACATAGACAATTAAGGGGGCATAAAATAATTCAACCCAAGAGCATCAGACCAAATGAAATGCAAACCCTCAGGGGGAAAGGAACCAAGACTAGAAAAAATACAAGCCTTTCCTCCAAATAAACTTTAGAAGAAAGTAAGTCAGAAACAACATTACCCTCATGCCAAGTAGGAATAAAAGACATCTTATTGTTCATAAAATTCTTGCACCTTTGAATAGGTTACTCAATAGACCATATAATGGGACTTTGACCTGAAAGAGATTTATAAATTGTCAACAAATCAGTTTCAACCTCTCTGATTTAAATATTCCTCTAACCACAAAGAGAAAATCTAGTGAGCATAGCGAGGGCATCCTCTTGAAGAGAGTCACTGTTGCCAAAGGAAGCTGAAAAAGCCACCATAATAGAGCCTTTATAGTTCCTGATAACTTCACCCCCACATATTAAACCTTTGAAACAAAACCCGTCAGTGTTTAGTTTGTTCCCCAACATCGAAGTCTTCCACTTGACCCAACTCCCCTTAGTAGATAATGCATTACTGGTACAAGGAAGTTGGGGATCAAGGGCCATGATGAAAGGTCCGATCACTGTATCCTTATATAACCTGTTAAAATCCAGCACTAAGTTCTGAATGTTAAAGAGAATACCAACAACCATTCCTGGAGAGGACTGGTGGTTCTTGGTGTTTTTGGTCAACTAGAGGACTCTACACCCTGCTGTGAAAATCAGCGACCTTACCTTCTTCTCTGGACCAGGTCTGTTTACTCCTTCAAACCAAAGTTGGAGAAAATAATCTATAGAGCACCCAGTTTCCCAGAAAATTTCCCAAAGTATCTATAGGTTTCCTTCTCCCATTTTCTGTTGAATAATAGGTGGAGAGTGGACTCACAGTTCAACATCTTGAAATAATGGAATATAGAAGCAAGGCTGATCCCTCTACGCTGAATGAACTCCTTGGTTGGAAAGGAATTGCTCTAAAAGCACCACAAAAGAAATAATAACTTGAAAGGAATCTCTTTACACCATAGAATCTCACCCCAAGGATCCTTGACAACAGAAATAGATTGAATAGATAGAAAAAATTTGATTTTAAAAACACCTATAGTAGCACCAGTAAAGACACATCTGTCTAGGTCATTAGACATCACTATGTTATAAAAAAGCTTCTGATTATCATTCAAAATGGTATTTATGATAATGGGATAAGCACAGGATTCTATAAAAATGATACTTGGAGTTGGGCAGTGAGGAAATCCTAGAACAGTGACAACCCAATTCTGATTGCAAAATCTTAGATCACCATTTCCAATAATCCACTGAGAATGTGGCTAAAGAATAAGAAGATACTGCCAGACCATCCTCTGGATTCCGGAAGGCTTGCATCTAGAATGAAAACCAACAGCTCCATAAGTACATTTCATATACTTTCCCCATAAATACTTCCCCTAAATAATCTTCCAAGACAATTTGGAATGAAGGGAAACCATAGTTCCAAAAATACTACTAATATTGATACCACCTTAATTAATTGGTTTACCCATATTGCTCTAAGAATCCCCGTGATGCTTACCCTCTGAGTACCCACCCTAAAGGAAGGAAATTAGAGTTCTCTCTATGCTTTCAATCACCTTCTTTGGAACCTTAAGAGTTGAAAAAATATGCATAGTGATAGAGGATAAAATATAATTAATCAAAGTGATTCATCCTTCTAAAGATATAAACCTATTTTTCTAGTTAAGAATGCATCCCACAAGATTTTAAACCCCCAAATCAAAGTGATTAATAAGAAGAGGACTAAGAGACATCAGAGCACCCAGATAGTTCATAGGGAAGGATCCTTTATACATGCCATGACTAGATTCCAACACCCTTATTCTTCTCTCATAACATTTATTAAGGACAAAGAAACTACTCTTCTCACGATTGAAAATCTAGACACTCCAATTATAGTAAACCTCTAATACTTAATTAACCCCCTGAATTGACCTTCTACTAACATTAATAAAGAGTATAGCGTCATCTGCAAACATGAGATGAGAAATACATCCAATCAAATATTTATTATGAAAGGGAATCACCTTGACAACCTCAATGAAATGATTAAAGTAACTGCTAAGGGCATCTTGAGAAATGATAAACAGAGAGGGGGAGAGGGGATCTCCCGGCCTCAAACCTCTGATAGCTTTAAAGAATCCAAATTTTTTTCCCATAAATGAAGTAGAAACCTAGGGAGTGCTAAAAAAATGAAAGAGAATATCGATGACCCCCTTACCATACCCCTTACTTCGAAGAACCCTGATAAGAAAGCACCACTCAACCCTATCATATGTCTTTCTCATGTCTTGTTTTATTTCCACATTACTAACAAAAGTTTTCAAATTGATATCACTAATAACTTCATGAGATAAATCAATGGCCTCTTGGATGGATCATCCTTTCACAAACCCATGTTGTTCCTCAGCCACCCAAATAGTAAGAAGAGGGGAAATAATTTTTTTGAGGACACCAACAAGAACTTTATAAGGAACATTGCATAATATAATAGGCCAAAATTGGTTTAGAGATTGAGGATCCTTAAGGTTGGGAACAAGAAAAATTTTTATAGCACAAGCCAATCTAGGTAGATTTCCTCTAAGAAAGAAATATTACACCACATTGATCAAAATCCCTTTAACAATTTCCTAAGAAGCTTTGTAAAAATAGGCAGGGAAAGAATCCAACCTCGGTGCACTATCAGACTTCATGTCCCAAACCACCTCACAAATTTCATCCTCACCTAGAATATCACTAAACTTATAATTCAACTCTTCTATAAAAATCCATGGAATCAAGTCAAAGAGATCTGAAGAGCCACTCAGATAACCCTGAACCATGATCTCGTTAGGGGCTTCCAGGAGTTACCTGAAGAAAGAATCCACCAGCTGACTAGCAACATCCCTGGTATAAGAACCATCCTCCATAAGCAGATTGGGATTCATGGGTCTACATCTTTCACTGATACAAGCATGAAAATAACGAGTGTTTTTATCACCTTCACATAGTCACTTGACTCTAAACTTTTCATGAGAAATGTAATCTTGTTTCAGTAATAACTCCGCTAGATAATTATTCTTGGATCTCATGGCACTAAAAACTTCATCATCCCAAAAATTTTCTAAGATCAATTCTATTTGATAGATGTCTATTAATGACCTCTAGCTCTAGATCACTGGAGGGGAGACCATTTATCCCGGATTTAAGCTGACCTTTTAGATGCCTCAAATTATTATGCAGTGAAATCCAGGGGTTACCTCTAATATAGAGATCCCAATATTTTTTCACAATGTCCAGAAAATCAGGGCTATCGATCCACATGGATGAAAAGTGAAAAAATTCATCACTCACACTACTAGACTGCAAGAAAATATGAATAGGGGAGTGGACTGAGATACCCCTTACCAAGTGCAAAAATTTAATGATTGGAAAGGAAGAGAGGGATTCCCTATTCACTATAAAATGATCAAGATAACTCCAAGACCGACGATTCCCTATATGATTATTACACAAAGTAAACATATATCTATAATAACCAACATCCATGAGCCCATTACTCGCCATGAATTACACAAAATCTCGGATTTCTCTCCTATGAAAGGGACCACTTCCTTTTTTCTCCTCCAGACTAGCCACAATATTGAAGTCTTCACTAAAAATCTAAGGAAAATATCCTCGATTGAAAGAAGAAAAGTTTTCCCACAAATAAATTCTAGCATGAGCATCACACTTAGCATAGACCACTAAAAGCATGAACACACTAACCCCAACTGAAACTCTAATATTAATAAATTAATCTAACATGGTGAGAAAATAAATTGTAATCACCGACTTCCAAAAAATCCAGATATGATAATTAAAGGGGGAACCTGAGAGAAACCCATGCACCCTCAAGAGATGGAAAAAATCACTAACTTTAGAGGAATCCTACTTTGGCTCTAACACTTCAACAATAAAAACAGAGTTATTACAAAGTTCATTGGAAATAAAGTTTGACTTAACTCGAGATCCAAAACCATGTGAATTCTATATAAGAATATTAATCATTAATTAATGAGGCATCTGACACGGGCCCCAAACTCATGGATCAGTAGGATCTTTGGAGACCTGGATGAGAATTTGGATTTTGACCGTGATCTAGTCCGAACTCCATTGAAAGAAGCATGAGACTGAGAAGCTAGAGAGCATCTTCTAGAAATAGACACCTTCAGTGTAGACGGTAAGAAATCTGGTAATGATAGAGATAAAGAGCTATCTCCCTTTTGTGGGGAAGGAAAACTGACTTCTAGAAAAAGAGAACGATTAGGAGAATCTGGACAATCCCTGGGATCAATTTCTCTGAAAGTGAGGCAAGGAAAGAGTGAGAATACTAAAAAGAAAAATTAATCCCACTTGGAATAGGAGGAAGCTGTAGAGGCTGAGCCAAACAAACTAGAGGAAGCGCAGAAGGCCTAGTATTTCTGAGAGGAACTAAGTCCAAAGAAGAGGAAGAAGCGCCCTGATTTGATGATGAGAGAAGAACCCCTTCCCTTTATCACTAGACCCCAACTCGGAGATGCTAGGTGAATGTTGATAGAGAGAATTTGATTCTGAAGAGGAATTAAGAATTCTATAAAGAACCACTTGCTCCCGATTCACCTTCTACTTAGATTTGTGACATTCTGGAGAGGAGTGTCCTTGCAGATGGTAGTACAAGAAAAAATGCAGCAGATATGGGAACACCAAAGACTAAGACCAAATGGGAATTACTCTAATGCGAAGGAGAATATTTGTCAGAAGAGGACAAGATAAATCTATCTCAACTCAAATTCGAGTAGTCACCGCACCCTCTAACCGAACAGACCACTCATCAACACATAAAAAGGATCCCAAGGAATTCCTACTGCCACTAAGAAACCCTAGAATCATAAAAGGCAGAGGAAAACACAGCAAAGAGATCCACACTGTAGCCTAAAGGGGTCCTTAGCTAGATGAACATCCAAAGACCAATGTAAAAGGGAAAACCGCCAATAACCAACTGAGTGGGGGCTATTTCACCAAGCTGAGAAAAGATCCTCCCTAAAATATGAAATGATGCAGAATGATTTTCAGTTTAACACTGAAACCCTATCCATATAACTTAACCTCCCTAAATTGATGAACTGCTGGAAGACTTGTAACATAGGTTTATCAATCCCAAATCTCACAAAAAGGGTCTATTGAAGTTGATCCAAAGCTTCTCGAAATGTAGCTGCCACAATATCAAGGGTCAGCAAGCCATCATCAGACCGAGAAGAAGAACCCCAAGAGACATCCGAGAACACATCAGAACCAATTGAGGGAATATTATAGCAAATGGATTCCTTGAATGATAAAGCAGGAGGTGGAAGAACCTTGTATGGTGAACTAGGAAGTAGAGATCTGAAAGGAAATGGAGTAGCAAGTGGAGCCGACACAAAGGTCAGAAGATCTGGAACAGGAAGCGGTGTGTTCATCAGCGAGCAGTCAATTTCAAATTCATAATCCTCTTTCTCTTCTATATCAACATCAACAGAAGAATTCTCAGGTCTAAAAGATAGTACAAAGGCATCTCTATCCTTTTTAAAATATGGGTAGTCATTTATAGGATTTGGGAGCACCAATATATGGGTAACATGATTGGTATCACTCCAGAGATGATCACTTTCATATCTACTACCATTGGGGAAAAAATAAGTATCAAAATACTTATATTTAATACTTTTCATAGGGTAATTTTAAATTTATTCCAATAGTGTGAGGATTCCTCTATTCTAGATAATGGATTGGGAATTTCCATATATTTCAATGATAGAAAAGGCGATCTCTTGTTTATAGAATCACAACCTATGACATTAATATTCTCTTGTGTGACCCAACTATCTCTTGATGGGACTTATTTAACTGGTAAAACTATTAATATATTGACATGGGATGCTGATGTTTTCAATTTGTGGTGGGCCTATGTAGCTATACCATCTATCTCTATCAAGTTAATACGTAATTCATAATCACTTTTTCTCATGCTCTATGGTTTCATAGGGGTGTTTTTCAATTAGTTTGGAGTGACTACTTACGTATCTCCTTCTATTACTAGTTGCTTTCCTTCTCTATTATAGAAAATAACCTCTATGTTATAGGATTAAAATGATTCAAAGTAGTCACTATCACCATATAACACTTTAACCTTTATATTGATGGAGTTGTTTAGGCATTGATAGTATGATGATGACACTATCACACAGATATGAAGCTATGGTTTCCAAAGATAAATATTATATGTTGTGTCCTACCAAATTACCATGAAATTAGTATTATACATCTATTCCCAGAACTAGTATTTGGGTTTGATCATTCCAAGGGTCCTTTTCTCACTTTTTCATATGCTTGAATAGACAGCTTCATGGGGGTGGGGTAAATTATCCATACTATATCCCAATCATTGAAGAGTCCAGACTGAGATCATATTAATATTGGAACCATTTACAATTAGATCCCATAAAATATAAATATTTTCTATATTTCATTAAATTTACATGGGTTATATATTTCCTTGAAAAATATCATATTGATCTTGATATTTGAAGGAAATAGTGGTATGGTGATCTAATAAACCAGTTTATGATTGATTCACCTTGGAAATATTCACTTATATCTCAAACTCATAAGGAATCGACATAGACTTGAAAATAATTTCCATAATATTCCTCTAAAGATGAAGAACATCTAGAATTTAGTGTTTGACTAGGACAAATGCATGCCAACTATTTCAATATGTCATACTTTTTCTCTAAAGGGATGTACTACCTAATGTGTGCTTTCCCCTAAGTGTGTGGCTTAAAGACTGAAGTGCTTTAAGTAGATGGATTTTGTTCTTAGATAGAGGTTTAATTCATACCTTTCATTGATTCATTAATATAAGTTAGTCAACCCACTCACCAGGGTTGATTAGATAATTTCACAACCACCAACCTGTCTTCTAAAACAATTGGGTTTGGATGAATCTTGAAGGATTCCAGGGTGTCTCTATGCTTCTATTAGATTTATTGAAGTGATTTCATATAAGTTAGTCAACCCACTCACCAGGGTTGATTAGATAATTTCACAACCACCAACCTGTCTTCTAAAACAATTGGGTTTGGATGAATCTTGAAGGATTCCAGGGTGTCTCTATGATTCTATTATATTTATTGAAGTGATTTCATATATATTTTGGTTGCATATATAGCTTTAGTGGGGATATGGATGGAATAATAATATTGGAAACAATTGCATCTCCCCTTGTTCCCTAAACTTATATAGCCTCTACCTCTAGATCCATGATCAGGTATGAGAAACTCGAGTTTATTTTCAAATTCTTAATTAGAGAAGGTGTCTACTAAGTGAATGACATTAAAATACCTAAAAAGTTTCTTTTCATATTATTTGGGTTCCATTTTGTGGGGTGGTTCATGTACTTTGAGTTATGAGAGAAATAATTTCATAGGAGTCTAAGATGGTTTGGGATTTGGATGAGACTCATCTTCTTGTGCCCTATATTTCTCTACTAGTTGCATCTACCTCTATAGGATGAGTTCGATGACATCCATTTGGATAATATAAGAGGGCCTGAGAAAATAATAGATTGACAAATTTATTCCCTTATAATTAAATGATCTTGATCAACCATCTTTCAAGTAATTCGGTTATTGAATTTTCATTCACTTCTAGCTAGGACTTATTTCCTGTTACCTTATTCCTTTGATTGGATGGTGGACACATGGGACACCTATTAAAAGTATTTACCTATAACCACATGTCAAGAATCAACCATATTTTGTAGGCTATGTTTGAATATGAAGCAATATTGTATATTGTGTCCCAACCTCGGATTAAAAGGGTAATAGTCACGATGATTACTTAGGATGACTTCATCAGGTCTCCTAGGCTCAGGAAATTTATAGAGATTATTTTCCATAGTTGTGAGGAAGTAACCAGGAACCTATTTTTTCTATAATAAACATGTTTATTTCATTCCTCATATCATAGGAAACCTTAATCATTATTTTACTCTGAAAAGGGATGATTTTTGTTGTTATTGTTGTTTCTCAATGAGAAGTAGTGGGTGAGGTGGATCTTTCCCAGGTTTTTAGGTAGTCAATTACATTGGTATTAGTATAATATACATTTCTTCTTTACTATAACTTTTACCTTGTGTTCCAGATGTGGAATAAGTTTTTATCCTAGTTATCTAAAGAACACCCTCAAGATTATATGCTTCTTTTATAAACTCTTAGAACATGCCTAGGTATTTCAATAGGATCAATGGTGACTATAGTTTACCATAGATGTTTTCTAAAAAATGTTTCAATAGCAGCTCTTATGGGAGTGATATGATGAGAAAGTATTTCAGGATTATCCATGTAGAAATAAAGTCATAGATCCTCTCATTTTAACCTTTTTTTATATCTAATAAGATCATTGACTATTGTTTTCATTAGCATGGAGATGAATTGGAAAATTAATTGATAGTGAAGGTCTTCCTATCCTATAATAGACCCTAATGGTAAGTTATTGTACCAATTTAAATATAGCCACAATAAATTCTATATGAATAACCTCAACTTTTCTAACTCTTTCTAGTCTCATGGGACCATCATGGGGATTAAATGTGAGAGATGTTGCTCTATATTTCCCATTCCATCTAATGTTTGAAAAACAAGATTCCTGAAATTGGGTGAGGCGGAGTGACATCCACCAATTCTAGATATGAATTACTTTTTGGATGCACTAGGGTACACCACTATTCCATGGATTCTATACAAGAGGAAAGAGACTCGATCATGCTGAGGAGTTATGGGGAAAACATTATCTGAGTCTTCCTTTGAGTGTAATTTATGGGTGAATATTGATGTGGTCATTTGACATTCTATGGTTACAGACTACTAGTTTTACATGAGACCAATATATTGTCCCAAAATAAGGGAAGCGACTGCTATAATAGAGGTAAATCCTGGTATTCCTCAATCCCTAAATTTATATAGACTACTTTTTTTTGATCTAGATCCCACTAGATGCTATAATTATACTCTTATTGGTAAATTAACCCCTCCTAATGAGTGTAAGGATAAGTATTATCTTCTTATTAAAGGTGATAATTGATGGGAATATTTCCCCCAAGTAATTATTCCTTGATCCACTAAAGATTAAATATCTCTACATCATACCATGATACCTTCATTTCTATAAATATGACCTCAGTATCCCTTAGTGGTGAGTGGGACATAATCATACCTTTCCCTTTATATTCAATAGAATTCTCTCAAGGGGGTGGAAAATCCTTATTTAGAGGTTCCAAGTTCTAGGGTTTCATCTAATTTTTGGTACACACAACCTTAAACTACTTTTAATTATAACACACATAATGGAAAACTATTTCCCCTTATTTTCCTTAATGTCTAGTTCTTGATATGTTCCATCTATTAGATTGAAAACGACAATGTTCACCAAGGCATATTGGGAAGCAGTAATCACTTCATCATCATCTAAGTAATAGAGTGAATCTTTATTATTCTTATCCTCTTCAATATATATATCAAGGTATTCACTATAACCCCTTCCTCATTTGACCTTTTTTTATTGTAACCGCTACAAGGTTTGATCTTCTTTGTAAGTTGTTCCATTGATTTTGATAAGTGAATGGTGATCATGAGGGAATATTCTACTATCCTCACCAAACTTACACTGAATGGTAGGGGCATTTCGTGTTGCGATAAGAATGACTAGGTAACATAATTATAGCCATAACCACCCATCGTTGAAAAGACTGATTTTATTGGAGGATATGATAATAATTCTCCCTTACCTAAGAGATGTGGTTTATGTAGAGCTTCCACCAATGCCTTTTGATCCTGCTAAGGATTTGATAATTCTAGGGGTAACAATGGTGGTAAAAATGACCCCATCCCTATGGTATAGTGTTGATTTGGAGCCACTATCAATATCTCCTCGACGTGATGAGGATTTTATTACCCTATTAGTAGAGGTAGTGGTAAAAATTCCTCCAACCTAGTAGGATGGGGTTTCTCCTAGATAGATTCTATAACAAATACCAATGTAATCTTCTTTATTTGGCACTTCTTTACCTAAGAATTATCTAGGTAAAGTGCCTACTTAGAGTATGAGCTACTTTCCACATAGAGTTTCCCATTAATGAAGGTTCTATTATTCTCTTTTGATATCTATAGTCAAAATTTCTTAAATTATATATCATGAGCCTACCAATGACCCACTCCCTTCGATTATGTCAATTTTTTGCCTTAGAGATGGGATAGTTTTGTTGGATTGACCAATTTCCATGTATTTTTTTTTCGAAATTATGACCTCTCTTACATAAATTAAATAGTTGGATGATGTATTCTAGGGAATATAATTACCTTAGGATTAAGTAAAGTAAAATTATTTGTACTCACCCCATCCTCAGATATGTATGCCAGATGAGGTGTTAGTGATTATTTGTTGAAGTGCCTCTAAACTTTGGTGACAAGCATATTGTAGGATCTGACAATGATTTTATGATCTCAAGTTTGGAGTTGTGGAGAATGTAATAAGGTATATCTGATAACAAATCATTTTCAATTCTTAAATATGATCATCATATACCTTATAATATAGATTCATATCCTTTAGCCAGTGAAGGTTCTCCCATAGGTTCTCATGTATGTAAGGAATGCATTATTTCTTCCACATGTCTAGGATATCATAACAAGAAGTGGTGATGTGATAGAATATATTCATAAGATATTTTCAGATAATAATTTCCACATATCCATACCATCCTCTTCTATATCAAAGGAATATTCCTCTACATACTTTGACCATAGATTTAATTTTCTAAAGATAGTGACTCATTACCTGTAGGAAGCAAGGATAGTGGTCATCGCCTTAGGTTATCTATTTATTGAGGTGAGGTGCTAATAAAAATTAATGTGGAAACACATATAGTTGAACTCATTTTTTCAACCACCTATCTACAAATTGTTTCCCTAAAATGTGTAGGATATCCTTACCTATGTGATATATCACCGTGAGGTGGTTTTTTGCAATAGATTTCAGGGGTAGGATCCTTGTAATCCATCTTTATACTACCATGGTAGGTACGACCTTCTAATTAATATGAAGATTCAGTGGGTCCTTGGTTCATTTTAGGTATGCACCATATAGACACAAGAATATTGGAATTTAGTATGGTAGGTGTATGAGCCTCATCCCGGATTATCATTAGAATATTCTAACCTATAATTTTGGGCTGAGTAGGGATGTGAGCCTACTATTTGGTGGCCTTTAGAGTATACCAAAAAGTTTCTTTGGCTAATGTGGGAATATATGCATTATACGTAGAACCTACTGAGATATACTGAAAAGATTTCAAACTGTTGGAAAAAATATGAGTCTTCCATTGGTTGGGTGACATAATATTTCATCCAACCTTGGTCTAAACAGGGGTTTGTGCCCAATTTTGATGTTCATTCCCCATCCGGATATGACAAAAAACCTATAAAATGGGATACGGGATATATTCCTTCTCCTGTATAGCCTATGTAAGATGTTGATATAGTCCTTCATTAGTGGGAGTAGGACTATGTTCCATGCTCCTGTAAGCTACTAGGATTTTCTGGTAGAATTCTTCTATTATTGTAGCCATTATAATATTCCACTATCCTTTGTTAGAAATATGTGCCTACCCTGAGATGATTTCTAGAATATGCTAATGCACCCATTTATGAGTAATAATATGAACCCAACCCTAACCTCACCCTTTATAAAAATATTCCAATAATCCTCCTAGGCATGATCAAGAATATATGATTACTCTTGTGTTGTTTTCTGGTCATGTTGAACATGTTGATACACTAATCTAATGATTTTTATTGGAATATACACCTATTCCCTTGTGATTTCAAGAATATATCGATGAATCTACTCTATTGTTTCTAGAATATATTGATAGTTCAGAAGAGTTTTAGCATGAATACTATCCTACTTATTTGCTGTTGCCCAGATATTTTGGTAGACATCTTTAATTAAAGTGAGAATATATGACCACTTCTATCCTTAATTTTCATTAGGATATTCTAATGGGATTCATGTTCAAGGGTTAAGATAAGTTCCCGACCTCAGATTGATGTTGGAATATACTGCTATAATTTCTATGTAAAAATAGGGATATGAGCCTTCTCACTGATTGCCTCCATAATATTTCAATGGAGTTCTTTAGTGGGAATAGAAATTTGTTCATACTCTCTGTGGTTTTCATCTCTTCATGCCTAGAGATATCTCCTAGATTCCTATGTACAAGTGTATAGGGGAGAAATCTATCCGGAAGAACCCTCAACAAGTAGCTGAGGGTAAGTGGTTGCATGATAGTGGTGGTAACAACTATTAGGATCTCTCCTAGATGACCCATGATCCAAAGTGAGGTCATAGTTAACTTTATAGTCTACCTTCCTAAAATAAATAAGGTATTTATTTTTACACTCTATGTATAGGTTCTCAAAGTGGTTCTTGGTGGTGAAATGTGTTACTGGATTTGTTGCGGCTCTCCTCAGAAAAAATAGTATTGAAATCTTTATTTCTTGAAGACCCCAGTGTGAAACCTTCAAGGTTGGGATGGTACTATGCCAATGGTACTCCATTACCATTGTTTTTTTCCACCCAGTTCTAGAGATTCTAAATAGGCAACATTGTACTCCTATTTGTGGGGTCCACAATTCTCATGAAAGTCGAAGCACCAAAACAGTTTCTTGATGATGATTATATATATTTTGATCAAAGAGAACTAATAAGAAAGGTAATATAATGATTCAAAGACAATAAGAATACTGATTAACGAAACATATCAAATAGGTTCATATTAAACTCATTATTTTCATAGGTGAAGGGTTTCACATCAGACCATTTTATTTCATGTGAGAATGGAATGATGTCCAATCATGAAAGGATAACATAGTTGAGGGATTAACAATGGGTTCACCCTTATTTTTTTGACCCAGTACGAGGTGTCTTGACACTTGATTGTGAGGGGATATGCATGGATATAGAGTCTTCACATCGAGTCACTACTCCAATGTTGGAAGGTTACCAATGGGGTTTATTCATGGAACTAAAAGCACCCAACAAATCCCACATCCATGATAAGATACAAACCTACTTTTCAAAGGTAGTAAATCATTGAGTTTTATTACCAATGATGTTTATAAAATCACAATAGTCGAGAGGATGAGATATTGGTTTCATCACACCCTGTTGGGGATATTATTTCCTACTATGGGGATCACATATATATTTAAGTCATATTTGTGAATATTTCTTAAATCTTAGTACGTGATTGGCTACCCAAATGTTATCAATTGTTTATTATCATATACCAGTGTGAATGTTTTTATATATCAAAAGCATACCATCGATGATAAAATATATATGTATCATAGATTATCCATTAACGACACTATTTATATGTATCATAGGTTCTCCATCTCGCAAGAAATCGATGATGTTATATATGTGAGTATGTTTTAAAGCCACATATCTAGGTGCTATAGAGTTTATCATCATCTAGGAAGGTATTAGATATTTATGGGGTCTAGATCAAGCCAATAAAATTGATTTCAATATATCCTTATATAAGGAATCATTACCCATATAGTTTGGTTCCACTTAACAAGACAAGTTGTAACTTTTAAGGTCATGTGAAAAGGAATCATCCATGAAATTTAACATTGCGTGATAAGGAAGAATAGGTGAAATATTCCTAGAAATGGTTGGTGTGGGATTTACACATGATATACCCTTTATGTTTGACCTTCAAGGAAATATGGACCAATGGGGATAGGTTTTCCTCACAAGGAATATGACAATATAGAGATAAGTCTTGCTAGGAATATGGACCGAAGAGTATAATGTGACGAGACCCAGAAGGAATGAATTCCTATGAGTGGAGGGATGATTTTATTAATAATATATAATGATATAGGGATGGTCAACTAGGAATATGGCTCTAGTAAAAGGGAAATCTATAATTGAGGGAAAGTGGATAAATGAGGGAAGGATGTAGGTGATCTCATGAGGAATATAGGATAATGAAGATGGAGATGGAATATTGATGATGTTGGGTTTGAAACTCAAATAGGTGTCCCATGTGTCCCATAAAAACATTAATCAAAGGCCACATAGTTTTAGTGACACCATTTAAGGTTATGTAACAAGACCGTACCATGCAGTTTAATGTCATGTGGTAAGGGAGTTTTCATGTATTTTAACTTTGTCTGACTAGGATGTATGCCATATAGTTTAATATCATGTTATAGGGACATGGGGTTCTATAAGTGTGTGGAAGTTATATGAAATATGGGGGATTTAAATGTTGGATACATGGAATCATTCCTTGATAAGGTGTCCTATTTATCTGGTAAGAAAATGAATCGGAGTTAACGTAGTTCAACTTATAGAAATATATATATGGGTACATTTTTATATTGGTTATGGTGATCGAGTCTTAGAGAGGCATCCTATATATCCTTTGAAGATAGGAATCATAGCCCAAAAAGTTCTGATATTAGGGATTTTTATGTCATAAAAGGTGAAACAACAGGGGATTGAGTGGTGATTACATATATAAGGCTTCCCTAACAATCTTCATCAGGAATATATCTCTTCAAAGGAATGTCTCATATATAAGAACAAAACATTGAGAAAGAAAAGATATTATTGGGGATTACACCTAAAAAGAGGGCCCAAAGGGGAGATATTTTCATCATACAGATGGAATGACCATTAGAAGTCTCTAAGCCTGTATTATTTATGCTCAGTGTAAGAAATAAGAGATAATGGAAGATCAAACAAATTTAATGAGAAAAAATGATTATATTTGAAAGGGACTTATGAACTAAATATGACCATGGTATGAGTATGAATCACAAGGAATATGGCTAGGTGAGGAAAAGACTGGGGCTTAGACTAGATTGTGTTCCCAAGGCATGGGTAATCAGACTCATATGGAATAGTGACCTATGATATAAAAAAGTTAAGTAATTACACCAAATTGGATTCTTAATGTATGAATTCATTATTTGTGTACTGATGGATGAATAATGATGATATTTAGAATATATTTAATTAGAATAAATGCATTTATGGGACATGAAACAAAAGGGTTTCATCTACCAGTAATCTCCACCATAGTTAGGTGTCTACATGAGTTCCATGGGACATGTGATCTTGTAACCATAATAGGGTTAGGCAGTCACGTGATCATCTTGGGTTGGTATATCATGTAACTCAGGGATAGTTCTATGATTACATGATAAGTATAGGGTTGGGTGACCATGTAATTGGTATTTGGTTAGCTTATTTCTTGGATGGAATGGGGTTAGGAAATTGTGTGGCAGTAATCTTGTTATGTGATTGTACAACCATATACTCTCTCTGGTTATTTTTAGGATATTTTTGTAGGGACATTAGTTAATTTCAGAGTCTCCAAATAGAAAATATGAATGCTTCACCATTTTAACATCCTCCCTCTCACATTTCTTGATTTTTAGAAACATCGGGTTGGGGGGGGGGTTGGAAATAAGATTCAATATCTATGCCAATTTACATATAAAAGGAGCCACATAATGGGTTCAAAGGTGGAGGAAATAATCTATATGATTCACGGACCTTGTGTGGGGGTGATGAAACCATGTATCATGAATCACCTCCATCATCTATCATATATTCCCAATGAATTTCATTACTAAAGGTGAGCATAAGTCATTCCATCATGAACAACAAGGCCTTAGTGTGGTGCATGACTAACAATGAACATATAAGGGTCTACCATCGATAAAAGTTTTTGGTCATGTCATATAAGTGGAATCCATCATGTGTCTTAGAGTGATCATAGGTGACTCTTTCAATGATATTATTTTTTCTAAACCCATCGCATGATTCAAGTGTGAGAACAAAATTAACATGCATGTGGTCTAATCAGGGTTATGTGATTATGTAATCCTAAAAAGGAAAAAATTGCATGTTATCACACAATTACCCTTTTGGGGACCTGGATCATGAGAAGATGTTTTTGGAATTCCCCTTTGCTTATTCTCACCATCCCACTCCATCGACATTCATTTGGAGAGCATTAAAAGTCATTTATATATGTTTCATAAGATTACATCCAAAGGAGGTGTCCTATACATACAATGCCAAATATAATGATCATAGTAGCTATGGAAAGTAAAATTCAAATAGATTTAATCATGACGACTTGGTATAATCAGTTTGGACTTATTGATTCCTTTTTTGTACCATCCATGTATTGTTTCTATTGAATACCCACTAATGAATTTACATCATCCACCAAAATACATAAAGAGTTTTGACACATAGAATCTATCTTTGTATTAATAAGAACTTTTGAATCATATATAGTTACAAATTACTACACTCTATGGGTTTATTATTCTTATTGAATAATACATCACCAACCTTGGCGAATATAAAACTACTACTATGGTTTAAAACATCCTATGTAGTATGTATCTTTAGAACTATTCCTAGGACCAACAATTGTAAATTTTAATGTTCTTATGCCAACTTGTGAATCTAGAGAAAAGATTTAACTAACATCTTGATTTCTCCCACTACCTAAAAAGATATGTTCTTCCGACATAGAAATACAGTTGGTATGATTAATAGCTTTTCCATCTTTGTGATTTTAATATCCTTAGTAGTAATATGATCATTAAATGAGATTCTCCTTGTGTTTTATTAAGTACACTTACATATTTCCCCATATTTATAGATAGATCCCATTAAAAACACCTGAGGCTATAACATAAGGGCCTTTCTTTATATCATAACTTATATGATATACATTAGTTAATTTAGTTGATATATCGTTAGTTGTTAAGCTGTAATTTTCAAAACATGATAAGAGAGGAATTATAAAATATTTTCAATACATATAATACTCTTTATCGATCTACCTTATACTATCAACATATTTATGATGTGAAAAAGGTATTGTGAGTTTAGGAAAATCAGAACTTCACATTTAAATGATCAATGAATAATTGGTTAATATATACTCTAACATACCATCTTGATGGATCCTACATCCTTATAAGTGTATTCATTACTTTACAAATCATTCCTAAAATTTAGAAAGGAATATCAAAAAGTACATGAATTTACCTCCAGATTCACCCTAGAATTGTTCATGCCACCAAGATTATACCAACTCAATAATATTTGCAGATTACCTGTATATATAAGGGTTTATTAGTCCAAAACATAGGTATGTCATATACCTAATATTTTCAGATCTAAAGAGTCTAAAAATCATTCTGGGTAAATATACCACAACTTATAGTTTTACTTGAAAAATTATTATCTTTCCTCAACTAGATACAAGACTTATAATTATATTCATCATTTATTAATGATGATGGATATCATTTATTTAAGAATTTATGAACTATTAATTAAGTTTATAATACTATAACAATCATTTGGGGTGGTTAATGAGTGGTAAAATTGTAATCCTATATCCCAAAAGCCCCAGGTTCAAAATGGGAATGGGAAAATATCTGAGTTACTACACTAGGTATTATAGACATTACTATAGCTTGAAAAATATTCACTCAATTTGGGACTATGGTCTATATATTTGAGACTTTGGGCCATTGCATCTTCATTCCACTATAGACCTTCGAGGAATAGGGCCTCTAGACCACTACAACCCTTAGAACCATGGTATTTTGGGCCATTGGTCCTTTATTCTACAGAGAAGTAATATCATTCCACACAAGTGAATTCACCAAAAGAGGATTCCGAGCAAGTAATAGTGACCAAATTAGAATTAACTAGATTGGGAATGAAGAGATGGAATGACATTCTCCATCAGTACTAGACACCATGCATTTATGCAGAAGAAAATTTTAGTTGATTATCCATGTGAGGTGGGGATCTAGGAGTCATTAATGAATAAAATACCCAAGTGGGGAAATTCTAGTGTAGTCGGGTCTTTGGGCCTTCGAGTTATATAATAAGACTTATAACTATGAGCCTACGGGTTATGTAAGGGTTGCCTTTCAACCTATTTAAAAATGGGATTGTCCAAAAATAAAATAAAAATCTTCAGCCTTATGGACATTTCTTCTAGTATAATACCATAATAACATTAATTTCAATAGAAATAATGTCCTTTTGTGTCCAACAGAACATTGATATGAATGTATAGTTACACTATTTCATCGGTGTCCTATGGGGTGTAATCATGGAACCAAAAACACCCAATAAAACCTATATATAGGACAAGAGATGTCATGTGGAACTACTTTCAAAGGTAGGTGGTCACTATTTTTATTTTCTAATAATGATGCATAAGAATGTGAGTTGGTCGTGAGGGTGGGATGTTAGGATCATCACACCTTTCGAAGGAATTTTTATATACTTTTAGTCTCTCTTATATATTTAAGGAATATTTCATAAATATTTCCAATATCCCCGGATGAAATAGGATACCCCCATGAAAATAGTTTAATGTTATCATGTATCTATGTAAAAATATGTATGTATCAGAGGTTCTCTATCAATACAAACATCTTTATGTATTAGAGGTCCTCCATCAATGTGAACATCTGTATGTATTTAAGTTTCTCCATTAATGGAACCAATTAAATGTATCATAGGTTCTCATTGGAACCATTTCTATGCATCAGAATCTATCCATATTGTTTCATTTTTTACTTTTTAATTCTTGGATTTAAGGATTTATGGTTTAAAGCTACATATCTAGGAACTATAGAGTTCATTTATATCCATGGATATGGTTGGTGTTCATGGTATTGGGATCAAGCTCGTTAAAAAGTCTTTCTATGTATCATTGTAAAAGTAATAAAAACTCACAATGTATAATTCTACTTAATAAGATACATTATGGATTTTAAGTTCTTGGAACAAGGATTGATCCATGTATTTTAACAACATACAGTAAGGATATTATTGCAGAGTTTAATTTCATTCTGTTGGAACATTTTTTTTCATGAAAAGTATAACTATTGAGAATTAATCTGGGATAATAGATGTGGGATAATCCCTGATATTAAATTTTATCACACACATAAATCATTTTTACTTTTTTAAAGTTGTATCACTCGATACAGGGAAAAAACAAGATCATGGAGGCCTACAGTGATGCAACCAAAGTGAATCACCTCTCACAATATCCAGACACCCAAGAGGTATGGATCCCAAACTAGAGAAAATAATTCAAGTCCAGGAATATTAACCTTTGAATCCAAGAAATCTTCTCCTAATTCCCTTCACACTTTGTGTGGAGAAGGGTGGTGTGGTCTTTGAGGAGGGATTTGAATATGTGAATATGATAGATAATAGACCATGGAGAAACAATAAAATATTGAAGTGCATGAAGTATTTCTATAGAATCTATCTCAACCTCACGTAAATCAATATTATTCCCATTACAAAGTTCCATCCCATTACACATGGAAGAATCCTCTACTACAAGAGAATCACCCACTCCATAGGTAGTACTAAAGGATAAGACCACTGATCCGAGGGAGTCACAAAAAATTCCTCTACCCTAGATAATACTTGATCTGAAAGACCCATAAAAATTTATTTTAAAAATATAATAGGGAGGATACCAACTGATCCATTTTCCTTGTGGATATAGTCGTTACCTAGAGGGGTAAGTGACACGTAGCTGTAAAATATTCCTTAAGGCTGGAGAAGATTCCGAGTGATTGAGGAGAGCCTCCAAGTTAGAAACCATACACTTTTCTTTAACCAATAGAAGATGATTATCACTTCCAACACCATTATGATAAGACTTGTTCCTAGATTCCCATATGCACCAACATTCAAAATCTAGGAGGATAACCCCATATTTTGTTTCTGTGATATTACATGTAACCGCAGAAAACCCTAAATTGAGAAACTCACCTCTGATGAAGTCGAGAAACACCATCCCTGTGAAATACCCAAGAGCGTGCCCTATAGATAAAGCTCAATAACCTTTGAATAAGTGGTAGGGGATGTTTCTTATTTAGGGTTTGAGCAAGATAGGCACCGAGAGACTAGGGAACCCCTTTTCTATTTTATCTTCTCATACATAGGGAGAGCTTGGATTCAGATACACCAGATCAAAAAATTATGTTTTAGGGGGATATAACTACACCATAGAGTACTAACCCATGGATCTTGCACCACCTTACCATGAAAAGTGTGATGATATAACTTTGGTGAGAAAATACCAGAAGTAATACCCAAGAAGACACAAGAGTCTGGTTCTTCGTTCAGTTAGATTCTGTTGAATAAATCATGTTGCTGAAAGTTTCTAACAACATAAGTAAATGATGGGTAGATTCTAGAAATCCTAAAAGAGTTGTTAGGAGTTAGGCACACTAGAAATCCAAGAACTATGCCTGCCCAATTGTGTGTCTAGAAGCCGATCTACCTGCTAACAATTATCCAATGAGAGTTATCCCAGAGAAATAGAATGTGCTCATGAAGAAAACTCCAATAACTGGAGACCTTCCTTCTCGGTTGTCTTAAGTTCTACCCATACTTGTTAATAATATTCCTTCCCAAGATAGTGTGGCCCTTAATAACCTCCTAATCCATCTTTCCTTTAAGGCTATGAATTGTTCCAAAAATGTCCCTAAGGTTGATACCACCTTCATCCCAGTATTTGGCCAATCTCACCCACAAGGCCCAATAAAACCTCCCATCTGAATGGGAGTCCCAAATGAATGAGACCAAGAGTTCTTAACGTCCCTGATAATTGGTTTTGAAACCTTTTAGACTAATAGAACATGCATCAGGGTTAATGTGAGAACACAGTTAACCAAAGTGATCCTATCTCTAAAGGAAATATTTTTTTTTCCAATTATTTATACAGTTATAAAATTTAACCACTAACCCATCAAAAAGCTGAATACGAATCCTACGAGGTGATATAGGGGCTCCCATGTACTCTAATGGGAATTTTCTCCTGTGAATTACTAAGGAGTCCTCAATCAACTTAGAATGCCTTGAAGAGTAGTGGGGTTGGACATAGACACTACTTTTAGCATAATTAACAATTTAGATACTCCATATGCAATACTCCATGAATTTATGGAAGCCTCAAAGTGATCTTCTAATACCATTGAGGAAAAAGATCTTGTCATTTAAAAAAATAAGATTGGATATTCTTATAAAACCCCTTACCTATAAAAGAAATAATGTCACAAGAGTGAAGAGATTGAGCCAGATATTTTCTAAAAGCATCCTGTACCAAAATGAATAGGTTGGGGG
Organism: Viscum album; assembly: GCA_963277665.1. NCBI lineage: Eukaryota > Viridiplantae > Streptophyta > Magnoliopsida > Santalales > Viscaceae > Viscum > Viscum album. The sequence continues at coordinate 138,805,649 of OY728119.1, forward strand.
ATATGGGGTCCCATTGTATCATCCCCCAAAACATTTTCAAGAAAAAAATCTCTTTCCATAAAATAAATAGAAATCCAAGTGGAGCTATAACATCTAAAAAAAGGTCAAAAACGTAGGTAGAGAAAACCATACAACCCATTACTTTGAGAACGAAGTTCCATTCCAGCCTATCATAAGCTTTTTCTATGTTGACCTTGATGACTATATTTGATCTGGGATCCTTAGTGTTAATATAAACTATCATTTCATGTGAAATACCAATAAACCCCTGGATGGACTATCCTTTTATAAATCCATTATTCTCCTAGGAAACCCATTTGTGAAGAAGAAGGGACACCCTTATATTGAAGATACCATCCAAGAATTTTTATGAGAAATTTCACATGCTTATTGGTCTGAAATGACTCATGGAATATGGATCCTTCACATTTAGTAAGAGGACTGGAGTGGAATAACATACGACCTGAGGAATATTTCTGCCTTTAAAGATATATTGGATTTCCTTAACAAGATTCCTCTTCACCAGATCTCATGAAAAACCAAATAAGGGTGTCCCAAATTCTTCACAAATGAATTCATCATGGGGAATATAAACCTTTCATAAAGAGAAGAAATGGTTTTTGGGGTTTACACCTAAAGAGGATTCCCATGATGAAGGATGTTATGGGGCCTACATCTAAGGAGGATTCCCATGAGGAAAGATGTGCTAAGCATTAAACCTAAGTAGGAGGTATATGATGAAATATGCATTAGGGAATACATCGAAGGAGGAGTACCATGAAGAAAGAATGAATTATGCTAATAGAGTAATGAACTTAGATCTCTAATCCCACACAGGTCATGCTTGACATGAGAAAAAATATATGGTAGAAGATCAAGTACATTACACAATCAGATTTGGATGATACTTATACTTGAAGAGGAAACCCAGGATTAATCTACTCTTAGTCCTATGATGGAAGAGAGAGGGGATAAAAAGGTGGGAGGGATATGATATTTTGTAAGAAAGGATAATGTCTTACTCGAGGAGGGATTCCCCATTCAACTTGGATCGATACGTAGAGAATAAATCCACCATCAATACTAGAGAGACCTCTCCCAAATTCTCTTGACAAGGACCCTCTAATCAAGCCAATCCACGATTGTAATCCACTCTAGGGTTTAACCTATATGAGAGAATAATTCCCAATACTACTTTAATAAATGGGATCCATGATCGAATGGTTTCACAGTGGTGTGCATACCTTGATTATGTATATTCGGTGGTTAGAGATGTCTCAAGTTAGCCTTTTCAAGGTTTTGACTTTAGTGAAAGGAAGTTACAAGGATCATTTAGATGCCACACTAAGGGGATATGGTGAAGCTAAATGCTATGTGGGATGAGATAATTAAGATATGAGTTATAAATACCCTAAAGACACTCCATTTCACATAAGGGACTTTCTATACTAAATGGGTCATGCAAAAAGGGTGCCCCTTGTGAAAGTGTCTCCTTCATGAAGATATTACAAGGAAACTCCTTTGTGAAGGACTCACAAAGGAATTCCTTCATGAAGGGCCTACTTTATGGAGGGCCTCCTTTGTGAAGGATTATTTTTTGTCATTTTTCTGTGTTCATTTCTTCTTCTTTTTTTGTATCCCAATTACCTAAGGGTGTTATGTAGAGGTTGATTAGATTTTTGAGTTTCTGGAATTGGAATGTATTTGCCTTCTATTGTCCTACATTTTATCATCTTCTATATTTGGTATTTATATCCATTTTTCGGTAAATAGATCTCCCAAAATTAAGGGCCACATGATAGTTTTTGAACCATAGGGGCCACATATGATTTAATGCCTCACGAGGGGCCTTGTGGTGGAGATGGGTGTTCCACATAGAAATATGCTATGGGATTAAAATTATCACCTTCATGTTGAAAACTAAAATGGTTTGTGGGAGGCCTAAAATTAATGACTTTTACAAAAGACAATTCCATATGGGATAAGTGGTTAATGAAGGGATCAAAGTGCTATGAGACCACCCTACATTTTCCAAATTTTTGGAATCATGACTCATAAATGGGTGATTATAAAAAGATTCATTTTGACTGTAAATGAAAATACCATATAAGAGAAGGAACTTCACGAAGGGATGAAAGTTCTATGTATCCACCCTGATTTTGAAAAAATTTAGGAATTGAAAATTGTATGTGAGAGTATATAAAACGATAACTTCTTACCATAAATGAAAATATGATGTAGAATACGTCACACTATGTACTACAATTGTTTCATTATGGTTGAGGTCCTCACTAAAGAGATAGTGTTTCACAAAGAATTTTATTCACAATGTGAAATTATTCTCGTTTCCAAATTTTACCCTAATTTTCATCCAATTGATATAAATTTTGGGTAATAAACTTATTTATGATACCTTTTTCAAACCTTTTTAACCGTGACAGCCTCAATAAATTCCCCCCTCAAAATGGGATCTGATCAATATAAATAGGTTTTGATTTTGAGGAAGAAATTTGGACCTCTGAGGTTATTTATAGTGTACTGGAGGGGGGGGGGTACCGCCCCAATATAAAGGGTTTTAGGCCATTTCATTTGGAATATAGTGATTAAATACCCTCATTATTTTTTGAGAGTGTGGCATTCTTATTTTTGTTTCTCATAGTGACTCTCTTACACGGTTGACCTCTTTTTCATACTCAAACGAGTTTATATATTTGTATGGAACATGGTGATTTTGAAACATTGTGGAAGTTCTTCTCTATCCGTAACACTCATCTCACATGAAAATTATGTGGTCCACAGAGGGATGTAGGTTCTATACATTTCATGTAACACTTATTGCACTATGATAAATTTTGGACCTTGTTGATTTTTTTCTATCCAAATTTCTTGAAATCTATATAAGTCTAGTTTCTTGTAGAATATGACTCCTGGACAATTCATTCAAGCTACTGATGAGTGTAGTGACACCATGATCAAGACCATTGAGGTTGAAATGAGGCATAATAAACATATAATAAATCAATTCCTATCGAAACTCATGGGGTTAAAGATTTCAGAACTATCTTGTCATAGATAGGTTGATGATATATGAATTTGGGTTGCTGACCAATGTCCTTATTGCTGCACTACACCATGGAAATCATCAAATCTTTTAGATAAATAGTTATTATCATGCACCTCAAGAAAATATTTTAGTGAGGGAATATATATTAGGAATATTTTTATGACAATTGTTTTTATGGTATGAACCATTGTAATTGGAGGAGAAGTTTCAATCACTAGAATTAGACATCCATGACTATAAATCCATTATGAAGAAGGGTATGATAGATGAGAAGCTATGGTGGTCATAAAAGTGTGACCTTTTCCTCAGGTATTTGTTTGGAATGGATTAGGGGTGTCCCTTTTGGATTTGTCAAAGATATAGTGAGTTTGACCAAGAGTTGAGAGTCGAAGGGCTTTATTAAGCCATCTGGGTGTCATAAACTTTTTCTCATCAAAAAAAGTTCCTTATTCCATACTTATAAAATGGATTTTAAAAACCAATATATTCCATTTGGGGTATGTATAATTTGGCATCTATCTTTTGGTTGTTCATATGATCACGAGGGAATCGATCATGGAGGAAATGTATGATGAAATTCTTCCCCATACTTCTTTGTGGAGTGATTCAGAGAGGAATCCATCAATTCTAAGGGAATTTATCACCATAGAATAGAACCTTTGGGAGGAATATCCCCATAATAAGATAGATATTCCCTTACTTTATTGGTCTCAATTATTTTTCACACTAAATGGTTACAAGTTGTATGTGAGGAGACCAAGGAATTTCTTGACCCTCAAGACTCAGAGGCTTATAGGTGCATATTGGACTATTTCTGAAGATGGTAATTTTACCCAGTGGGGTTGGAAAGTCACTCCTAGGGTTGATCACCTAGTATGAATGGTAGTGTTTTTTTTGATGTTCTTAAGTGTATATTTATTGTTAGTGTGTGAATGTCATAATGGTTTTAGGGTTGTGATTTTTTCCATGAAAATCTAGTTTACAACCAAAAATTATATCATTTTGGTGGTCCTAGTTATAAAAAATATATTTCATAAACTAGGACAAAAAATCTGTAGAAAATACCCTTTCATACTTATAAAACCATTTCATATCTTCTAGGATTATATAGAAACTTATTTGGGGGGCTGAAAGTTCATCAATGACTAGCCAATTTTAGGGGCCCAATTTAGGCTACATATCAAGTGCATGAGTGGGGTGAACCTACTTTAATTAGAGATAAAGGATGTAAATAGTGTATTGAATCATCACGACCATTTAATTTATACTACCTACACTCCTCCAAATAGTGTTTTGTGAATAAAACATCTAGAACCCATGTAACACGAGGGTATATCATTTCCTTGAGGGATTGTTTTTGAGTTACTAGGATTGAAAAATATTTGATTTATGAGAAATTATTTTCCTATAGGTTTGGATGAAAATTCATTTACCCCTAGTAAATATATCCTCCTTATCTGAATAATTTTTGGAAGGACAAACAATGGATGATCAAATTCCAAATCTGGCTCTTGTTAATAAAGGAGGAGACATATATTCATGTGGAACTTCCTCCCACTGATTCTGTGCCTAGGATTGTAAAGAATTATTTTGAGTATTGGATTGGATCATACTAAAATGAGGAACTAGCTCAATTGTTGTACTTAGTGGATGGTTTGTCGATAGCCATGAAAGAAAAAGAAAGATATCAACCTAAAGAGGTGGTCAATCCAGACAAAGGGGTGGCTCTGAGGAAGCCTTTTCTTTTCTAGATGTCAAAGAAACAATTGATGTTTCGGGGCCCCACTTCCAAGAATTCTAAAAAATCTTCTCAGCGAGTTTTCGCTACTAAGGTTTCGTTCTCAGTGGATTGTAGAGAATATGATTATTAGAAGAATTTAGTGCCACCATGGGAATATGGATTTTTCTTCATGGGAAGGAAATCATCTTGATAATAAATTGGTGTATATATACACATATGAGTATCATTGAAATAAACCCAAGATAGTGTAAGCCTATCTCCATGAACTTGAGACCTGAATCCATTCATTTAAAGGAAAAATATTTTATTCATAATGAGAGCTCAAAATATTGATGCCTTATACTAGTGAGAGTGAGGAAGGAGAGGCCATCGATGATGATTCCCAAGGAGAGGTAAGGAATTTTCCCTATTTACACATATCAGATGTCATTAGACGAAATTAACTAATTTTTTATATAGGAGGCTAATGAAGTGAACTCACCTATCATAAATGTCCATACATGATCACTTTTTCCTCTACTACCAAGACCTTATAAATGTCATGCTTCAAGGGAAAAAAATTATATCAGAGCTACCGAGGAAAAAAGTGAGGCATTCTAATTCCACCCCTTGATGGAATTGGATTATTCATTATTAACCACTCATATTATAGTGGCATTTTTGGATGACTAGAAGGAATGGAATTCCTAGTGAAATATTTAATTAGATGAAGAGTTTTGAATGGTACTTACAGCGGAGTAGATCAATTTGATAAGCTTTAAGCATGCCACTTATTCATTTCATGTATATTTATAAGACTAAATTGAGTAGGTCAATGATTATATTGAAGAGATAGACACTTTAATATAATACTTCAAGGGTAGGATATATATTTTTACACTGGGTGAGGGAAATTATAACATTAATATCATAAGAAATGTAATCTAAGGAAGAGGAAGAATGGATTCCCAAATTGTTTTTTATTCTCCCTATTAATGTGATTCTCATATTTTCATTTTCCTTTAGGAAGATTAATCTGATCACTTACTCTTTACTTCGCTAAAATATACTAAATGATGGAAAGTTATTAGAATAGATTCCCCTTCTAATGAAATATTTATAGAGTATGGATCTCCGAGCATAATTTAACACATGAAGGTAGTAATTTCCAACCCCATGAGATTATTTCAACCTCCTTCTATGCCACCATAAACTATTCCTCTCACAAGATCATATTCATGGGAGATTACCATGCATAAATATGTGAAAATATTGAAAATAAAACTTTAAATAGGTATGATGAGTGGGTATTATTCCTTTTCAAACAACTCTTGAATTACCCTAGTGATTTATTATTAATGAGTTAGCTCGTGATGATATTGAGATTAGTTTTACACACATAAAAACACCAATTATGCAAGAGCGTGTGACTTCTAATCATTTATAAAGGATGATTATAGATGTGGTGAAATAAGAGTATCTAGGGAGGTTGGAAATTAATGAGGATATAAAATTATTGATCACTCATCCTATAGATCCAAAACCTATGGGTGACATCATGGGAGTGGTGTTATTATTATAATGAACATATTACTATTCTTAATGATCATATTACTATTCCAATGTTTATGTTAATATTTAATAGAATATCATGGTTTTAAACCCAGTTTTTCACAAAGAATAAGATATTGAAGATGTTAAATTTAAGAGACATACCATAAATTCTTGGGGTGTTACAATGAACCCCACTCACATTGTGACATTAATAAACTCCACGATGTAAAATTACTTCACATCGCGAATCTGGTGTATGAAGAACCTGTGCATCAGAAACCAAAAGATTTGTTGAGAAAAGGGAAGTAAGTGTTTCAATTATATATTTTTCAATTGTATTCCTCACATTCAATTATTTTAGATTTTGAAATGCCAATTTCATAACCTTATTTGACTCTTGCTTTAATTAAATTGAATTAGGTGACATAAACTAGTTAGGATACTTTCCATACCATGTTTTTTGAGTTTATTTTTCAATAAATTTTAATGATAAAAAATAGAAAAATTATTAGTAGGGATAAACACACAAATTAGGATTTTAAAAATCATGATTTACAGGGACCAATATATATTTTTAAATGAAATTTTTGTAAGATTTATCTCACCTTGAATTTTTGATATTTACATTAATTTATTTAATTATTCATATGCATTTCCATGAGTATTTGTCCCAACCATTTGTCCCATTCTTGAGAGATTTTATGAACCAATATTTCCCATTCATTCTATACTTTATTTCTTGTGATACTCGAGCATGCTCACATCTAGAACTTTATTGATATCTTATCAAATATATGAGTGAAAAAAATCTCTTTTAACATGATTGAGACATCTTTTTGTTTATCTATTTATCCTTGGACCCACATTGGATTAATTCTATTTATGCCCGTATAAGAAATAAATGAACGTTTTAGGAAAATATCCACATTATAAGCCTACTATATCAATTCCTACCCTACTATTAGTTTTTTCATGATATTTAAAAGAATAAGTATGGGGTATAAGTTTTTCTTATTATATAGGGATATACTCCATTGGTGATTTTTACTAGGTTTTTAGGAGATTTTGAGAGAGGGCATGATAATTTTTTCATTGTATTTTATTATTCACCATTATTAGTAAAAAATTAATAATAATAACAAATAAAATAATAAAATAATAAATAATGTGTTGTTCCTTAGGAGGATAAAAAATCACCATTGTCTGACTGATGATCTTTTGAGTGTATGTGGTTAGATGGTGGATGTGATTTTTTATTAAGCAGAAATTTAAATAAAAAGAAAAAGACAAATAAAGGGATATTCATTCATTTTTATTATTTTTTTCATGGGCCTACTTTGATATTTTTATGTGGAAGATGGAGATAACATCTATAAAGGGAGATTTTCATTTTTCTTATATTTTATATCATGCATTATGATTTAGATACAAAACTCATTTTTGAGATTTATTTGTTTTCACACCATTACCCACTTACCCTTATTCCTTGTAGACTTTTTAACCTTAATATTAAGCCCTCATTATTAACTATGATCTTTTTTCCTTACATGATGGAGATGTTAGGTGCCTTGAAAGCCTATGGTAAGTGACATGTTCTTGAGGTATGTGATAAACTCAATTTACAATTGTACCTTGATGATGAGTGGAAAAATACAAATTAAGGAAAACTAAAATTGTTATGAATATTAATAATGAATTGGAAAATCAAAATGGATGAAATAAAATTCTTGACTATTTTAAAATAAGAAGAAAATAAAATACTTAATTGACTTTTTTCTTTAAAAAGTGAGGTATTGATGAATTTTCCTATATGATACTCAATCATTTTAATTTCCCATTTAATTAATTTATTTTATTGATATTGAGTTTAAAGCATGGTAGTGTGAGCATACTATATAGTATGTTGTGATTCCATCGTTGAGGATAAGTCTGAATTCAAGTGTGGGGAATTTGATATGTCAAATTCATGCATTCTTTTTAATATTAAAATGCATTAATTTTATAAATTAAATGATTAATTCTTGGATTAATATTTAATGAAATTATTAATATTTTGTAGGATACAAAAATTTATTGAAAATAAGAAAAATAAGAAAAAATGATCTATATTTCCATCAAAATATGGTTTCCCATGATGTAGGATGATAATATGATACTTCTGAGGCTTTAAAGTGAAGAAACAAGGAGAAACAGAGGTTCCAACAATAGAAACTATATATTCACATCATGAATCATGTTCATTATGTGAAAAAAATAAAAGGAGTGGATTTATTTTTGAGTTTGAAGTAAATAAATCACAAAAAGAGAGAGGGTTGATACTTTTATAGCATGGCACTCGCTTTCACACTATGACCTGGCCTGGATAAACCTAGTTTAGAAAGTGTCTGATGTTGATTTCGATGGAGATTTCCTAATAATTAACTGAATTGAAAAATAATTCTAGGGTTGACTTGAGCTTCATAAATGTATGAATTAATTATGAATTAAATTCACTCAATCACACCATAAAGATTTATTAATATAGGGTTTCTTTACTGCTTCCATATTTTGATTCAGAGACCAAATCTTGGGGAAAAAGCTACACTGTGCAGGGTCCTCTATCATTATTCTTCTCTGTTTTTCTTTCATGATATATTTTTTCTCCTTCACCCTTACTCCTTCATAACTGGTATGAGGGGGTAACTCCTACCATGTTCTATGGTGATGCAAATGAAGTGGGAAGGTACTTTTGGATTTTATTCTGTATTTCTCTCATGTATTAAGGTCACAAAAATTTCAATTAATAACTCCCAATATCTTTCTTACTCTTAAATTATAACTATTGATTAATGAATCTAGAAAACTCTTTTCAACTATTCAACTAATTACCCTAAATTACGTATAACCATTTTTGTATTTTGGGTGATTAGGTTTAAATACATTATTGGGATAAACTTAGTGCATTAAAACCCTAAAATACCAGACTAAGGGAAATATGGTATTTTTGTACTAAAGAGGGGATGAACTGACCATCAAGCGCTCCTTATACAAAATAAAATAGAAAAATTGAGAAACACTTCAAATTTCATATACAATTGCACCTAAACCCAAAAAGATAAAAAAACCTGACACACTTCTCATTTTATTTTCAAAACCAAAACCTGCTTTTTTTTATTTTATCTCTTTCTAAAAAAATGTTTTCAAAACCAATATTCTCTTCTTTCCTTTTTTCAACACCAATTTAATTTAATTATTTTATTTTAAAACATAAAATTACTAATTTCACCATCTCGTGGGTTTGACCTCGAATCTCTATTATAAATATTTTAATTAATTAACTACATTTTTCTGAGTTTTATAAATTTTTGGAGTTAGCCTCATAGGGAATTAACAATTTCCTATGGGTGATCACTTACTTGGCTAATTGAATAGTCAGTATAGGGTTTTTTAGGATATACTTGAGTGGGATGATGTGATAAACTAGTTGAACCTCATAGTTCTGCAAGTAATGACTCAGATTTTTCATCTCAAAAATTAATGTAATAAGTTATTGTTAGCATCATAATATCAGGTCTTTATATCTATAATTTTTCTACTAAGATAGTAGAGAATGTTTTATTTCTTTATATCATTCTTCTGTGTAATAAGGTTGCAAATATATCTCTCTATATTAGCCACATATAGGATGAGATAATTCTCTTCTACTAGTGACATTATGACTAGTGGTTGAAACATATATTTCTTGAGGTTTTCAAAAGATTCTTATAAATCCTTTTCCCATCGATAATCGACCCCCTTATTCTTTAATTTGATGAAGGGGAGGTATTTTATGGATAGGTTGGTTATTAAATGCTTGATATAGGTGAGTCATCCTTGGATCCCACTCAAATATTTAAGGTTTCAAGGAGGTGGAATTTTTATGATCACACTACTCTTCTTAGGGATGACCTCAATTATATGAAGTGTATTGAAAAAACAAATAATTTCCCTATTGTTACCATGGAATCATACTTCAGAGGGTTCATATTCAATCTATGGTATTTTAACTGGCCAAAAATTTCCTAGAGGTCAGTGATATGATCATAGTAGTATCAATATTTAACCACCATATCATCGAAATAGTATTGTATGATTATTCTTAGAAAGGGATTTAATAGCCGATGTATGGTTCATTTTTAGGTAGCAGTGGAATTATTTAAATCGAATGACACGACTTAGAATAAGAATATCCCATTAGGTGCTTTGAAAGAGGTGGATTTATCATCCTTAGTGTCCATCTTGATCTAATTGCACCCTGAGTACCCATCCATAAAGGAAAGGACTTAGAATCCCATAGTTGAATCCATTTGGAGTTCTGTAATTGCAATTGGGAAATCATCCTTTGGGAACAATCAATTGAGATCCCTGAAATAAAAGTGAACCCTAACCTTTCCATTCTTTTTTTCAATAGGGATGATATTGGTGATCCATTTTAGGTACCAAACCTCTTAGATGAAATTGGATTCAATATTATTGTCAACTTTAGATTCTACAGTGGAATAATGTTAGGGATTCATTCTTCTAGCCATATTCTTGAATCCTTGATGATAGTTTGGAAGACCCAGATGATGGGTGGTCACATTGGGATCTAGTCTTGACATCTCTATGTAATTATAAGGGAACACATAATGATGATGTTTCAAGAAGGATATATATATATATATCTCTTTCTCTTTAAGAGGAATAGTAACATTGATTAATGTGGGATGTAGGTCCTCTTCTATACCCAAATTTATTTGTCTAATCCCATAGACGCTACTATAGATATCTTCCTAAAACATTGGAGGGGAAACTCTATGTTCATCCTATTTCTCTTCTATCTCAACATCGATAGAAGAATTCTCAGTTCTAATAGATAGTACGAAGACATCTCTATCTTTGTGAAAGATGGGAAGTCATTTCAAGGATCTAGGAGCACTAATGTATGGGTAACATGATTGGTATCACTCCATAGATTCTCACTTTCATATCTTCTACCATTGGGGGAAAAGAAATATCAAAATTCTGATATTTAATAATTTTCATAGGGGAATTTTCAATTTATTCCAATAGTTTGGGTATTTCTCTATTCTAGAGAGTGGACTGGGAATTTCCTTAGATTTAAATGATGGAAAAGGAGATCTCTTGTTTGGAGAATCACAACCTATGACAGTAATCTTCCCTTGTGTGACCCAAATTTCTCTTGATGGGCCTTATTCAGCTGGAATAACTATTACTATATTGACATGGGCTGATGAAATTTTCCAAAAAATGGTGGGTCTTTGGAGCTAGACCATCTATCTATATTAGGTTAATAAGAAATTCATAATCATTTTTTATCAAGATCCATGGTTTCATAGGGGTGTTTCTCAATTAGTTTGGAGTTACTACCTACATATCTCCTTCTATTACTAGTTTCTTTCCTTCTCTCTTACAAAAAATCACCTCTATGTTCTAGGATTCACAAGATTCAAAGAGTTCACTATCACCATATAACACTTTAACTTTTATATTGATGGAGTTGTTTAGACATTGATGGTATAATGATGACACTATCACATCGATATGAAACTAAGGTTTCTAGAGTTAAAGATTATATGTTGTGTCATATCGAATTACTATGAACTTGGTATTATACATCTGGTTCATGAACTAGTCTTTGGGTTTGATATTTACAAGGGTCCTTTGCTCACTTTTATCATACGCTTAAATATCCAGCTTCAGGGGGGGGGGGAGTAATTAGCCATACTATATCCCAAGAATTGAATAGTCCAGACTAAGATAATATTAATATTGGAACCATTTCTAATAAGATCCCATAAAATATAAATGTTTTCTAGATTTCATGAAATGTACATGGGTTATATATTTCCTTGAAAAATCTCATATTGATCTTAATTTGTGAATGAACTAGTGGTATGGTGTTCTACTAAACCAGTTTCTGATTGATTCACCTTGGAAATATTGAATTTTGTCTCAAAATCATAAGGAATCAAGATGGGATTGCAAATCATTTCCATAATAACCCTTAAAACATGATGATTATTGATAATTGAGTGTTTGGCTAGGACAAATTCATGCCAACTATTTCAATATGTCACACTTTTCACTAGAGGTATGTAATTCTCAATGTGTGGTTTCTCCATAGTGTGTGGCTTAAAGACTGAAGTGCTTGAAGTAGATGGATTTGGTTCTTAGAAAGAGGTTTAAGGAATACCTCTCATTGATTTATTGAGATGATTAGTCCACCCACTCACCAGGGTTGATCAGATAATTTCACAACCACCAAACTTTATTCCAAAAAAATTGGGTTTGGATGACCCTTGAAGAATTTAGAGGTGTCTCCATGCTTCTATTGGATTTGATGAAGTGATTTACTATAGATTTTGGATACATATATAACTTCAGTTGGGATGTGGATGGAATTCTAAGATCGTTCACAATTGAATCTCCCCCTGTTCCCTAAACTTATATAACCTCTACCTCTAGATCCCATATCAGGTATAAGGAACTCGAGTTAATTTTCACATTATTAAATAGAGAAGGTTTTTACTAAGTTAATGACATTAACATACCTAAAATGTATCTTTTCATCTGATATGGATTCCATTTGGTTGGATGGTTCAGGTACTCTGAGTTATGAGGGAAATAATTTCATAAGAGTCAAGGATGGTTTGAGATTTGGATGAGACTCATCTTCTTGTTCCCTATATTTCTCTACTGTCTGCGTCTACCTCTATAGGATGAGTTTGATGATTTCCATTTGGATAATTTAAGAGGACCTGAGAATATAATCAGTTGAAAAATTTGTTCCCTTATAATGAAATTATCTTGATCAATCATCTTTCGAGTAATCCATTCATTTAATTTTCATTCACTTCTAGCCAAGACTTCTTTCCAGTTACCTTATTCCTTTGATTGGATGGTGGACACATGGGCCACTTTTACCAAGGCTTTCCCTAAAACCACTTGTCTAGAATAAACCATATTTTTGAGGCTATATTTGAAGATGAATTAATCTTGGATAGTGTGTCACAACCTCTGATTAAAAGCATAATACTCATAATGATTACTTAGGATGAATTCATTGGGTCTCCTAAGCTCAAGAAATTTATAGAGATTATTTTCCCTAGTTGTGAGGAAGTAACTAGGAACCTATTCTTTCTATAAGGAATATGTTTTTTTCATTCCTCATATCACATGTAACCTTAATCATTCTTTTACTCTGAATAGAGGTGATTTTTGTTCTTGTTGTTGCTCAACAAGAGGCAACAGGTAAGGTGGAGCATTCCCAGGTGTTTAGGCAGTCAATGGCATTGGTTTGAGTATAATATCATAAGTTTCTTCTTTACTACACCTTTTACCTTTTGTTACAGATGTGGACTGTGTTTTTATCCTAGTTTTCTAAAGAACACCATCTAGATTATATGTTGCATTTATAAACTCCCAGAACCCACCTTGGTGTTTCAATAGGATTAATGATGACTATAGTTTACCATAGAGGTTTTATACAAAAAGTTTCAATATCCTATTTTATTGGAGTGAGATGCTAAGAAAGTATTTTAAGATTTTCCATCTATAAATAAAGTCATAGAACCTATCATTTTAACATTTTTATAGCTCCTAAGATCATTGAATATTGTTTTCATTATCATGGAGCTGAATTGGTAAATGAATTGACAGTGAAGGTCTTCCTATCCTATGATGGACCCTGATAGTAAACTATTGTACCATTTTAAATATGTCCATAATAAATTCTACATGAATAACATCAACTTTTATAAATATTTCTAGTCTCATGGGACCATCATGGGGACAAAATGTGAGATATACTGCTCTGTATTTCTTGTTCCATCTAATGTTTGAAAAACAAGACTCCTAAAATTGGGTGAAGTGGAGTGACATACACCAATTTTGGATATTAATTACTTTTGGGACGCACTAGGGTACACCACCCTTCCATAGAATCCATTAAAGAGGATAGATACTCAATAAGGTTGAGGAGTTCTGTGGGAAACATTATCTGAGTCTTCCTATGAGTGTACTTTATGGGGGAATCTTTATGTGGTCATTTGACATCATACAGTTACAGACTGCTAGTTTAATATGAGACTAGGATAATGTCCTAATATGAGGGAAGTGGCTTATATAATAGGGGTAAATCCTGGAATTAATCCATCCCTAAATTCATATAGATTAATTTTTTTTGGATCTAGAGCCCACTAGATTCTATAATTCTACTCTTAATGGTAAATTAACCCCTCCTAATGAGTGGAAGGATAAGTATTATCTTCTTCTTAAAGGTGATACATGATGAGAATATTTCCACCAAGTAATTATTCATTGATCCACCTAAGATTAAATATGTCTACCTCATACTGTGAAACCTTCATTTCTATGAAGATGACCTTAGGATCCCTTGATGGTGAGTGGGACATAATCACAACTTTCCCTTCATCTTCAGTAGAATGCTATCAAGATGGTGGAAAATCCTTATTTAGAGGTTCCAAGTTCTAGGGTTTCATCTAATTTTGGGTACACGCAACCTTAACCTATTTTTACATATTACCAAAATAATGGAAAACTATTTTCCCCTTGTTTTCCTTGATGTATGGTTCTTGATATGTTCTATCAATTAGATTAACAACGATAATATTCACCAAGTCATATCAGGAAGCAGGAATCACTTCATCATCATATGAGTAATAGAGTGACTCTTTATTGTTCTTATCCTCTTTAATGTACATATAAAGGTATTCTCTCTCGTCCCCTTCTTCATTTGTCATTTTTTTTTCTTGTAATCTCTACACGGTTTGATCTTCTTTGTAATTTGTTCCCTTGATTTTGATATGTGAATGGTGATCCTGAGTGAATCTTTTACTATCCTCACTGAACTTACACTAAATGGTAGGGGCGTTTCACGTGGTGATAAGAATGACTAGGGAACCTACTACTAGTAATCACCACCCATCCTAAAAAAGACTAATTTACTTGGAGGATATGATAATAATTCCACCATACCTGAGAGATGGGGTTTATGTAGAGCTTCCACAAATTCATTTTTTACATGTTGAGTATTTTATAATTCTAGGGGTAGAAGTAGTGGTAAAAATGACCCCATACCTATGGTATAGTGTTGATTTGGAGCCACTATCAATATCTCCTAGACATGATTAGGATTTGATGAAACTATTGGTGAAGGTAGTGGTAAAATTCCCCCCAACATTGTAGGCTAGGGTTTCTCCTATATAGATTCTATAATGGATTCCAATGTAATATTCTTTATTTGGAACTTATTTACCCATGCATTATCCATCTATAGTGCCTTCTTAGAGTATGAGATACTTTCCACATGGAGTTTCCCATTAATGAAGGTTCTATTATTCTTATTTGATATCTATATTAAACCTTTATTGAATTATAGATGAGGATCCTACTAATGACCCAATCCCTCCAATTATGTCACTTTTGTTCCTTAGATATAGGATATTTTTCTTGGATTGACCAACTGGAATGTATGTTTTTCGAGCCTATGAAATATCTTACATTAATTAAATAGTAGCATGATGTATTCTAGGGAATATAATTACTTGAGGATTAAGTGATATAAAATTCTCTTTACTCAACCCATCCCCAAAATATGTTTGTCTGATGAGGTGTTAGTGATTATTTGCTAAAGTGCCTCTAAAATTTGTTGAAACACATGTTGTAGGCTCTCACAATGCTTTTCTGACCATAAGTTTTGAGCTATGGAGAAAGTAATAAGTTATTTCTGATAAAAAATCTCATTCAATTCTTAGATATGATCATCATATACCTTATAATATAGATTCTTATCCTTTAGCTGGTGAAGGGTCGCCCATATGTTCTGATGTATGTAAGGAAAGAATTCTTTCTTCCACATGTCTGGGATATCATAACAGGAAGTGGTGATGTGCTAGAATATATTTAGAAGATAGTTTTTAGATAATATTTTCCATATATACATACCATCCTCTTCTACATCAAAGGAATATTACTCTACATAGTTTTACCCTATAGGTCACTTTTCTAAATACAGTGACTCACGACCTGTTGAAAGCATGGATGGTGGTCCTCGCCTTAGGTTATCTATTTATTGAGGTGAGCTTCTACTAAAATGTAACGCCCCAACCGCAGCTACCCAGAGTCGGTGCATTACTTCGTAACATTGGCATGATCACAAAAGATCAAGTCTCGAAAGACCGATTAGTTTAGTAGCCTTGGAAACACTAGATACATTCGTAAATGTTACATTACATCATAAAGTGAAAACTACAATAAAAAAAATCTCCACAGTCTACAATCATATCCTCTTCTAACTATCCCTGCAGGTCATTCATAAAATACTTCTTCACATCCTGGAAAATATTAAAACATTGAAAGGGGTGAGCTCAGATGCTCAGTAATGATAACAATATTGCGGAAGCTTTCATAAATAAACATAAACATTGAAGGCAATGTATAACTAAAACAAAAGCCTTTTAAACTTTAACATCAACATAATATGGAAAAAGTAAAATGAGATAATGCCATTTACTTCTTCACATGGATATTCTACTGGTCTAATAATCACATGCAATATCAATAACCACTTTCATAATGATGGAATGCATAATGCCATACTATCATAACCACGTAGCCAAGGCCTCGTGCCAAGACCACAAATAAGATTTTGTCAAGGCCTCATGCCAAGACACTAGTTTGTCTCATGAGACCTGCCGATGCAATTTTTTAGAAGATACTTATGTTTAAAATTGCTCAAATATACTCCAGTGTTTTTCTGAAAACATTATGCAAGCTTCTGAAAACAAAATAACTAATTCTGAGACTGCTCAACTAGTTACAGGCCATGATGGGTCCACCCCTAATCCCTTCCTGTCTACCACACTTGAGAGTAAGGTTTTCTGAAAATATTTTTAAGATTGCGTTAAAAACGTATACATTTGCACTGGATTTTCATATATTTTAGAGAAATATATCTCTCTTTTTTTAAATCATTTCAAAAAAGTTATGGCTTGCAGAGGAAGCAGAAACTCAAATAATGGTCATGGCGGCGGAGAAGTCGTTGTCGCCGCATATGTACGACAAGAAAAACATTCCTTTTTGTCGTTTAGTAAAACACTTCATATAAAAATATTCCTTTTGAATAAACTTAAAAGTCAAAGGGGTTTATACACCGTATAAAAGAAAGTTGTGTATAAAACCAAATATGCCTCAATGAAAGGAGATTGAGACGAAGTCCTTAAAAAGATCATTTTTAAAATAAAATAGATCTATTATGTGTATTCACTATAGGTACACATAAAGAAAGTAAAAATACAAAATAAGACATAATAATATCATGACATAATTTGAAAGTAGGAGATTAACCCAAAGAATGGAAATTGAGTTAAGAAGTTCCCTTACCTTGCGTCCTGTCCGAACTCGACCGTTATTTAAACTCCTGAATAATAAACTAGAGTTAATTCCTATTTACTTAAGAACCTTTTTCATGTTCATTATTCATTTTATATCCCTTATTACCATGTTATGAATATTATGTAATTATTTAAGTTAATAACGGTCGTTTTGTTGATCTTTGGTACTTGAGTCATCAATAAACTTCTTATAATTACAAGTTGTTCATGTGGTGAAATATCCATTATATCTAGAATTATATTCATGATTTAGATATCATATATATCATATATATCCAGTATATACATTCATTCATAATATTACGTAACATTTAGAGGTAAGAAATGAAATGCACCATTCATGGAGATGGTAAGCCGTACGTACGCATGAACGCTACTTTCATTTCTATTTCATATTTAATGGAATGAAATCATAATGATATAAATGTATAATATAATTCTAGTATAATATAGTGTATAATACCATTTACTCCATCCTTTATACATCCCACATATGGCATTAACGATTCAAATCACTTTGAGGGGGCGGTAGTCCGCACTTCCTAAAATGAAATTATCGCGTTTACCCATAATGGAAATTATAAAGTATGATATAAATGAGAAATACAGAAGCATAAGTAAAACATAAACATATTATATATCATATATAAAATTATTTTCATCATAATGTCCACCATTATAGGTGTTATATGAGTGTTGAACAATCATCGTTTCGTGAGGCAAAAATTCGCCATCCATAGAAACAGTATGTTCTTTAACCATTAGATGTAGGTGTGTGTAAGTGTAGCTCGAATCCTTCTTATAACAAAATACTAGTATATTTAGGATACTGGTTTTGTTACAAAATAAATGAATAAAAAGTGTTTAGGGGGTTGGAGAAGAAAAATAAAACAAAACAACATTAGAGAAGACAGTACCTTAAAATCGGGTAACTCTTTTTGATTTGAGACAAAGGCTTCCTTGGGAAGATTTCTGCCCAAAGTGAGGCTTCTATGAGTAAGAGGGGGACGTTGTAGGAGTATTTGGGCAGATTTGGGCCGATCCAAATGGATTCCAAGTGTGAATGAGGTGGTAGAGGTGGGGGCCTTTTATAAGTGGAGAGGAGGGTCACTCTTGGAAAGTAAAGAAAAGTCACTTTATTATAAAATGATTTTCGGATTTTAGAGGTCCCACACTTATATAATTCGAGGGTAAGGTGATAAGGGTTCGAA
The DNA here is from genome assembly GCA_963277665.1 of Viscum album. NCBI lineage: Eukaryota > Viridiplantae > Streptophyta > Magnoliopsida > Santalales > Viscaceae > Viscum > Viscum album. Next base: position 138,824,633 of record OY728119.1, read on the forward strand.
ATATACTCATCCAATAGGTTTTTGACAAGTGTAAGCCTTGAATTTTACATTATATTTTTATTTTATTTAAATCGTCAAATAATGAGGTCATCGCTGCATCATCATTATGTCATACATAATTTAATTTATTTAATGTATTAAAATTATAAAACAACTTCTATGATGTATGAAATCTTTTTAGCTTTCCAATGACTATTTATAGTCAAAAATATCACTTTTATAACCCCATGTAAAAATTGTTTTAGTAAAACATTTCATGTTTGTGTCATTTTTTACTTTAACATTAAATAAAAGGTATTTATGTTATTTTCCAACAAAAGTGGATCCATGGGGTCCCCAAGTTGACCCATGGATTTTCTTGGTCGGCCATTGAACATCCAATGAGGGTAGGACATGTTTCAAGCTCATCTCATATTTTTAAAACATTATTTTTACCTTAAACTACACTAATTACCTCTAATCGCGATTAAGAACTTAAAAGTTACTATTCACCAAAAAATTATTCTAATCCCATTGAACCAAATTTTACTTCTTAATGACAACCATGTATGTCAGATTTTTGAAATTCAAAACACAGAAGTGGTAAAATTTCATTTAAACGAAAAATCAGTTTTTTAACAACCACTTAGTGGTTTCACTATTCATCAAAAATTGAAGTTTTTCAGAATAAGGACAAAATTTCACCCTAAGCTATAATTGATATTCTGAATTCAAAAATGATGTATATTTTAAAAAATTCCAAAAATATAATTTGCATTAATTAATTATATAATTATTTCCCGCTGTTACAACAAATAGCGTGTTTTTAAGAAACAATTTATATCAAAAGATTGGCAATTGTTTATGTCCAATTTCAATGTTAAATTAATTATAATGACCACCATTGGATAAAATGGTAAATATATATTCTAATTATTCTTTAAAACCACTAAATAGTAAAATTTATCACAATAAATTATTTTGATTAAAAAAGTTGTTTTAAGTATTTTTCACTATTCGTAAAAAATTGGAAGTTCTCAGAAAGTTACAAAAAATTCAACTTAGGATAATTTCGATATTAAAAATACAAAAATGAAGTCCATTTTGAAATATAAAATTTCTATAATTTTAAAAAGTGGTTATTACTATTCATAACGGCTACTTTGATTAGTCGCGGTGTGTTAGAACTCGAACTTGCGTACAATGCAAGCTATTGCAATATTGAAAGAGAGGCGTATCATGGAAGCTCGGGGTGTTACATTCTACCCTCCTTCAATAAACCACGTCCTCGCAATTTGAAATTTTTCTTTGAAAATAAAAGGTTAAAAATTTAAAATACCTTTGTGGAAAACCCACATCGGAAATAAGGTTAATAAAATTTAGCCTTAATAAGGGGGAAGGAGAAATGAAATAGTCACCACCAAATTATGATCTCAATTAGGAGAACATTGGTGGCAATTAGATACATATAATTGGAGGAAAAACGTAAATATTTGTAGGGAGTGATTGAGGTCATCAATCACAAACAAGTGTCAAATTGAGGGCCTCAAAGCCTTCAATCTATGTTGATTTAAAATATCATCAGTTCAACAAGACATAAGGTATTAGGATAACACATTTTTTTGTTTTAATATCCCTTTAATTAAGTTTAAGAATTAATTTATTCATAGAATAAGATATAGGTATATATATATATATTTATGCTTGACAAGTAGAGTTTCAACCTTCAACTCATCTTTCACTCAAAAAGATAATAGAACTCAAAAATATTATACTTATCCTAATTGTATAAGGTTCCAAATGTTAAAACATACCATTTAGATTAGTAAAATTATTTTGTAATAACCAGGGACTTCCTTTAGGCTAGTGGTAGGAAATAAAGGCCTGTCGCACTATGATTGTGGGTTTGATTCCTACAGCTTTGTCCGACGCGACGGGTTATGCCCCACCCTACAGGTTGTCCTTTTCCTAAAACTATAGTATTATAATATTCCAAAAATAATCTTCATGAATTTTTTTAACCTTAAACAATACTATCCAAAGATCAACTTAATCCACTCCAACCTTTATAGTTATCCAAAAAACCTCTATCCAGACATTCTCTAAAAGGTCTCTTAATTCCAAAATCAATTTATCAGATTCCCCAAACAAATTAAAGTTTCTCTTTTTGTCACATACTAAAAATATGATTACCTTCATCATATTAAAACCTTACTGAAATCAATAAGTACTGTAGTACAATCCTTATATATATATCACATTATTCTAGTAACCAGAATATAATCCATGAGTCCAAAAACACCAATACATTAATTATTCAACTTCAACTATAGTAACAGCATAAGCTTGGCCTTGATCCCTTGGCCTTTTCTAAGGTATGTTTTCCTGACGCTTAGGACATTCATTTACATAATTCCCTATTTCCCTACAATTGAAACATTCAACATTGATAGCCTTTTTCTTTCCCTTGCAATCACGAGCCTGGTGACATTTTTCTCCACATTTGTAACAAACTCCCATTCCCTTTAGGCAAGTACCAGGGTGATTCTTCCCACAATTATCACATAATGTAAAATCCTTCTTTCCCTTTTTCCCTTTATCTGTCTCTTGTTCCACCGTTCTCTTCTTCTCTTGCTTTACTTTGTTGTCATAAGACTTAGAGAATTCCTTTTCTGTCTTGATAGCACATGATACAATATCTTCGTATGTTGAGAAAGATTGTGATACTAAAGCTCGACGGAGAAATGGTTTTAACCCATCAAAGAAACGATCAATCTTACCTCTTGGGTTACGTATATAATCTGCATCATAGATCGCTAACCTTGTAAAGTTGGCCTCATACTTTGCGACATTCTCATCCTCCTTTTGTTTCAGACTCAGAAATTGCCTTTCCATATCTGCTCTATGGTCATGAGGAAAGTATTTTTCTAAGAAAATATCTTTGAACTCCCTCCATTCCATATTCGATATGTCATCATCTTCCTTTGTGTTTTGAATCAAAGAGCACCATTGACCAGCATCTCCAGTGAGGTGGTAAACTGCCATGATAACCTTTTCCCTTTTACTACTCCCCAAGGCGTGGAATATTTTCTCTAAGGAGTTTATCCATTGCTCAGCTACTAATGGATTTGTACCCCCATTAAATGTTGGTGGTTTTTGCCTCATGAAGCGGTCTAACATTGATCCTCCACGTTGCGGATCAGGGTGCTCCATACGAGTAAGGTTATTATTCATAACCTGAGTGAGTTGTCCCATTATGGTAATAAGTTGATCAGCACCAGTTGTATCTCCAGATCCACAATAATTATCTTGAGCAGGAGGGAAATCCCTACACGGAGTGCGTGCATTGATACAGTTTCCATTCCTTCCACTAGGCACCATTTCTAAACAATGGCATAAACTAGATTAGTTCATGAATTAAAATACACAATTCCATATTTGTAAAACACTTTACATAAATTGAACTATTTATGGATATAATCCATAATCATAAAAAAATGTTTTCTTTTAGGAATTATATACTCATAACCCTTCATAGTGGTTTGTAAAGAAATGAGAATTATCCTAAGCATATCCCCCGGGAGTGTCGTAACCAAGAGTGCAGCAAGGCCCGTTGTCGTGCACCAGTTCCCGTTCGAGTCTAGCTCAAAGTGGTGTTTTCGGGTTTTACCCCTAGGTACATCTGTGCCAGAGCCACCTCTACCTGCTCGTATCCAGACAGGGATGTATTGCTCGGAAAACTCACAAAATCTCTATAATACCAAAATTCTAGGAAGTTCTTCTATACTAATCCTCAAAGTCTATCTTTGGGCTATGTGCTTTAATCAGAGTTTATCTAAATCTAGCTTCCAAGGTTAGTACTAAATTGCCTCTGATACCAACTATAACACCCCGACCCCAGCTACCTAGAGTCGGTGCATTACTTCGTAACATTGGCATGATCACAAAAGATCAAGTCTCGAAAGACCGATTAGTTTAGTAGCCTTGGAAACACTAGATACATTCGTAAACGTTACATTACATCATAAAGTGAAAACTACAATAAAAAAAATCTCCACAATCTACACTCATATCCTCTTCTGACTATCCCTGCAGGTCATTCATAAAATACTTATTCACATCCTGGAAAATATTAAAACATTGAAAGGGGTGAGCTCAGATGCTCAGTAAGGATAACAATATTGCAGAAGCTTTTATAAATAAACATAAACATTGAAGGCAATGTATAACTAAAACAAAAGCCTTTTAAACTTGAACATCAACATAATATGGAAAAAGTAAAATGAGATAATGCCATTTAATTCTTCACATGGATATTGTACTGGTCTAATAATCACATGCAATATCAATAACCACTTTCATAATGATGGAATGCATAATGCCAGACTATCATAACCACGTAGCCAAGGCCTCGTGCCAAGATCACAAATAAGATTTTGTCAAGGCCTCGTGCCAAGACATTAGTTTGTCTCATGAGACCTGCCAATGCATTTTTTAGAAGATAATTATGTTTAAAATTGCTCAAATATACTCCAGTGTTTTTCTGAAAACATTATGCAAGCTTCTGAAAAAAAATAACTAATTCTGAGACTGCTCGACTAGTTACAGGCCATGATGGGTCCACGCCTAATCCCTTCCTATCTACCACACTTGAGAGTCGGGTTTTCTGAAAATATTTTTAAGCTTGCGTTAAATACGTATACATTTGCACTGGATTTTCATATATTTTAGAGAAATATATCTCTCTTTTTTTAAATCATTTAAAAAAAGTTATGGCTTGCAGAGGAAGCAGAAACTCAAATAATGGTCATGGCGGCGGAGAAGTCGTTGTCGCCGCATACGAACGACAAGAAAAACATTCCTTTTTGTCGTTTAGTAAAAAACTTCGTATAAAAGGATTCCTTTTGAATAAACTTAAAAGTCAAAGGGGTTTATACACCGTATAAAGGAAAGTTTTGTATAAAACCAAATATGCCTCAATAAAAGGATATTGAGACGAAATCCTTAAAAAGATCATTTTTAAAATAAAATAGATCTATTATGTGTATTCACTATAGGTACACATAAAGAAAGTAAAAATACAAAATAAGACATAATAATATCATGAAATAATTTGAAAATAGGAGATTAACCCAAAGAATGGAAATTGGGTTAAGAAGTTCCCTTACCTTGCGTCCTGTCCGGAATCGACCGTTCTTTAAACTACTGAATAATAAACTAGAGTTAATTCCTATTTACTTAAGAACCTTTTCATGTTCATTATTACTTTTATATCCCTTATTACCATGTTATGAAAATTATGTAATTATTTAAGTTAATAACGGTCGTTTTGTCGATCTTTGGTACTTGAGTCATTAATAAACTTCTTATAATTACAAGTTGTTCATGTGGTGAAATATCCATTTTATCCAGAATTATATTCATGATGTAGATATCATATATATAATATATATCCAGTATATACATTCATTCATAATATTACGTAACATTTAGAGGTAAGAAATGAAATGCACCCTTCATGGAGACGGTAAGCCGTACGTACGCATGAACACTACTTTCATTTATATTTTGTATTTAATGGAATGAAATCATAATGATATAAATGTATAATATAATTCCAGTATAATATAGTGTATAATAGCATTTACTCCATCCTTTATACATCCCACATATGGCATTAACGATTCAAATCACTTTGAGGGGGCGGTAGTCCGCACTTCCTAAAATGAAATTATCGCGTTTACCCATAATGGAAATTATAAAGTATGACATAAATGAGAAATACAGAAGAATAAGTAAAACATAAACATATTATATATTATATATAAAAATAGTGTCATCATAATGGCCACCATTAGAGGTGTTATATGAGTGTTGAACAATCATCATTTCGTGAGGCAAAAATTCACCATCCATAGAAACAGTATGTTCTTTAACCATTAGATGTAGGTGTGTGTAAGTGTAGCTCAAATACTTCTTATAACAACATCCTAGTTTATTTAGGATACTGTTGTTGTTAAAAAATAAATGAATAAAAAGTGTTTAGGGGGTTGGAGAAGAAAAATAAAACAAAACAACATTAGAGAAGACAATACCTTAAAATCGGGTAACTCTTTTTGATTTGAGACAAAGGCTTCATTGGGAAGAGTTCTGCCCAAAGTGAGGCTTCTAGGAGTAAGATGGGGATGTTGGGAGAGTATTTGGGCAGAGGTTGGCCGAGCCAAATGGCTTGAAAGTGTGAATGAGGTGGTAGAGGTGGGGGCCTTTTATAAGTGGAGAGGAGGGGCACTCTTGGAAAGTAAAGAAAAGTCACTTTATTATAAAATGATTTTCGGATTTTAGAGGTCCCACACTTATATAATTCGAGGTTAAGGTGATAAGGGTTAGAAATCGACTCATCCAATAGGTTTTTGACAAGTGTAAGCCTTGGATTCTACATTATCTTTTTATTTTATTTAAATCGTCAAATAATGAGGTCATCGCTGCATCATCATGATGTCATACATAATTTAATTTATTTAATGTCTAAAAATTATAAAAAAAATTCTATGATGTATAAAATCTTTTTAGATTTCCAATTAATATTTATAGTCAAAAATATGAATTGTATAACCCCATGTAAAAATTGTTTTAGTAAAACATTTCATGTTTGTGTCATTTTTTACTTTAACATTAAATAAAAGGTATTTATGTTATTTTCCAACTAAAGTGGCTCCATGGGGTCCCCAAGTTGACCCATGGATTTTCATGGTCGGCCATGGAACATATAATGAGGGTAGGACATGTGTCAAGATCATCTCATATTTTTAAAACATTATTTTTACCTTAAACTACACTAATTACCTCTAATCGCGATTAAGAACTTAAAAGTTACTATTCACCAAAAAATTATTCTAATCCCATTGAACCACATTTTACTTCTTAATGACAACCATGTATGTCGGATTTTTGAAATTCATAACACAGAAGTGGTAAAATTTCATTTAAACGAAAAATCAGTTTTTTAACAACCACTTAGTGGTTTCACTATTCATCAAAAATTGAAGTTTTTCAGAATAAGGCCAAAATTTAACCCTAAGCTATAATTGATATTCCGAATTCAAAAATGATGTCTATTTTAAAAAATTCCAAAAATATAAGTTGCATTAATTAATTATATAATTAATTCCCGCTGTTACAACAAATAGCGTGTTTTTAAGAAACAATTTATATCAAAATATTGGCAATTGTTTATGTCCAATTTCAATGTTAAATTAATTATAATGACCACCATTGGATAAAATGGTAAAAATATATTCTAATTATACTTTAAAACCACTAAATTGTTAAATTTATCACAATAAATTATTTTGATTAAAAAAGCTGTTTTAAGTATTTTTCATTATTCATAAAAAATTGGAAGTTCTCAGAAAGTTACAAAAAATTCAACTTAGGATAATTTCGATATTAAGAATACAAAAATGAAGTCCATTTTAAAATATAAAATTTCTATAATTTTAAAAAGTGGTTATTACTATTCATTACGGCTACTTTGATTAGTCACGGTGTGTTAGAACTCGAACTTGAGTACAATGCAAGCTATTGCAATATTGAAAGAGAGGCGTATCGTGGAAGCTCGGGGTGTTACATAAAAAGTGATAGGGAAACATATATATTTGAACCCATTTTCTCAACCACCTCTCTACAAAAATTTGTCCTGTCAAGCATAGGATATCCTTACCTATGTAATATATCACTGTGAGGAGGTTTTCCACAATATATTATAGGGGTAGGATCCCTATAATCCATCTTTATACTACCATGAGGAGAAATTACATGGTAGGTGTGAAATTATGATTCATATAAAGATTCAGTGGGTCCTTGTTTCATTTTAGGTATGCACCATATGGACTCAAGGATACTAGAATTCAGTACATTAGGTGTATGAGACTTAGCCTGCATTATCATTAGAATTTGCTAACCTATAATTTTGGGTTGAGTAGGGATGTGGGCCTACTATTTGGTGGTTGTTGAAGTATACCATAAATTTTCTTTGGATACTATGGGAATATATGCATGCTACCTAGAACCTACTAGGATATACTGACAAGCTTTCAAACTGTTGGCAGAAATATGAGTCCGCCTTTGGTAGGGTTCCAGAATATTCTAGACAACCTTGATCTAAACTGGGGTTTATGCCCAATTTTTATGTTCATTCCCCTTCCCCATCAGGATATTCCAATGAACCTCTAAAATGGGATAAGGGATACATTCCTTCTCATGTATAGCCTATGGGGGATGTTGATATAGTCCTTCATTAGTGGGAGAAGGAATATGTTCCTTCTCCTGTCAGCTACTAGGATATTTCGGTAACATTCTTTTATTGTTGTAGCCATTGGGATATGTTACTATTTTTTGTTAGGAATATGTGCCTACCCTGAGATGATTTCCAGAATATTCCAATGCACCCATGTATGAGTAGGAATATGAACCTAACCATAACCTCACCCTTTATCAAAATATGCCAATAATCCTCCTGGACATGATCAAGAATATATGGTTACCCTAGTATAGTTGTCTGCTCATGTTGAACATGTTGATACACTTCTCCAATGGCCAGAATAGAAATATACGCCTATTCCCCTATGATTTCTAGAATATATCGATGAATCTACTCTATTGTTTCTAGAATATGTTAATAGTTCATAAGGGTTTGATCTTGAATACTATCCTAATTTTTTATTGTTTCCTGGATATTTTGGTATGAATATTTAATTAAATTGATAATATATGACCACTTCTATCCTTTATTTCCATTGAGATATTCTGATGGGATTCATGTTTTAGGGTTAAGATAATTTCCTGACCTTAGATTGATGCTAGAATATACTGCCAAAATTTCTATGTGAAAATAAGGATATGAGCCTTCTCACTAATTTCCTCCATAGTATGTTGATGGAATTCTTCAGTGGGAATAGAAATTTGTGAATACTACCTATGTTTTTTAGCTCTTCATGCCTATATATATCTCCTAGATTCCTATGTGTGAGTGTATGGGGGAGTGAAATGTCAGGAAGAACCATCAACAAGCAGCTGAGGGTAAGTGGTTGCATGATAGTAGAGGTAAAAATCGTCAGGATCTCTCCAAGATGACCCATGATCCAAAGTGAGGTCACAATTAACTTTATAGTCAACCTTCCTAAAATAAATAAGGTATTTATTTTTACACTCCATGTATAGGTTCTGAAAGTGTTTGGTGGTGGTGAAATGTGTTACTGGAATTGTTGTGTATCTTCTTATATGGAATAGTATTTCAAGATTTAGTTCTTGAAGACTCCTATGTGAAACCTTCAAGGTGGGGATGGTACTATGCCAATGGTACTCCATTACCATTGTGTTTTCCACCTTGTAATAAATATTCTAAATAGGCAAAATTGTAATCCTATTTTTTGGGTCCACAACTCTAATGGTAGTCAATGCAACAAAACAATTTCTTGATGACGATTCCATATATTTTGATCAAAGAGAACTCTTGAGAAAGGTAATATAATGATACAAAGACAACAAGAATACTGATTAGTGAAACATATCAAATTTTTTCATATTAAATTAAATGTTTTCATTAGATAAAGGTTTCACATTAGACCATCTTATTTCATGTGAGTATGAAATGATGTCCAATCATGAAAAGATAACATAGTTGAGGGTTTCACAATGGATTCACCATTATTTTTTTGAACTAGTACGAAGTTTCTTGACACTTGGTTGTGAGGGGCTGTGCATGGTTACACAATCTTCACATCGGGTCACTACTTCTGGTTTGAAGGTTTCCAATGGGGTTTATTCGTGGAACCAAAAGCACCCAACAACTCCCACATCCGTGAAAAGCTATAAATATACTTTTTAAAGGTATTAAATCATTTCAATTTATTACTAATGATTCTTATAAAATCAAAATAGTCAAGAGGATGATAGGATGGTTTCATCACACCCTGTTGGGGGTATTGTTGCCTACTCTGGGGATCACTTATAGAATTAGTCATATTTGTGAATATTTCCCAAATCTTGAAACATGATTGGTTACCCAGATGTTAGAAATTTATTATTATCATATACAAATTTGAATGTATTTATATATCAAAAGCATCCCATCGATGAGAAAATATATATATGTATCATAGGTTATCCATCAATGACACTATTTTTATGTATCAGAGGTTCTTCATCTCCTAACCAAGCGATGATGTTCTGTAGGTTAGTATGTTTTAAAGCCACATATCTAGGTTCTATAGAGTTTATCATCATCCGGGAAGGTATTGGATATTTTTGGGGTCAGGATCAAGACAATGAAATGGATTTCTATATATCCTTATAAAATAAATCATCACCCTTATAGTTTGGTTCCACTTAATAAGACATGTTGTTCCTTTTAAGGTCATGTGAAAAGGAATGATCCATGAAATTTAACATTGTGTGGTAAGGAAGTCTAGGATAAATATTCATAGAAATGGTTGGTGTGGGAATTACACATGATATACCCTTTATGGTTGACCTTGAAGGGAATATGGACCAATGAGGATCGGTTTACCTCACAAGGAATATGACCAGATAGAGATAGGTCTTGTTGGGAATATGGCCTGAAGAGTATAATGTGATGAGACCTAGAGGGAATATTTTCCTCTAAGTGGTGGGAATATTTTATCAAGAATATGGAATGATAGAGGGATGATGAACTATGAATATGGAACTAGTAAAAGGGACATCCATAATTGTAGGAAAATGGATAAATGAGGGAAGGACGTAGGTGATCTCATGAGGAATATATCCCAATGAAGATGGAGATGGAATATTGATGATTTTGGGTTTGAAACTCAAATAGGTGTCCAATGTGTCCCATTAAAACTTGAATCAAAGGCCACATAGTTTGAATGATACAATTCAAGGTTATGTAATAAGACCTTTCCATGCAGTTTAATGTCACGTGGTAAGGGAGTTTTCATGTGTTTTCACTTTGTCTGACTAGGATGTATGCCATACAGTTTAATATCATGTCACAGGGACATGGGTTTCCAAAAGTGCGTGTAATTTATATGAAATATGGGGGATTTAAATGTTGGTTATGGGGAATCAATCCTTGATAAGGTTTCCTATATATCTTGTAAGAAAAGGAATCAGTGTTAACAGAGTTTAACTTATGGAAAGGTATATATGGGGACATTTTTATATTGGTTATTGTGATCGAGTCTTGGAGAGGCTTCCTATATATCCTTTGAAGATAGGAATCAGAATCCACATAGTTCTGATATAGGGGATTTTTATGTCCTAAAAGGTGCAAAAATAGGGGATTGAGTTGGGATTATATATATGAGGCTTCCATAATAAGCTTCATCAGGAATATATATTTAAAGAAATTCCTAATAGACAAGTAAAAAACATTGAGAAAGAGAAGATATTTTTGGGGATTACACCTAAAAAGGAGGCCCAAGGTGGAGACATTTTCATCATACAGATGGGATGACCCTCAAAAGTCTCTAATACCATATTATTTATGCTCTATGTAAGAAATAAGAGATAATGGAGGATCAAACACTTTGCATGAGAACAAATGATTATATTTGAAAGGGACTTATGAACTAAGGATGACCAAGGTATGTATATGAATCACAAAAAATATGGCTAGGTGATGAAAGGACTGGGGATTAGAACAGATTATGTTCCCAAAGCATGGGTAATCAGAATCATGTGGAATATAGCCCTATGAGATTAAAAAGTTAGGGACTTACACCAAAATGGATTCTTAATGTATGGATTCATTAATTGTCTACTGATGGATGAAGAATGATGATATTTTAAATATATTTAATTGAAATAAAGGTATTTAGGGGAAATTACACAAGGGGAGTTCATCTACCAGTAATCTTCACCATATTTAGGTGTCTACATGTGTGTCATGGGTTATGTGATCATGTAACCATAATAAGGTTAGGCAATCACATGGTCATCTTAGGGTGGTATATCATGTTACCTAGGGATAGTTCTATGATTACATGATAAGGATAGGGTTGGGTGACCATGTACCTAGTATCTAGTTAGGGGATTTCTTGGATGGAATGGGGTTTGGAAATTATGTGGTAGTAATCTTGTTATGCGACTGTATAACCATATACTCTCTCTCGTTCTTTTTTAGGATATTGTTATTGGGACATTAGTTACTTGCATAGACTCCAAAGAGAAAATATGAATCCTTCAACCTTTGAACATGATCCCTTTACCTTTTCTTGATTTTGAGAAACATTGGGGGTGGGGGGGGGGGGTTATAGGAAATAAGATGCAATATCTATGCCAATTTACATAAAAAAGGATCCACATATGGGGTACAAAGGTGGTGGAAATCATCCATATGATTCATGGACCTTGTGTGGGGGGTGATGAAACCGTGTCTCATTAATCACCTCCATATCCTATCAAATATCCCCAATGTGTTTCATGACTAAAGGTGAGCATAAGTAATTCCATCATGAACAACGAGGCCTTAGTGTGCTGCATGACTAACAAAGAACATATAAGGGTCTACCATCAATAAAATGTTTTGGTCGTGTCAGATAAGTGGAATCCATCATGTGTCTTAGAGTGATCATATGTGATTATATCAATGAAAATATATTTTCTAAACCCATCACATGATTCAAGTGTGATAACACGATCATCGTGTGTGTGGTGTAATCAGGATTATGCGATTGCATAACCCTAAAATGGAAAAAATTGCATTTTGTCACACGATTACCTTTTTGGGAACACGGATCATGTGAAGATGTTTTTAGAATTCCCACTTGCTTATTCTCACCATCACACTCCATTGACATTCAGTTGGAGATCATTAAAAGTCATATAGATAAGTTCCATAATATTACCTTTCAAAGGAGGTGTCCTTGACATCCAATGCCAAATATAATGATCAAAGTAGTTGAGGAAAGTAAAATTCAAGTGGATTTAATCATAATGACTTGGTATAACCAGTCAAGAATTATTGATACCTCGCTTGTACCATCCATGTATTGTTTCTCTTAAATAATCACCAATTAATTTACATCATCCACCAAAATACATAATGTGTTTTGGTACATAGAATCCATTTTTGAATTAATAAGAACTTTTGAATCATATATATTTACAACTTATTTCACTATATGGAATTTATTATTCTTATTGAATAATATATCACCCACCTTGGTGAATATAAAAATACTACTATGGTTTAAAACAACCTATGTATTATGTATCGATAGAAAAATTCCTATGACCAACACTTGTGATGTTTAATGTTCTTATGCCAACTTGTGAATATAGAGATAAGAGTTAACTGATGCCTTGATTGGTCCCACTACCTAAAAAGATATGTTCTTCTCACATATAAATATAGTTGGTATGATTAATAACTTTTCTGTCTTGGTGATTTTAATATACTTATTAGTAATATGTCCATTAAATGATATTCTCCTTGTGTTTTATGATTTACACTTATAGATTTCACCATATTTATAGATAGATCCCATTAAAAAAACCTGAGCTGTAACATAAGGGACTTTCTTTATATCATAACTTATATGATATCCATTGTTTAATTTAGTTGATATATGGTTAGTTGTTAAGCTTCAATTTTCAAAACATTATAGGAAATGAATTATAAAATATTTTCAATACATATGAGACTCCTTATCGATCTAACTTGTACTATCATCATCTTTATGATGTGAATAAGGTAATGTGAGTTTAGAAAAACCACAAATTCACATTTAAAATATCAATGAATACTTGGTTAAGATATAATCTAATATACCATATTGAAGGATCCTACATCCTTATAAGTGTTTTTATTACTTTACTAAGAATTCCTAAAATTTATTAAATGAATATCACAAAGTACATGAATTTACCTCTAGATTCACCCTGAAATTGTTCATGCCACTAGGATTATAACAACTCTAGAATCATTTTGAATTACCTGTATATATAAGGTTTTATTAGTCCAAAACATAGGTATGTTATATACCTAAGAGTTTCAGATCTAAAGAGTCTAAAAATCATTATGGGTAAATATACCACAACTTATAGTTTTACTTGAAAAAGAATTATCTTTCCTTAACTAGATATGAATCCTATAATTATATTCATAATTTATTAATGATGATGGATATCAATGATTTAAGAATTTTGGAACTATTTATTAAGTGTATAATACTATAAAAATTATTTGGGGTGGTGAATGAGTGGTAAAACTTGTAGTCCTATATCCCAAAATACCTAGGTTCAAAATGGGAATAGGAAAATATTCGAGTTACTACAGTAGGTACTGTAGAAGTTATTATAGATTCAAAACTATTCAATAAATTTGGGAGTATGGTCCATATATTTTAGACTTTGGGCCATTGGACCTTCAGGCCACTATAGGCCTTCGAGGAATAGGGCCTCTAGACCACTAAAATCCTTCAAAACATGGGATTTTGGGCCATTGGTCCTTTATTACACAAATAATTCATATCATACCACACAAGAGCGTGTCCCAAAAGAGGATTCAGAGCAAGTAAAAGTGACCAAAGTAGATTCAACTAGATTGGGAATGAAGAGATGGAATAACATTCTCCATCAGTACCAGGCACCATGAATATATGCACAAGTAAATTCTAGTTGATTATCCATGTGAGGTGCGGAGCAAGGTGTCATCAATGAAACAAATAACCAGGAGGGGAAATTATAGTGTAGTCAGGTATTTGGGCGTTCGAGTTATATAATATGACTAATAACTATGGGCCTACGGGTTATGTAAGGGTTCCATATCAACCTAGTTAAAAAGAAGATTTTCCAAAAATAAAATAAAAATATTTAGCCTTATGGACATTTCTACTAGTATAATACCATAAGGACATTAATTTCAATAGAAATAATGTCCTTTTGTGTCCAATTAAACATTGAGATGAATGTATAACACTATTTCATTAGTGTCCTATGGGGTGTATTCATGGAACCTAAAAAACCCAATGAAACCTATATCTAGGACAAGAGATATCATGTGAAACTACTATCCAAAGGTAGGTGGTCACTGTGTTATTTTATAACAATGATGCATAGGAATGTGCATTGGTCTTGAGGATGGGATGTCAGACTCATCACACCTTTTGAGGGAATTTTTATATACTCTTAGTCTCTCTTATGGATTTAAGGCATATTTAATAAATCTTTCCAATATCCCAACATAAAATAGGATACCCCCATGAAAATAGTTTATTGTTATCACGTATCGATGCAAACATCTATATGTATCAGAGGTTCTCTATCAATACAAACTTCTGTATGTATTAGAGGTCCTCCATCAATGTGAACATCTATATGTAATAATGTTTCTTCATCAATGGAACCAATTAAATTTATCATAGGTTCTCCTTGGAACCATTTGTATGCATCAGAATCTATCTATCTTGTTTAATAATTACTTTTTAATGTTTTGAAGGATCTATAGTTTAAATATATATAGTTAAGAACTTTAGAGTTCATTTATAACCATGGATATGGTTGGTGTTCATGGTATTGGGATCAGGCTAGTTAAATAGGCTTTCTATGTATCCTTGTAAAAGTAATAAAAACTCACGTATTTTAATGCCACTTAATAAGACACATTATAACTTTTAAGTCCATAGGACAAGAATCGATCCATGTAGTTTAACATCATACAGTAAGGATATTATTGTACTGTTTAATTTCATTTTGTTGGAACATTTTTTTCACAAAAATTACAACTATGGAGAATAAGATGGGATACACCAGTAAAACCCCTTAACTATAAAAGAAATAATGTCATGAGATTTAAGAGATTGAGACAAATATTTTATAAGAGAATTGTGTACCAAAATGAACAGGTTGGGGGATATGGGGTCCCATTGTCTCACCCCCCTAATATTTTTCAAGAAAACACCCTCCCTTCCCATAAAAGAAATAGAAATCCAAGCGGACCTATAACATATAATAAATAGGATAGAAATGTAATCAGAAAAAACCATACTACCCATTTCTTTACGAATGAAGTTCCATTCTAGTCTTTCATAAGATTTTTCCATGTCAACCTGGATGATTATATTAGATCTGGGTGCCTCAGTGTTAATATTACCTATCATTTCATGTGAAATACCAATAGCCCCCTGGATGAACCATCCCTTGATAAAACCATGATGCTTCTAGGAAACCCATTTGTGAAGAATAAGGGACACCCTTATATTGAAGATACTAGCCAATAATTTGTTCAAGAAATTTCACATGCTTATAGGTCTGAAATGACTCATGGAATATGGATCCTTTACATTTGGTATGAGAACCAGAGTGGCAGAACATGAAACTTGAGGAAGCTTTCCACCTTTAAAGAAATTCTAGATTTCCTTAACAAGCTCCCTCTTCACCAGATACAATGCAAAAAAATAAGGGTGTCCCTGCTTCTTCACAAATGAATGCCTCATAGAGAATATATCCCTTTGAGAAGGAGAAGATATGGTTTTGGGGGGCTTACACCTAAATAGGATTCCCATGATGAAAGATGTAATGGGGATTTCACCTAAGGTGGAGGCCCATGAAGAAATATGTGCTAAGGATTAAACCTAAGTAGGAGGTCCATGATGAAAGATGTATTGGGGCTTACATAAAAGGAGGAGTCCCATGAAGAAAGAAGGAATTATGAATATGAAGTAATCAACTCAAATCTATAATCCCACACGAGTCATTCTCAATATGAGAACCAATATATGGTAAAATATCATGTATATTACACAATAAGATTTATATGGTACTTATACTTGAAGAGAAAAACCCATGATGAATCTACTCTTAGTCCTATGATGGAAGAGGGAGGGGATATATAAGACAGGAGGGATATGGTATCTTGTATGAAAGGCTAAGGTCTTACTCGGGGAGGCATTCCGTATTCAACTTAGATCTATAGGTAGAGAATAAATCCACCATCAATCCAGGAGAGACCTCTCCCAGATTATCCTAATAGGGACCCTCTTAATCAAGGTAATCCACGATCATAATCCCCTCTAGGGTTCAACCAATATGATAGGATAATTCCCAATACTCCTTTAATCAATGTGATCCATGATCGAAGGGTTGAACACTGGTTTTCATACCTTGATAATGTATATTCTGTTGTTAGAGAGGAGGTCTCAAGTTAACTTTGTCAAGGTTTTTACTGTAGTGAAAGGAAGTTACAAGGATCATTTAGATTCCACTCTAAGGGGATATGGTGAAGATAAACACTATGTGGGATGAGAGAATTAAGAGAGAAGTTATAAATACCCTAAGTACACTCCATTTCACACAAGGTATTTTCTATGCTAAATGGTTCATGAAAAAAGGGTGTCCCTTGTGAAAGTGTCTCCTTCATGAAGAGATTACATGGAAATTCCTTCGTGAAGGACTCAAAAAGGAATTACTTCATGAAGGGCCTCCTTTGTGGAGGGCCTCCTTTGTGGAGGATTAATTTTTTCTCTTTTTTTGTGTTCATTTATTATTCTTTTTTTGTATCCCAATTAAAAAAGGGTCCTATGCAGAGGTTGATTAGATTTTTGAGTTTCTGGAATTGGAATGTATTTGGATTCTATTGTCCCACATTTTATCCTCTTATATATTTGGTATTTATATCCATTTTCTGGTCAATATATCTCCCAAAATGTAGGGGCACATGTTAGTTTGTGAACCATAAGGGCCACATAGGATTTAATGCCTCACGAGGGGCCTTGTGGTAGAAATGGGTGCTCCACATTGAAATATGTGATGGGATCAAAATTATCATTTTCATGTTGTAAATGAAAATGGCTTGTGGGAGGCCTAAAATTCATGCCCTTTTACAAAAGACAATTCCATGTGGGATTAGTGGTTAATTAAGGGATTAAAGTGCTATGAGATCACCCTGAATTTTCTAAATTTTGGGAATCAAGTATTATAAATGGGTGATTATAAAAAGATTAATTTCGACCATAAATGAAAATACCATGTAGGATAAGTAACTTCATGAAGGGATGATAGTGCTATGTTTCCACCTTGACTTTTGAAAAATTTTCAGAATTGAAACTCGTATGTGAGAGTCTATAAAAATATGCCTTCTAACCATAAATGAAAATGCAATGTATAAGAAGGCACTTTGTGGACTGAAATTGTTTCATTATGGATGAGGTCCTCACAAAGGATATAGTGTTTCACAAAGAATTTTATGCGCAATGCGAAATTATTCTCATTTCCAAATTTTACAATAATTTTCATCCAATTGATCCAACTTTTGGGTAATGAACATATTTATGATACTTTTTTCAAATCTTTTCAGCCTTGAGAGACTCAATAAATCCCCCCCTCAAAATTGGATCCGATCAACATAAAGAGGTTTTGATTTCAAGGAAGAAATTTGGCCCTCTCAGGTTATGTATTGTGTACTGGAATGGGGGGACCACCTCTATATAAAGGGTTTCAGGCCATTTAATTTGGAATGTAGTGATTGAACCCCTTCATGAATAGCTAAGAGTATTTGGTTCTTATTTTATTTTTTCTTAGTGGGTCTCTTACATGGTTGACCTATTCTGCATACTCATACGAGTTCATATATTTTTATGGCACATGTTGATTTTGAAACTTTGTGGAAGTTATTATCTATCCATAACTCTCATATCTCATTCAAATTATGTGTTCCACATAGCGATTTAGGTGTTATACAGTTTGTGTAACACTTATTGCACTATGAGAAATTTTGGACTTTGTTGATTTTTTTTCTATCCAAATTTCTTAAAATCTGCATAAGTCTAGTTTCTTGTAGAATATGACTCTTGCACAATTCATTCAAGATACCAATGAGTTGAGTAATACCACGATCAATACCATTTAGGTTTAAATGATGCATAATACACATATAATACATCAATTCCTATCAAAACTCATGGGGTTAAATATTTCAAGACTATCTTATCTTGATAGGTTGATGATATCTGAATTTGGGTTGCTGACCGATGTCCTTATTCTTGAATTACACCATAGAAATCATCAAATATCATAGATAAATAGTTATTATCATGCACCTCAACAAAATATTTTATCAAGGGAACATATATTAGGAATATTTTTATGATAGGTTTTTTTAGGCTATGAAACATTGTAATTGGAGGAGAAGTTTCAATCCCTAGAATTAGGTGTTTATTGATATAAATCCATCATAAAGAGGGATACAACTGATGAGAAGCTATGGTGGTCATAAAAGTGGGACCATTTCCTTAGGTGTTTGTTTATAATGGATTAGAGGTGTCACTTTTGGGTTTGTCAAAGATATAGGGAGTTTGACCAAGATTTGAGAGTTGTAGAGATTTATGAATCTGTCTGGGTGTCATAAAATTTTTATCAGCATAATAAGTTCCTTATTCCATACATATAAAATGGATTTTGGAAACCAATATATTCCATTTAGGGTATGTATAATTTGGAATCCATCTTTGGGTTGTTCATATGATCACAAGGGAATCAATCATGGGGGAAATGTATGATGAAATTCTTCCACCCTACTTCTTTGTGGGGTTATTAAGAGAGGAATATATCACTTAAAAGGTAATTTCTCACCATAGAATAGAACCTTATGGAGCAATATCCCCATAATAAGATAGATATTACCTTACATGATTGGGATCAAGTGTTTTTCACACCAAATGGTTACAAGTTGTATGTGAGGAGACTAAGGAATTGCTTGACCCTAAAGACTCAGGCTTATAGGTGCATATTGGAAAATTTTAGAAGATGGTTATTTACCTAGTGGGGTTGGAAATTTACTCCGAGTGTTGATCAACTAATATAAATGTTAATGTTTTTGTTCATGTTCTTAATTATATATTTACAGTTAGTGTGTGAATGTCATACTGGTTTCAGGGTTGTGAATTATTCCATGAAAATATAGTTAACAAAAAAAAATTATATCAATTTGGAGGTCCTAGTTATAGAAAATATGTATCCTAAACTAGGACAAACAATTTGCAGAAAATACCCTTTCATACTTATTGTCCCATTTTATATCCTCTAGGATTATACGGGAACTTACTTGGGGGCCTATGAGTTCATCAATGACTAGCCAATTTCAGGGGCCTAATTCAGGCTGCATATCCAGTGAATGAGTGGGGTCAACCTACTTTCATTAGAGATAAAGGATGTGAAGAGTATATTGAATCATCATGAACATGTCATTTATACTACGTAAACTCCTCCAAATAGTTTTTTGTGAATAACACATCTAGAACCCATACAACATGAGGGTATATCATTTCCTTGAGGGAAGGTGTTTTAGTCACTAGGATTGAAAAATATTTGATCTATGAGGGATTACTTTCATATAGGTTTTGATGAAAATTCAACTACATATAAGAAATATATCCTCCTTATCTAAATATTTTTTGGAAAGAGAAACACTTGATGATCAAATGCCAAATCAGGCTAATGTTAATAAAGGAGGATACATACATTCATGTGGAACTTCCTCCCACCGATTCGGTGACTAGGCTTGTAAAGAATTATTCTGAGTATTGGATTATATCATACAAAAATGAGGAACTAGCTCAATTGGTGGCCTTAGTGGATGGTCTATAGATATCCATGGAAGAAAAAAAGATATCAACCTGAAGAGGTTGTCAAGCATGGAAAAGGGATGGCTTCAAGGAAGCCTTTCCTTTCCAAGATTTCAAAGAAATAGTTGATGTTTCAAGGCCCCACTTCTTTTAATTTTAAATCATCTTCTCAACCAGTTTTCCCTACTAAGGTTTTATTCCTAGTGTATTGTAGAGAGTGGTATTATTGTAATAATTTCGTTCCTACCATGGAAATATGTATTTTTCTTCATGGGAAAGACATCGACTTCATAATAAATTGGTGTATATCTACACATATGAGTATCATTAAAATCAAACCAAGATAGTGTAATCCTATCTCTATGACCTTGAGACCTCAATCCATTCAATTAAATGAAAAATATTTAACTCAAAATGAGTGCTTGAAATGTTGAATCCTTATACTAGTGAGAGAGAGTAAGGAGAGGCCATCAATGATACTTCCTAAGGAGAGGTAATATAGTTTCCCAATTTACACATCTATGATGTCATTAGATGAAATTAACTGATTTTTTATACAGAAGGCCAATGAAGTTAACTCACCTATCATAAATGGCCCTACATGAACACTTTTTCCTCTACTAAAAATACCTCATAAATGACATGATTCAAAGAAAAATTTGATATTATATATGCTAATGAAACAAGTGAGGAATTAATATTCCACCCCTTGATGGAATTAGATTATTCATTATTAACCACTCCTCTTATAGTGGCATTTTTGGATGACTAGAAGGAATGATATTCCTAGTGAAAGAGTTAATTAGATGAAGAGTTTTGAAAGGTACTTCAAGCGAAGTAGATCAATTTGACAAGCTTTAAGAATGCCACTGCTTCGTTTCATGTCTATTTCTAAGAACAAATTGAGGAGGTCAGTGATTATATTGAAGAGATAGACACTTCAATCCACTCATTAAAGGGTAGGATATATATTTTTAGACTGGATGAAGGAAATTATAACATTAATATCATAAGAAATGTAATCTAAGGAAGAGGTAGAATGGATTCCCACCTTGTTTTTTATTCTCATTATTAATGTGATTCTCAACTTTTCATTTTCATTTAGGAAGGTGAATCTGATCACTTACTCATCCCTTCCCCAAAATATACTAAAGGGGGGATAATTATTAGAATATATTCCCCTTACAATGAAATATTTATAAAGTATGGATCTTCAAGCAAAATTGAACACATTAAGGTAGTAATTTCCAACCCCATGAGAGTATTTCAACCTCCTTCTCTTCCACCATCAACTATTCCTCTCACAAGATCATCTTTATAGAAGATTACCATGTGGAAATATGTGAGAATATTTAAAATAAAACTTTAAATAGGTATGATTAT
This sequence comes from Viscum album, assembly GCA_963277665.1. Lineage (NCBI taxonomy): Eukaryota > Viridiplantae > Streptophyta > Magnoliopsida > Santalales > Viscaceae > Viscum > Viscum album. The sequence goes on from OY728119.1 coordinate 138,846,601, forward strand.
TGGGTATTATACCTTCTCAAAAAACTCTTGAATTACCCTAGTGATTTATTATTAATGAGTTAGCTCATCATGATGTTGAGATGAGTTTTGCACACCCGACAACACCAATTATAGAAGAGTGCGTGACTTATAATCATTTATAAAGGATGATTATAGATGTGGTGAAATAAGAGATTCTAGGGATGTTGGAAATGAATGAGGATATAAAAGTATTGATCACTCATCCTATAGACCGAACACCTATGGGTGATGTCATGGGAGTGATGGATCTAGGAGAATCAACCTTCCATGGCCCCACTATGACTCTCTTTCCTGAAGGAACTTTTGTCGGTGTGAAAAAGGGTGAACCTAAATAAAGTATAGTCTCAAATGTTCCAATCACCATTTACACTGAGAAAATATTGATAGATGATTTATTGGGGGATTTATAAATGAGAATGTTGATATAACAGGATCAAGTAGATTCTACACTACCAAAATGGGTTTCTATGGGAGTTGTGATAGGTGAATAGTAAGAGTAATTGGATCTAATGGGGCCAAAAATATCCCCATTGAATAGATATTTGTTAATAATCCCACCAGGGTTCTAAATTCAATGATGCAGACTATCCAAGAACAAATAGAACCTGTCCTTTTATAGGGGGAACTAATGTTCATGGTGGAGACTAAGGAGGTAGTAATGGTCAGAGCCCAGAGAGGAACAGAGTTATCCTCTGATCTAAGTAACTTGGTCAATGATACTACCCATCAAGGATTTAGGGATGACTTGATAGGGACTGAAGACCTGGTTGTTTTCTTGACCACCAATCTTAATACAGTTATACAATCCATGAAAGAAGGTCAGTAATGTTTAGGCCTTGTGGATCCCTTCCTCTTTTGTAAGAATACTAGTCATCAAAAAAATTAATTTATAGCTCTTTATCATAGTGACTTAGAATATGCGATGTTAGAGGCACCTATTGGGTCTATTTTTCTAACATAGGATGTGGTTTCCTAGATGATTCATGTAGATATAGTGCCTATGGCAATGGAGGTAGAACCCTGGGGTTTAGTGTAGAAGTTTTCATTAGGGGATTTGTCTATTACACTTACTAATGGAGTAATTTTAATTGATAGAACCAATACTTTGGTTAGTGAAAGTGAATGTTCTCACCTCTTATCATAGATACATATACCCTTCCTACATTAGTTGATTAATTAATTATGAGTATGAATTCTAATAAACCTACCATTGGCCATTGAAACTCAAAGAGTTATTATCTCCATGCCTAAACCATTAAGAACCACACGGAAATAGACCAGTATGATGCTAAATCATCATAGAGGTGTTGAGATTAGACCCTCTTTAAGTGAAGTGGTTTTAGATTATATTTTGATACTTTAAACTTCTTTTTATACAGAACCTAAGGAGATCATATTACAACACCAGTTATACTATTGGGTGAGGAAGAGGATCTAAAAATTGATGAGGAAGAATCCCATTAGTGAACTTTTCAGACAATAGAATCACTGCTAGTATATGTTTATCACCATAGTATTAAGAGGGTATGATTAACACAAAGTTCATACCAAAGTGAAGAGGTGATTTCTTATTGAGAAAAAATGATCATACTACAGTCAAAGCTCAAGGCTATAAAATCTATAACCTATTTTGTTATAGCCAAGTATGTTATTATTGATAAAGCCTATGAGCATGTTGGGGTGGAAGTAGAGTGATAAGGTTAAGTAATGAAGATGAAAAAACTTATGGGGAGGCTTCATAAAGAGTTAGGTTAAATTCTTCAGGAGTTTTATAAGCTTCATAAAGAACTGGTGGATGCTAAAAAAGAAACTGATGAAGAATAGAAACTAGTTAAGGAAAAAAATATGGTAGGTATGACTATCATTATAAGATAAAATTCACTATGAACAAATATGGAGACAGAGGATGAAATTATGTTTGTAATATACCAAGTTTTTTATTACTCTGAGAAAATAATTATTTAACTTCAAGTGTCTATTGAGTATGATTTTTAATGAAAACACCTTTTTCTACCTAGGAGAGACTCCAGATTATAGATTCTCCTCTCATTTGTTTTGATTAATGAAAGGAGAATATTTTTTTAATTAATTGTGGTTTTTACCTAGGTTATATTTCATCTTAATTATCAATTCATTATAATCTTTGAAACTCTAGGAAACAACATCATTAAGATAATCTGAAACCATTTGAACATTTAATTGAAAATGGAAAAAGTCAAACATGATTCTCAAAATGATTGAGTCTGAAAAATTTCCTCTTAGGAGTGGTTCAAGGATGGGTATATGTATAAGTACCAACACCATAACACTAGATTTATTCCATTTGTATGAATTATTTACTATTGGTAATGGCTCAAAGAAGGGTATAAGTATAACTACTATCACCAAAAAACTAGAGTTAGTCTATTTAGATTAATGATTTCTTCTGGGGATCAACTCAAAAATGGGTTTAGGCATAACTACCATCACTATAACACTAATGTAGGTCCATTTGGATGAATTTTTTCCTCTGTGGTGTGGATCATTGATGAGTATAGGAATAATTACTACCACAATAATACTATAGTTGTTCCATTTAGTTGAGCGATTTTACTAAAAGTTATTTGGATCCCAAATGGGGATATTTGGAATGAGAATTACAATTTTCAAAAGGATTTTAAAACCCTAAATTTATTTCTTTACAAATTTCACACGAATCCTCTAGGTTAATAAAATTATCATGAGGGAATGAGTGAATTCTCTAAATTTTTCCTAGGCCAAGGGGACTAATGAGCACAACCTTAATTATAATGGATTCACATTAGAGACCCCATAAGCTTTGATCCTTTTATTTTATCTCCTTAAATTTTTCCTAAGCCTCATATTGGGGAGGCCTAGTGGGAAAAGACTTATCCTTTTATTAGGTTTCTATTTACATATTTTTCAACCTAATAAGATTTTTTCCTCTTTTAAATTTCAAATATTAAATTTTATCTAGACTATAAGAGGGGAATATCTAGTGAATAGAGAGTTAAATTTGACATAGTTTTCCCTTTATGGGTTCTGAATCTGGCAAGTTATATGTATCTTTCCTTAGGTATTTTTAGGATATACATGTTTGACTGATTTGGCTTATGTTTAAGGTCTTACCTCTTTGACCAAAGTGTACACATTTTAAGGTCATGGTGCATGGACTACATATTTCTGATGTTTAAGGTTGTATAACCTTAACCAAATTGTACATTGTTTAAGGTTATGGTGTATGGAGAACTTATTAGTGCAGTTTAAGGTTGTATAATTTTGGAATAAAGTGCACAAAATTTAAGGACATGGTGTTTAGACCACATATTTATTTATTTGAAGATCATATATATTTGAAAAAAATATGTGGGACAATATCCCTATAAAAATAAATCCATGAAGTGAATGGAGATCCTTTTGATCAAATAGACTTCATCAAAAAATGGGTATTCAATTTATGCTCTTGAAGCTCATGTAATTGTATCATACATTTTAAATTCACATGATAAGGATCAACTAAAAGTTAAATAATGATATGTCATAATTTTACCTTAGAAAATAAGTTCTATTTACATGTTCATAACATCAAGGTTATTGAATCCACTTGAATAATTATATTACGGATTGTGTAAGTCATAACTTAAGGAGTTTGAATCAAAAGTGATGAGATGATAAACATATATAGGGGATTATCTTGGGCCATATTCAAGTGATTGGTTTTGTTGCAATAATGTTAACAAGTACATAGGTTATAGGATTATCTTCTTTAGGAGAAATATGCCTTTGATTGACAGGCCATATAAAGGGAACATATATTAAGCCATGTCATGGGAATAATATATATATAGTCAAGTATAGTTGTCTAATGGATTTGAATTCCATCATTACTGATAGAAAAGTAAAGGTTTATGAGGATTAAAAATCTTATGAAATAAATTTGGTTCATGGAAGGAAGGGATATTCAAGAAGGGTTTTGGAAAACTAAAAGCTATGTCACTATTTACAAACCAAATAACTGGGGCACAAATATATGATAAATCCCTGATCTATCTTTTTCCTGAACCAGTGGGTCTAGAGAACATGGAATATATTTTCTAGAGCTATATAATTACCCCTAAAATATTTTTAGCTTTTAAATTTATTATTTAACGTCACCTAAGACCCAAAATGGGAGTCTTAGTAAGAAGAGACTTGACTTTTTTTAGTATGAATTTTATGGGATTTTATCCTTACAAGTTTTAAATTGTTTGACCTATAGTTTTAGGTCTTATATTCAAGGAAATTGAGGGGATATATTTTAAGTTCATATATATTTGAAAAACAAATGATGAGCTTAAGGTTGTGCATATTTGACCACATATGAAGTGGGATAACCTATATGAAAATGGTGATGTGAAAAGACAACATGAATGGAGATCCCAATTTCAGTATAGAAAATCAAACAGAAGAGGTTCCCAAAGTTTAAGGTCATAGTTGTTTGACCAAAAGGTGGTTGAGAAAATCTATTTATTGTCCAAGATAAAAGTTTACCTGATGTTAATGGAGTTCCTAATGACACTATAGATTATCTTGGGGGGGGATGGGGGTATGAAAAATTTATAATCATAATGCATAGACCTGATGAATGATAATAACAACCCAAATGGGTCCCAAAGGCTAATAATGTCCCAAAACCTTTTGAACATGAAGTGGAGAAATCATAAATCCAAACTTAATGTTACTGGATCAGGAGTAGTGAGGTGGAGAAACATCACATGTGATCGCTATGGACCGTATTCGAAAAAATGGGTCACTCTATAATTCTATGAAGTCATACATAAATTAAAGGATCTTACCTTTTAGGATAAAAATTCCTATGGTTTACAGGCTTATCAGGGACGTATATACAAATCTATTTTGGGGGAATTAAATGAATAGTCAAGAAGAAGTTTCCTTTGGAGTTAAACACACTTATTATTGATAACTATTAGAAGGTTTGAGGAAATCCATGACACTCCAATAATAATGAGCTATTTATGGAAACATATTTTTAAAAGGATAATGAAAGTATTTTAAACTCGTGCTAATCATAACTAGGATGAAATAGTTCATTTGGAAGGGATGAAAATGATTGAGGAGTTGTGTTGGGGTTTTAAACATGAGTCTTATACACATATCAAGAATCAAGCCATAAATAATTCTTATTTTTATGGGGTTCACTTGACAATAGGATAAAGCACAGATAAATGGATATTTTATCTTGATGTTTTCTTGGAGGGCTAACCTATTTCATTTTCCCACACATGGATCTGACTTCTATACAGTAAATTAAGCCACATATAGGGGTCCTATCTGAGCAGTTTAAAGTCATCCAAGGTGAACCATGTGTCATGAAGTTTAATGTTATGCGATGAGAATCATAAAAGGGACCCTTTTATAGATGGAAATCTTATATATGAGGGGGAGATTTGTATATTTTATTATTTTTATGGAATTGGATCTAGAAAAAGTTCCATATTCCATCCATGGGAGAGAAGATTCTATTTTTCTTAAGAATAGATCAATTGACCCTATCATACCTTTATTAATATGGGTTATATGATAGGAAACCTTTCATGGATCTAAATCTCATGTAGGTAATGTGTCACATAAGATAGCCCACTCTAATTAGGGTAGGGTCATGTATTATGGATCATAGGGTGTGTAGTTTAACATCATGCAATAAGGAATTAAATTTAATTACATAAAAAATGGGTGAATTTAGCCATATCATAGGTCTATGGATATACCCCCAGCTATAGGATTGAGGAGTTTTTTGTTCTCTTATTTCTCAGCATAAGTTCAGAAATCATTCTTCATTTTAAACCCTTATGTTTAGGTAAGGCATGATTTTTTGTTGATAGAATTTGTGGATGGGCCTTGGATATAGAATCTAGGCGTCACTATGTATCCTATCAGAATAGGATTCAATACGTACATATTTCTTGTATTGTGCTCCTTATATTGATCAAGATCGTACATAGGGGAAAGTAATTTGAACATAGGTTCACATGTTAAGAATGCTATGATGAATACTTCTATATATATCTGGATTGTATCTAGGAGAAAGGGTAATTATACCATGGGTATCCACATAAATCATATTATATGAAAGATATAGAATTTTATTGGGCCACCTACAATACTTCTGAGGCCCCTATTTCATAAATGAAACTTATGTGTAAGGAAAGAAACTGGGTTTTACCTCATTTTTGTACCATGAGGAAAAAAATGTATTACCAAGAGGCACATAGAAATAAAGTATAATAAGGAACTTTCCTTAATAAAAATCATGTATGGGCCTAGACATAGTGATTTCTACATATCATACCAAAGTATGAATAAATACACACATAGTTCTTCATAAGAATTTTTATACATAGATCTGGCTCACATGCAGGTAAAGGAGAAAATTTTCTTTTTGATTCATGAATGGGCCTAGGATAAAGGATTTAGGTGTCTCTATACATCTTATAGTAATCTAGAATCAAGATACATGTAATTATTAGAAAGACTATCATTGTATAAATCTTCCTCATATGTAAGGATAGGGGAATTAATATACTTTTGGCCTAGGGATATTGTGTTCTAAGGTTTCCTACATATATTTGGATCTTATATAGGTAAATTAGGCCATGAAGAATGGGATTCCATAATCTATTTATGGTCATATTGGGTAGTCCATTTTTCCTCATATCTTTAGTCATGATTCTTTTAGCTATGCAAAATGGGGTGATTGACCAAGTACTCTAAGCCAAATGAGTCATGCTCAGTGTGAGAAATAAAAATCAGTTGGAGAATAACCCATACTATACTAGGGAATATGAAGTGTTTCCAACACATATAGTTTAACATATTTCAGTGGGGACGGTAATCTTGTAGTATAATGTCAGATGGTGAATATTATATCATGCAATTTTGCATCATGAAACTAGGATGAATATAATGTAGTTTAAAATTATACAATGAATATGGTATGTTATGTATTTTAAATTCATAAAATTAGGACTATTGACATGTTGTCTACCATCTTGTGGTAGGGAAAATGACCATGTAGTTTAATGTCATATAGTGAGAACTATAATATATATAGTTTAGAGTCATATAATAAGGAGTTATATTGCACAGTTTAACATCATGTGTAAAGGATGATTGTGCCATAAAATTTAAGGCTATATGACAAGGACCTATGTAGACTAACATAAAAATTATTCAATGTATTTATTAATAAACCTTGAATTTATGGACAGTGTAATTCATTCTATATCCATTGTGACCAGGGAGTGAGATTTATGATAATATAAATTTTTTATGATATAAGGTCCCTCCCACTTTTATTCAAGCTTCAAAGAACTCTTTCTTGGTATAATCAATGTTTTGAGAAACAAAACTATCTATCCACATGGTAATTAATGAAGGTGAGATTTCTTATTTAAACCTCATGCAACTTGGTTATGATGAACTTCCAAGTTGTAGAAAGTGTGTGACCTATTCTTGTTTATTCAATCTAAATAATTTATCAAATTTTGAGACTATTCATCCTTATAAAGCTAGTTGTGTATGGTAATGAAATATAAGGGTATATGGACCTAAATGGGTAGGATTACCTATGTACCATATACAAGTAAACATGTGGTTTCTTTCATATTAGTATGGGTCATGGTGAGATTGTCCCATAAATCAAGCCCATGTTTTTTGAGCTAGGACCTATTGTCTTTATCCACCATATTCTAGAGTATATTACATAGAGTCTTGTTGAAAGCCTAAATCTGTCTATTTTATACTATATGGTAGTGGGATGAGTGGTTAGACTGAACACTATATTACTAATACAACATTTTCAACTTAAAAGAGTAGAAATTGTTTCTATTGTCCATTAATATCATATGAGGGACACCAAATATGTTAATAAAATTTATCTTCATAAAGATGATGATAGCCTTTGTTTTATCTTTTTTGTGGGATATTTCCTCAACCCACTTGGAGAAGAAATTAGTGGTAGTAAGGATATAATTAAAATGCTAGGCTATAGCTGGGGGATATGGACTAATGAAATCTATTCTTATATAGTGAATGGCTAAGAATATTTACCAGTGTACATAAACTCTACAGGTTTATGGATGAAATTGGAATGAATTTGAAAGGAATGATATTTCCTAGTGTATTCTAAGTAATTATTTTTCATCAATGGAAAAAGGTATCTAAGAATACTAATTTATGGAAGATCTTGGTTCTGGATTGATGATAACCACATGCTCTAGCATGTAATTCCTATATAACATGATGTTTCTCTCATCCTTCAATGTATATAAGGAGAACCCCATGAAAGCCTAGTTTATAAAGGATTTTATGATCATTCATGTAACCATAAAGGATGAAGTTTATAGTCTATCATTGAATATATTCCTACTTGGATCAATCTAATAAAATAATTACATTTTAGGGAAAGCCCATAATGGGGAAAATCCATTTAGTAATGACATCATTTAGTAAGGATATCAGCTCACGTTTCTTAGTGGTGTCATTAATCTCATAAATTGCTTACTTATAATTTTTAGTGAATAGGGATACTAGCATGTGGTGGGAAATGCTAATAAGTATAATGTACCATTTTGGATCTGACAAGGTAGTGGCTACATTAGAAAATGAATCTTTGTGAGAATTGTTTAAAGTTGGTATGTGGATAAGTGTCATCTCAAAAGGGAATTATGTTATCAACCATCATACATAATCAAATAGGATAATTGATTCCTCTTTCTTAATAGAATATTCACCAATAATATTATTTATCAATAATTAAAAATCACCATTAATATTTAAATGGTTCAATAGTATTTTAAGATCCAATTCCGAACCTATAGTGATGGATTGGTACTCTGCTTCATTATTGGTGCAACATTCTAATAGTAAGATAGAGTATGGAAAAAATTCTTTGTCTAGATAAGTGAGAATAATTCCCAAAATAACTATGTTGAGATTTGTGTTTTTATATGTTTTTCTATTGGGATTTTGGAATCACTATCAGAGTACATCATCCATTTTTGAAGAGTTTAATGAATGGAAAATATCTCTTCATCAGGTAGTTCAATATCCATTGGTGTGCCTCCTGTGATGGGTTAAAGTACAAGAAATTCTACCAATTACTACCCTTTTATGACCTTCTGCGGTATGAATTGGATATCAAACTATTATAGAATGACCTCCCACCATGCCAGTCATACAATTAGCATTGGGTGATTGAGGATGTACATGACCAGGTCAATATGAGAGACTAATTCGACCTTGTGATGCTATGGTAATACCTCCATTTCTAAACTGAAAATATTAATCCAATCAATGTCTTCTAAATGTTAGTATGTCAAGTTTCATTATATATAACTGTTATGATAAGATAAAAAATATAGTTCTATTTCCCCGTTTCATCCTTTTTTGTGAGGAGAGTACCAAGTGAGCAATCTAGGGCTTCCACATATAAGATAAGTGGATTCCCTTTTACTAGTGGAATGAACACCAGTGGGATTGAGAGGTATTTACTGAAAATGTTGAGGGACTCTAAAAAATATTCATCCAACTATTAAATAACTTCCTTCTTCATGAGTTTAGTGAAGGGTATGAACTTACCTTTATGGTTTTATATGAAGTGTCTAATGTAATCAAGGAACCCTTAAAGCCTTCTATTCTATTTTATATTCCAAGGAGGTGGAATATTAAGGATCACCTTAGTCTTATAAAGGTCAAATTTGTTTTTGTGATGGTGTACCATGAAGCTAAATTTTTTTCCTGATGTCACTCCAAAAGAACATTTTAGGGGTTTCAAATTTAGGATATGTTGTAGTAACTTTCTGAACACTACTTTAAGGTAAGTGAGATGCTCAAAACACTATTTATATTTGAACACCAGATGGTTGACATAAAATTCCATGTTATTTACCAAAAAATTATTAAAAATATGATGCATGACATGTAGATATATGACATCAAAATTCTTCAAATCAAAGGGAATTACTTAGTATAAATACACAACTTGTGGAGCCCTAAAAAATTTAGACTCCTCATATTCTAGGGCTACTAAAATTTAGTTATTACTGTAATATTAATCCATAAAGATGAGGACTTAGAATATATTGGTTGCATCAATCAAAAGTTCCATGATTAGAACTGGGAACTAAACTTTTGGGAAATAATTGTTTAGATTCATAAAGCCGATACAATCTCTAATTTTACCATTCTTCTTATTGATGGGGAATTTTTTTTAATGACACTTCTTTGACTGAAACTCTAAAATAAATTCATCTTTGATAATCTTTTGAACTTCTTCTTTGAACTTTTCATTATGAGTTGGGTGCATTCTACTGGATTACTTCTTATAACCATGGTGATATTTAGGTAGACTAAATGATGGGTGGCTCTATAAGGGTCAATCCTAGTCTTTTCTATGCAATTACAAGTGAATACATTCTGATCCTGCTACAAAAAGGAGACATTTGTCTCTTGTTCTTTGAGATACATGGAAACACTAATTAATTTAGGCCATGTGTATTTCTCTATAAGGAGAAAACCATTTTTTATATCATCAATGGTGATAGAGATAACTTCCAAGAATATTAGAGGGGAGTCTTTAGGATATTCTTCATATTCTTCCTCTACCTCAGTCTTAACATAAAAATGTGATGAAGGAATTATTTCAAGATTGATAGACAATACAAGATAATTTTTTTCCTCTATAAATGATGGAGAGGATTTTTTGGGACAAAGAGTATTAATGTATGAGAAATATGGTCTGAGATACACTAGACATGCTCTCCCTTATCTCCATCCAACTTAACCATGGTAGAAGTAGGATATGAAGTGAAATTTTTTGGACCATAAGATGATATGTGAGATTTTTTATCTTCTTTGAATGATGAGGATGTATATCCAAGATTATAAAGTGTCAATTTGTGGAAATTATCATTGGTAATATTCTAGATATGATCACTTTATTATTTACTATCACCAGGGGAAGAATAAGTGATGACATACTATGATTCAAGATATTCCTTAAGGGAATTTATATTTACCTCTAGTAAAGTGGGGGAATTTTATAATGTAGATGGTGATGAAGGGGCCTCCTTATATTTTAGAGTAAAAGTGGAATTACTTTTTTTGGATCATCATCATCATTATTATGGTCAAATCCTTCTTCTTCATAGATGGATTCAATGGAGATGACTGATATCCTGAATACAAGATTGAACATGCCTAGGCCACACATGTGTCTCTTACCTAGATGGTTGACAATGATCTTATAAAATATCCTTGGATTTTTTGATATAATTTTTATTAGACTGGTTCTCATGTAGAGAATTTCAATAGAGAGATTAATTTTCATGGGAAACATTTTTATCTCTTTCTCTATACGGGAAACCCACTCTATATGGGTACCTTTTTGTCCATTATATGGAAAGATTTTTTTAGATTCTATAGACTTTTATATGGGACTCACATCACTTGATGAATTTCTAAATTTGTAGCGATCTCCTCGATCCCATTAATGGGTAGTATACAATCTTCACTGAGTTCATGGAATGGGTTAACAAGATCCATTTCCAAGCCTTTTCGGGTAGTGATCTGGGTGGTATCATCAAGATAAAACAATTTCCCCACTCTCTGATAGAGTCATGCATCTATGTATTGAGAGTCATTAGAATCAAAAAGGGCATAATCACTGCACATCACTTCATCCTATCCATAGATGAAATATTTAAGGGATTTGTGGTATGATGAAGGTGACACTATATGTAAGTGAATCCATGGTATTCCCAAAAATACATTGAAAGATTTATCCTAATGAATAACCATGAATTAAAATTAAAAAATATGGTATAAAAAATAGGCTCTAATATTTATTCATCTAAGTGGATTTTTTTCACTTTTCTCATACCCTTGTATTTTCAATGTAGAGGGAGAAACATTAGTTTCCATATGGCCCAAGCATTGGAGGATTTGGATCAAAATGTGGTTGATCTTAAAACTATTTTCAACTAGAGTTTGATAAACATCCACATCATCTAGAATGCTATAAATATACATGGGACTGATATTTACTTATATTGAAGTATCCCTATACTTTTTTATAAAGGTAATGATCATGTGATACTCAACATGGTTAATTTACATATAGTATACTTCAACAACATCATACTATGATTCACATTATTATGATATTTGAATATCCTCAAAAAGTGCCTCACAAATCTCCATTGATAAATGAAGGGCACCTAGGATTGAAAATTTAGCCATAATGATAAACAATGTTTCAAGATATCATAATTTTTGGCCATAGATATACACTTTACAACATAAGGCTGCTCCTTAGTCTTAGTATTAGGATCCAAAGTTACATTTGTGGGTGGTTGTATTCCTTGATCAAAAGTTGAATACATCTCAATCATTTATGGGTTTGGTTGAGTTTATTATCCCACATTTTGATGCTGACCAAATGATCACTGATTTACTAATTGATCATCCTATATAATGGGACCTTCATGAGACTTGGATGACTATGGAGAAGATTTCTTCTCTTTTTGGGCCCATTGAAGTGCCTACCTATGGTTATTAGTAGTATATATGGACTCAGTAGGGATATGACCGAGATTATGTGATCCATATCAACCTCATCTTCCTTGACCCCATCAGACTATGAGACCTCTTCCCCTATACCTCTAATTGTGAGAAGATAACATAAGGTTATATGCATCTTATTTGTCAGATAAGGGATATTACATGTGAATTACGTTGATAGTTCTAAATAAAAACTATTGATCTGATGAGGATTCCATTTTAGTGGTCATATCTCATTGAATTTCTTGGAGAGGCAGTTCCCATTGGACAATTTGGTGATGTGGGGATCATTGAACCATTTGGAAGGGTGAAAACCATCCCCCTTATGCTGGAGGCATAAAAGCTGAGAGGATTTGAATTGGATTAAGCCTCGACATAGGATCTTCCTCTTTCATCTCATTGTCATTATGATGGTGATGCTAACTCTTATAATACTAAATCATAGAATGAGTTGGTACCAAAGGAGTTATCTTAATTATGATAGAGGAATTAGGATCACAACTGGTTGATTCAGCTGGGCCCTAAAAACGACATGTGCATGACTGACTGTATTTATAGTCATCCAATCATATAATTTCTATACACCCTTATTAAGGATTTCTTCCCATTATCATTCTTATTATAGTTGGATGAAAGAGACATAATATACTTACACTATTATCTTTCCTAACTTAATTTATCCAGAAGATACCATATTTTGAAGTATTACTTAAAAAAATTATTCCTGGATCGTATTCCCTCACATTCAGTGGTAGGTACAATAATTCAGATGGTCTCTGAGTCCAACCAGATCATTATATCTAGGTTCTAGTAGCTTTATCATATTTCTTTCCATATATACAATGAAATATCTAGTGACTAGCTCATTTTATAAAGAATAAAATTTATTATTTTTCTCTTCATATAGTGTATGAATCTTTTATTTGATTCATTCCTTGTGAATGTGCTATTGTTGTTGTTTTAGTTCAAGAGCTGGAACCACATGATATTTCATAGTTTTAGGTTTTGGGGTTGGTTTCAAAGATGATTTAAATGTAACAGTCACTATTTTTTCTTTATTAGTTCTATTTCTTGGAGTATTTGGCATTGGTAAAGGCTTGAGAATAGTCCCCGAAAAAGAATCCTACAATAACTACGAAACTATAGAAAGTTCATGTAAAATACCTCAATAATTTATTAGGATGATAAGTGTTTGTAATTGATCACAAATATTTTAAATGAAGATTCCTAGAAAGCTCATGTGTAAACTAGTGTACCAGATAAATGATGGTCTGTCCAAAGTTTTGACAAAGAATATGTGCCTAGATTCCTCTTACTATTATAGGGTTCCCATAATGGTACCGTATTGATATATGATGTGGTTAAAATGCTATTTCAGGTCCCCAATTCTATTTAAGGTTAGAAAATATGTATTCTTGATGTTGGGTGGAGGAGGAGTCACATCTACCTATTCATGGTATATATTTTTTTGGTTTCACTAGTTCATACCACCCCTCCATGGACTCCATTCAAACTGTTAGAGACTCAATAGACTTGATAAGATATGATGGGATAGTTGGTTGGCCAAAAATTTGAGCAGAGGTAGTGGGTATAAACTAATATGGTGGTCTTTACTATGTCTGTTGCTAATGAAAATCATATACTGACTTGGGGTAACTCGCTTGAAATAATTTTGGCTTCCATAAAAATGATGGAAACTCCTGATAATCCCTAGTAGTCTGGTCCATGTAGAAACACTATTTGAAACATGAGTTGTTTGGATAGTCGGATCATCCCCTTATTGGTGGAATAACCTATTTATGGTACAAAAATACTTTCAAAGGAGAACTATGAGTATCTGCTTAAGGTTTTTGCTCAGTAGGAATGATGCCTTTGATTAGTTTAGTGTTAACTTTCCTTAACTCCTTTATTTCTACTTCATATTCGGTGAATATTTCCTCAGTAACCATAGAATCAACTTATTCAGGTGATGGATTGGATGTGATCACAATTGTATCGTTTTCTTTGGCTAAATATATTTTGGGATGTGGTAATGGATAATTAGGGGGAGCCCCCAAATTTTGGGTGTGTCTCTACTGACAAGTACACAAAACTTATACGAAAGCTTGAGTGTGGACAATATTTTGAAAAGAAACTTACATGCCCATTTCTTATATATCATTGTCATGTTCTAGATCACTGATGGGACCCATGTTTATTATATTCAACAATGCATAATATTCTATTGGTATTATGTCCTCACTAGGAGGTGAAATAGATCGACTACTTTATGAATAACTGTTAATAGGTGAATCCAAACTCTCATTTTCCATTCATTTGTAGGTAGACCATTTTAGTTTTTAGAATTTATGAGGCCTCAACTTCTACTTCCACAATTATCTTAGAGGTAGATTGTAAAGAGTTATCCTATTAGAATCTTCATACACTTTTTCCTAGTGCATCTCCACAGATAGATATGATTCATGCTTTGAGAGATACTATAGAGGTCCCTTTAATGACATGTTCTCTAGATAGAAGAATACTGAATTTCATAGAGTACGAGGAGATTTTGATAAAAATTCCCCCAAACCTGTGGGCTGGGGTTTTCCCATATTTTTTACATTGTGACCATCATTGATGACCTTATGATTTTGTGGTATTTTTAAGAAAATGTATGATATAATGTATTATTTGATGAAGACTAGTCTCTATTGATGGTATCCCATCATCCAAGGGATTATAATTTCTTAATAGATAGGCCTACTCAACCTTCATGGAGGCATGATACAAGATTCTTTAAATTTATTTCTCTGACTACCCTCAGCATTTATATAATTGGGACATGGAGGGACCCTATTGAAAAGACTAGTTGGCATGTATAGAACCTTTGTATGAGGTTTTTCTTGAGAATATGACATTTAAAAACGTCTCCATAATGGTATTTTATGAATGGGTAGATGAATGTAATATAACACTCCATTTTCAAACCAGAATATTATACATACATCAGATAAATAATAAATGGTCGATTGACATAGAGAACTTAAAGCATTAAGTCATGCACATTGGATATCTTCAGATTATTTCCTCAATTTATAGTGTCATCAAACCAAAATAGAATAAATGTCGATATGATAATAAAATTATTCAATTTACTTGATGTGGGTTGCATATCTAATGTATGGTAGTAGTTTTTATTTTAGATGATAAAGAGTTATCAATAAATTTAGGAAAAGTTGGTTTTTGAATTCCTTCAAAAAAAACTTTTGAAATATCATAATGAGATGTTGTTATAGACCAAAACATGTCCAATATGTTATTTTTTTCAAATTATTTACTCATTATCAATTTATTTTATTCATCTCTTGTGAAATATTCCTCTACCTAATCTGACTAGATTGGTGTCTTTCAAAAAGCCTTATCGAGGGAAGTGAGATCAGTTGGAATATTCCCAATTATATTAGAAGCTATGTGATCAAAAATGAATATAGAAAATGGATACTACCTTGGGTTTTATTCATGTTGATAAAGAACATCACTCATTAGGAATAAAGTTATTGGTGGTATCTAGCCTTAATATTTTGAGTGCATCATGATATGAGGGCTACCTCAATGTTGGTTTTACAAGGGGAGGACCTTCTTGTTGAAGTGAGACATCACAATATAGAAGAACTTCATAGTGAATTCCATGATGGAGAGGACTACCATTATGTCTTAATATATAGCCATAGGGAGGATTCCTATTTTATAGGCCCCACATAGGACCTCCAGAGTTGATAATGGAAAGGGGAAGACCTTATTATCATTTTATCTTTCAACCAAAGGGAGGATTTTTATGGATCCCATCATAATAAGAAATTGCATGATTAATCTTAATATTTCCATAGGGACGGCCTTTATGGAAAATACTGTAGAGAGGACCTCCAATGATACTAATAGTAATATTGTGGGGAGGAAATTCATAATAGTATATCCTTCCTCTATTGAATGATGAGTTTATAGAACCTTATGAAACTATTGAAATGTTTTTAGGGCCTCAAGAATGATAACATTGAGTAGGGAAAGAATATGGGCATACTCATTATATTTGGGATTCCCTAACAATATTTTTCATTAAATTGTCTTCCTTGGGTGTATAGAATTATACACAATGAATTTCATATATGGGATCCTACTTAGGAAAAACCCTCATTACCAATGGACTAGGATAATGGGATTCTTCAAAATGAGCAGTAATGTGCACTATCTTCTTGGTTTCAACAAAGGTATGCTAAAGAAATTCCATACACCAAAAAGAAGTAGGAATGTATAACTTCTCCTTAATGATTTCCAAGATATTCTAGGAATTCATGAAATATTTTATAGGAATATGTGCCTACCCTAAAGTGGATATGGAAATGGTCAATTGATTTCTAGTTGGAATAGGAATATGTGCCCGATCCTATTGTTTATTCTTCTTCTAGATGTTGTAATGATCCTCCTGAATGAGAGTATGGATGTGTTCCCACTCCCAAATATCTATTGATATATATTGAGGAGATACATTGGTTTTGGGAGCGGGAATATGTTATTTCCATCTATTGTATTCTAGGATATACTAAAGACTATCTTCTACTTCCACTACTATGATACCCTGATGGTTTTGTAAGATGTTGGCTGGAATTTTTGTCTTCCTATGTATTACCAAAAAAATGTGTCAATGGTATTCTTCTATAAAATGGTAATATGTTCCAATTCCTTGATGGGAGTGGGTATGTTATCCTACTCATGTCCTTTAATTTCCACCGATATATTCTAAACAGATTGGTATATGGGAGAGGGAATGTGTGCCTACCCTCAAGTTGCTATTGGGATTTATTGGCTAGTTTCCTCTGATGCCATCAGAGTGTACTGGCGGTCTTGGTGTATGGGAGAATGAATTTGTGCATGAACCTTGGTTATTACCAAGTTATGTTGGTGGAATTATTTAGTATAAGAGGGAATATGGTCTGATTCCCTATTTTTGGAAACTCTTCGCATCTAGAAATCTCTCCCAGAAACTTGAGTATGAGTGAATAAAGTATGGATTTCTTGGATAGCATACCTAGTGGATTATTGAGGGGTTGATTCAATATAATTTTTGTGAAAATTACTGGTAGGATCCATCCTAGGTGACTCCTGAACAATGAAAAAGCCATAGTCAACCTCTTGATTAGCCTTAAGATAAGAGAGTTTTTTATTATTGTTTTCTAGGGAGAGACTCTTGAAATGGTTGAATGTGGTGTAGGTTTTATCTATTTTTTCATGATCTTTTTCTGAGTGGATGATCATTGAGGTATCATGTTGAGGAATTCTTCCTATTCTACCTCCATGGTTGGGATTGTACCATTTATTTATTAGTCTTAAATAATTGAATTCATCACCCAGTGTTGAAGGTGCTAAGTGGGTGACAATGTCTTCTGATTTGATGAGAATCCAACTCTTACAATAGTGGAAGAATATGTTTTTTATCATATATAGTCCATAAATTTAGATTTAAGGGAGTTATATTGGTCTTGAGAGGAATAATAAAATGGAAACAAAAAAACTGGTCAATGCAGTAACAAAATTAAAATACATATTCAACCAATCACTTTCATAGTTAAAGGTTTCACATCGGGCCATTTTATTTCACATGAGACTATCATGAAGTTTGATAGTGAAAGGTTATAATAATTGGAAGTTTCATATCTATTTCACATTTTTTATTTCATATGTGTCTAGTGGGGTATATTCATGGGACCCAAAACAACCAATGAATTCTATATCTGGGGTAGAAGATTTCATGTGGACCTACTTTCCAAGGGCATGTTTTCACTGGGGATTTTCATACCAATGATACTTATGACTATACATTAGTTGAGAGGGTGGGAGGTTGGGCTCATAACACCTTTTTAGTGGATTATTTCATACTATTAGAGTCTATTAAAAATTTAACACATGTTTCATTAATATTTCCTATATCATAGAACAAAATAAGCTACACCGATACTAATAGATAGTTATTATCTTGAATATATATGAACATCTGTATGTATCCATTGTTTTCTATCAATGTGAACATATTTAAATATTAGAGGTTATACATTAACATGAACATCTATATGTATCATCATTTCTCTATCAATAGAACCATTTTTATGTATTATAATTTTTCTATCAATGAAACCATTTGTATATATCTAAGTTTCACCATATTGATTCATTATTACTTGGTGATTCTAGGTTATAATAATTTCTCAGTAAATTGATCCCCCAAAATGGTAGGCCACATGAAAGTTTGTGAACTATAGGGTATATATTTATTTTTTTAGGTTCACAAGGCTGAATACCCCGAGAGGGGGGGGGGGTGTGGTGAATCAGGGTATGAATAATTTAAAATTATATCATGTTCTGACCTTCTTTTGATATTAAGAAAAACACACTTCTCTTTCTTTCCCGTTGCAAAATATAAACAGAAAGTAAAGCATGCACTGGACACAATAATTTTTACTTGGTTCAACCTCATTGGTCTACGTCTTAGGAGCATACACTAACAATGTGTCGATGTACCAAATCCACTATAATCACACTACTGTTTAAAAGGTTCGGGATAGATCACTTCTATTCCCAGGCTCACTGCCTTTACAATGTTTAGGGTTAGCTCACTACTTTCCCAAGGGTTACTCCCTATTTCTCTCTCTCTGGATTACTGCCGGTGGAGAGGATTACCTTCTTCCTCTATCTTTGATCACTACTCTGGAGAGGATCCACTCATAGTTTATAGACCTGTAGGTCTCTTCATTATCACTAATGAATACATCCTCTATTATACGTGGATGATTGGTTGAAGTCCAACTTTCACCCTTAGATGAATCTCACTTTGCACCGAAGGTATCTGGAAAACTTTTATATTTCACGTAGCCCTGAATCATTATCGTTCATGAACCATACCTGGCACCCTTCTCTAATGTGGTTCTCAAGTATCATCATGCAAGTTATAACTAGCGCACAAGTCTCCCTCAACCACTTGCGTGACACAGGCCTCTACAACTCTAAACTTGCGCGACTCACTCCCTTTTACTCCCAAACCAATATTGGTGCGCAACCATAAAATGTCGCGATTCTTAAAAATATAGAGTAAAATTCCACCTCAACCACTTGTGCAAAACCTCCTTACTCAACTCAAAACATGGGTGACTTACTTCCTTTCT
This sequence comes from Viscum album, assembly GCA_963277665.1. NCBI lineage: Eukaryota > Viridiplantae > Streptophyta > Magnoliopsida > Santalales > Viscaceae > Viscum > Viscum album. The sequence continues at coordinate 138,866,433 of OY728119.1, forward strand.
CGCCCAAACCACCTTGGGCATGCAACTATCACCTGGTGCGCAACTTCTACTTATGCGACCAAACCAACACTTGCGCGACCACTACACCTGCAAGACGGGAGCTCTGATTTTATCTAAATGTTGAACTCATAATGAATGAGGAGGGGTATACCTCTATTTATAGGCACTTGGACACCCTATGTGATGGTGCGCAAGTCTCCCCTTGACACTCAAGTTTCAACACACAAGTCTCAGCACGCAAGTCACTTGCGCGACCAACCCTAAAACTTGGGCACCCTTCTCCCTTTGACATATTTTGATATTTTGATCTTGAAAAACATTAGTCATGAAAGTTTCCTATCTTTCAAGTACACGGTGTGCAAGTCCCTTTTCTAAAAACCATTTTTCATCATTTGTCGATTTTCAGGACCAAAAATTTTGCACACACTAGAAAACGACGTCACCTTGTATCTGATCTTTTTGTACCACCTCCAGATTATCCATTCCTTTATTGACGTTCTTGAATAAAACATGGATCATTAACCACAACCCTTGAAATCAACATGACACTAAGAAATCCCCTTTTTTAATAAATTTTTATGTCATGGTTTGCTTTTTCAACAATCACAACACAGATGTCCACTTTGTCAACAAACAAAATCACCTCAAAAATGTTTCAATGATAACTTGAGGGATTTTTCCCAACATAATTTAAAACCACATGATGGGATTTTTGATGTAAATGTGTTTTCCACATAACAACATGTGATATGATCAAAATTCCTACCTCCATACCACAAGAGAAAATGATTTGTAGAAGGCCTAAAATTTATGCCTTTGCATAAATGAAAATTCTATGTGGGAGAATGGGTTAACAAATGGATCAAAGCATTATATATCTACCACTTTGGTAAATTTTGGGAATCAAAACTCATATGTGGGAGGTCATAAAATGATGCCTTATAAGCATAAAAAAATTGCCATGTAGGAGAAGGTTCTTCATAAAGGTATCAAAGTGCTATGAATCCACCCTTTCTTCGCTAAATTTTGGAAATAAAAACATATATATGGGAAGAAATAAAAAGATTCCTTCCCACAAAAAACAATAATTCCATGAAATATAATGTTCTTCATGGATTGGTGTTGATTCTTTGTGGATGAGGCCCTCATAAAGGAGCTGGTGTTTCATAAATCATGGTATGTGATATGCATAGATCACCCCTTTATAAAATTTTACCACACTTTTTTTCCCATTGATCCAACATCTGGTTAATGACCTTCTTTCTAATACTTTTTAATATATTATAAACCTTATAGGACTATAATGCAAAAAATATTTCAAGTAGAAACTATCTATTGGGAAACTAGAAGTCATGTGTCTCTCACTGTTATCATAGGAATAACCTTTTCTCAATAATTATAAGAAAAAAAGATTTCTTTTGAAGTCATATATTTCTCACTGCTAACATAGGATTAACCATTTCTTATCCAAATGTTAGAAATAACATCTTACTTCTTTATTTCTTTCATTAAAATAGAAAAGTATTAAATACTAATTAAGCGAGATAGAAAAATTAAATAATATGATGAATATGTTCCTAAACTATATACAATCGAAAAATTATTTTTTAATTCATTTAAATTTATTTTCAAATGAGATTACTATCCACATGGGAAAAAATAGCATCATGTTTATCACACAACCTATAAATCTTTTTTCTCATTAAAAGTTTTTTTAAAGGGACTATTTACTATAAAATAGTCATGTAATTTTCAACAATTACATTCATTTTTCTCATTGTAAGGGTTGTGGAGATGAGTGGCCTAAAAATATTATTTACCCCGTGAAGCATTTTCAAAAGATTCATGAGCTATTCATATATACCGTTCATCTCATAATTCTATAATAAAAAGGATATATGATAAGATAAGGTTAATAATATAAGCTTGATAGATTACTTTTTATTCATATAGTAGCACACATTCTCTAAATGATAAATATACTTCAATATATTTATGAGGAAATCAATAAATAAGTACATCCTTCCATTTTACACAAGTATAGTGTAGTCATAATATCATTTATCTAAAACTACTCTTTCTCATTCTAAAAGGATAAATGTTGATATGTCATGGTATAATCATCCACGTTTTTATGTTTTATTATATGTTCTCTAGAGATAACTGATTTTTAGATGCAATACATAGTTGAAGCATCCCCATGCATCTTTTGTAGGAATCCTTTCATCTTTTCTTACTTGATGTGGTGGATAAATAGGAATAAGGATATCTAGAATGTTTTACAAATTTCCTATGGCGGTTTTATTTAGAAAACAATTGTGGAACACTTAGAAATATGTACTGAGAAGGAAATGGTCTGTGTCTTAAAAAATCACAGTGTTATGATGAATTTTATCACTATACTCTATATTAATTAAAATCATATTTTAATTTTTATCTTTATTGAAAAAATATTAGATAATAAATTTAATTTATTAGTTTCCCAATATTTTATCAAAACTCAATATCCCTCACCATTAGTTTCAGAGTATCTTTTCGTGTTGATATTCTATTAAAAATGATCCATATTTCCTTTATTATAACCTAAGAAAGGTCTAGGTCAATTAATTGATGCTTCTAGGTACGAAATTCTTTTCCAACTATAGTATCTTGCATTTCCTTGACCCATTGAGTGGAATCCCCAATCCTGAAATCCTAGACTTGGATTTCCTCAACATTCACCTCAAACTTTACACCAATTCTAGGAAGAGATACTTCTACTGATGTGAATTGGGTTAAGTCAAATGAGAAACTTCTTTATAAATTCTCATAAATAGGTAGTGTTTGAGTGAGGGATACACTAGACACTATGATCTAGTGGCTTTATTTTAAATCAAGTTATGGAAGTCTAGACAGATTCAATATTTTATTCAAGGGATTATATCTTTATGTGTAAATTTCCCATTTTATCTTATTACATGCTTGTTAATATTAAGTTGATTTTATATAAGTGACTAAGAATGCATAGATAAAACTTATACACAATTAAATTTATTTTAATTCCATCTTACATTATTTTTAATTCATTTATTTAGTGACCACAATAAAGAATCCATAAAGAAATTATCTATAAACCTCTATATAAATAAAACAATAAAAACGGTATGATTATGAAATTTTCTAATGGATAGTTTATATATTAAATAAAAAAATTTCTTGAGCCTGATAGAATAATACCTTGAACCATAACTTGGTTCATGCTGCAACATTACACCTATCCATCTATGTGTCTCCTGGATTTGTTTTTCCTCAGCTCCAAACTTGAACCACCATCACTCACCCGAGAGTTGAATCCATTATATAAGATTTAATAATATGCATATAAGGGGAACTAAAGGATTGGTTAAGGGGGTTTACATAAAATAAATTGAAGGCACACAAACCCTTACATTATGATTAGAGGGGATGACACACAAACCATTATCTTACTTTAATAACGAGTTATATAAAACTAATAACATACAAAAGTTGATCTAGGCTCATGATCAAGAACATACATGCAATAAATATAAATTTTCACCATAGCTAGAATTCACTTCAATTCATTCCTTAATTAACATAGAATCACCTCAAATTAGTCTAATTAATTATCTCTTTAATTAATTAATCAATACATTTTTTCTTGTAACACACTAAGATTTTGGAATATATATATATTTCTGTAAATTAAGACTATGTTTGATAGTTTTATCTACACGCAAAATCAAACTAAAAAGTGTCATTAAATATTTATTATTAAGAAAATTTAAAAATAATAAATCCTATTGTTAATAAAAAAAATATTATAATCAATTAGAAATTATATACAAAATATGATTAAGAACACTTAATGTTTTAAAAAGGTATTTTTAAATAAAATAACTTTTCATTATATATATTGAATTTTAATTTAAAAGATAATTTTATAAATTTTATACTTTTAATTTTAAAGAAAGAACTTCATTTTTTAATTCAAAAAATAAATTTTATCCTAAGGTGAAGTTTTCATATTTTTCAAAATAATTGATTTTATGTGAATTGTAAAAAAGAACAATTTTTCTAATACCATCACTTTTATGAAATTATCATAATATACTAATTTATTAAAAGTTATTGAATCATTTTTATATAATAGAATATATTTATAAAGAAAAATAAATCATTTAAAAAACTATTTTAAAATTATGTAACCCATAACTAATGTTTTTGAAACATAAATAATATTTTACTCTAAAAACTATTTTTATTCTCTTATATTAAAAATTATTTTCCATCACTCATAGAAAATAATTATAAAACAATTTATTTCATATTTTAGATCTAAATTTTCATATTATGTAATAATTTTAATTTCATTTTAGTCATAAAAATATTATTACTAAGATTAAAGTTAATGACCATGATAATTCTTAAACAATTATTTTCAAAGAATTGTCTTATTTATGTTTTATAAATTTTTATAATAAATTAAAATGATATATTTTATATGAAGGACATGATATTATTATTTCATATTTATAAAAAAAATTATCACTTTTTTAATTGGTAATTAATATTTTATAATATTAAGAACACTTAATGGTGTAAACAATATTTTTCTACAAAAAAGTTTTTCTATATATTAAATGTTAAAAGTTAATTTTTTATTATTTATAAATTGAATTATATTATAATGGGACAAAATTGATGTTTATAATATCAAAAAATAGTTATAACGGTCACCTTATATTTTTAACAAAATATAAACTACAAGGGTAAAAACTAGTTACTATGGTAAAAATCAAAAATGGTAAAATGTAAAAATAAAGTAGAAAAAGGATTGAAACATTCTTAAAAAATGTGGTAAAATGGGGTGTAGAAGATTTATTGAAATTATATCATAACAAACTCAATTATTTCAAGATTTTGGGGCCATTGAACCTTGAATAACCTCAATCTATAATTTAATAATAATATTTATTCACAAAAGTTCTCTTTCCTTCACTTATAAAAGGGAAACACTTCCACCCATTCATACCAAACATATTACTAATAATTTAATCTAAAAAATATTCCACTTTTATCATAATTTAAACCTATAAAATTTTCATAATCCCCTGGTCTCAATTAGTTACCCTAAGAAGTTTATTTCCAAGGATATTTTCACGAGAAAGTTCAAGATCCCAACATGAGTATTACATAATCCCTAACATTTTATTCTTAAAATTTCACTTACAAAACTATAGGAAAAATAGTAATATAATGACCAAAATATAATTAGTATAATCAATTATTGTTATATTAATTAAAAAATCATTATTAATTCCTTCTCATCCACTTATAAAAACAAAATAACGTTTAATATGCATTTGTGCATACTACCCCCTCCACAAAGGGACATTCTCCATTTTTTCACAATCACCTATGTTAAATAGTTATAAGGATGTAATTAAATAATAAATTTGAAATATATAATTTAATTATGATTATTAATATACAATTTTTAAACCACCTTCTTTTCTACTTCATTCATTGAGAAATGAAAATGCTAACCATGCGTTGTGTGGATTACCGCCTCTATGAAGTAAGATATTTCATATTTCATCTATATTATTTATTATTTATCAAATTATCTAAAAATATAATTCAACGCTTTAATAATATCTACATAATATAATTATTATACTTTAATAATCATATTATTCTAAAATTAACCACTTTTATAACCATAATCATCTATTTATTATGCTATGTTCATGTTTGAGTCTATCTAACAATCTACTTGCACAATGATATAAAATAATATAATGGATGACTATGAGAACATAATTAATGATGATATGTTATATAAATACACCAAATAATGATTTTATTTTTGTTCTATAATGTAAAATTTAATGTTAAACTTATTAATTATGAACCCACCGTTCATTTGCTGAAAATCACCGAAACATGCTTGTGGCCAATTGTTTCTACAAGAACCATAACTGAATCTCTCATAAGATGAAATTATAACTATATAAAATATATTAAAACATAAATTAAAATAAATTTTATGATATTATAATGCCGAAATATTTTATATGAATGAATTACTTCACCGCTAATACAAAACCGGTTCAAAATGATCAAGACAACTCACTCTCAATATTGAAAATTGATAATAACTAACTAATATACATGTAGATAATAATTATAATACATGTTTATAAAATTTTATTTATATTAATAAGTTTATTATTTTATTTATTAAGATATTTATTTTTTTTATATAGGAGATTCAAGCGCTTTAGTAGAATTTAGGAATTAATGTAAGGATGTTTTGTCTCAATTTACATTCTGTGAGAAATTTTTTATTTATGAACCTTATTTAATTTAATGGTGTCTATACTACCTATTGGATATAAAATATTATGAATTATCTTTTATTCATGGTATTTTATGTCAAATTTCAATCTATATCGTTCATGGGGTTTTTATTAAAACTTTTCTTAAGCCATAAATGATACTGACAACTCAAAAATTATTTTATTGAGTCAGAATGTTTCATCTTGAACTTATTTATTCAATTACTAGTTTCTTTAACCCTAGAATTTTATATTGAACTTTATAATTCTATATTTTTAAAATTAAACTTTTTATTCAAATATTATACCTTGATAAAAATTTTCCCTGTAAAAGTTTGACATTGTTAAGAATAAATATCATTATATTTAACAATTATTTTTTCCATGTCCATATTTTTCATTCATACTATTGATCTAATTTACATTTAGAAACCTAATTTTTTATCTCATGTGAACTTAATTTTAACTTTATTATATTTAAAAAGGTATTTTTTATTAACCTTTTTTATGATTTAGTATTTCATTAATGGTATTTTAAAATATTTAAAATGTTTTTCATAATTTTAAAAAAATATATTTTATCACCCACTACACATTCCCATTAGAAATAATTTATGTATTTTAAAATAAATAATGTTGAATATTTTTATTAATGTAAAATTTTCCAATGTTTTTTCTTTATATTTTTGAAAATAACTTTTTAAAGTGACCATAACTTATTTATTTATACCAAGGATATAATCATTTAAAGAAAATCATTTACAGTTTCTCTCACTGTATATGTTTTCTTAATTATGAAACTTTTTTACATATTTTAAATGGTTTTAAAGTTTTTAAACTCTTAATTATTTTGGAAATGAATTTAAATATACACATATTTTTCAAAAGTAAAAGTTTTATTTTTAAAATAATTCTTAATTTTTTAAAAGGGATTTTAATGGATTATGTTTTTAAGACAGAATTCATTAGTTTTTTTCAAAGAACCTTTATTTTATAAATTTTGACTTTTGAAAACCCTTTTGGTTTTAAAGGTTAAACATTAAAATGTTTTATCAATATCAATGTATTAAGGCAGACTTTTAGGAGTTTTCAAGAATTTCAAAAAGGGATAATTCTTCATGTTTGTCAAATTTATTTTTCCAATAACCTGAAAAGTGTGTTTTTACTCTATTTCAACATCATTTTATATTACTTATATTACAATGGGGATATATTTTTATTGCAACATTCATCTTCCTTATTCAGATGGATTGTGGAATGTTCTAGTCATGTTTTCTATGAAACCCATCTATTTTCCATGGGTTAATAAAGTAATGTTATAAGTAAGAATATTTTCTTATTCTAATGTCACATATATGTATAGATGATGATTATTTTATTGGTGGTGTGATATATCTCCATCCAATGTGTAGGTTAAGGATTTGTATCTCATGAGAGAATGAACTTTTGTGGGAGTGTATTTCTGAATATCAATGCTCACAAAGGCTGTGCATGAGTGTATTTTCATTTAGTTATTCTAATAAAGACTATACATGATTATATTAGTGTGTACAAGTGTATTTATGAATATCTATTCTAACAAAGATTGTGTGTGAGTGTGTTTGTGGTTACCTATGCTTAAAAAGTCTACGCATGAGTGTATTTACGATTAGATATGCCCATAGAGATTGTGTGTGAGTGTATTTGTGGTTAATTATTCTCACAATGATCGTGCATGATCATAACTGAAAATGGATATATTCACAATGTTATATTTTCTATTACTTAAACTTATATCATATTTCTTTATCAAATGACTATAATATACTCCATGCATCATCATCATCATCTCATGTCTCACACTCTTCCACTATGGTACATGTATGTACATTCGAGTTTATATCATCTTTTATCATACATTATAGAAAAATATTATAGTTTCATGTTCTTTTTAATAAGATATTTATCATATGATAATATTTTCTCATATTCTTATGATATAACCCTTTGATGAATTTTTTATAAGTTTTCTCTTACTAAGCATTTAAACTCACCCCTTTCTTATGTTTTTATTCCATAAGTTATAAAAATGAGTATATCCCCAAAGATTTCTAGAAGGGGATCTAGAATAGTGTGATTATAGGGAAATATTCACAAGTTGTTTAAAATAATTTTCCTATGTAACTGGTCATCAAATACACTAAACCTTCCATTATGAGGATTGTGTAATTATTGGTTAGTTTTAATTATTAACTTATGGAAATTATGTACAATAAAGATATGTTTAGCTCATATTTCTATAGTTGGTATCAGAGAAGATTTTAGTTATATTTGGGGATTAGTTTAGTTATTCTTGGGGATTAGGATTAGATAACTATAGTGAAAACCTTCAGGATAAGAATAAGGGATAAGTTTACGTATAGTATAATATCCCAACATTTTGATAAAGTAGAGATTTTTTGGTTTCCTAGTAATTATGTCCCTCACTGAATATTAGAAAGTTGATGTGGCTAAAACGCAGATTCACCTAGGGTAAATCCCCTTAAAAAAGGTTGATTGAGTATTAACTCAATCATCACTATGGTTCATGATGAGTGGTACTAAGACTGCAAACCTTTTTAGACACCCTCGATAGATATTCTTTAGTTAATAAAAATATATTTGTTAACCAATATGAAGGATTTAAATATATTGGATTTCAATGATGTGTTAGGTTACAAAACCTAATAGGGAAATGACCATTCAAAATTTAGTTTTAGTTCAAGGAGTGATTAGTTGGTCCAATTATATCACAGTTGAACCGAAATCATCATATGATTAAATAAAGGTGTAATTGGAGAAAATACTATAAGATCGAGTTTTCATATTCATATGATCATTTAAATTGATTAGATTGGACATTATCATAAACTTTTTGATTGTAGTATTTGGTTGGAAATAGGATCATGAGAATGAATCTATGAAAGGTATGTCCCTAATAAATCCTAAAGAAGAATATTTGGGATAAATAGTTTCCTCACTACTAAAAAACAGGGAAAGGTAAGCACCTCATTTTATAAAAACTAAATAGAAAGCCCTGATAGGGGGGATTTATTAATTCTAGATAAACGCGCATATAAATTCAACCTTTATCAGAGATGATAAAGGGAACACATTTATCATCGGTTTTATTAGCGCAAATAAAGGATACATTTATTTTCACTATTTTTAGCACTGATAAAAGTTTTTAATAATAATTTATATACAATTATTATATTTATATTCAAAAATAATTTTTATTTTTATACATTAAATAAAAAACTTAATTTTATAATTATTATATATTTTTTAATAATTTAAATATATATATATAATGTCTTAAAAAAATTATTTATAAGATTATAATTAAATATATATGCATTTTCAATGAATTTGGTCAATAAATATATTGATCATGCATGTATATATGTTACGTATCATCATAAATGTTCATTTATACATTACACTCTTCTTATTATTCATGTTGTCCATTGGTGGCTTGTTTTTTATTATGTATATTTTACTAGGTGTATATAATTAGCTCATGCATGTTATGCATGTATATACTATATTATGTTTTCAATACTAATAAAATTACATTAAATATATTTAAATAATAAATATATTTATTATTTTTATAATTATTAAATTTTAATTATATATAGATACTTTTTAAATATATTTATTTAAAATTATAATTATATATATTTAAATAATAATAAAATTACAAGAATATATACATATATTATAATTTTATAAAAAAATATATTTATAATTATATACAAATATTTATAAATATATTTATTTATAGTTATAATTATAACTATAAATAAATATATATATGTAAATAATTTTAAATTTGTAATAAATATATTTATTATACTACTTATAAAGTTATAAATATATATAAATATTTATAAATATATATAAATATATATAAATAAATAAAAATATTTAAAATTATAATTCTTAAATAAACATAGATATATTTAAATAATTTAAAAAATTATAATAAATGTATTAATTATATATATCTATATATAAATATCGATAAATAAATACAAATAGTTATGAATATAATTCTAAATAAATGTAGATATATTTGAATAATTTCAAATATGAAATATTGAGAAATAAATACCAATATTTATATTTATAGTTATAAAAAAATACAAATATATTTAAATAATTATAAAATTATAATAAATTTTATAAATATATATATTAATAAAATTATAAATATTAGAAATATTAATTTGTTATAATTTTATAACTATTTAAATAAATAAATAAATATATTCATTTATAATTATAATTATAAATAAATTTATATTCATATAAATAATTATAAAATTAGAAGAAATATAGTTATATACATCTATAATCTTATAACTATAAGTAATTAATAATTATTTAAATTGTAATTTTATAAATATAAATATATATTTATCATGTATATAATTTTATAAATATATATAAGAATATGAATAAATTATTAACATTATATGTTTATTAGTGCTAAAAAAGCATTGATAAATAGATGTTTTATCAGCGATTTCCATTTTAGCACTGATAAAACATACCTTTATTAACGATTTTTATCTAGAACTAATAAAAGGGTCACTGAGTTTTATAAAGAATCCCTAACTTTCTCCTCCTTCCCCGCACCTGTAAACCTCTCGTGGAAGACGATCGATGTCACCACCTCCTCCTTCTCCTCTCCCTTAGACTCCTATGCCGTGAACTCACCTACCCTGCGCATCACTCCTCCGTCGTGCGCCTCTCCTTCGCTACGCGACTCTATTTCATCACGCGCCTCTCCTCTTTTGTCGACTCCTCCACCTCCATGATTCCCTCTACTGCAAACCCAGCTCCCCCACATGCATCTGCTCTGTAGTTCTCCATTCCTCCACTGGAGGACTCCTCTGTCACACACCTCTCCCCTGCAGGAGGACTCCTCCACCGCACACCTCTACTCCACCACGAACGCACCTCTGCCACGCATTGAACCACACCTCTGTGGTGATTTTTCTATTTTTTCATCCATTTTTCATGTTATTATATTTTGATATTAATGGTGATGTTTTGAATTTTATAGGCTAAACGCCCCACTAAAATCGTGGTCATTGGTGCTCCATGTTTGTACACTAAATGAATTGCATGTTGGTTGTCTTTGTTTCCACTGTTTCTGCACTCAAATCCAATGAGGTTATGTGATATCTTTATAAATTTATTGTGAATTATATATATTTTACAATGGGAGTGTTATATTTGGTAATCCTGATAGAACCCATGTGATGGTTTAGTTTTTCTTCATAACATCTTTAAAAAATAGGATTTTTTGGAATTCATTGGTGAAAATTATTAATTTGTTTTGAAGCTTGCAGTTTTAATAAAATCCATGGAATGGGTCTCCCAAATATCCAATGGTTTTATAGAAATTGAAATTAATTATTTTCTCTGATATTATAAAGTTCTATATTTTCTTCATCTGTACCTAAAAAGTTTATGTTCTTTATCTTTTATAATGGATGGTAAAAATGTGGAATTTTATACACTTGTAGATATGAAATTAGTTTTGGAAATTAAAATTTTTAGAGAATTTGGAAACTTATGTGGATTCCTTAAGCATACTAGTTCATTATTTATTATAAAATATGAAACATTTGATAAATATAGTATTGGAATTGATTCAAAGGTATTTAGATTGTGATTACTATGTCATTGTTTGCGACCTTATCTTCTTGAGAGAGTGATGAGAGTTAAGAAAGTTTGGTTCACATGTGTAGTGAACCATTTTAGATCTCAAAAGGTTTACAAAGTAATGTTGGGTGTGATTAAATGAAATTAGGAACTTATGGTTTGGGTATAATAAATGTTTATTCATGTTCAATGTGTCTATGGAAAGGGATTCGATGTTAATATTTCATTTTTGTTCTTCATGTTGTTTATGGGATAATAGTGTGGTTAGGCATTCTTAAGGATTTTAGAAAAGAGTTATATTCCTAATATTCTTTTAAATGTTTTGGTAGTAGATTGGAAAATAGTTGTATAATATGTGGTGGTTCTATGATCAATGAAATTTAGTTCATTTTTAAGTTTTCATTATGAATAGTCAGTATGATGTGAATAGTTTCCATCAGGTCCCTACGATTCATTTGAGGCATGAACTAGGTTTTTGGGAATCTTCTAGTAAAGGGGCATTGTTTTTTATTTGAAAGTGGTTGGATGGTAAACTAGATTGGTGTTTTATCACTTTTGAAAATTTTATAACTTAGGGTATAGAGAATTTAAGTGTTAATTGCAAGAACCAAGACTCTACTATAATAAGTATGCACACCAATACAATAACTATTTCACAATGTATGTTCTATATGGTATTAAATAGATACCTCTATATTCCATCATTCATTTTGAGGTATTTTTTATAGAATTTTATTACTTCATTGAACCCTCAGAAGCCTATGTCATATTTTTTTTATATAAATGTCTATGTTTTGGAGAACATTTTTGGGTTTTTACACACTTTTATTTTATAAATTTGTCACATAGTTTCATTTATAATTAATTATTAGATGAAATTGAAATAATAAGTTGTCAAATTGTGTCAACCCACCTAGATGAATAATTATAAGATATAAAATGTATCTTATATAAAACATTCTATTTTTTATATTATATATAATGTAAATATTCTTGAGTCATATTATTATTCTATAAAGAAAATCATCGCATTCCACTTAAACCTGAATGAATTATATGTCAACAAAACCAATTTAACATTCAATTAATAGGATGATTTGATGGTGATGTAATGGATGGGTTGACTAAGTGGGAATGAGTGAGATGCAATTAAAATCATGATTATTCCAAAATAACTCAAGACATAATTTATATTAAGAAAATTGGTTTTCCTAAAGAGTCAATGGAGTGAAAATGTTCATCAAGTTTGAAAAAGATCATGCATATGACCCTTCTAAAATTCTTTTGTCAAGGTTTATGCTATTTTTATTCAAGAAAAGTTAGTATAGAGTAGTTGGAAGAACACTTGATATATCATGGAATAGATTGAAGTTATAAATATTGGAATAAACAGAGGGAAAAAGTAAATATAGCTAGTAGCTAGGACAATAGTGCATTTTATGGATCATATGATATGATTACAAGTGTGGACAATAAAGAAGACCGTATGAAGGATGTGATTACATATGTGAATGATGATGAAGACCGTATTGAGGAAATGACAAGGATAATTGAAGATGAACTTCGTGATTGCCTAAAGTTGTTTGAGCAGTTAAAGAGTTGTGAAAGGACACGTTTGTCTAGTGGTTACACTAAATATACAACATGGTCAGTCATACTGAAGCTGTATAATTTGAAAGTAGGCAAATTATGGAGTGACACCATTTTTATAGAATTAATTTCTCTCTTGAATTACATTCTCCTAGAAGATAATGAGGTCCCAAGCCAAACATATGACATCAAACGAATTCTACGCACAATGGGTATGATATCTGAAAGAATAAACACCTTCTCGAATGACTGTATACAATTTCTCAAGGACCAAAAATCACTTAGATAATACCCAAAGCGTGGTGCCACTTGATACAAGAAATATGAATCCGGTATTAAGAAAGTTGTGTAGTAATTTACAATCATTCTAAGGTTTAGGAACCTACATGGAAGTGAGGAGACTACATGATAATTGACATGGCACATAGAAAAAAGAAATAAAGATGGGAAACTATGTCACATGAAAGACTCTCCTCAGTGGAGGAGAATCAATCATTAGTATCCTGATTTTTGGAAATGAGCTGAGAAATCTTCGTCTTGCATTATCTACAGATGGAGTGAATCCTTTTGGTTTTAAAAGAAGTAATCATAGTACATGGCTGGTTATGTTGGTAAATTATAACTTTCCATCATCATTATTCATGAAATGATAACACATCATGATATCTATTCTTATATCAAGACCTAAACAACCGAGTAATGATATTGATCTTTATTTGGCTCAATTGATTGAGGATTTGAAATTATTGTTGGATTTAGGTGTTACATTGTATGGTGCTTACAGAAATGAAGATTTCACATTGAGATCCATGTTGTATGAGATGATAAATGAATTTTATACTTATGGAAAATTTTCAGGATATAGAATTAAAGTTACTCATGGGTGTCCCATCTGCGAACAAGGTACACATTCAATTAGGTCAAAACATTCATAAAAACTGTGTTTCTTGGACATCACAGATTTATACCCTGATAACTTATGAACTGATCTTGGGAAACATCATTTGATGGAAGTTCAGAAGAACGTACAACATTTTCTCAATTAATAAGTGTTTAAATATTGGAGAATGTAAAATATGTGGACACTGCTATTGGTAAACCATTTTCAAAAAACCTTACGAAAACTAGTTGGAAGAAGAGATAATTTTTTTTGAAATACCATACTAGAATTGTCTATATATCAGAAACTTTCTTGATGTTATACATTTTGAAATAAATGTACGTGATAGTGTCATTGACACATTTCTAAATGCTCTAGGTAAAACAAAGGATGGAATTGAGGCTAGGTTAGACATGGTTAACATGGGAATACGAGAAGAGTTGGTGCCAATGAAGGGTGAAAAATGAACTTTTATTCCTCTATCTACTTACAATCTTTACAATTAATAGAGATATCAGTTTTTTTAACTTCTTGAATGATGTAAAGGTTCCATAAGGGTATTCATCAAATATCAAGAACATCGTGTCAATGAACGCTTTAAATTTAAAGGGAATGAAATCACATGAATACCATGTTTTGATGCAAGATCTAATTCCTATAGATTTACATTGCATTTTTACCAAGACTGTCTATTTGAAATTAACAAATCTATGTTTCTTCTTCAAAGATATATGTCGAAAATTTATAGGACCAATGAAATTGATGAGTATGGAAAGATAAATTTCCATTATATTATGTGAATTGGAATTGTTCTTCCCACCAAAATTCTTTAATATGATGGTTCATTTTATGGTTCACTTAGTGAGAGAGATTTGACTATGTGGTCCTGTATACTATAGATAGATGTACCCCGTTGAATGGTATATGAATATTTTGAAAGGGTATGTCAAAAATTGAAGTCAGCTAAAGGGTTGTATTATAGATCGATATATTTATGAGGAATCCATTGAATTATGTACTGAATACCTATCTGGCATGAAAAGAATTGGTCTACCAAAATATCCTCACACTGGAATGATTATGGGTGAAGGAATTTTAGGAAGAGTGGCTATCACAATCAATATTACAGATTGGGAGTAGACCCACATTTACATTTTGAATAATATTTTGGAGGTTGACCCATATGTTGAAACCCAAAAAACAATTATTAGGAATTTGAATCCATCAAGGGATGAAAAATGGATATCAAATACACATAATTGACCATTTATAGGATGGTTTTAGGAACATATATTTAATAAGTAAGATCAAAATTCAGACTCAATTTCAGAACAACTTCAACGGATAACTGGAGGACCAACTGTGTATGTATTACCTTATAATGTCTATATTATTAATGATTATACATTATATACTAATAAACATGATGAAGAAAATACCATGCATAATAGTGGAGTTACACTTATGGCTAAAGTGATGCATGTTTCCAGTGCTAAGGACATAAATCTAATTTATGCGAATATGTCATACTATGGTATCATCAAACAAATATGGGAGTTGTATTATACGAAATTCCAAGTGATTATTTTTCAATGAAAGTGGGATGATAACAGGAGTGTGATTAAAATAGATGAGTTGGGACTTGTGAAAGTTTATTTTAGTAATGAAGGGTACAAAGACGAACCATTTATAATTGCATCACATGGAATATAAGAATTTTATGTTTCAGATCCCGCAAAATAAAACTGGTCAATTGTTCTATTATCGGCCAAAACAACTTAAGGGTTAGATGCAAATTCAATGGAGGATTAACCTTTAATTGGGAAATCATAATCATTTCACGGTGGTCCCAATGTAGATGACATTATGTATTTCATAGGTGACCACAATGATGGGATTTGGATAATCGATAGAGGGTTAAAATCCCTTCAACCTTTTAAAAAAGAGAGTTCAATAATCAAGTTATATTTTATATAATATACATTATGTTACCTTATGTTATTATCTATTAATTTATTCTTTTATGTAATCTAAATTAAATATTATACCAATTCTGTAGATAATGACTTCTGTATGTGACGATGCTCCCAATCTCGAGGCACAACGGTTCTCTCAACTTGCTACTTCTCATAGTGTAGAGGCACAAATGGTCTCTTAACCTTTTATTGCTCGCAATGTATAGAAACAACAGGTCTCTCAACTTTCTATTGCCCACCCATTATATATCCGCATTATTGTCATTGTTGGCTCATGTGAATACCAAGTTGAAAGATGGTGGTACTCACACAATTTTTTTAATGAAAATATATATAGCGGGGAAGATCAAGATCTCATTAGTCCTGACAATTTAAGTGAAATCTCGGAGTATGATTGGCTAGAAGGATCAGTTGTAAATGTATACATAAGGTATATTTTTATGATTTGATTTTCCAAAAGATGATATACTAAGATAATTATGAATAAATACATTTCATATTTTTCATAGGTGTATATATGAAAAAAATTGAAGGGATTTCCCCATGAACAAAAAATTTGGACTCATTAGTCCTCACATCACCTCTATATAATAAAAAACATAGAATCCAATAAAGAGGGTGAAATAGCGGCAGGACTGCTCAAATCATTTAATAGAAAAATTATAGATGAAAGACTCTTCTTAATACCAATGATTAAGGGGTAAAATTCTACAATTTAATCTTATTAAATATTTTTTAATTTTATTCATTATTTATTATTTTTTGTATTATTTGGTAGTATTGGATGCTCATTGTGGTCAATTTTGATACTCCAAAAATTTATTTCTTGGATTCAATGATTGGTATCCAACAAACCGACCACACATGATCAATTTTGTCAATATTTAATATACTACATCCAACATTTTAAAACTAAATATATAGTTATATAATTTTTATTATCTTTTAACGAGGATTTTGTTATGATATGGTGGTGCATGAATATAGTCTACATAATGGAATGAGTCTAGGGAAAAATTAAAACAAAAATCACAAGTACTACAACTAGATAACTATCAGGGTATATATAATAAGATTTCACTATCCAAACACATAAAAAAAGTAATTATTTTTTTCAATGTTTCTGCAGAGTCCAGAACAAACAAACAAAAAAGTCTATGGTAATTATGTTTGTAAATTTATGAAAGAGATCATATTTCATCAACAAAATATCATCCCTGAAGAGATATTTTTGAAGATAATTATTTATTTCATTTAAAATATTTATTAATGAATTGTGTATTTATATCTTTTTAGTACTACCATCAATGTAGAAAAGACTCATATTCACAAGATGATATAGATTCATTTATAAATTAATAGAAAGAATAAATAATGGAAGAATGTACATAAATAGCATGAAAACTTGACTGGTATGACTTGAAGTGTTTATTTTTATTTAAAATTGACATTAATTTTAGTGGAAAAACAAGTGACATATTGAAAACTGATCAAACACATTAGTATTGATTTGATACTTTGGAACAATGACCCATAAGTCATTTTTTACATATTGGAATCAACCACATCTACATCCGATTCATGGTGTGAACGTTATGAATTTAAGTGTGTATTTTTATATTTAATTAACAATACATTTAGCAAAAAGAACAAGTGACATACTAAAAATGAAGAAAATGAATTCAGATTATTTTGATACCTTAGGAGAATGATCCATATGTGATTTGTGACATGTAGGAATCAACCACACCTCAATCTGATGAATGGTGTGACCGATATGACTAAAAGTGTTCGTTATTAGTTTAAAATCAACATTTTGGCTCAAAATGTGTAACTCACGAAAAACCAAGTAACAACACTCTAATTATCCTTATAATTTAAGACAATTTTTTTTTGTGATGTGTATGAAGTAATATCATGTCAAAATGACGCATGATGCAACCAGTATGACTCAAAATGCGTGTTTTCCATTTGACATGACATTTTAATAAAAAAAACTACTGGCATACTACACACTAAGAAAACTCATTCATATTGTTTTTATAATTTAGAAAATGATCTATAAGTCATTTGTGATGTGTATAAATCAACCACACCTCAATTTTATGCACTGTGTGACCAATAAGACACAAAGTGTCTATTTTTATATAAAATTGGCATTAATTTTAGAAAAAAACACAACTAGCATACTAAAAACCAATAAAACACATTCATATTGTTTTAATAATTTAGGAAAATGATCATTCGGTCATTTTTGATATGTAGGAATCAACCCCACCTCAATACAATGCACGATGTGACCAGTACAAATCCAAATGTGTCTTTTTATATAAAATTGACATTAATTTAAGTATAAAGAACAAGTGACATACTTAAAACTGAGAAAACACATTCATATTATTTTGTTACTTTAGGAAAATTATCCATGAGTCATTTTTGACGTGTAGGAATCAACTACACCTCAATCCGATGCATGGTATGATTGGTATAACAAAACGTTTCTATTATCAGTTTAAAATTTACATTTTATCTCAAAACATGACACTCACTAAAAACCAAGAAAATACATTAATATTGATTTGATACTTTAGGACAATTATCCATAAGTCATTTTTGATATGTACTAAGTAGTATCTCATCAAATTGATGCACGATGCGACTGGTATGACTCAAAATGATTCTTTTAGGTTTGAAATGATATTTTAGTAAAAAAAACAAAAATGACATACTAAAAATTGAGAAGAAGCATTTGGATTGTTTTAATACATTGGAAAAGTGATTAAGAAGTCATTTTTCACATGTAAAATTCTACCACACCTCAATTCGATGAACTATGTGACCGATATAAATTCAAATGTGTTTTTATTTAAAATTGACATTAATTTAAGTAAAAAGAACAAGTGAAATACTGAAAAACCAAGCAAACACATTCACATTATTTTGATACTTTAAGACAATGATCCATGATTTCTTTGAGATGTGTAGGAATCAACCTCACTTCAATCCGATGCACCTTGTGACTAGTATGACTAAAAGTGTCTATTATCAGTTTAAAATTGACATTTTATCTCAAATGTATCACTCACTAAAAAACAAGAAAACACCCTCTAATTGTCTTTATAATTTTAGAGAGCGATTCATATGTCCTTTGTGATGTGTATGAAGTAGTCTCACCTCAAACCGATGTACGATGAAACCAGTATGACTAAAAATGTGTGTTTCTGGTTTAAAATGATATTTTAGTAAGAAAACACAACTGAAATACTAAAAACTGAAAAAATTTATTTGGATTGCTTCTATACTTTAAAAAATAATCCATGAGTCATTTATAACATATAAGAATCAACCACACCGTAATCTGATGAAAGATGTGATCGATATAAATTCAAATGTGTCATTTAAATTTGATATTAATTTTAGTAAAAGAACAAGGGACATACTTTAAACCAAGAAAACTTTTTTGGATTATTTTTATATTTTATAAAAATGACCCATAACTCATTTGTGACATGTAGGAACCAACCCCACCTTAATACACTGCATGCTATGACCTTTATAACTCCAAATGTGTCTTTTTTATTAAAAATTGACATTTTATTAATATATTCTTTCATATTAATGTTTCATTTATTTATTTATAGTATTACTAACATAATATTTGTTTTTCATATATATGTGGGATCTTTTTCTTGAGTTGGTATGAATTGTTCAGAAACTAATACCATGGGCATCTATTTTTGAGAAGGTCTCACAAATGTGAAAGGATGAAACATTAATGTTTCTAACTACTTATTGGATATTTGTAAATACAATTCTATTAAACAATGTTTGAAATATATATATCATTGTTTTCCAAAACCTTGTGTGTGCTACTTTGTTCTTGTGTACATTGTTGTGTGTGTTTCTTTGTCTTGTGTGGACTATGCAGGCGCTATTTTGTGCATGTGGTGTGCATGTGATTTCAGGTGCTAGTGGGTGTGCTCTTATATAAACAACACATCACATGTAGCTACGCCTTTATCAGCACTATTTTGAGCACTGGTAAAGGCCCACTTTATCAGTTCTATTTTTAGCACTGATTTTTTTTGGGGGGGGGGGGGGGGTTATCAACACTTTTTTAGCACTGATAAATGGGAACCCCCTTTATATTTTTTTGAGATTAACAACACTTTTCTAGTGCTGTTAAAAGAGGGTTCTAGTGATTTTAAAAGTATTATATGTAGTAGTGCATATTCTTTACAAGGATAGAAAGGTGGATATATAATTAGAAGATGTATCATGATATTCTTATAAATTTCTTAGCATCTTTTTTTAGTGAATGATAATTTAAATTATGAGTATGTAATTTATTTATGTTGGGGGGGGGGGATGTAATGTCCTGAGATTTTGGAATATATATTTTCTCTAAATTAATACTATGTTTGATAGCTTTCTCCACACACAACATGAAATAAAATGAGCCACAACATATTTATTATTAATAAAATTTAAGAACAATAAAAAATATAGTAAATGAAAAAAATAATCAATTAATAAATTCATAAAAAAATGATTAATAAAACATAAAGGTTTAGAAATAAATTTTTCAATAAAATCATTTCTTCATTATATATATATATATTTAATATTCATTTAAAATAAAAAAATTTAAATTTGATTATTTTAATTTTAAAAAATATTATTCAGTTTTTAATTCCATAAATCAAAATTAGTCTAAAGTGAATTTTTGAGATTTTTCTAAAATAATTGACCATTAGGTAACTTTTATGAAAAATACTGATTTTTCTAGTACTTTTAATTTTATGAAATTATAATAATAAAATAATAACTTAAAATCCATTTATTTTTTTATATAATAATATATATTTTAAAGTAAAAAAATCATTTAAAAACCCTATATTTAATTTAAGAAACCCTTGTTTAACATTTGGGAAACATAAGTAATATTTTACTCTAAAACCTATTTTTATTTACATATATTAAAATTAGTTTTCATCAATTTTAGAAATTTGATCCTAAAAAGTGGTTTTCATATTTTAGATATAAATATTCATATTATGTATTAAGGTCAATTTACTTTTAGGGAAAAAGTATGACTTTATTGATTATAGTTAATGACTATGATAATGGTGAAAGAGTTATTTCTAAAGAATTATTTTATTAATGTTATGTAATTTCTATATAATAAATTTAAATAATATATTTTATATATAGGGTATGATATGATGATTTAATATGTATAAAAATATTTTATCACCCATTTAATTGGTAATTAAAGGTATATATGACTAGGAACACTTAATGGTGAAAAAATCTATCCATCTGAAGTTAAGAATTTTTATTAAGGTGGGGGGGGGGGGGTGAGCCCAACGAGACCAAGGGGTTCTAAAGTAATATAACCCTAGAACATATACTCTATCAATATAAGAACACTCATGGGGAAGGGATCCCATTATAGTAGAATAAATATAATAATTATCTTGTGTGACCCAGGAATTGAGAAATCCCACAACCTTATTCCCCTTGCGCCAAACATGGAGAAACTTCAACTGATTTTCAATGTGGATCTTAAATTTATTAATTTTATAGTTGATAGACTATGGGATGGTGTTTTTTCCTTCAATATATTTGTGGATAAAACAAGAATCATTTCAACCACAGCGATCATAGTACTATGGGAGTGGAAAAACTCCATCCTATTGAGAATGGAACAAGATTATGTAAGGAGAGAATCCCCTCATATTTAGAATCCATTGAAATACAAAACAACTAATCCTATGGAGTCATGAATAAACCCCCCACATAAAACTGAGAATGAAGGATCTATCCACATTGAGTATATGAAAATTGTTCGGGTGGGGGAATCCAATGAAACCATCTACCTTTCAAAGGAGGACACTAAATATAAAGGATATTTATCCTATCAACCATGAGAATCCTCAAGGAGGGGGCCTATTACCAAAATTTTAAAAGTGGAGTCAGGGTGGACACCAAGCTTTTGGACTTAACCACCATATTCAGTCATGATATGAGGGAACCTTCAATCCAATCCTTGTTTCTTTCATTTCAAATTCACCAAAAACCAGCCTCCAAAAACATCACTCCAACATTCTAATCCTAGTTGTTTCTTCCCACTGCATGGAACTAAGTATGATGAAAAATAGAATTGGTGAAATTTTGAAAGTCAAGCCCGATGAAATCGCCAATGTTGCACCATATAGAATCTACCCATTCTATTTTTAAGAACACATGACAATATGTTTATTCTTTGGAGTTCCAACAATAGAGGAATTTTGATGAAATATTGATCCCCTTACACCAGAAATACTCATTAGTATAGATAACATAGTTACATATAATCCAATTAATTAAGTTAAATTTTATAGAAATTTCAATGCATCAGAGAGTGCCTCCCCATTCATCCTAATTATAAATTTCCAGTATAACGTGACAATATGCCTTCACTGAGAAAATCCCTAATTCTGAGCTTCTGAAAACAAACCTATCCTAATTAGAGGACATAATAAATATATTGAATATCTCATGATGATGATTGTTAAGGATAGTCTGAATGAAGGAGGGGTTCCTACTTTCTTGAGATAATGATAATTCTGGGTTCAGTACCCTCAAGAATACAAGAGAAGTTCTTGGTGAGTTTTACTTCAAAAAATTAATCTCTCCATTGACAATGATCACTTATGATTGGTGTTGGAGATCATAAATATACACTCAATGAAATTACTATAAACAAGTGATTTTACCCCTAATTTATTCTAGGTATAACCTATATTTACCCGAAATTCATTTGGACCAATAGGAATTACCATCCATAACCTCTCAATCCATTTTTTTTTGCAGACACTACATGGTACCCATGACACTCCTCAGTTTAAAACCTCCAACCTATGCTACCTTATCCACCCTATCCCTCAAATCCTAATGACACATCCTTTCTATGTGAGTATTCAAAATGAATTTCAACATGATGTTTTTGATATTCCTCAGAACTATCATTGGAATGTCAAGGATAGAAAAAACATTCATGGGGATGGATGTGAGAATACAATAGACAAGGGTGATGTAGCCCTCAAATGAGAGGAGTTGATTCTTTTTTTAAGGATGTGTTTAGATATTTTTTTAACCAAGAATTTGAAATGATGGACATGAATTTTACTTGGGGTGATTGAGGCTCCCAAGTAATCTCTGGGGAAGTGTATCCTATGGACTTCTAGGATTCTGTTGAATTTTTCAACATCTTTCCAACATGATTTAAAAATATAAACACTTATTTTCCCTCGAATAATAATCTACCCACTCTAATTACTATATTATTCAAAAAAAAATTGAGTTCACACATGGTTATATTAATACCACTCATAAAGAAGAAAAATATCACCCATGAAGAGAAGTTGAGAAAATACATTATAGTGAGGCCAATATTAGAAGTGTAGGACACTTCCATTAAGTGTGCCTCTTTCCAGATATATACTATGGGTGACTTGAACCGGAATGAAAAAACTGGAGGATAAAGGATACCCCTACCCCGACCCTGAAATAGATTTTAAAAACCTTCATTTCCCCTATAAATGTGACAAAGAGACAAGGGGAGCTGAAGTATGTAAAAAATAGATTGATAAGCCTATGAAATCCATCAGCTTGATAATAAATCCCCACAAAAACATATCATATAGTTTTACATATCTTTTTTGATTGATATTTTGGTTCCATGAGTCTTTTTATTAATGTCACAAATCAATTCTTGATCCATGGAAATAGACACTTGGGTGGACGTTCCTTTAATGAAACTATGATGCTCCTCAGAAACCCACTTATGCAGATGAACTGAAATCCTTTGATTAATAACTCTTGTAAGTGCCTTGTAGAGGAAGTCACACATTATAATGGGTCTACACTACATAAGAGAAGAGGGTTCCTTATAATTCATAATTAGAATCGTGTTGGTTTCATAGGACACATGAGGAATTGTTACTACCTAGGAGTATTATTGAATGAATTCCATAATCTCTCCCTTAATGAGGTCCTAGGGGGCTGCATATAACGAACCCGAGAAGTTTTCAGGGCCAGTAGAGCTTTCATGATCAAGGGAGAGGAAAAATTCCCAAATCTACTTCTTCTATGGAATGATTTTACACAATATGTTGTTAGAATTAAAGACCACTCAGAGTATAAAATTGAAAATATCTACATTTACCCTTAGTTATCCATCCCACATGCAAGAAATATCATCCACAAGTAAATTTTTAAAGTCATTCTCAACCATACCTCCCACCACTTAAATGTAATCACTGAAAGAACCATCCACCTGTAGGATTTTCAAGATATTTTACCATTTATTACCTTGAATGAATGCCAAAAAATACAGTATTTTTGTCCCCCTCTAAATCTCGGTAGCTATTTACTATTCAAGGTATTATTTCTCTTACTCAAAGACAATCTTAGTTAATTGGTTCTTTTTGAAGAAAAGGGTACGGAAGATTTCATCATCCCAACTTCCCTCAAGATATATTTATATTTTATTTTTGTTAGCATTTATGTAATCCAAACATATAAAGAGAGAGTGTTTATGGTTATTATATCTCTATAGATCCTCTTTTATGAATCTGATCTCGTTTTAGAGACCAACCTAAGAGTGTTCCTACATGGTTTTGTTCCATGATGTGTACTCCATGAGGTGGTAACTAGGGTCAGATTACCACTAGATAAAAAATAAAAAATTACCACTACCTAATCTTATGGGGGAAACTAATGAGGATCAATGATTGATACAAAATTTCATGAACAAGGTGGATGAATCTTAAATTCATAAAAGTGAAAATGACCTAGAGATTGGAAAAGCATTGATCAAGTCTACATTGGGATCAATGAGTACCCTTCTAATTATTGCACCTTGTATACTTATCCCCTGAAAACCCCATATCCATGAGCCCTTTTTGAGATGTAAAATAAGTAAAATACTAATGATCATTCCTAGGGTAGGTCCCTATGCCTTTTATCTATATCATATATAAAATTGTGTTAAAATCACCTAGAATAAGACAAGTCAAGTTCCTAAGGTTGAAGCAATCCATGGCATTCCATAGAGATTCTCTATCCCACATTCCACACTTATTATAGAAAAGGAAAATGATGTAAGTAAATATACTAGAACTGAACTTAGTAGAGATATGTTGGTTGGAGATGTCTAGCTTCTCTGCTATAATAGTTTTGTTCTAAAAAATCCATATATACTGGTTTGAGGGTTCACCATGAATACATTAATGAAGACTATGATTTTGAAAAAATCAAAAATCTTGGAAGGATGTTATTTGGTTTTGAGAATCGCAACCAAGGAGGCCTTATTATAAAGAAGTTCATTAAAAATAAAGTCTATCTTCACGCAAGTTCTCAGGCCCCAAGAATTCCAAATTATTATAGAGTTCATTGCATAATGTGGTGCCTGGATTTGGTCCCCAATGATGATTAACACATGGTTTGGGAAGAATAGAGATCTAAATCATGTTTGATGTGAGATCTAGTGTTAAAATTATTGGTAGGATAATTGAGGGTGCTATAATCTAGAACTGGGTCCTCTTGAACATCCAATAATACACTGTATCCATTAGAAATGGGGATGTATGAGATATAGAAAGGGCCTAGTTTTATAGGATTGGGATATAAGGAGAGAGACAAGGGGAGAAAGAACACCTTTCCACAAATAAGGTTCTTTTCAGGGCTCATTGAGAGATATTCATGATGAAAAATTGGCAATTAGGCGATAAAAACTGATATATAAAACACAAGTTCTAGAATAGTGTCCCTATTGAAAGTGGGTGGGGGTGGCAAAAGGTGGCAGAGCTATTTTAGTAGGCAGAATTAGATGAGGAGGTGGAAAAGGTTCCACTACAGGGGGAGATAGAGGGAATGGACAAATAATGGCCCCAATAATGTTAGAATAACTAGGACAATCTATACGTGATGAAAAATTATTCATTAGGGATAGAGGTGGATAAGGAACACAAATATTCATAGGCCACAGAATGAAAAAACCGGTGAATTTCTTTTTACAGGATGAAAGGGAGTTTCTATGAATCTGAAATTTTAAATAAAACCATGTTGGAGAGGTATAAAACAAGGTCTTCAAACAATATATTGAATCCTTTTCCTAAAG
Source organism: Viscum album (assembly GCA_963277665.1). Lineage (NCBI taxonomy): Eukaryota > Viridiplantae > Streptophyta > Magnoliopsida > Santalales > Viscaceae > Viscum > Viscum album. The sequence continues at coordinate 138,893,091 of OY728119.1, forward strand.
AAAGATGTGCATTGGAAGGGTTTTGGATAGGTCCATTTCTATGCATAGTCGAGCCACTATGTCATCTTGGAGATGAAGTGTGTAGACATCCATGCAGATAAAATAACCAAGTGAATCACCTATTCCATAAACAAACAAGATATTATAGAAGGGAAGGGGGAGACTAGGGATATTTATCCACACTACCACCCTGGAGGAACCATTCCCAAAATGCGCCTCCATCGACCATAAGAATAATTTGAACGACCACTTTCCAACCAATCAAGAGATTTGGGTCTAGGAATTTATGAAGTCCTGTTAGGAGGAAATAACCATGTAGAACACATTTTTATTCAAATCTAAAACCTTGGATAGATTATATAATCCCTAGGATCCAAACAATTTCTAGAATAGAAGAAGATTTTTCTTATATGAGCTAAACCTATCCACCATTATCCACCTATGAAAAGACACCACCACCTCTAAGGATGTGACATAAAAGTTATACACTAGAGAACCATCCACTGTGGTTGAATAGATCCCCTAAAATGGGATTTCATAGATATTGGGAATAAAATCCAACTAAGAGGATGGAGGGTGGAGGAGAAACTCTTTGAGGGATGGTCTGATCCAAACCTCCCTTCCAGATAGAAGGGTGGTCCACCCTACTAGGGGGGGATGAGATGAATTCATCTAGACAAGAAGAAGGGGGGGGGGGATAACTGCCCGCCACTATCAATGAGGAAGGAGCCTCCAAATCTGGGGTAGATGGAGATACTGAAATAGTCAATTACTTGAAAAAGGGGTTTATGAGTAATGTTATTGGAATCCATTATGGATAACATTTAGTTATTTTTATATGATTTAATGGTGAAAACAACATTTTCCTACAAAAATGTTTTTCTATATGTTAAGTATTTTAATTTAAAAGACAATTATATTTTATTTATAAATCCACTTGGATTATATGGTGACTAAAGTTTGGTTTAGAGCATCAAAATTTTGTTATAAGTGTTTCCTTATATTTTAAAAAAAATTTAAACTACTAGGATAAAAAATAGCTACCAAGGTAAAAACCAAAATGGTAAAATGTAAAAATCAAGTAGTAAAAGAATTGAAAATTGATTGAAAAATGGGAAAAAATGAGGCATGGTGGATTTATAGACCTCACCTCACCCAAAAATACATTATTTCAAGATTTTTGAGCCATTTATCCTTGAATAGTGTCATTTTATTATTACAAAATAGTGGGTATTCACAAAAGTTCCCGTTATTCACTTAAAAAAGAGAAATAATTCCACCCCTTCATGTAACCCTTATTCCCTATAATTTTATATTAAAACTATAATTTTTTTATGCTACTATAAATATCTCTCATTTTCATAAGACACTTGTCTGAATTAGTTATCCTAATCCCTTCATTTCAAGGATACTTTCAAGAGAACGTTCATAGTCCCAATGCAAGTATTACTTAATCCCTAACTTTATTTTCTTAAATTTTCACTTAAAAAACTATATGAACCATAGTTATATAATAAAATTAGGATCATTAGTATACATAAATGTTTTTATATTAATATATAAACAATAATTTATTCCTTCCCATCCACTTAGAAAAATAAAATAACGTCTATCATGCATTTTTGCAGACTATTGCCTCCACGAAGCAACCTATTTCATTTTTAACCATAGAATCTATTAACTGGTTATAAGTATGGAATTAAAGAGTAAATGTGAAATATATAATATAATTATGATTATAATGAGTAAAATTATAATTCACCTTCTTTCCCCTCTTTTTTATTGAGAAATTAAAACTTTAACCGTGTGTTGTGTAGACTACCACCTCCATGAAGCAACATACATCAATTCCCTCTAGATTATTTAATATTTATTAAAATAAATTAAAATATGATTAAAAACCTAAATATATCTAAATAAAATGAATATACTTCTGTAATAATGATATTATTTTAAAATAAACGACTTTAATAACCATACTCATCTATTAATTATGGTATGTTCATGTTTGGGTCAGTCTAACCACCTACCTGAAAAATGATATAAAATAATACCATGGATGAATATGGGAATTTAACAACTAATGATATATGATATATATAAGTAAATAATTATTTTATTATGGTTTTTTAAAGTAAATTTAATATTAAACTCATTAATTAAGATACCACTATTCATTTGTTAAAAATCACAGAAAAATGATTGTTGCCAATGTTTTCTATGAGAAACATAAACAAAATCACATAGGTTGATATTATAACTCTATAAACTATAAAAAATAATAAATTATAATAACTTTTATTATTTCAAAATTATTAAAGTTTTGGATAATATTGAATAAAAACATTGCTATTACAAAACTAGTTCAAAACGATCATGATAACTCACACTTGATATTGAGATTAGATAATAAATAACTAATATACATATAGATAATAATTATAAATAAATTTAATAAAAATTTTTAGATATGAATCAGTTTCTAAAATAGGTTATTAAGATATTTAATTTTTTTAAATTAAATTCAATCACTTTAGTGGAAGATAGGAATTAAGGTAAGAATGTTTTGACTCAATTTCCTTTCTTTGAGACATGTTTTTCTTATGAAACTAATTTAGTTTAAATGGTGTGAATAATACCTATTGGATATATAATATCATAAATTATCTTTTATTCATGGTATTCTATGTCTTATTTTAAGTTCTCCCTTTCAATGGGTTTTTATTAAAATTTTTCTTAAGTTGTAGAGGATATTGATAACTCAAAACTTATTTCTTTGAGTTATAATATTTCATCTTGAATTTATTTATTCTATGATTAATTTCATCCACCATAATATTTTATATTGAAATTTATTATTATATCTAGAGAAAATTTAAATTTTGATTCAAATATTCCACCTTAATGAATTTATTCCTCGTATAATTATGAAATTATTAATAATAATTCCTATTCTATTTAAAATTTCTCTTTATTCCATGTTCATATTATTACTTCCAAAAAATTATATAAATTATATTTGGAAAGCTTATTATTTTTTATCTCACATGACCCTTATTTTTCCCTTTTAATATTATTAAAAGTATGTTTTTAACCCTTTTTATACTGTGGGTTTTCGATAAAGGTATTTTAAAATATTCAAAAGGTTTCGTATCCTTTCAAAATAATATATTTTATAATTCAATCCAAATTGTATTTAGAAATTATTTATGTATTTTAAGACTTTATTATTTATTTTTTTTAAATTAAATGTTTTCCAAATTTTACTTTACATTTTTGGAAATGACTTTTCAAATTGACCATAACTCTTCTTTTATGCCAATGATATATTTTTCATAAAAAATATTTTACGATTTATATCATCATGTGAGAATTATTGTTTACGAAGATTACTTTCCGTGTTTTTAATGTATTTTATTTTTTTTAAATATTATTGATTTTAAAATTAAAGGAAAATATTCTAATATTTTTCAAAATTAAATGTTTTATTCTTAAAGGAATTATTTATTTTAATCCTGAATGGCCCGAAGGCCTTCTTTTTTAATTGATTTATGATAACCCCCCCTTCAAGGGATGAGGGGAAACCCTTACAAGGCCAGTAGGCTTAGAGATTAAATTTACCATAGGCTTGGAGACATTACAGGACCCATAGTTCTTAAGGAAATCAGACAAAATTTGACTACTTGAAACCACCCATCCCCAACATCTGCATCGTGATCAGCACTCCACCTTTTCCTGGCTGTTTGGATAACTGTCCTATGTAGAGATGCACATGCCTGATACCGATGGCAATTCCACACACTCTAATTATTCCAAATCTATTAGCCATGCTCTGTAGAAAGATCCGTACTCTTAAATTCTCCTATGGAGATAGTTCTGTATATAGTCTGTTTGGACATCTGCATATCAGGTGGCACTGAAGACCTTGAGGTGGACCAAAGGCCTTGTGGTAGCCCGAAAGCCTTATTGACTCAAAGGCATGGGTGGCTCGAAGGCCTTAAGGACTATAATCCCAAACCAGTGGACCAAGGTGGATAGCTACATCTCCTACATCATAGAACAATACATGCTATAGTAACAGATACTCCTATAATACCTGCTATAGTGCCTGCTGTAGTTCCTACTACTGTGCCTGCTATAGTGCCTGCTAGAGTACCCTGAAATTATGCCTCTATCTGGTTTCGAACCTAGGCATCGTGGATGCACTTAGAGAGACCTCACCAACTAGGCTGAGGCACATGTGGAAATATTTATTTTTTAAAAATGGGGTTTAATGGTCGTGTTTTTAAAAAGAAATTTTTTAATTTTTCTCAAAGGACCTTTCCTTTATTAAATTTTTCTTCTCAATTTTTTTGGGTTTAAGGGTTAAATATTATTTTTTATCAATATAAATGTATTTAGTTTTAAGTTAAACATTTTTAGGAGTTTTCAAGCATTTCAAAAAGGGATGTTTATTTTCATTTTTAGAAGTGATTTATATAATATTCTAAAAAAATGTTTTCCCTTTATGTAAACATCATTTGATGTTTCTTTTATTTCAATGAGGTTATGTTTTTATTCCACTATCCCAATTTTTTATATGGTTTCCTTATGTTATTTTATTGGACTGTATTTTATGGAACTTGCCTCTTTTCCATGAGTTAATTAAGTACCGATTGATGTAGAAATGTCTTCATATTATAATGAAACAAATATATATGGATGATTATTATTTTATGGGGTTTTTCCTATATAAATTTACAATGAATTGATTAAGGATTTTCATCTAATGAGATAATGAAATTGTGTGTGAGTGTATTTGAAATTAGCAATGCCCACAAAGATTGTGCATGTGTGTATTGGTGGTTAGAAATGGTCAAAAAGAACATGTGTGTGTGTATTTGTGGTTAGGTATTTTTAATAATATTGCGCGTTAGTGTATTAATGGATATTGTTTCTCACAAAGATTGTGAGTACGTGTATTTGTGGTAGATATGATCATAAAGATTGTGTATGAGTGTATTTGTGCTTAGCTGTTCTCATAAGGACTGTCCATGGTCATAATTTCAAATGGATACATTCATAATATTTTTTCTATTTCTTAATATAATTCCAAATTTCAATATAAAATTCCTATAATATTAACCATGAATCATAATTATCATCTCATGTCTCCCACTCCTCTTCCATGGTATATGTTTTTTCATTTGAGTCTATATAGCATTTTGTCCTGAATTATAGATAGATCTTATTGATACATGTTATTGTTAATCGGATATTTTATCTCATGCTCATGTTTTCTCATATGCTTATGATCTAACCCTTTGATCTCATGTTGATAAGTTTTCTCTTACTCAGTATTTGAGATCACCCCTTTATTATGATTCCATTACCCAAGTTATGAAGATGTGTATATCCTAGAAGTTGTTTAGAGGGGATTCTAAAATTGTATTATTATGGAGAAATGTTCACAGGTTGTTTTAAATAATTTTTCTATGTAACTAGTCCTCAAAGACACTAAAACTTCTGTTCTTGGGTTTGTGTCATTATTTTTGAGGTGTAATGATTAATTTAAGGAAATGATGTAAAATAAAGACCTGTTTAGATCTGGTTGATATATATCTTATCTGGATAGTCCTAAAAATTCCGTCACCCATAATTTTAAATAAATTAAATAAATTAATTTTATTTAAATTAAATAAGTACACAATGTATACTTGGATACAACATGGACAATAGTTCTGAATTTAATAAAAAATAACAGGTTGTTTAATATTCATTCTAAATGTTCTATAACCTAATTTAATACATTTTTACATGGAATGTAGCCTGATGTTTAGTCTGACATATAGCTTATTGTATATCTTGAAATGTACTCTAGTTTAATTAATAATTCAATATTATTTATATGCAACATTTATATTCATTATACAGGTCTACATGGAATGTATCCTGGTTTAATAATGAAATTAATTATATTTTCACATAGTAAAAGTATGTATAGACATCCTAGAATGATCATTAAATCATTTAAAAAAATTATCCACACCACATGTATAAAACACCCAATATGTATTAATAATACACGAAATTTTAATTAATTGCATTCCATGTGAATTAATTAATTACACCATGTAAGAATTAATTAATTACTATGTCTGTGAATTAAATACATCGTGTGTGAAGTAATTAATTGCGTTGAATTTTAATTAATTACACATCCCACATGAATTTATTTCACACTGTATACGAATCAATTACACATTATATGTGAATTAATTACAAACTGTGTGTATTACATTAAATTTGAATTAATTAAATAACAACCACATCATTTGTATTAAATACCCTTCATGTGTATTAATTACATAACCACTGCATTGTGTTCATTAATTACTGTGTTGATCAACTATCAATCACACACATCATGTAATAAATATATGATGTGTTTTTGACTATGAAATTTCCACCATGAAAACTCGTGGACTATATGCTATATAATAGAGTTATATGATATGTTTTATGAAAAACCATGTTCCATCCTAGTCTGATCAATACTTGGTGTACATTAATGCACTCTACACGTGTTTACTATATGGAAACCTAGATTTCTCATATTTAATCCTTGTGAAGTGTAAAAAGGTACACATTGTGTACCAATAGGATACACACCATGTTTCCTTGTGTTATACAACCATAAATCTTGAGTCCTCCTCATGTAATCTTCAAATTTTCTTCATGTATTTTTAACCAGTTCTTGGTTATATGATCAAGTAATAAGAAAAAGAAGGGGAGATTTTGATATTCAGATTTAAATAATGAAAAATATTTAAAGGAAAACTAACAAAAAATATATATTTTTGATCAATGATTAATAAATAATTTCAAATTAATATGTGACTACTCTGATACCAATTGATAGTTTTAGATGCATTGGAAGTTCAAATCAGGCTGTGACCAACTAAGATTGTGTTGTTTTTTAACAAATAATCACTTGTTATTAAATGTCATGAATAATGAATTAAATTCAAAGATATTTTACAAAGAATTAAAAAACAAGAGAGAGATAGAGAAAGAATAGTCACATATAATTTATAATTAATTTATTTAAATAAATAGTTACCTTTCATGAAAATTATTTCTTCGTTTATGAATATGATTAGTTTTTCACACCATAATAATATTGTATTATAGGAATCAAAGGTATATTCTCTCAAGTGTCGATCCACACGTACACCAAGAACCTTAAATTTCACTGTAGAAATCATTGAGTACTAGAAAAAAATATCCTAACACTTCTATCGTTCGTCAAAGATCACCAAAATAATCACTTTGAGATAGAAGGAATCTTATTTTTCTCTCTAAACTTGATATACGGTATTTTTGTATAATCACTCCCCATTATTGAGAGTGTTCTACGAGAATATATATTTAGGTCTTAAGAGGACTCTACAAAATTTATTGTGCACAACCTTTAGAATGGATAGGGTTTAGTATGGTTAAAGAAAGTTATATTTATGTTTAAATAGATCCAAGGCTAGAGAATAATAGTTTCACATATACACTTATGATTTAATCCCCAAGTAACCCCATTTCTGAATAATAATAATAATATTTACTTGACATGCATTAAACTCGTGGATAAATAAATATCATTTCCTCGAAAAAATAAATAAATAATTATTTAAATAAATTTTAATATTTCATTTCTTACGAGTACAATAAACTCGGTTCACGAATACTCCTAAATATTTTTCAGGATTTGTATAGTATATTTTTATTTAAATAAATAAATTTCACTACATTATTCGTAAATAAGTAAAAAATATTATATTCTCTAAAATAGATAAAAAATATTTATTAAAGAGTAAACTCAAAAATATTATCTTTAATAATTGGTGATTAAATATTTATGATAAAAAAAGCATGAATAATTATTAAACCATATAAGAAAATAATATTTATTTAAAATGTTAAATTTCTATATAGTTTAACTGAGGTTTTGGATAAGCTTAGTGTGTGACCCTCTCTGACCTTTTCCCATTGGTATTAGACAGAATAACCTAAAGTCCAAAGTTAGAATTTTTAAATACACCATGGACCCCATCAAGATAGAAGTTAATTTTTTAACAACATACAAGCACATATAAACACTCACGGTATAATATGATCCCTCTTTATTTATATCTCTTTCAAGTAGGTCAAATTTCCTGTGTCATCAACTTGTATGCTCAAACTCTATTTATTTGATTTTCAGGAAATGAGAATGTCGATATCACACCATGACCATGGATTTATTATATAGTTCTATTTCAATTTAAATGATGAAAATATATACTTCCATTATACAGAAGGGACAATACTTTGTTAACTTATTCATTAATTACATATCACTCATGATGCACTCAACACATCTTACCTCCCCGTGAGTATATATTGTCATATTTTTTATTTGTACATCAAAGTATGAAACTCATGATATTCATTAATAATAATTTCAAGTCTAAGGACTATTACACACATCCCAATATAGTAATATCTAATGACACATAAAACATGTGGAATTCCAATTGGAAGGTTAACGTCTCACAAACTCCTATCATGATATTACCAAGGGCATACAACATGAAAAAGTGTCTCAAAGTCTTATGAGTATCCACCCTTGATATCCTGTATCATTTGTGTCCCATAAAATGATATAATGGAGTTATAAAATACATTATTAAAAATATTTTTATGGAACTTTATGGTTCTCATCATAGCAGGTAACTACTATGAACTTTTAGTGCGACAAGTACCCTTAGGACATTATCACATAGATGTCATATAGAAGAAAAACCATCATGTTATAAGTTATTAATTAATATTAAAAATCATAAATATTCTGGAAATCAAATAACCAAACTAGTTGCGTCTATGGAAACAACACAAATAAAACCAACCTATCTTCTTCCTTTCAAATCGATAGTGGAATATTATGAATAAAATCTAATTCATGAGAAGAAATAACTATCTAACCCTTCCAAAATTCTAACACATGTCCAAAAGAAAAATCAATTAAGAAACCTTAAAATTATGATCATAATTAATACAAGGAGAAACTACTATAAAAGTATATGGAGATAGAATCCACTTGTCATGCTAAACAGAAATAGATGCACCATTTATAATCATATAATATAGAACTGGCAGTAGAACTCTCTTATCCTCCAATAAACGCTTCCAAAAAAAAGAAGGCTAAAAACCAATTTTAGTAAAAAGGAATTAAACATGCAGAAAATATTCAGATTTAAATATAATTACTCAAAAATAAAGAGGGTTTTTAAAAAAATGAAAACATTTCTTCACTAACATTGTCAAATTATAAGAATTAAGGTCTCTAAAACCTACCCCTCACTTTATTTACTTCTTCACAATAGTTCCCAACTCACCCATTGGATACTATCATGACCCCCTCCCTCTAAAGTTACCCCTCCTTGGATGGTAATGGAGGATGGGAGATAATGACCCCCATAGTACCACCTTTAGTAGGCCTCAAGTTGGTGACTAACACTGTGGGTATGAAAATCTCACATATGGATGAAATTACCTTTAATAATGAAAATATGACTGAGAGATTAAATAAATAACCAAAAAATAACTCCATCACATAATATAAAATAATTAAAGATGAACCATCCTACAATCCATGAAAAATATCAACAAAATTAATAAAAACATTATTGTACACTTCTTCCTATTCAATTTCAGTTAAATCTAATTAATTATCTTCTTATAATGACCCATACTATCCATCCAAAGGAAGATAAAAGCATGAAATCCATAAACATATACATAAATTTTGAGGGAATGCGGATCTATTGCCTAATAAATATTTCAGAATCACTTCACAAGGATGGAATGAAGAAGGGATATCCTTAAGACCAAGATTACACTAAGGATATATTAACAACCTTAGAATTGCCAACACACAATCTTATGATTCTAAGAATCAAATCCCACAAGGAGAGGGTTCAATTAATCCTAAAATGAGTAAAACACAAGAAATTAAAATACATTCCTTTATAATAATTTTAATTTTATTTATGGTTTTAAATTCATACAATACTATGTTATTATTCATCACACACAACAACGACTTTCTTCGATGGCTTACGTTAAACGTAAGACTGAGTTTTACAAAAAAATATTAATATTATTATTTAAAATGAAAATGTTCACCTAGAAATTTAATTTAATTTTATAAATAAGATTAATTAAAAAATAAAAGTATATATTTGAATTAATTGGTTACTAAATAATTAAAAATGAAAATAAAACCCTTTTTCAAATAAAAGGAAATCATTTTCTGAAAAAACAAAATATTTTATGTGTATAAGTGTGTTTTATATAAATAAATTTACAAAATAAATTTTGGTTTATGGTTTTAATGAAATTAATATATTATATATTAAAAAAATGTTTTTAAATTCATCAAATATATTTTATAGGCATACAATAAGAGCAAATCTAATTTTATGCATAAAAAACTATAAAGGCAGTTTTCCACCTTTTAATGGCATACTTAATTTAAAAGTAAATTATGAAACATTTATAAATTTTATTGGAGAAATTAATCTTTATTTTTAAAATTTTAATGTAAAAGTTATCTTAGGTTGAATTTTTGGTATTTTTCCATGACGTTTTATTTTTTAATGAATAGTGAAAATACTGAATTTTAAATGAAAATTGCTTTTTCATCTTAATAGTTTATAATGTTAAATTATATTTTGAATTGTTTTTAAATCCATAATAGTTAAATTATACATAAACTAATCAAATTTAGTTTAATTTAATCAATTTGATATTGAAATTGGATATAAAAACATTATAAAAGTTTGAACATTTTCACTTTAAAAAGCTGCTTTCTCGTCCTGTCTGTGGGATTAATTTTAAATTAATTTCTACCAATTTAGTGATTTTAATATATAAAGATAGATAAAATATTTATAATTATATTGGTATATAATTTATAATAATTTAGAATTATTTTTTTAGCAAAATGATTAGTTAAAATAGTTAAAATTAATTATAGTGATTAAGAGAAAAACAAGTTTACCATGTGACTAAAATTTAAACATAACAGAAAAAATGACATAGAAACTTGTCAAAAACCAATTTTATCACCATATTTCAACCTCATGCCTTATATTATGTAGTTTGGTTCATTATTAGTTCCAATTTAAATAAAAAACATGGGTATAATTCCATCTTTCAAAAATTTAAAATTTTTCCACTCACCCCACTTATAAAAGGCCTCCCACTCTCCTCATTCTTAAAACCTCTCAAAACAATTTGGTTCAGAAAATAACTTAAAAAATCACTATAAATATTACATCTAATCATCCTAGAGGACTTATCTGTATCATAAATTCAACTTAGGAACACATTATTGTAAACCTAAGTATAATACCCGAAGAAGAGTTAATGTTTTTCAAAAGGAATTTTTTTTCCATATCCAACTCCTTAAATTATTATTATATAATGATTATATAATAAAATATGTATATTAAATAAACATATATGTTTTTATATTAATTTTATGACCATACAACATGCACACTTCCATAAATTTTATTATAAAATCCTTATTCGTGTGTTTGGCGGATTACCCCCTCGTGAACTAATGTCATTCGTTTTTCCATTACCACCTATCAAGGTTGGAAATAATGATATAAATACAATTAATATATAAAATGTATAATATTTATGATGTATTTATGATTCTATAATTACTATATCACATATACCTTAATGATTTCCATTTTATGGGATTATGATAACATCGCTCGTGTGTACACTGGACTATCGCCTTGAGAAGCGATGTGATTTATTCACGATTTTCATGGGATGTATTAAATATGGTTTTAATAAAAATATGTGATATATATAACATAAATATGATTCTATAATTATAATATACATTAATATCATTTGATTCTCATTCTTTAAATACGACAAGAAAATAGAAACAAAATTCATGCATACACATGACCTACAGTCTTTATGATTTGTGTATTTCATTTCCATAACCAAATTTTACAGATTAATATAAATAAATATATACTAAAAATATATGATATTTAAATCATGGTTTACATTATTTATATGATTAAATCAGGATCTATTTAATAGGAATAAAAAAATAACAAGTCAAAACATACTAAAAAAACCAGGAAATTAACACCCAAAATAATGAAAATAATGAAATATTATTGACAAATGGTGTGATAATATGTTATAAAAGAATAATATATGATATTATAAATACTAATATGGTTATGGTATAAGTTAATAACATGATTAAAATGATTATACAGGAGGTTAAAGGGTGTTCAACCAAAATAAATCCTACGGTAAGGGATTTCATCTCAATTTCATTTTATTGAGGCATATTATAAAGTTATGAACCTAGTTTATTTTATCACTACTAAAGATTCAAACTTTATTAGATAAAGTATTTAATAGTGATATCTAAAAACAATGATAAAGGGGGACATTATCAATGTAATAAAAAATGCCGATAAAGGGAGGCATTATCAGCGCTAAAAAAGCACTGATAAAGACCCATTTATCAGCCCTTGCATAAAAACACTGATAAATACCCCCTTATCAGTGATAAAAATAATGTTATGATAAAGGGGGACCTTTTTCAGTGCTAAAAATAATTTTGATAGGGGGATTTATCAGCGCTTTTTACAAGCCCTGGTAAAGGACCCCTTATATCAGTGCTTTGTTTTCTAGCACTGATAGAGGGTAAAAAATATTTTTCATTAAAAATAAAATATTAATATAGAAATATGTTTATATTGATATAAATATAAAATATATTTTTAAATATTTTTTAGATAAGTTTAAATATTAATTTATACTTAATATTAAAGATATTTTGTGAAAATGGATTATAAAACAATTAAAAAATACCATTAAATAGTAATTTTCTAATTATTATTGAGTAAAAGTCATTTAATAATAATTGGATGATATAAAAATTAAATGAATTAATGAATGGTCTATGATAAGTTAAAAACATGACTTGAACTTAAAAGGACCATAAATTTTGATTTGGTTGTCCATTTGGCCTCTACCTCATATCAAATCGAATCGTCCAATGAGATCTATGCCCTCGTGACCTAGGGTAACCCCCTGGTATTGGGTTTTGAGGTAAATATGGCCCATAATCCCTCCAAAACTGATTTTTTAGTCAAGTTATCCCAATTTTTTATCATTATATTGAATTTTTTCCTCCATTAAGGGGGTCTTCTTATATTTTTTGGTGGGGGAATAGATTTATTTCTAGGGCTTACATTCATAGAGATAATTTGATTTTAATTTTTTTCATTTTTATTAATGTATTTTTATTTATAATTAAATATATGAACATTTTATTATATTTAATTATAATAATTCACATTTGTAAATATATATATCAATATTTTTTCTAGTATATGTAAATAAATATTAGTATATAATATATTTAAATAAATATAATTTTATACATATCACACGCATAAACATATATTTTATAAATGTATTTAAAAAGAATTAAATAAATATATAAATAAAAATATGTAGGTAAATATATATATAAATAAATATAAATATCGAAAAAGATATAATAAAAAAAGTCGGTGAAATGGTAAAGACCTTCAAACCCTAACGAGGAGGTCCAAGGTTCGAATTCCAGTGCATGCAGGAGGGATAGAATTTCCTAAATCATTGTTAAATGGTGTGGGAAGCACTATTAAAGGGGTCATGTGAGCTCCTAAAAAGTGATAATAAATGGGGGGGGGGGAGATCACTGATAAAGGGGTGTCATTAAGATTACCAAACAAAATAATTTTCCCCCTTTAACATCACTTTTTGTGAGTGATGATAAAGGGGGCCCTTATCAGCACTTTTTTTAGAGTTAGTAAAGGAACCCTTAAATAGTTCTTAAAAAATCACTATTAAGGGCTCTTTTTATCAGTGCTTGAAAAAAGTGCTAATAAAGGGACCCTTTATCATATTTTTTGACATTGTTAAAGGACACCTTTATCAAGGATTTTTTATTAGTGTTGATAAAGGTTTTTATTTAACATAACTTTGGTAGAGAGAGCTTTATAAGCAATATTAAAGCCCAAAACTATCACTTTTAAAAGTGAGTATTGTATTAATATATTCTCCCTTTGACATGTAATATCATGAAAAATTCATTCTTCATGATATTTTATGTATCAATTGGAATTATTTCATCTAAGGGGATTTGATTTGAAAATATCAAAGTGGTAGAAGTTATTGATAAATCTCACTTTTTTTGTGATTATTAACATTATCTTAAAAAAATCACTTTATTGTAATCATTTTTCATTAGACATTAAATTTCTCTTAAATATAAATATTATTGTGTGAAGGATATTATTATTGCCTAAACTATATACCATTTTTACATACAATGTTTAATTTGAAATTTATGTGATTAATTGGGGAAATATTTTTAAATCTATATCCTTTACTCAATTTGAATATTTGATAATAAGGCATATTGATCATGAATTAAATCTATTATTAGATATACGGGTAATTATTTGTATATGTAGAGATGAGTTGGCCCTAAATATTATATATCCCTTTGTTTCATCGATAGGTCTTTTGAGATAAATCATTTAGCCAAATTAAATAGGTTTCTTTTGATTGTTTTAAACAGTATGGAGGATAGATCTTAAAAATAGAGGTTTTCATGTGCCTGACACATTATGTAAAATAATTAATTATTTTCCTTTTTTTATAATTCAATAATTATTATCCATGAGATTTTCTCTATGATATTATCTATATATGAATTTCACTCTCAGTTTATTAATTAAATAACATGTGTTTTAAATTATTTAGCTTTCCATATTGATTATTCCTTATCCAGTTATTTAAATGGAATGTGTGTTCCTCTATTTAACATTAAATTATTATTATTATTATTATTATTATTATTATTTATTCATGATTTATTCTATTTTACTTAACCCTTACTATGAATTTAAGCTCACCCTTATTTTGTTTCCATTCCCCATGTTATGAAGAGGAATCATTTGACTGTGTTTTCAAGGATTCTGAGCATTTTATTTTTTTATGTATTTTGTTTCATTTTCTATTCCCAATATAAAATGGGTATTGTGTATGTAATATAGTTTCCAAAACTGCTAAACTGATCAGTCCTTTGGAATGTGAATCTTGTATCTACAAAAATGTAATAAAGGAAGGCACCGTCTTTAGTCCACTAGGGTTAGAGTCATTACTGTTGGTATCAGAGGAAGTTTAGTAGTAACCTTGAAAACTAGATTTAGGAAAACATAGATTAGAGAATATAGACCTATGGTAGAATTTGAGTATAAGTATAGAATAACATCACAAAGAAACCATGTTTATAATTATGAGATTAGATATATATAAAGTTTTCAATTTATGTTAAGTATTTCACTAGTTTTGGGACTATACATTATGTTTCATATTAACATGATCTAATCTACAATATTCCAATGTTTATAAATGGTGCATGTAAGGAAAAATGGTATCAATACTCATGGAAAATGTAGATATTTCCCTATTGATGGAACCAATACATCTGGTTTTGGAATGAGGAAAATTATGGATATATTAGGGTAGCTTAGTGAGGTTATGAAAAATAACCTTGCCTGAATGGAGAAGCCAATTCCACAATTAGATTATACTATGCAATATCATCTTATGAGATAAAAGCATAATTTATTTAGTTGTAATACTAATATAATTATAGCTAAGAAAAGTATTAAGTCTATGGAGAAGATATTTATGGCCTTGGGATGTGGTGATAAGTAAACGGTTACACTTTCAGTGTATTTCCTCAAAGGAGACACTGATCAATGGTGGTCATTCATCTATAATACTAATGAGGATGAAGAAATTGAACCCATGGAATGAAAATATTTTAAGGATACATTTGTTGATAAATATTTCCATCATGATCAAAAAATTTAAATGAAGAGAAAGTTTCTCATATTGATGAAAAAAAGAAGAAAATGCAGAATATTATGAGGTAACCTTTAAAAGGTTATAAAGGTATACTATAGATTACATATACAACAAGAAGTGTAATATTGATGTGTTTTTTCAAGGTCTTTGTATAATTCTCCGAAGGGAACTGGTCTCCAATTTTTTTTCATCTTATAATGAAATAGTTTAATGTGACACCAAAATGGAGAAGGAATTCTCTAAATATTACATATTCAAGGGAAATTAAGAGAAGAAGAGGCCATACGAGCACCATGAAAAAGGGAATGTGTCAAATAAGAACAAGAAAACATATTGTTTTCCACCTTTTTAAAACTATAAAAACATGTTCCCTAGAAAATGTTTTAAGGGATTGAGAGTATGTTATGAGTGTGAAGATAAAATCCCCCAATAAAGTGAATGAAAATAGAAGAATGAAAACACTTATATTTAGTGTTTCAACTATAATGATATGAGTCACTATGAAAATGAATTCCCCAAGTGTAAAGGGAATCTACCGAAGAAGAGGCCAAGGGGAGATGGAAAAGATTATGTGATCACTATAAATGAGGTAGAAGTACCCAATAATGTAGTGGCTAGTAAATTAATTCTATATTAAAATTTATCCAATGCTTTATTTGATTCTATATAATAACACTATTTTATATCTACCTAGTTTTCTAAGAAAATTAGACAGCTCTGTTTTGATTTAACCTGGGATTTTTCAGTCAAAATTCCTAATGGAAGTCTCATTATAACAAATGTGTGTTTGATAGTCCGCATTATGACACATAAATATGATTGATTTAATGATCTTATTATCATACCTATGATTGTCTTAAATATAATCCTTGTCCTGGACTGAATTTCAACATATGATGCAAAAATTTATTGTAAGAAGAAGGAAATTACTATTTATAAGGAAGTTATAGAATTTATTATCTTTATAGTAGAAAATTCATCATCTAATTTTATCTATATACACCCATAGTAGATATACTGAATTATATTTTTACCGGAATAAGGGAAAAATTCTATCGATAAATAGGGTAATATTCAAATTGAGGATATACCTATTATATATGAATACATCTATGTATTTTATGAGGAATTACCTAGAAATCCTCCAGAGTATGAATTTACATTTTCCATAGATTTAAACCCTGATTCAAGAACAACATTAAAGAATCCCTAGATAATGGTCACTTTGGAATTAGTGTAGTTTAAGAAACAGCTATAGGAGATGAGTAATAAGGGATTTATTCACTCTAGTGTTTCACTATGTAGAGGACCTATTCTATTTGTAAATAAATAGATGGATCCATGAGGCTATGCATTGATTATAGAGAAACTAATGTTATTATAATAAATAAAAAGTATCCACTACATCACATTGATAAATTATTTGATCAACTTCACAGAGCCCAATATTTTTCAAAGATAGATCTTGTAATAGCGGTTGCCTTAGACCCAACTTGAAGAGTACTTTTGATTACCATATAGTTTATACATATAGATATAAATGATGTATACTTACCATTATAGTGTATATATTTTTGTGTCCAATGTTTAATAGTAATTTCCAAAGATTAATTATTATACCAAAAGGTTATAGAAGATCTTAGGCTATAATTATAACCTCAATATACCATGACATTAATATTAAACAAAGTTCTTATGGTTTGGATACATCTTACTAACTGGACACTATAGATGTCTGACTATCAGGTGATGGGGGCTTATAATAATTCAGACTTATTCTCATGAAGTTCTCAGTTGGTGATCTCTATTCGTGATATCTTGAGGACAGAACTGCCAATAGGAACACCACATATTTTTAGTGTCATTGGTTGTTCCTATCTACATAATTGTGTTTTGGCCTCTTGACTTGAGATCACTATCAATGTGTTCCATTTGATCACTTACATTGATGAAAGAAAAAAACCATGATAATGAAATCATGGAGAGGTATCTTGTGTTGGGTCCTTCATTAATAGTATGGCATATGTTGAATAGTTAAGAAATCATTTGTCTCTTTTTGGTTGACTAAGTAATATATCTCAGGCCTTGTTAATCAGGATGGTAGTACCTTCCAAAGACCTTGGCGAAGGAAGTTGAGGGTAAATATTTCCAGTTAGATAAAAAAAATAACAAAGCAAGAAAATAGTGATTTAACAAGTGCATGTCCTACTTTATGACATATCTATAGACAAAGATATTATATAACACAATGTGTGTTCATAGGTAGGTTGTCATTGCAATGACATTCCTTATATTCTTATGGGACTTAATGGGTTTCTAGACTCTACTCTTGGTTTATGTATTTTATTCACTACTATCAAGATAATGGATTATAGGGTTACACATAATAGCATATTCAAGAATCCTTGCTATTCAGTTGAATATGTATATCATACATGGTGGGCCCAACCATAGGACCTGAGTGTTGTCCAAGTTATCAATCAATGATCAATAAATAAATCCATATTATTAAATTAAGGAGTAATTGGTATTGAGTTTATTTAACAAAAATATTTACAAGTTAAGTAAATACAAGATAATATTATTCAAATGAATATTATTTTAATATTCCCAGTTCATTTAATATAAAATAATAATTTAGTGTCAAGTAAAATCAACAGAGTTTATCACATAATATATTTTATGTTACAAGTATGTGATAAAATAATAATAATTAATATTGACGCACTTTAGTTCATCATAATTATTTATTTAGTGGACATTAACTAAACGTGGGTCGGGGAACCCTACTGGGTATTTAGAACATCCACTATAAATTGAGAGAGTCTCTTATACAATGTACTATTCATTAATTTTTTAATGAGAACCTCTTTATCCTCCCTGTTTCTAGAGAGA
Source organism: Viscum album (assembly GCA_963277665.1). Taxonomy (NCBI): domain Eukaryota; kingdom Viridiplantae; phylum Streptophyta; class Magnoliopsida; order Santalales; family Viscaceae; genus Viscum; species Viscum album. The sequence goes on from OY728119.1 coordinate 138,911,988, forward strand.
AAATATATCTCTCCAAGTGTTGATCCAAGAACACCTTCAAGCATCAAAATCAGAGTATCATGGTGATCATCGGGATGTAAAAGACATCATTGGATCGTCGTAATAGCACATAGAATTTGATGATTGATGTTCTTGCATATTTTTGAAGCACGTGTGGATGATCTAGATGGATCCTGCTATTGATCCTTCATGAAGTGATTGTTGGCGACAAGCAGACTTCAAGTGCAGTTTTAGTTTCAAAAAGGTATTTTTTTTGAATTTTATTTTTTTATCTACTTAATTTACGTGAGATCCTCAAACCGTACCTACGCTCAGATCACTGGTGATGACAAGTCTCTTCATCATAATGATAATTTTTTTTTTAAAATCCCCCACCCATCGGCTTCTAGTGAGTACCCCAATACCTTAAATTGGTTTCAGAGTGATCACATAAATTATCTTTACTATGAAAAATTAAGTTGTTTTAAATTAAAATAAGGGGTTTGAAAGTATTCCCAGTGGATCTAAACGCGATTCGATTCTAGGTCAGATGTCCAAGTTATGGCCATTCAAAAAACCTTGAATGGATCGTGCATGGTTTGATTTCAAGTAATTTTTTTTTGATTTTGATCAACAATGGTTTTTATTTCATTACTATAAAAATTCCATTGTTTTTCCAATGGCATGATGATGGCCGAAATATTATTTTCTAACCACTAATTCATTCCAAAAAATTATGCAATCAATAAAAATTATAATATAATTCTAATAATAATAATAATAATAATAATAATTTCATAATAATAATAATAATAATTATGAAAATCATTAAATTTTTTTGTGCATGTGAAATTCCATACATACCAACGAAAGAGAAAATTTTGTCATTGAGGGTGGATTTATGTTTGAATAAATAAAAAAAGGTTTTATATTGACTTTTAAAAAAGAAAATGTTTTGAAAATAGGGGAAAGTGTGGCTGCCCTATCGTCTGACCCTCCCCTTCCTTGCTCTACCCGGTGGAACTGCCTCCTTGCTGACCCTTCCCTAGCCCACTCGCACTAGCCCATCGGTGGGCTGCCCAAAATGGCCTCCTCCCACCTATAGCGTCAGCACCCCCAAGCCAAGGTCTATAGTGCCACCGCGCCCCACTGGTTGTCCGTCTCTTCCTCCCTCTTGGTGAGCACCCCGAGCCGATTATCCTCCTCCACCACCTTCACTAGCACCTCCATGGCCCGAAAGCCTCACCAGTTGAGCGACGACTCCCCTCATTGTTGACCATCTTTACCTGATGGACCCACATCCCATCATGCAACACCACCTAGATTGAGATCCGTAGAGGGTCGAAGCCAAGTGTCCACTCCCTTGACCGAGCGCCGCTCATGCGACCACCATGTTATCACTGACTGCCCTGATGGATTTTATATGGAGGTTTGATCTTCCATTGTGTGCCAAAATCTAGAGAGGCTGCCAATGCCTTCATGTGATCATGGGCTGCCTTGGTTCCAGCTGATTGCTACTTTTCGACGAGCCCATAAGACAGAACCCTCTCGGCTATCTCGTTCTCCAGTTTCCCCTAGTGATGGCATCACCATCCAGAGTTCATCTCCCATGTACCCCTACCTCTGGAAACCCCTCTACCATAGATATGTTGTCAGACCCTAGATCCACAACCAGCTTCCACCCTGACCGAAGGATTTGGGTGCTTCTAGATTTTCTCTAATAGAGAGAGGTAACCCCTAACATGTTTTTTAGAAAATGAATCACCCTAAAAATTTCATGGATAGGTCCACCCAACCCGGAACGGGTTAGGGAGGACTGGAATGGCCCATATTGACCCTACACAGGCTTTACATGGCCTGAAATGGGTCTTCACAACCTACTTTGGCCTCTGTGGGGTTTCGTAGTGCAAACAATAATTTAAATAATCAAAATTAATTAAATTATTTTTTTGATTTAATTAAACTAATTAATATATTAATTTTGGTCTAAAATAGTAATTTTAATACCTAGGTATAAAATTAATTTAATTTTGATATTAAATTAAAGTAATTAATTAATTTAATTTAGGAATGAAAATTAAATTAATTATGGGATCAAAGATAATAAAATTATTTGAATGTATTTAATTTAATTAAACACCCTCTTATTTAATTTATTTCAATTTAATTTTATCACGCTTATGTTTAAGAAAACTGGTCTTGAGAAATGACATGAGCTCTGTATGTCTGCATTTCTTTAATAATTTTTTATTACATGCATGTGATGATTGTAATAAGTATTTAATTAAATATCTATTTTCATATCATCTTTATTTTTATTCAATATGTATAAGGTCCCATGTGTCTATTTTTATCTGATGTACATTGCACCCCTAGTTCCCCTCGCATGCGAGTGAGAATTATTGTACTTTTGATGAAGACAATGCAAGAAGTGATGTGGAATCCGCCTAGATGAGGCAATACTCTAGACGTTATGTGGACCCCTCTAAAACGATCTAGTACTCATGACATGACATTAACCCCACCAAGATGAGGTGGTACTCTAGACGTGACGTGCACCCCGCCAAGATGAGGTTGTACTCTAGAGGAGCAGTGGACACACTGAACATGGGATGAGCTATATCAAGAGTCAAGCTAAGGCTCAGGTATGACCCCCCTAGGTCATTTTTATACTCAAGACTAGTCATGGAGCAGATTTCCATTATACATTTATTTATTATTTTATGCATTTTATAACAGGAGGAAAATACATAAAATAATAAATAATAAAATGTATAAAGAAGAGATGTATGTTTTTATATTAATGTTCAGTTGTGAGAGAGAAAACATAGAATTGAAAATATTAATATAAATGGATTACATTCGTCAATAGAAAAAATAAAAAACCCTCATAGAAATATTAAGTCATTAACCACTTTCTATCATTCAAATTTGAATAAAACATGGTGTTTGGGGTGTTTGTCATGCCATAACACATGGAACCTCTTACTAATGGGGAGTTCTTATGAGAATTATGAATTGACATAACAAAAGTGGTTTTATGAATTATACATAGCTAAGTTTCTATCATTTTATAGGAAACTGTCTAGGGAATCAAGGTTATGATTTCAAGAAGTTGGGACTTCACTCAACAGATCAAGGAGTCGTGAATTAATGCTGCTGGACAGTCAAAAGTCTATATTAAACTATCCAAGTAGTGGTGTAGCCATATATTTTAGACTATTATGGGAGGCTCAGGAATTCTTTACACTATAATACTCAAGCGACAAATTATTCCAATTCTAGCACAGAGGGTTCCTAAAATTTGATAAAATAGTGGGATACATTTAATGAATTAATTAATCAATAATGTCTAATTCAGTAATCAAGATAAAATTACTAATCTTCTAGTTTTATTTTTTTATAAAATTTTATGTAATACCATAATAAATACCGTGATAAATTAGAAAAATTCAATGTCCTCTCCGGTAGGAATTTCCAAGTGTATTACATGCACTTTCACACACTACTACAATATCAAAAATTCAAGGTGTTGGTATCACTGTACCTATTAAGCCACCTTAGGAAGCACATATGTAAACATGATTACAGAAGACTAATTTTGGAATAATATGATGTTTATTTCATACTATTATCACTGAAGTCCTTTGTTTTTTTCAGCTACAACATTGGGACATGGATGATTACACATGAAAGGGAAGAAAGATATATGGGTGATAAATTAAACTAGATTATGTGTAAATATAAAGATAGATCATGATATTTCAAGGAATCCAAATCTTACACCCAATTAATCATATTTATTTTTATATAACAAAATGAACATGATGGAGTAATCACTTCATTACCTCTTAGGTAAGGTTCTCCAAGAATAAGAATATTAATGATAGGTTAATCTTTAGTACTTTTGGGGAAGAAGTTGAAAGGAAAGGTATATTGGCCAAAGGAAAGTATAATGTGAATGGAATACTTGATACATCCTTCAAATAAATGATGTTGGTTATTAAAAATGAGGTTATTTCAATTGTGTAACTTGAAATTAATTTTTTGAAGTTTAAATGCAATGAACTGAGTTTAAGAAGGAAGTACCCACTTGTTCTTCAACTATATTCATCAATAAAATGTAGTGCTTTGGTCATAAATCTTGGGTATTAAATACAAAAATCTTTCACATATGTTTATTTAGATATATTAACCGATTAAGTAACAAAAAAAATTCATGAATTAATATGTATTCTTCAATTAGATGAGAAATGGTGATTCCTAAGTCAGTATTGAGAAGCACACAACTTCTTATTGCCAAGTAAATGATTTAAGTTAAATTATTATTAAGTATAACAAAAAACATTTATCTCATGTATCCATTGGACACCATGAGATATTTTTATTGGTTTAGGAATGAATTTTTTTTTGTGGTATCTCATACTAAATCAACGGTTCAGTGATACTTGAATCATAGGAAATAAGTGATGAATATAAAAAATATAATAATTTTAACCAATTTTTGAAAGTTAATTCATTGTTAAGAAAAAATAAAAGTGAACGTGAAGTATATAAAAAATTTTGTATTTAGGTTCAGTATATCTAACCACCATTGATATTTTAAATGTATTTATTTTTTGAAAAAGAAATCATTATAAATAAAGGTACGCCACAAAGCTTTTAGAATTAGTCTATCAAGAGAGCATTAATTATTCCTAAGGTAAGCTGGTGGTAAATATACTTCATAAGATTCCTATAAATTAATGAATGTGTTAGTGAAGTATATTCATAGTCATAAGTTATTTGTTGCTTTGGTCCGGTATGCCAAAGAATATCTTGACCAAGCATTCATTGATCATTATAATGTAGTATAGAGTAATTCCTAAATGCACATTACTTTATCAGCATCACGACATTGATTCTAGTAAGAAGGATTAATGATGAGTCTTACATGTTAACATTGATTGAAAAAATGTAGCAAGGAGTAATTCCTAAACACATATTTTATCCTTAAAAGTTATTATGTAAGTAGTATCAATGTTGTAACTTGCATAAACTTATATTATATTTAAAAATGTTCTTTGAAAATTATAGCAATATCTCATAAAAATATGACAAATATAATGAAAATGGATATTTTACGAGTCATAGTATGATTGAAATACATTATGTCATAAGAACTTGTTTTTTATGCAAAGAGTTTTTTAAGATATAAAAAACCTACATCAAGCTAAATACATTGTGCATCTATGTAATTGTGCTAACAATTTCTTCGGATACTATATAAATCCCTATGATATTAAAGTGGTAGTCAAGTAATAGACTAAATTTCTATAAAAGTGTGCACATCTTTACTTGATATACTGGGAGAAAGATTGAATTGGGTTTAGTCAATGTCAGATATGCACATTTAGTTGGCATAGGAACTTGTTCCACAAGTTCATGTGGAATAGGCATGTTCTAGAGAATCATACTGCATAGGAAGGTTGAAAACATAGTGATGGTTTTATATCCACCATGGCCGATGATACATTATTAATTATGAATAATAAATTCTAAAAGTAATCATTATATGAATATTAGATAAGATTTACAAGGAAATTAAAATTCAATAATGGGTTCCATGTATCAATGTGAAAAAGGGATTATTATTTTGAATACTACAGTGGGTATTCAAATGAGATTATACATGGGTGGTACAAGCATGGTACCAATAAGGATTGATTGGTCATGTTAAGGCATATAAGCCTAAATTCATGAGAATTTTACTTATTATATCTAATTAATAAGTTAATATAATTTTCCATTGGATGTCAAGACTAACTTTCATGGAAGGTGTCAATAGGATGCAACTAGAAATGGATATTGATACTATAGGTTTCTAATAAGGGTTTCAAGTTACTAAAATACAGTTCATGATTAATGTAAAAAATAAGATATTAAAACATTGATTTTGAATGAATAATTACCATTTATATACCAGAGGTTAGTGGAATCACCATTGTTTTCCAAGTTATATATGTTCAGAAACATATAAAAAATAGACATTGGTCTTACAGTTTATTAAGACCAGGACAAAAGTAATTCTCTCATGATTGAATTAATGTTGAAACCTATGTTTTAGGGAACAAGATCTATCAAGGTAGATCTAGAGTTTTATTATACCTAGTAAACCATACATATAATGACATAGTATTAACAAATAAAAGTTACAAAAATTTAATAAAAGAGCTGTTTTCAGTGTTACATGGAAGAAATATCTCCAAGTAGACATGAAAATGCATATAAGGAGATTAATTGGTGGGTTTTATTCCATATGACTTGGTGATTAATCAGTCACATATTCTATGATATGTACATGAATTGATATTGCCAATATATACTTTATAGTAGGAAAATATTAGTTGTTTCCAGGAGAAATGAAAGTAAAGAATTATCTACTATCTCATTGTACATCAGAAAGTACAAGAAATGTTCTTGGTATATGGAGAGGAATAAGTACTATTTTTGGTGGGACATGAACTAGTCTTCATTTAGCTCAATTTGATATAATATTGCAGTTATTCTAAGGTGATGAGTGAGAAAAGCTCATAAAAGCTAGTGGTAGTAATACCTAAAAAAAGTATGCTGTAGATTCTAAGGTAGCTAAGAAGCAATTATTAAATGAAATGATTTGTTCTAGTTATTGGAATCACACCTACAATGTAAAGTTTTATCATTATGATAATTATGTTACTAGTAATAGCTAATATGTCAAGTTATTATAGTGGAAAAAAGGAATATACTCAGGTTTTCCATATCTTAAAAAGTTTTACTCAATAAGGTGAGGTCAAAAATATAAGAATAGCTACATTGAAAAATCACAGTAGACCCAACAAATAAAGATATTATGTATAATAAACATGATCTTTATCATGAGAGAGATAACAAGGTTCGTTAGCATGTTGGATCCAATGAAAGCGGGAGTGTTGTAATAGTGGGTTTCCTATACCCAACTTGAATAGTTATTTTGATAAACACATATTGTATATAGTTAGATATACATGATGTATAATTATCATTATATTGTAGATATTTCTGAATCCACTATTTAATGGTAATTTACATAGATTAATTGTCATATCAAAAGGTTATACCAGATCCCAGGCAACAATGAAAACCTCAAGATACCATGACTTTAATCTTAAATAATGGTCCTATGTTCTAGATATATTATACTGAGTAGACATAGTAGATGTCTAAATATCAGTTTTTGGGGTCCCATAAGCATTGATACTTCTTCTCATGAAGTTTTCACTTAGTGATATCTATTAGTAAGATCATGAGGATAGACTTGACAATAAGAACACCACATGTTTTGGGTTTTATTATTTTAAACTCTCTATGAAAATGTGTATTGGTATCTTGACTTGAGATCACTATAAATGTGGTCCATTTTATCATGTAATTTGATACAAGAAAACAAACCATGATTATTAAATCATGGAAAGGTATCTTGTGTTGGGTCTATCATTAGTGGTATGAGATTAATAGTCAAGAAATAATTTGTCACTTCGGGTTGAGGATGTAAAATATCTCAGGCCTTGCTGATCGGATGGTAGTACCTTTATAAGACCTTGTACAAGGAAGTCAAGAGTAAATATATCAAGTCAGTTAAATAAATAATAAATAAATAAAAGGGTTATGAGACAAGTGTGCACCCTACTTTATGAGATATCTAAAAACGAAGATAATATATTACACAGTGCGTGTTTGTAGGTTGGTTTTCATTGCTATGATATTTCTTATATCTTTAGGGGATTTGATGCATTTATAGACTCCACTCTTGGTCAGTGGATTTTATTAACTATTATAGAGATAAGGTTCTAGATGGTCACACACAATAGAGTATTCAAGAATTCTCCATATTCAATTGAATAGGTATATCAGACATGGTGGACCCCACCATGGGGTCCGAGTGTTTTCCAATTTATCGATCACTGATAAATAAATAAATTCATATTATCAATTTATGGAAAATTGGTATTTAATTTATTTATTAAAACTATTTACAACTTATGTAAATATTAGAAAAATACTATTTGAGGGAATAATATTTTAATATTCCATGTTCATTTAATATTAAGCGCGAATTGTGAGTCGAGCTAAATGAATCGAGTTTATCATGTAATATATTTTAAACTAAAGTTATGTGATAAAATGATAATTAATAATATTGACACAGTTTAGTCCATCATAATAATTTATTTAGTGGACGTTAAATAAACGAGGGCCGGGGAACCCCACCATGTATTTAGAACATCCACTATAAATAGAGTGAGAGGATCTCACAAAACGTACTATTCATTAATTTTTGAATGAGATCCACTCTATCCTCCCACTTTTTAAAGAGAGAGTCTCTCTCTAGAAGTGAAGATCCAAGCACACCTTCAAGCATCTAATGAAGGGGATCTTGGTGATTGTTGGGATGTCGAAGACATCATGGGATCACCGCACTAGCACCCATAATTTGATGATCGATGCCCCTGTGGATTTTTAAAGAAAATGTGGATGATATAGAGAGATCCTGATATGGATCCTATAAGTAGTGATTTATAGTGATAAGAATATGTTAAGCGTGGATTTGGTTTAAAAAAAGGTATATTTTTTTATTTTATTTTGTGCTCTTCTTAATTTACACATGATCCTCAGACTGTATTGGGGCTTGGATCATCAGTGAAGAAAATCATCGTCATCATAACAATGAAAAACTTTAAAATCCCTAGACAAAAAGATTCCATTTATTACCTCAATTATTTAAAATAGTTTCCATTAAAGTATTTAAATTGTTCTATATGAATAACTATATGGAAAGAGATGTCTTACTCCAACTTGTTGGGATGAAGTAAGTGAGAGGAAACTTGTAGGCCCAAAACTTGTTAAATAGAACAAAAAGGTAATGGTGATTTAGGATCACATTAAAGAAGATAAATTTAGATACAAGAGTTATTTTGATAATCAGAGGAAATATTTACAATTTCAAGTGGTATATCATATTTTCTTGAAAGTGTATCCATGGAAGGGTGTTATAAAGTTTAGTAAGAAAGGGAAGCTGAGCCCCAAGTATATTGTACCCTTTGAAATTCTAGAATGAATTGGAGTTATTGATTATAATTTTTCAATGCTGCCTAATAACTCAAAAGTACAAGATGTGTTTCATATATATTTGTTAAAAAAGTGCATTCCAGACTCAACACATGTTCTCACCTCTGATGAAATAGAGTTGAAACCTGATCTATCTTACTATGAAGAATTGAAAAAAATTCTTGATACTAGAGATAAAGTATTGAGGAATTATATTAGTTTTCTATTAAAGGAACTTTGGAGTAATCCTAAGATGGAGGAAGAAACATGATAACCATAGGATATTATGAAGAAGAACTACCCTCATCTATTTAGAAGGTAAAATCCATGAAATTTATAGGTTGAATTTTTTATAGGAGGGAATAATATATCACCCAAAGACCTTAAAATATAATCCTTTTAGAATATGTTTATTTTTATTGATATCTTTTAATGAATTAAATACTAAGTTATATTGAATTACATGCAAAAATGACTTTTATTTATGGCTTGCATTACATGCATGACAATGTTTTACAGAATATTATTAATATTATTATTTAAAATGAAAATTAATACCTAGAAATTAAATTTATGATTATAAATAGGATTAATTACCTTATAAAAACATATGGTTTAATTAACTAGTTCCCAATTAATTATTAATTAAAACAAAACCCTTTTAAAAAAAAGGAATTTTTTTAAAAAAACTATTTTATGTGCACAAGTGTGTATTATATTAATAAATTAACCAAATCAGTTTTGGTTAATGATTTTTATTAAATGTATATATATATATTATATTCAATAATTTTTTTTACATTCATAAAATTTATTTGTGAGGAATATGATTAGAATATATCTGATTTTATCCTTAAAAAGATGTATTTTTCTAAAGATAGTTTTTCCGCCTCTTAATGGAGCACTTTTTAAAAAATAAAATTTTATAAACATTATTTGAAAAAATATAATTCATTTTTAAAATAATAATTTAAAAATTATCATAATGTGAAGTTTTAGTTTTTTTCTTGGGAAGTTTCTTTTTTTTCAATGAATAATGAAAAATACTAAATTTTAATTGTAAACTACCTTTTCATCTAAATGTTTTATAATGTTAAATTATATTTTGAATTTATTTTCAAGTCAGTTTAGTTCAATTATAACTATATTAATCCAATTTAGTTCATTTTAATCAATTTCATATTGAAATTGGATATAAAAACATTGTAAATATTTAGAGATTTTCACTTTAAAAACCTGCTTTCTCATCACATTTGCGTGATTAATTTTAGATTAATTTATTCCAATTATGTGATTTGAATTTAGCAAAATGCATTCCATACTTGGAATCAGAACAATTTATAATTTATAATATTTTCAACTTAATTTTTGACCAAAATGAATAGTAAAAACAGTTCAAATTAATTACAGCGATTAAGAGAAAAATGAGTTTACAAAGGGACTAAAATTTAAACATAAGAAGAAAAATGACATGGAAAATAGTCCAGAACCCATTTTATGGAAATATTTAGACCTCATACCTTTTATTATATTGTTTGGTACATTATTGTATCCACATCACAAGAAAAAAAATCGGTGGAATTCCCTCTTTAAAAAATTTACAAGTTTGCCACTCACCCCAATTATAAAATGCCTCTCCTTATACCCCTTCTTCACACCTCTCAAACCACTTCGGTTCAGAAAATACCTTCCCAAATCACTCCAAAAATTCAATAACATAATCCTATAAGATTTATCCTAGGAATAAATCTAACTTATAAATGAATTAGTGAAAACATAAGGAGGATACCCAAAGAAGAAGTAATGTTTTTCTAAATGAATTTTTATTTTATTTCCTTCTCCAAAAAATTCAATTATTATTAAACCATGGTTATATAATAAAATAAATATATTAAATATAATGATATGTTTTTATGTTTATGATATGAACATAACAACACACACTTCCATAAAATGAGTTACAAAATCATCTTTTGTGTATATAGCAAACTACCGCCTCACGAATCGATGTTGTTCATTTTTCCGTTACCACAAATAAAGGTTGTGAATAATGATAAAAATAATATTTATATATTATATTAATGATGGTTTTATGATTATTAATCTATTAAATTATTCATACCTTGATTATTTATATTTTTTTAAATACGATAACATCGCTCGTGTGTACAATAGACTACCGCCTTACGAATCAATGCGATTCATTCACACTTTACATGGAATGTATTAAAGATGATTTTAATAAAAATATGTGAAAAATATGAAATAAATTTTATAATTTAATTATAACATACTTATAAATAATTTAAATGCTTTTAATAGTATAATAAAATGGATACAACATTCATGTGTATGTACGACCTACCGTCTCCATGAACAATGTATATCATTCCTATCACAAAATTTTATTAATTACTCTAAATACAAATATAATAAATATATATTATATTTTAACCATGGTTTAATTAATTTATAGGATGAAATAATGATCTAATTAATATGAATAAAAAAATATCAAGTCAAAACATACTCAAACAACCAGGCAATTTACACCCAAAACAATGAAAATAATGAAAGACTATGAGAAAATGGGTGATAAGACATTATAAAAGGAGAATATATGATATTATAAATATAAATATGGTTGTTTTATATGTTATTAACATTATTATAACCATTATAATATATTTTAAAGGTAATTCAACCAAAATAAATCCCAAGGTAAGGGATTTCATCCCAATTTCATTTCATTGGGACATATTATAAAGTTATGCACTAGGTTTATTTTACATGGTGTATATTATCTCCCCTTGAAATGTAATATCATGAAAAAATAATTATTCATGGTATTTTAAGTTCCAATTTTAATTATTTCATTCATGGGTATTTGATTTTAAAATTACCAAGTGATAACAATTATTGGGAAATCTCACTTTGTTTTATGATTGTTAACTTTCTCTTGAAGCAATCTTTTTATTGTAATCATTTTTCATTAAAAATTAAATCTCTATTAAATATAAATATTCTTATGGGATGGATATTATTATTCTCTAAACCATATACCATTTTTACATATGGTTTTTACTTTTATAGTTATTTAATTAATTGGGGAAATTTTGATAAATTTGTATCCTTTACTCATTATGGGTATTTGATGATAAGAATATTGATCATGAATTAAATTTATTAATTGATATATGGGGAATGATTTTGGATTGAATATATGGGTGGGTCTTAGACTTTATATACCTCTCGATGCATCGATAGGTCTCGTGAGAGAAATCAACTGGCTAAATTAAATTGGTTTCTACCAACAGTTTTAAACTATCTGGAGGATAGATATTAATAGAAGAGGTTTTCTTGATCCATAGACATGATGTACTATAATTAATCATTTTAATTTGTTTAGAATTAAATTATTATTATCAATTATATTTTCACTATGATATTATTTATGGATGCATTTCTCTCTCAGTTTATTAATTAAAAGGAAAGTTTTGTCAATTATTTACCTTGATATGTTGTTTATTCCTTATCTAGTTAATTAAATGGAATGTGTAACCATTTATTTATATTTCTATGGTGATAATTCTTATTGATTGATGATAGCTTCCACTTTACTTAACCCTTACTTAGAATTTTAGATCACTCATATTTTGTTTCCTTTCCCAAAGTTATGAAGAGTAATCCTTTGAATGAGTTTTCAAAGATAATGAGAAATTTAATTTTGTATGTATTATGTTACATTCTATATTAATAATGTAAAATGGGAATAATGTATTTAATCTAATTTCCAAAACTTCTAAATTGATTGGTCCCTTGGGATTTGAATTTTGTATCTATGAAAATGTAATAATATAGGGTACCATCACTAATCTACTATGGTTGGGGTCATTACAAAATCACCTATAAGTCACCCAAGAATTAAGATAATAGACTGTAGGATGATAACGATCAAAGGTGAAGTCCACAACCCAACACCCAACACCAACGTGAAAATGTGATGACACATGATGGAACTACAATATAAAGGAAGGGAACAAACCATAATGGGGTTGGACAAAACCATGTCCAAGAAACATGTCTAGGACCATATAACATATTCAATAAATTTGGAGAAGTACCATGATGCAATTGAAATTTCCACACTACATAATGAAATCACTTAGAATAAGACCGTGATGAATCCCACCCATATAGCAGAACTACTCAGTAATCTATAGAACTACTAACACACCTCTATAAGACTCCATGTCACACCCTCCTCACCGTACCACAACTACCCTCAATTAAACATGGGCACCCAAAATATGAACCCTCAGAATTCCATGCCATAGCTAGACTGAACATAAAAAAACTAGAAAACTCTTCCTCCATCCTCTATAGGGATCCATGCCAAAAATGATTTCTCTATTCCCAAGAATACCCTCCATAATGTAAAATAATCCTCTATGATATAAAATGTTTCCCCAACCAAAATTCTTTCTACAACTCCACAGTCCACTCCTCAACTCTATTAGAAAATCCACCAAACACCACCATCACTTGAATTACACAAATTAATAGTTTGGGAAGTCCAAAAAATTACTTTAGGTACCTATCAAACAATTTTAATTATTGATAATAAAAAAACTAGGAAGGGGAAATGATAAATGAGGAAGGTTCAAATAATGATTTCATGAGATACCAATTAGGAATATCATTATAATTGAAACACTTACACTAAAAAAATCATAGAAACAAAGAAATAACACCTCAGAAACCAACAACTTCTAAGCATTACATAACCTTAGTAAAAAAACCAAACTCAAATGAGATATGGATATTAAGCATTCATATGTGTGTACCATTACTAGGAACTCTTCTCAAGGACACCATTCCTTTAGAAAAAGCAAACCAAATGGATAAAGTTCCCACTTAGTAACCTCTCTTAAATAGAACCAACCAACTACTAAAAACATAAACAAGATCCAAACCTCAATCCTTCCACAAAACATCTCCCAAAAATCCTCATAGATAATGAAGATACCTCTCAAATAGAATGACACCACCAAATTAAGACAAAGTGGCACCATCCCCCCTCACTCATGACTAACTCTCCCCAACTAATCCATATACCTTAATCATGTTTTTGAAATGGAAACACCTTAGAAAAAATTCTTTATCTTATTTAAAACATTTCATTTATTTGAAAAGGTACATAAAATTGTTTTCTTGAAAATAGTTAAAATAATATTTTTCAAATCACTCAACGCAGATTCAAAAAAGTATTAAAAAATCCAACACTAGGTTTCAGTGAATGGATTAAAACTAATCCAAGAAATTCTACATCTACCAACTCTTTACTAAAAACTAGGAAATATACTGAATATTGGGATAGTCATACTAATGGTTTCCTATATAATCACACAGTAAATAGACCTGTTCAATAGAAATGGGATACCTAGAACCACTGAATAGTAGAGATCCAAGCTATACCCTTTAATTATTAGACTACCTCACTCTTTTCCTCCATGAATCCCAAGACATGTAACCTAGAGTACTCAACTCCAACTTTCCAACCACTTGGGCGGTATCTTCACAGGGACCCTTCTTCAAATGATCATGCATATACACTTGAGAAATGAGTTTTTTTGAAAAATTAAATAAATTTCCCCAATACATATGTCCTAGATCACTACACTTAATCTCCCACCACCTTCAATCCATCCTCTAAAAAAGACCAAGACCAATGTTTCTTGGAATTTAGCTTGGGATTTCACCAAAACAGACCTCAACCTTCTTTTAACTCCCCAAACCTTGATGGTGTTTTGATGGAATTGATTTAAACCAAGAAAAAAAGAGTTAAAATAAATTACATAAAAAATTTAATCAACACACAAGGAACATCAGCATATCACAAACATCACATCAAGATAATCCATCTCTTCCTCAAATCACCCCACACAACCACTTCACCATCCTCCATCGAGCATAACACCATGCCATATCACATCATCTACAAGACACCTCTCTTACACATAAACATTAACTCAAATATTTCAAACACTATATATTCTGATTTAGCAAATTCCACAATAGTAATATAAGACTTCCTCAAGAACACAAATCAAGGGAACCCACCCAAAACTCAAAGACATTGTTCTCTTTGGGCAATCCTGACTCACCCACATGGTTTTAGAATATGTCATAAATATAACATGTCTTGATGGGGAAAAAGATTTTATCTCTTTATATTCTTGGATCCATAACACATTCCACCAATATAAGATAAATCACAACAAAACCAATTAACAGTATATAACAACCAATTACTTATTCAAAACAATTTATGTGTGAAAACCATGTTCATATTCATCAATTTTAATATTTCTCAAAAAAGGTATTTATTACCATCTTTAAGTGGTTAAAATTTTATGGGAGGTAGGTTACCATGGAAGAACATATAATCCTAGCAAGGGTACATGTTCACAATAGTAAGAAACATTATCTCAATGAGCACATAGTTCCCATGTTAAGAAATATAATGGGCTCATGGCTTAATATTAATCACGGAACATATTCTTCTTAAAAAACCTCCAAAAATCATATTATAATTTGTAAAAATGTTTTTATAATTTAATATCAACACTTTAATTAAATAAATAAATAAACAAGGAAAATAAAAACAAAAATAAACATTTTCAAGCCATTTTTAGTGAAATATCATGACATGCTTTTAAATAACCCCACTTAGTTTCTTAATTAAAGATGAAAAATACACATGATATGGTAATAAAAATAAATCTTTCCATACTAAAGCTATAAAAATTTTCTCAAGGGAAATATGCTTATAAAAAACAAAAACTTCATATGCATTATTTCATGAATCAGGATTAACATGCTTAAATAAAACATTCTAAAATCATATTGTTATGTAGAAAACACACTTACAACTTCATATGAAAATATTTACATAATAGGTCCTCATGTTCAATTTTAATACCCCATTATATATGCAAAATGATTTCAATATTTTCAAAATAAAACATTCTCTCTGACCATAAAATTAAAACCGGACATGCTATATTACTATGTGTCATGATTATTATGCTTTAATTAAAAATTATTTAATAATTTCATTTCTCAAGAAATAGTGGTTATATACAAGAATAAGGGAAACATGATTTTTATTCCATAATAAAATACAATATAATTAGTATGTTACATGTTTTCATATTTTAATTATAACATACTAAACATGCTTTATGATCAAGATTTATATATATGTAATTTTATAACAAGACAGAAAAATGTTTTAAACTTTAGACATACCCCCAATAATAAAATAATCATGTCTTAGCATGTGATGTATAGTTATTTTAGAAAAATATGTTTTTTTTGTATGTCTTGAAAATAATGAGCTAATTCATGGAAATAATATCATATCCTAATATTTTACCATAAATCCATCTTGTCATCTTCCAAGATTTTAAAATAATAATCAAAATCTATCCTTACAATGAATTTCTAACACATGAAAGATACATATCATGAAAATAGGAAACACACGTCATGAAATTAAAATTTTAATGTTCAATAACATGAATAATTTATCATAGTAGAGATTTTATCCATTCTTGGAAAATGATTCAGATTTTATGATTTGGAAAAATTTTAAATCTTTAATTATTATAACCAAGCATTCTAGTAATTTTCCAAAATTAAGAGATAAAAAGGAATAAATATTTCATCCTATGTATGAATTTATATTACTAGAATGAAATATGTAAATGGGATGATACTATAAAACTATAGTCATGAAAAAAATAAAGGATCAAGTTATTCATGTAAGGGTTTTCAGATTTTAAATTAATTATTAATAATCATGATTGTTGTTTTTTAGGAATTTTAGAATTTAAATATCCAAAAAAAATTTCTACAATAAGTAAATAACACATTATTATGATACATCATGAATGAAAACAACACATGACATATCAACTTGATGGGAACTGGAATACTCTTAACCAGAGTTTCAAAATAATCATTTCAACATTGCAGTATAAAATCTACTCAAGGTAACATGATTCATAAGGGGTTTTTAAAATTTAATATCTATTCATAAAAAATTAAAAAATGATGATTCTGTAACAATTTAAAACATTAATAAGATAGGTTAGTGTGCTATGCATTTTAATAATAGAAATGTAAATCAATTCATAAAGAATCATGTTATAATTTGAAAGGGAATAACACATTGAAGTATCAATAAGGCCTTAAAAAATAGTTCATGCCAGTTGATTTATATTTTACTCTTTCATTTAAGGTAATATGACTAATTCAACAAACAAAAATTACTTAATAGAAACTATAGCATGTGAAAAATCAAAGAAATGCACATGAAATTTCATGATTTGTTTAATTAGATTCATTTCCATTTTAACTTCTCAAAACAACCTCATTCAATCACAAGTGAAAATAATCATGATACATGTAACTTGACAAGCTATCCACTCTACAAGTGAAAATAAATCCCTTTGTCATTAAATAAGTTCATAGTCATCACATTGGATCAAATGGGGTTCTAAAATCCCATTTCCTAGGCAATATCCCTCATTTATGTCATGCACCAAGCTCTGCTGATTCTGCTACCCTACCAGGCCATGTAGTTTTCCCAAGTGAATAACTCCAAGATCCATCCTATCTATCAACCTAAAATATTGATACCAATATCATTACCTCATCCCTCCAAAGGTATCCCTCCTAGGATGACAATAAATAAAGGGAGGTAATAACCCCTTGAGTCCCACCTTCAGTTGGACCCAGGTTGGCGATTATCACTGAGGGTATGAACATGTCACCTATATATGTCATTTCCCTCAACAATGAACATAGGATTATGAGATATAATGAATAACCACTAAGTAACTCCATCATATAAAATAAAATAAAGGAAAATAGGCCATCCCACAATGCATGAAAAATGTAAAAAAAGTAGTAAAAACATGGGAGTAATACCTTTCTTATTCAATTTCAGTTATAGATGATTAATTATATTCATAAAATGACCCACACTATCCAACTAAAGTAAGTAAAAAGCATGAAATCTGTAGGCATGTAAATAAATAGGGAGGTAAAAAGGATGCCTACCTTACATAATATTTCCAAATCATTGTTCAAGGATCAAATGAAGAAGGAAATCCCACAAAACCAAGATGACACCAAGGATGGATCAACAACCTTATAATTACCGAAAGTCAATCTATAGATGAAAAGAATAAAATACCATAAAGATAGGGTGAAGGGAAGCCTAAAATTACCCATGAATTAAACAATAATCAAGACAAAATACTAGAAAAAGATAGGGTTTGAAGGGGTTTAGGAATTTATTTGTAAACTAGAAATAGGAAGACCATAACATAGCAGCATATACCACAGTAAAAAGGTACTGAAATAGGATAAAACTAAAATGTAAAGAGAGGTACCAAACTATAATAGAGCCCATAAAAACCAAATCCAAGAAATATGGTGAGGTCCACAATGCAGATTTGATAAACTACGAGACGAAGCATGCCACAGGTGAAACCATTGTACAAAAAAAATTCAATCACAAAAAATAAGGCCACACTATAGCTCATACCTACAGTAAAACTAACTTGAAATTGAAATAAACACTAACTCACCTCTCCATGATTACATAATGTAGCCTCCTCACCATGCCAAAGTTTCTCTCAAAACAAAAAGAGAACCAAAAATCCGACCCCATGTACCTCCATGCCATAGTCAACCTCTATGACCTTACTAGGTTGAAAATAATAGAACCACACAACTCAACTACCAGCCTCTATAGGGCTCCACACTACTATCAATTTCTCAACACTATAATGATACTCTCAATAGTGAAAAATAATCCTCCACACTTAAAAATATTTACCCATTTGAAATTTTATATACAACTACACCATCCACTCCTTAACTCCCTCAAAACATCCACCAAACACCACAATTATGACAACCTTGCTTTTTATTACAACTTAAACATGCTTTATTACATAAAACTTCACTTGATACAACAAAGAAGATCAAGAGGTTTAGTGTCTTTGGGGATTAGGATCATTAAATAAAAGCTTAAAACATTAAATACAACATCTTTATTGAAAACTTCCTTTACATGACCACTACATTCCCTCATACTTAGCATTGCATGGGATAACCTGAGGACATGCATAAGAAAAGGGTGAGCTATAAAGCCCAGTAAGGGAGTACACATGGAATAACATGAGGAGTACAATAAATGTTAGGAAATAGGCATTTCAATGGATCATAAGAGAAACATGAACATAAAGGCATGATAAAGCATGATAATCATAACATGGAAATGTGGCAACAACACTTAACATTGAATTAGCATGAGTCGTGGATCATTGCACTTGGAGCATGAGTAAACCCTCATTGCACATGAAGCACGAGTAAACCCTCGTTTCACTTGAATTAGCATGAGTCAACACTCATTGCACTTGACGTATCATGATACTAAACTTTACCCAATGCATTGGAGCGCTATAAGGGTGCACCCTTTTTAAACATTTCATTTCATGCATAAGTGTGCCTCATGGATCATAAAACATGGATTCATAAAACATAATCATTTATTCCACGATAAAGGAATGTGGAATTCATACATGAAACTTTATAATCAATAAGTAAATGTACATAAAGGTGAATACCCTTGATGGAGAAATGAGCATGGAATTCACTACACAATGACATTGGCTTAGAAAATCGGTGCGATTTCGGCAGCGTAACAGCATGACATAAGAATTCATAAAAATGGTTGATGAGAGAGAAGGGGGTTACTCATCATATTTACATGTAATGTAAATTAATGAGGTCATATAGATACATGTCCCAAAAATTGAAAAGGAATTTAGATTCATGATACAAAAGTATTGCTTGAATGTAAAAGAAGAGAGAGAAGTTCCTTTCAGAATTTCGGCATAGCAACGGGTGTACATGGGAGGCATTTAATGAGAGAGAAAGGGGTCTACCATCATTCAATAAATAAGAGGGCAGTATGGGGGAGGTGCAAAAACATACCCCAACATTCATAATTGAAAATAAAAGGTCAATAAAACTTAAAGAAAATTGACAAAAATGAGAAAGGAAGAAAAAAACCTTACTTGGAAGTGTGCTTCCAAAGGCTAGAGAAAGGCTTGTGAGAGGATTATTGGGAGCTTGGGGAACCTTGGGAGGATTATAGAGAGAGTAGGGAAGACGTTGGACGCACTAAAAAGGATTTTAGTGAGGATGAAGTGGGAGCTTGGGTGGGTTTATATAGGAAAGGTGAGAGAATTATTTATTATTTAGGTTTGGGACCCCTTTTATTAAAATAATCCAAACCACAAACCATACCATGGTATTTGCCCATGGTTTCTGGAAAAGGAAAGTGGAAAAAAATAATTTACAAGGACAAGGTCCGAACTTATTAAAAAATTAGGGTTGCTTATGTGGAGGTGAGTCACACTCCCATGGAAATTAATTTAAAAAGACAAAGTGTTGAATAAGTTTTGAGGGGTTCATTAATGCTTTGAAAAGTAAGTCAAACAAACCCAAAATCACATTATTTTAATGATAAAACATATATTGTCCGAACATAAGGATTATGGTATTTTATTACATCACCATTAGGTCATTATGATGTCATAAAACACATTATATAATTAAATGGTATTTAATTTTTTACCCAAAAATTTGACTGCCTCAGAAAATTATGAAAAATTCACCGTTGGATAATTTCGACGTCCTGATTCCAGAAATGAAATTTATTTTATCTAAAAAAAGTCTAAATATGTTAATTTTCACTTTTAAAATGAAAACCAACATTTATCGAAAATTCACAGGTTTTGACAGAAATGGCTTTCAAACCTTAATAAAAATTTTAATTGCATTCATAAATTTATAATATCATTTAATTTAATAAAAATTAATTTAATATTAATAATAATACTTTATTAAAATATTATTTAATTCAAAAATCCCTTAATTTAATAAAATAGATTTATTAATTAAATAATAACTAAAAACACCATTTGTACTTTAAAAACTATTTACAATGTATCAGAAATGACTAAAAATTATATTCATTATTATATACAAAAATAATGTACATGAACATAGTACTACTTATTTGTTACATAACCCCTTAAAACAGCCGCATAAGACCTAAGGGTAAGGTGTGCAATGGTGACAGACTCTTGGGGCGACACAGATAACATCGCTCGAGTGGTAATTTCAATCAACTTCCACTTTTCCCGTAGACGGTCACGTTCGAGCTTGACATAATGAAGCTCATCTTGGGCTTGGTCAAGGGCGAAGCCCAAAGATTCCACCTCTTTTCTGAGCTCCGACAAATGGTATTCGTATGGGGAAATTCTATTGGATGAGGCCATCGCTTCCTTTGTATGAGTAAAAACTTGGGTTCGTTAAAGACTTATATTTATACTAATCATGTGATCACTGTTCAACATCTATATTAACAACGGTCAAAATTATTAACATAAAACCAAAGAAGTTGACATCTTATAAAAACATTTTTCATAAAGAGACATTTAACTAGATCAAGAGGGATTTTCCATTAATGAAACTTTGGGTCGTTACAATATTCCCCCCTTAAGAAATTTCGCCCTCGAAATTTTCCTTTTCCCACACTAAAACAAATGTGGGTAACTCAGCTTCATCATATCCTCTGACTCCTGAGTCGCTTCTTCAAACTTGTGGTTTCTCCACAACACCTTGATGAGGGGCATTGTCTTATTTCATAGAACTTTTTCTCTATGATCTAATATCTTCATTGGTTGCTCATCATAATAAAGATCTTATTCCAATTGTACCACCTCAGAAGAGAGTACATGTGAAGGGTCCAGTATGTACTTCCTTAAGAGGGATACATGAAAGACATCATGCACCTTGTCCATAGTAGGTGGAAGTGCTAGTCGACAGGCCACAGCCCCAACACGATCAAGAATCTCGAAGGGGCCGATGTACCTTGGACTTAACTTCCATTTCTTTCCAAACCTCATGACCTTCTTCCACGAAGATATGCGTAAAAACACCATGTCTCCAACTTTAAACTCAAGGTCTCATCGACGATTATCTGCATAACTCTTCTGTCGACTCTGGGCTGCCTTAATATGCTGCTGAATGGTTTTCACCTTCTCCACCATTTCTTCGACCATTTCTAGTCCAAGCATCTTACGTTCACCAACCTCATCCCAACATGCCGGTGTTCTGCACCTTTTCCCATAAAGGGCTTCATATGGTGCCATTTGGATGCTCGAGTGGAAAATGTTATTATAAGAGAACTCAACCAGAGGAAGATGTTGATACCATCCTCCTTTAAAGTCCATTGAGCATGCTCTCAACATATCCTCAAGTGTTTGGATAGTCCTCTCTGATTGGCTATCAGTTTGAGGATGATAGGCCGTACTAAAGTTCAGTTCAGTAATCAGAGCATGTTGAAGACTCTTCCAAAACTTAGAGGTGAATCTTGGATCTCGGTCGGACACAATAGATAGTGGTACTCCATGAAACCATACCACTTCCCTAATATATATCCGTGCCAGTTGATCCAATGAGAAATCCTCTCGAATAGCAATGAAGTGTGCAGTCTTTGTACGATGATCCACAACAACCCAGATTGCATTATTTCCTTTGGATGTCCTCGGAAGTCTGGTGACAAAGTCCATGGTTATGTTCTCCCATTTCCATTATAGTATGGGTAATGGTTTCATCATCCCCTTAGACTTATGCCTCTCTGACTTCACTTGCTGACACACCAGGCACTTTGATGTATATTCGGAGATCTCCTTCTTTAGATTATCCCACCAAAAGTTTTCTCAGAGATCTCGATACATCTTTGTGCTCCCTGGGTGAATAGAGAAATTTGAACTTTGTGTATCATCCAAAAGTTCCTTCTTCAGCTCCGGACTTGATGGAACACATAGTCTTTTCCCAAACCGCACAATTCTTTATTCATTAACATTAAAATCCGAGGATTTCACCTTTTTGATAGCTTCCACTTTTTCTTGAATTCCCACATCATCCTTTTGAGCATCCTTTAACATTTCCAAAAGAGATGGGTGAGAAATCATTTGTGAAAGGATTGATGATGTTCCCTTCTTTATGATTCCCACGTCCATCTTCATCAAGTCTAAGAAGATTGGATCCTTCTCAATTCTCATCATTGATATAATCGCTTGATCCTTTCTACTTAGGGCATCCGACACCTTGTTCGCTTTCCCAGGGTGGTAATGTATTGAACAATCATAATCCTTGATGAGCTCTATCCATCTTCTCTAGCAAAAATTAAGCTCTTTCTGTGTGAATATATATTTAAGACTCTTGTGGTCAGTATATATCTCAAATTTCTTGCCATAGAGATAATGCCGACATATTTTCAAGGCAAAGATCACCGCCACTAACTCCAGATCATGCGTTGGATAGTTTCGCTCATGGATTTTCAACTGCCTTGAGGCATAGGATATCACTTTATCATTCTGCATCAGCACACAACCTAAGCCCTTCTTTGAGGCATCAATGAATACCACAAAAGTTCCCCACTTGTGGGTAAAGTGAGCACGGGCGTAGTGATAAGCCTCCTTTTCAACTCCTTAAAGCATTCTTCGCATTCATCACTCCAAGAAAAATTTACTCCCTTTCAATTTAGCTTGGTAAGAGGGTTGGATAATTGTGAGAAATTTCTCACAAATCGTCGATAATATCCAGCTAACCCCAAGAAGCTACGGATATACTTTATCAATGTTGGCCTCGGCCATCCCTCAATTGCATCTGTTTTGGAGGGGTCCATAAATATCCCATTTCTTGTGATGATATGGCCTAAGAATGAGACTTCCTTTGTAACACCCCGAGCTTCCACGATACGCTTCTCATTCAATAATGCAATAGCTTGCATTGTACGCAACTTCGAGTTCTAAAACACCGCGACTAATCAAAGTAGCCGTTATGAATACTAATAACCAATTTTTAAAATTATAGAAATTTTATATTTCAAAATGGACTTCATTTTTGTATTCATAATATCGAAATTAGCCTATGTTGAATTTTTGGTATTTTTCTGAGAACTTCTAATTTTTTATGAATAGTGAAAAATACTTAAAAACAACTTTTTAAATCAAAATAATTTATAGTGATAAATTATACTATTTAGTGGTTTTAAAGTATAATTAGAATATATTTTTACCATTTTATCCAATGGTGGTCATTATAAATAATTTAACATTGAAATTGGACATAAACAATTGCCAATCTTTTGATATAAATTGTTTCTTAGAAACACGCTATTTTTGTAACAGCGGGAATTAATTATAAAATTAATTAATGCAACTTATATGTTTGGAATTTTTTAAAATAGACATCATTTTTGAATTCGGAATATCAGTTATAGCTTAGGGTGAAATTTTGGCATTATTCTGAAAAACTTCAATTTTTGATGAATAGTGAAACCACTAAGTGGTAGTTAAATAACTGATTTTTCGTTTAAATGAAATATTACCACTTCTGTGATTTGATTTTCAAAATTCCAACATACATGGTTGTCGTTAAGAAGTAAAATGTGGTTCAATGAGATTAAAATAATTTTTTGGTGAATAGTAACTTTTAAGTTCTTAATCGCAATTAGAGGTAATTAGTGTAGTTTAAGGTAAAAATAATGT
Organism: Viscum album; assembly: GCA_963277665.1. Taxonomy (NCBI): domain Eukaryota; kingdom Viridiplantae; phylum Streptophyta; class Magnoliopsida; order Santalales; family Viscaceae; genus Viscum; species Viscum album. Next base: position 138,936,785 of record OY728119.1, read on the forward strand.
TTTAATAATATGAGATGAGCATGACACTTGTACTACTTCTATTGGATGAGTCATGGACGACCAAGACAACACATGGGTCAACTTGGGGACCCCATGGATCCACTTTAGTTGGAAAATGACATTAATATATATTTATTTAATGTTAAAATTAAATTGACACAAACATGAGTTGTTTTACTAAAACAGTTTTTAAGTGGGGTTACACAAGTCCGAATTTTGACTATAAATATTCATTAGAAAGATAAAAAGATTTCCTACATCATAGTAGTTTTTTATAATTTTTAGACATTAAATAAATTAAATTATTTATGACATAATTATGATGCAGCGATGACCTCATTATTTAACGATTTAAAAAAAATGAGAAGATAATGCAAAATCCAAGGCTTAAACTTGTCCAAAGCCTATTGGATGAGGAGATTTAGAACCCTTATCACCTTAGCCACTAATTATATAAGTTTGGGACCTTTATAATCCGAAAAGAATTGTATAATAATTTCACATTTCAATCTTTCCAAAAGAGCCCCTCCTCTCCTCTTATAAAAGGCCCCCACCTCTACCACCTTATTCACACTTTCAAGCCTTTGTGTTCGGCCAAACTCTGCCCAAATACTCTCCCAACTTCTCTCCCTTCATCCTAGAATCTTTACTGTAGTCAGAAAGCCATCCTAAGGATTCCTTTTGATCAAATCAAAAGGAAGAACCCGAAGAAGAGGTAACATTTTCATCACCCTCTTTCATGTTTCTTTCTTCTTCCACTCCCTCTTTGTTTATTATTTCAATTCTAAAATTATAACTCCAGTATCTTTTATATACTGTGATGTTATTATAAATATGGAACAACCATATTCAGTATTCTACCCATCATTTTAATGACATGTTACCATACGTGCGTACGTACGACTTACCGTCTCCACATCGTGGTGTAATTGTTATTCAATATATTATTATTTAGGTTGGTATAATAATGATATGTAATTCATGTAAATAATAAATATAACATGATAATGATTCTGTATATATGATATACTATCCAATTATATATTATTTTAATATCAAAATAATGATATTGTCGCTCGTGCGTACGTACGGACTACCGTCTCCACGAACGCGATGAGATTCATTCTCCGTCGTATCCATTCAAGTATAATTATCATTTGATGATTTAAAAATAATGTTTAAGGACATGATATCATTCTGGATATGAATAAGATACAACCTATCCGTGAAAAATACGACTTACGTAACAAAACATATCAAAGAAAATGAGTAAGTTAACACCCGAAACGACGATAAATCTACGATTTTGTTAACAAAGCAATGTTAAAAGATCATATATGATATCATATGAATGTATATTATTCTTGTATAATTTAATAACAATTATTTCACCATTATACAGGAGGTTAACCTACCCCAACCAAGGAAAAGTACCAGGTAAGGGTTATTTCACAATCTCTTCATTATCCGAGGTTGTTTATACGTAATAATCTACTGGGATCTCTTTATCATCCACATCCATGTTTCTTCAAAATATATTTCAAAACATTTTTATTATTTACAATAATATGGGTTAAAGTCATTTATACCCTTTTTTGACTTTTTATAAGAGTAATCTTTCCGTCGTTTTCAAAACAAGGTCCTTTTTAACCTTTTCGACAGAATTAAGGTAAGAATGTTTTATTAACTTATACGGCGGGTGCGGTTATTTTCCGCCGTTATAAAATCTTCAAATCTTTCCTTACAATCTTATAAGAATATTTTCAATAAAATGTTTTTTTATATGGCTCTTAAATGATTTCAAAAATAGAAAGAGATATTTCTCTAAAAAGTGTTTTGATTTCATCTATGTCAACATCCTTTGATGGATTTTACGCTTATTTGAAGTTGATTTATTATAATACAAAACTTCTATATTGTATTGAAGGTTTTGTGATATGTTTGACTGTGGATGTGCTATTTTTATACCATTCATAGTTTATGGTGAAATTATTGACATTTCGTATGCTAGTTTTAATACGAATGTTTATGTTATGTTTAAACCTTTTCATATGGGAATGCATTGGAATTAATATGTGACGGGTGGAGCCCGCTATAGCTCCTCGATGAATTGGTAGGTCTCATGAGACAAACTAGTGTCTTGGCACAAGGCCTTGACAAAATCTTATTTTTAGTCTTGGCACGAGGCCTTGGCTATGTGGTTATGATAGTCTGGCATTATGCATTCCAACATTATGAAAGTGGTTAGTGATTTTGCATGTGATTATTCAATTAGTAGAATATCCATGTGAATGAGTAAATGGAATTATTTAATTTTATTTATGCCATACAATGTCTAAAGTTAAAGTTTGAAAGGCTTTTGTTTTAGTTATACATTGCCTTAAATGTTTATTCTTATTTATGAAAGTTTCCGCTATATTGTTATCCTTACTGGGAATTTGAGCTCACCCCTTTTCTATGTTTTATTTTTCCCAGGAAGTGGAGAAGTAAATTATGAATGACCTGCAGGGATATTATGAGGGGATAATAGTGTGGACTGTGGAGACATTATGTTGTTTTTCATTTTATGATGTAATGTAAAACTTATGAATATATCTAGTGTTTCCAAGGCTACTAAACCAATCGGTCTTTCGAGATTTGATCTTTCTTGTGATCATGCCAATGTTACGAAGTAATGCACCGACTCTGGGTAGCTGGGGTCGGGGCGTTACAGTTGGTATCCGAGGAAGTTTAGTACAAACCTTGGAAGCTAGATTTAGATAAACTCTGATTAGAGCACGTAGACCTAAGATGAACTTTGAGGATTAATATAGAAGAACTTCCTAGAATTTTGGTATTGTAGAGATTTTGTGAGTTTTCCGAGCAATACATCCCTGTCTGGATACGAGCAGGTAGAGGCATCTCTGGCACAGATGTTCCTAGGGGTAAAACCCGAAAACACCACTTTGAGCTAGACTCGAACAGGAACTGGTGCACGACAACGGGCCTTGCTGCACTCTTGGTTACGACACTCCCGGGGGATATGCTTAGGATAACTCTCATTTTCTTTACAAATCATTATGAAGGGTTTATGAGTATATACTTCCTCAAAGAAAACATTTTTATGATTATGGATTATATCCAGAAATAGTTCCATTTATGTTAAGTGTTTTATAAGTATGAGATTATGTATTTTGATTCATAAACTGATCTAGTTTATGCCATTGTTTAGAAATGGTGCCTAGTGGAAGGAATGGAAACCGTATCAATGCACGCACTCCATGTAGGGATTTCCCTCTTGCTCAAGATTATTATTGTGGAGATGGAGATACAATTGGTGCTGATCAACTTATTACCATACTGGGACAACTCACTCAGGTTATGAATAATAACCTTACTCGTATGGAGCACCCTGATCCGCAACGTGGAGGATCAATGTTAGACCGCTTCATGAGGCAAAAACCACCAACATTTAATGGGGGTACAAATCCGTTAGTAGCTGAGCAATGGATAAACTCCTTAGAGAAAATATTCCATGCCTTGGGGAGTAGCGAAAGGGAGAAGGTTATAATGGCAGTCTACCGCCTCACTGGAGATGCCGATCAATGGTGGTCATTGATTCAAAATACAAAGGAAGATGATGACGTAACAAATATGGAATGGAGGGAGTTCAAAGAGATTTTCTTAGAAAAATACTTTCCTCATGACCATCGAGCAGATATGGAAAGTCAATTTCTGAGTCTGAGACAAAAGGAGGATGAGAATGTTGCAAAGTATGAGGCCAACTTTACAAGGTTGGCGAGGTATGCTGCAGATTATATACGTAACCCAAGGAGTAATATTGATCATTTCTTTGATGGGTTAAAACCATTTCTCCGTCGAGCTTTAGTATCACAATCCTTCTCATCATACGAAGATATTGTCTCGTGTGCTATCAAGACAGAAAAGGAATTCTCTAAGTCTTATGAAAACAAAGTAAAGCAAGAGAAGAAGAGAACGGTGGAACAAGAGACAGATAAAGGGAAAAAGGGAAAGAAGGATTTTCCATTATGTGATAATTGTGGGAAGAATCACCCTGGTACTTGCCTAAAAGGAATGAGAGTTTGTTATAAATGTGGAGAAAAAGGTCACCAGGCGCGTGATTGCAAGGGAAAGAAAGAGGCTATCAATGTTGAATGCTACAATTGTAGGGAAATGGGGTATTATGCAAATGAATGTCCTAAGCGTCAGGGAAACTTACCTTAGAAAAGGCCAAGGGATCAAGGACAATCTTATGCTGTTACTACAGTTGAAGCAGAATAATTAATGTATTGGTGCTTTTGGACTCATGGACTACATTCTGGTTATTAGAATAATGTGAAATATATATAAGGATTGTACTACAGTACATGTTGTTTTCATTAAGGATTTAATATGATGAAGGTAATCATATTTTTAGTATGTGACAATAAGAGAAACTTTAATTTTTTTGGGGAATCTGATAAATTGATTATGGAATTAAGAGACCTTTTAGAGAAAGTCTGGACAAAGGTATTTTGGATAACTATAAAGGTTGGAGTGGATTAAGTTGATATTTGGATAGTATTGTTTAAGGTTAAAAAAGTTATGAAGATTATTTTTGGAATATTATGATACTATAGTTTTAGGAAAAGGACAAACTACAGGGTGGGGCATAACCCGTCGCGTCGGACAAAGCTGCAGGAATCGAACCCACAATCATAGTGCGACATGCCTTTATTTCCTACCACTAGCCTACAAGAAGTCCCTGGTTATTACAAAATAATTTTACTAATCTAAATGGTATGTGTTAACATTTGGAACCTTATACAATTAGGATAAGTATAATATTTTTGAGTTCTATTATCTTTTTGAGTGAAAGATGAGTTGAAGGTTGAAACTCTAATTGTCAAGCATAAATATATATATACCTATCTCTTATTCAATGAGTAAATTAATTCTTAAACTTTAGTAAAGGGATATTAAAACAAAAAAATGTGTTATCCTAATACCTTATGTCTTGTTGAACTGATGATATTTTAAATCAACATAGATTGAAGGCTTTGAGGCTCTAAATTTGATAGTTGATTGTGATTGATGACCTCAATCACTCCCTACAAATATTTACGTTTTTTCCTCCAATTATATGTCTCTAATTGCCACCAATGTTCTCCTAATCGAGATCATAATTGGGTGGTGACTTTTTCATTTCCCTTTCCCTCTTATTAAGGCTAAATTTTATTAATCTTATTTCCGATGTGGGTTTTCCTCAAGGGTATTTTCTCTTTTCAACCTTTTATTTTCAAAGAAAAATTTCAAATTGCGAGGACGCAATTTATTGAAGGAGGGGAGAATGTAACACCCCGAGCTTCCATGATACGCTTCTCATTCAATAATGCAATAGCTTGCATTGTACGCAACTTCGAGTTCTAAAACACCGCGACTAATCAAAGTAGCCGTTATGAATACTAATAACCACTTTTTAAAATTATAGAAATTTTATATTTCAAAATGGACTTCATTTTTGTATTCATAATATTGAAATTAGCCTATGTTGAATTTTTGGTATTTTTCTGAGAACTTCTAATTTTTTATGAATAGTGAAAAATACTTAAAAACAACTTTTTAAATCAAAATAATTTATAGTGATAAATTATACTATTTAGTGGTTTTAAAGTATAATTAGAATATATTTTTACCATTTTATCCAATGGTGGTCATTAGAATTAATTTAACATTGAAATTGGACATAAACAATTGCCAATCTTTTGATATAAATTGTTTCTTAGAAACACGCTATTTTTGTAACAGCGGGAATTAATTATAAAATTAATTAATGCAACTTATATGTTTGGAATTTTGTAAAATAGAAATCATTTTTGAATTCGGAATATCAATTATAGCTTAGGGTGAAATTTTGGCATTATTCTGAAAAACTTCAATTTTTGATGAATAGTGAAACCACTAAGTGGTAGTTAAATAACTGATTTTTCGTTTAAATGAAATATTACCACTTATGTGATTTTATTTTCAAAAATCCGACATACATGGTTTTCATTAATAAGTAAAATGTGGTTCAATGAGATTAAAATAATTTTTGGTGAATAGTAACTTTTATGTTCTTAATCGCGATTAGTGGTAATTAGTGTAGTTTAAGGTACAAATAATGTTTTAATAATATTAGATGAGCATGAAACTTGTCCTACTCCTATTGGATGAGTCAGTTCCGACCAAGACAACCCATGGGTCAACTTGGGGACCCCATGGAGCCACTTTAGTTGAAAAATGACATTAATATATATTTATTTAATGTTAAAATTAAATTGACACAAACATGAGTTGTTTTACTAAAACAGTTTTTAAGTGGGGTTACACAAGTCCAAATTTTGACTATAAATATTCATTAGAAAGATAAAAAGATTTCCTACATCATAGTATTTTTTTATATTTTTTAGACATTAAATAAATTAAATTATTTATGACATAATTATGATGCAGCGATGACCTCATTATTTAACGATTTAAATAAAATGAGAAGATAATGCAAAATACAAGGCCTACACTTGTCCAAAGCCTATTGGATGAGGATATTTAGAACCCTTATGACCTTATCCACGAATTATATAAGTGTGGTACCTTTAGAATCCTAAAATCATTGTATAATAATGTAACATTTCAATCTTTCCAAAAGAGCCCCTCCTCTCCTCTTATAAAAGGCCCCACCTCTACCACCTTATTCACACTTTCAAGCCTTTTGGTTCGGCCAAACTCTGCCCAAATACTCTCCCAACTTCTCTCCCTTCATCATAGAAGCTTTAAATTAGTCAGAAAGCCATCCTAAGGAGTCCTTTTGATCAAATCAAAAGGAAGAACCCGAAGAAGAGGTAACATTTTCATCACCCTCTTTCATGTTTCTTTCTTCTTCCACTCCCTCTTTGTTTATTATTTCAATTCTAAAATTATAACTCCAGTATCTTCTATATACTGTGATGTTATTATAAATATGGAACAACCATATTCAGTATTCTACCCATCATTTGAATGACATGTCACCATACGTGCGTACGTACGGCTTACCGTCTCCACGTCGTGGTGTAATTGTTATTCAATATATTATTATTTAGGTGGGTATAATAATGATATGTAATTCATGTAAATAATAAATATAACATGATAATGATTCTTTATATATGATATACTATCCAATTATATATTATTTTAATATCAAAATAATGATATTGTCGCTCGTGCGTACGTACGAACTACCGTCTCCACGAACGCGATGAGATTCATTCTCTGTCGTATCCATTCAAGTGTAATTATCATTTGATGATTTAAAAATAATGTTTAAGGACATGATATAATTCTGTATATTAATAAGATACAACCTATCCATGAAAAACACGACTTACATAACAAAACATATAAAAGAAAACAAGTAAGTTAACACCCGAAACGACGATAAATCTAAGATTTTGTTAACAAGGCGATGTTAAAAGATCATATATGATATCATATGAATGTATATGATTCTTGTATAATTTAATAACAATTAGTTAACCATTATACAGGAGGTTAACCTACCCCAACCAAGAAAAAGTACAAGGTAAGGGTTATTTCACAATCTCTTCATTATCCGAGGTTGTTTATACGTAATAATCTACTGGGATCTCTTTATCATCCACATCCATGTTTCTTCAAAATGTATTTCAAAACACTTTTATTATTTAAAATAATATGGGTTAAAGTCATTTATACCCTTTTTTGACTTTTTATAAGAGGAATCTTTCCGTCGTTTTCAAAACAAGGTCCTTTTTAACCTTTTTGATAGAATTAAGGTAAGAATGTTTTATTAACTTATACGGCGGGTGCGGTTATTTTCCGCCGTTATAAAATCTTCAAAGCTTTCCTTACAATCTTATAATAATATTTTCAAGAAAATGTTTTGTTTTATATGGCTCTTAAATGATTTCAAAAATAGAAAGAGATATTTCTCTAAAAAGTGTTTTGATTTCATCTATGTCCACATCCTTTGATGGATTTTACGCTTATTTGAAGTTGATTTATTATAATACAAAACTTATATATTGTATTGAAGGTTTTGTGATATGTTTGACTGTGGATGTGCTATTTTTATACCATTCATAGTTTATGGTGAAATTATTGACATTTCGTATGCTAGTTTTAATACGAATGTTTATGTTATGTTTAAACCTTTTCATATGGGAATGCATTGGACTTAATATGTGACGAGTGGAGCCCGCTATAGCTCCTCGATGCATCGGTAGGTCTCATGAGACAAACTAGTGTCTTGGCACAAGGCCTTGACAAAATCTTATTTGTAGTCTTGGCACGAGGCCTTGGCTATGTGGTTATGATAGTCTGGCATTATGAATTCCAACATTATGAAAGTGGTTAGTGATTTTGCATGTGATTATTCAATTAGTAGAATATCCATGTGAATGAGTAAATGGCATTATTTCATTTTATTTATTACATACAATGTTGAAAGTTAAAGTTTGAAAGGCTTTTGTTTTAGTTATACATTGCCTTAAATGTTTATTCTTATTTATGAAAGTTTCCGCTATATTGTTATCCTTACTGTGAATTTGAGCTCACCCATTTTCTATGTTTTATTTTTCCTGGAAGTGGAGAAGTAAATTATGAATGACCTGCAGGGATATTATGAGGGGATAATAGTGTGGACTGTGGAGACATTTTGTTGTTTTTCATTTTATGATGTAATGTAAAACTTATGAATATATCTAGTGTTTCCAAGGCTACTAAACCAATCGGTCTTTCGAGATTTGATCTTTCTTGTGATCATGCCAATGTTACGAAGTAATGCACCGAATCTGGGTAGCTGGGGTCGGGGCGTTACATCTTTCAACTAGAACTCACACTTGCTGTACTTTGCATAAAGATTCTCCTTGCACAAAGTCTCTAGTACAGTTCTTAAATGCTCCTCATAGTCCTCCTTGGTTTTGGAGTATATTAGAATATCATCTATAAAGACTACCACAAAATTTTCAAGGTAATCTCTAAAGACTCTATTCATCAAGTTCATGAATATTTCTGGAGAATTGGTGAGTCCGAAAGGCATTACTATGAATTCATAGTGCCCATATCTTATACAAAAAGCAGTCTTGGGGATATCTTCCTTCTTCACCCTTACTTGATAATACCCTGACCGCAAGTCCACCTTGGAGAAGTATTGTGCTCCATGAAACTGATCGAACAAGTCATCAATTCATGGGAGTGGATACTTGTTATTTATCGTGATTTTGTTAAGTTCACGATAATCGATGCAAAGCCGCATTGACCCATCCTTCTTCTTGATGTAGAGGACTGGTGCACCCCATGGTGAAGCACTTGGGCGTATAAACCCTTTATCTAGATTCCACTGTAGTTGTTTCTTCAGATCTTCAAGATCAACAAAACCATTCTATATGGAGTCTTGGATATTGGTAATGCCCCAGGTATAAGTTCAATTAAGAACTCAACATCTCTTCTAGGAGGAAGACCAGGCAGTTCCTTGGGAAACACTTCCGCAAATTCCCTCACAATAGGCATTTCTTTGAGGATGGTTTCTTCTTTGGACTCAATCATCTGAGCCAGATAAGCATGATCATAGGGCATTAATATCCATTCTTGAGATGATGGAGCTAAAGGAGATTCATCTTCCTCCTGACACTTGTAAAGAATCAGGGGTTGATTCTCCATATGGAGTGTGATTTCCCTCTCCCGATAATTTATGTTGGATCTATATAAGGAAAGCCAATCCATGCCAAGAATTGAATCAAATTCCACCAGAGGGAGAATGACGAGGTTCTCCGGGAAATTAAATCCACAGATTATAACAGGGGAGGACTTATATTCATGGGATGCAATGATTGCCCCATTTTCCGTACTCACCGACATCTTTACTTCCATGATTTATGGTGGTGCTGGGATTGTTCTACTAAACTTTTGAGATATAAAAGAATGCGTAAAACCTGAATCAAAAAGTACATTCGCTATTCTTGAATGAATAACTAGCGTACCTGTCACCACTTCATTGTCGGGGTTCACTTCGGTAGAAGTGATGGCAAAAGCTCTTCCTTGCTGTCTTGGAGGTTGTTGGTTGCCTCCGATAACCCTTGGATTAGGGAACTGATTTTCAAAATGACCCGGTTCTTTGCATTTTTAGCATTGAACAATGCGTTGAGGTTCGAACAGAGCATTCCTCTCCTCTGTCGCAGCCACAGGTCCTTCTTGCCGACAGTTAATTGCTAGGTGCCCTTCTCTTCCACACCTGAAGCATTTTCTCGTCCCCTTAAGGAAATTTCTAGGGTGCTTCTTTCCAAATTTTTGGAAATTGGGGTGCTGGAACTTCTTAGCACCGTCAGATTTATCCATCAGACCATCAGCATTGAAGTCCACCTTACGCTTCTTTTCCCCATGATACCCCTGTGATTCTCCGATCTCTATTTCGACCTTGAGGGCACATCGGAAAATTTCCTCATAGCTGTCGAAGTCACAGATCGCTAATGCTTTCCGCAAGCTAGGCTTCAGCCTACCAAAGAAGCGGTTAACCTTGCATTCGGGGGTAAGGAAAAAGCCGGAAGCGTATCGTGCAATCCTTGTGAAGTTTTCCTCATATGCTCCCACAGATTCTTTATCTTTTTTTCTTGAGGGAAAGGAAGTCCCTTTCCATCTTAAAATGGAGGGTGCACGAAAAGTATTTATCGAAAAACATCTTCTGGAATTCTTTCCATTCCAAAGCCTCGATATCCTCCTCAGGATTCATATTTTTGATCAACATCCACCATTGATCAGCTTCACCCTCCATACGATAAGCCGCCAGGAGAACCTTCTCTTGTTTAGAACATTGGAGGATGGAGAATATCTTTTCAATGGAGTTGATCCATTGTTCACCGATCGTGGGATCAGATGATCCACTAAAAGTTGGAGGCCTTTTCCTCATAAATCTCTCGATAGAGACTTGTTCCTTCTTAGGGGGTCTTGGACGTTCCTCTTGACCCGTGTTTCTATTCAAAAATTGAGTTAGCTGAGAGAGAAGCGTGACAAAATTCGTGATTCCCGCTCCCATTGGATTGGGAATCTCATTAGTACAATCATCACACTGATCTTCACAACGGTTGTTAGCCCGAGTCCTCCTATTACTGGCCACTGGCTGGAATAAAAGGAAAGTTAGGGGTAACACATAAAGGGTAATCCAAACACAAAAGTTGATGACTTATAAATAAACTTTAATTTCTTCAACTCTTGAGTCTATAAGATTCAATCTAGTCTTTTCATGATCTAATTTCTAACATATATTCTTAGGGGCATTTTTCCCTTAATAAGGGTTCATACCAAGATTGTGAATTTATCAAAACATATCCCCCGGGAGTGTCATAACCAAGAGTGCAGCAAGGCTCGTTTTCGTGCACCAGTTCCCGTTCGAGTCTAGCTCAAAGCGGTGTTTTCGGGTTTTACCCCTAGGATACATCTGTCCCAGAGCCGCCTCTACCTGCTCATATCCAAACAGGGAGGTATTTGTTTGAAAAACCACTTACTTAGTATTTACCAAAACTTAGGGATATTTTTATTATACTTAGTCTTGTATCTAAGTCTTTACTAGGGTTTCCTAATCCCAAAAATAACTAAACATATCCTCTGATACCAACTATGACAACCCTGCTTTTTATTACAACTTAAACATGCTTTATTACATAAAACGTCACTTGATACAACAAAGAATATTGAGAGGTTTAGTGTCTTTGGGGATTAGGATCATTACATAAAAACATAAAACATGAAATACAACATCTTTATTGAAAACTTCCTTTACATGACCACTACATTCCCTCGTACTTAGAATTGCATGGGATAACCTGAGGACATGCATAAGAAAAGGGTGAGCTATAAAGCCCAGAAAGGGAGCACACATGGAATAACATGAGGAGTACAATACATGTTAGGCAATAGGCATGTCAATAGAGCATGAGAGAAACATGAACATAAATGCATGATAAATCATGATAATCATAACATGGAAATGTGGCAATAATACTTAACATTGAATTAGCATGAGCCGTGGCTTATTGCACATGGAGCATGAGTAAACCCTCATTGCACATGAAGCACGAGTAAACCCTCGTTGCACTTGAATTATCATGATTCAACACTCATTGCACTTGACGTATCATGATACTATACTTTACCCAATTCATTGGAGTGCTATAAGGGCGCACCCTTCTTAAACATTTCATTTCATGCATAAGTGTGCCACATGGATCATAAAACATGGATTCATAAAACATAATAATTTATTCCATGATAAAGGAATGTGGAATTCATACATGAAACTTTATAATCAGTATGTAAATGTGCATAAAGGTGAATACCCTTGATAGAGAAATGGGCATGGTATTCACTACACAATGACATTGGCTTAGAAAATCGGTGCGATTTTGGCAGCGTAACGGCGTGACATAAGAATTCATAAAAATGGTTGATGAGAGAGAAGGGGGTTCCTCATCATATTTACATGTAATGGACAGTAAGGAGGTCATATAGATACATGTCCCAACAATTGAAAAGGAATTTAGATTCATGATACAAAAGTATTGCTGGAATGTAAAAGAAGAGAGAGAAGTTCCTTTCGGAATTTTGGCATAGTAACAGGTGTACATGGGAGGCATTTAATGAGAGAGAAAGGGGTCTCCCATCATTAAAAAAAATAATAGGGCAGTATGGGGGAGGTGAAAAACCATACCCCAACATTCATAATTGAAAATAAAAGGTCAATACAACTTAAAGAAAATTGACAAAAATGAGAAAGGAAGAAAAAACCCTTACTTGGATGTGTGCTTCCAAAGGGTAGAGAGAGGCTTGTGAGAGGCTTCTTGGGAGCTTGAGGCACCTTGGAAGGATTCTAGAGATAGTAGGGCAGAGGTTGGACGAACTACAAAGGATTTTAGTGAGGAGTAAGTGAGAGCTTGGGTGGGTTTATATAGGAAAGGTGAGAGAATTGTTTATTATTTAGGTTTGGGACCCCTTTTATTAAAATAATCCAAACCACAAACCATCCCATGGTATTTGCCCATGGTTTCTGGAAAAGGAAAGAGGAAAAAAATATTTTACAAGGCCAAGGTCCGAACTTATTAAAAAATTAGGGTTTCTTATGTGGAGGTGAGTCACACTCCCATGGAAATTAATTTAAAAAGACAAAGTGTTGAATAAGTCTTGAGGGGTTCATTAATGCTTTGAAAAGTAAGTAAAAAAACCCAAAATCACATTATTTTAATGATAAAACATATATTTGCCAAACATAAGGATTATGGTATTTTATTACATCACCATTGGGTCATTATGATGTCATAAAACACATTATATAATTAAATGGTATTTAATTTTTTACCCAAAAATTTGACTGTCTCAGAAAAATATGAAAAATTCAACGTTGGATAATTTCGACGTTCTGATTCCAGAAATGACATTTATTTTATCTAAAAAAAAATCTAAATATGTTAATTTTCACTTTTAAAATAAAAACCAACATTTATCAAAAATTCACTGGTTTTGACAGAAATGGCTTTCAAACCTTAATAAAAATTGTAATTGCATTCATAAATTTATAAGATCATTTATATTTAATAAAAATTAATTTAATGTTAATAATAATATTTTATTAAAATATTATTTAATTCAAAAATCCCTTAATTTAATAAAATATATTTCTTAATTAAATAATAATTAAAAACACCATTTGTACTTTAAAAACTATTTATAATGTATCAAAAATGACTAGAAATTATATTTATTATTATATACAAAAATAATGTATATGAACATAGTACTAATTATTTGTTACATAAACCCTTAAAACAACTGCATAAGACCTAAGGGTAAGGTGTGCAATGGTGAAAGACTCTTGGGGCGGCTCAGATAACATCGCTCGAGTGGTAATTTCAATCAACTTCCACTTTTCCCGTAGATGATCACATTCGATCTTGAAATAATGAAGCTCATCTTGGGATTGGTCATGGGCAAAGCCCAAAGACGCCACCTCTTTTCCGAGTTCCGACAAATGGGCTTCGTATGGGGAAATTCTACTGGATGAGGCCATGGCTTCCTTTGTCTGAGTAAAAAATTGGGTTCGTTAAAGCCTTATATTTATACTAATATTGTGATCACTGTTCAACATCTATATTAACAACGGTCAAAATTCTTAACATAAAACCAAAGAAGTTGACATCTTATAAAAACATTTTTCATAAAGATACATTTAACTAGATTAAGAGAGATTTTCCATTAATGAAACTTTGGGTCATTACAGCAATCACCTAAATTCCAAAAAGTAACTATTCATGAATTCTTAACCATTAACGTTTCTCTATTCTTCAATGGAACCATTACACCATAATTGGTCCCAAAAATAATTAATATTGTCACAAAACACTTTAAGAATTCTAAAATAACTCATAAAAATCCAAGAAGAGTAAGGGTCATGAGATTAACCAAAATATCCTTGCCTACATTAGATAAAAAACCCCCCTTCAACACAAAAAATGTATCTATGATTTTCTCCATTAAAGAAGTAAAATATTTGTTAGATGACCTACCAATAAGTAGAGGTAATATGAGACACTTATCATAGTGATAAACACCACTAAACCAAACAAATGTTTAATATTTTCTTTAATCTCATAGGAAGTACATGGACTAAAAAAGAGACTATAATTTTAGAAATTTTCTTATTAACCAGACACAAACTCATATAAATTGAGAATATCCAATGTTTTGAAACAATATTATCTTAATGAATGAAAATAGAGGAGGTAATAATCAATATATAATAAATATGAAATAAAATGGCTACCCTTAATAATCTTAAAACCCACAATATTTTTTATCCTTATATAACCTTCAAATAATTACCCCAACCCCTCTGAAAAAAGAATAAAAATGTATGGAGAAAATGGATATCCTTTTAATAACATTCTATAAGGTCTCACAAAGCCTATTTGATCTCCATTTATATTAAAATCATAAAAAACCAAAGAGAGAAATTGTATAATTAGATTAATAAAACATAGAGAAAAATTGAGATAGTGTATAATTGTATCATGAAAATACCATTTGACACAATCATATGTTTTATTCAAAGATAATTTAATTTCCATATTCCCCATACAACCATCCCTATGGGTTTTAATATAATGAATATATTTAAAAGAAACCAAAATACTACCAGAACTCAACTTTCATAGAATAAAAAAACATCACAGAGGGGAGATTATCCATGGAATAACTATTAAAATATGGTTCGTTAGAACTTTAGTCCCAATTTTATAAATTACATTAAACAAATTAATAGGTTTAAAATCCATGACCTGAGTTGAAAATATCATATTGGGAACTAACATAGTATGATTAAAATTAATATCATAATTCATAATACCTGAATACAATATAGATAAGATAACATCAATTTAAACATTCCAAAAAACTTTATAATTTTTTTGAAAGAATAATGTTTTCATACCATTAGGACTTGGGGTTGTGTAAAGATTCATTTGGAAAAAAGCTTCCAAGATTTTTCAATTGAGAAAAGGGCCAATATCTGATCATTCATGGCTTTAGAAATCATGCATTATAGAATACCCTTTTTTGTATGAAAATAAATTAGATAACTAGAAGAATAAATTTCAGTATAATAATTGAAAAATAAATTAATGATTTCAAGCCTATCGACCACCCGGGACTGCATTCCTGTATGAATACCATTAATAAAATTATTCTTCCTCCCCTGATAAGATATAACATAAAAAATGATTATTTCCCTCACCTTCTTTCATTTAACTAGCCTTTCATTTCTACCCTAAATTCTCATTCTCATATCATATGTGCCCATTCAGCTTTATGGAATCAACCTTACATCCTCACTCACTTTAGATGAAAGATTACATTAATTAATCAAGATAATAAGTTTCCACTTTTTATGAATATTCTATAGAAAATTACCAATTAAAATTTTTTTCAACCAAAGAAAATCTAATTTAGTATTAAAAATCTAAGAAATAATTCCCATAAATCCATTAACCCCACCCCTAAGCTCCAAACATGATGGTCTATAACCTCATAATTTGATCTTTAGATTTAATTTTTTTAAACATAAACCAACATAAGCTATGATGATTTAAAGAAAATTTACATAATAGAAATGTGACATGAACATGAAAAAGTATCAAGATTCACCACTAAATTAGGTAACCACTCTAAATATCTATATGTACACACTCCTTAACCAAGTCTATAAAAAACAACTATGACCACTATGATGACCATTGGTCAAGGTAAAACATCCACCCACATATCCAAGACCCAAAAACTAAAAAACTAGAGAGCTTATCAAAAATAATCCAACTACCTCCAGAACTAAATAAGTTATCATAATTGTCCTACGTTACTTAGAATGTCCTTAATATACCCATAATATAGTGATTTTGATGTCAAGTGTATCAAATTATTTATTAATTTTTCTATAATTTTTATAGTATAGATGAAAACTAGGCCATATCTTTTTGGATCCTTAGATCAAAAAAATTAAAATGGAGATTTAATTATGTAAAATATATATATTTTTGAATAAATATAGGTTCCTATTATCGTGATAATGAATAATTAGGTAATTAATGCATGAGAGTTGAAATAATTAAATGGAAGTGTGACCACTACGAGTAACCCCTATAATGATCATCTTTTATCAACCGAAGGGAGAAGGATAAATATTTTAGTCCTTAAAATTTTAATTAAAAATATTATTATTTAGTTATTTTTTATTAGGATACCACTAATGTTTTAGTTTAAAACTCAATACGATTCACTGACTTCTACTGATGATTGAGTGATTTTTATCCAATGTTATAACCCAAACTAATTAAGGAAACACATGCGGAAATTGATTTGTTATAAATATTTTTAGGTTTTAATGCATGTTCCCATGATTTATATTTATTATATGATGGGTGTGCTCATATATAATCAATTAAATGATATAATCTATACAAACATTATTCTTGAGAAAAGGGAAGGAATGAATAATAAGGGTGTGGAACATATTATGAATGGGAACTCCACAATATTTTCATTCAATTATGTGTGTTACATACTAGTACTAAAATAAAAAATAAAAATAAAAAATGTGAAATTGAACATAAAAATTTTGGAATTAAAAGACAATGAAAACAATTTTATGTCAAAGATTGAGATTACATCAAGGTTCCTCCTCGAGTGATCACAACGAGTTTATTATTCCATGGAAGGGGAGAAGGACAATTTGAACTGTTCCATAGCCACTCATCTAAACCTTTTATGAAATATACTTTAATAATGAGTTATTTGTGGGGTTTTATAAATATTATACATAATATAGTTCTAAAATAATGTTAGTGGACATTAAGTATAGGTTATTTATCCAGGAAATTTTTTTTCCACCCAATTAAAACACATGTATAACTAACATACCAAAGAATATTAAATTGTATTTTTGTGTGAATTTGTACCTTCATGAATTATTTCTAAATCGATAAGAATTTTCCCAATTTTATTTCTCTATCCCACATTATTTACCAATAATATAAGGTAGGTCAAATCTATTTCATATAGAATTACTCCTCTTTGTGGGACTTCATTGGGTCCCTTGTGGTTAGATATAGCCTTTGAACCAGTTGTGTGATTTGAATCAAATTGAACCATGAATCCTAAAAAATGCAATTTATAGGTTGGATTGGTGTAGGTGAAATTATCATAAAAATATACAAATTATGTCAATTTGGTCCACAATGTAGTTTTTTTGTTTTAATAAGTTTTTCCAAAAAAATATTTGAAATAAATATTGAATGAAAATGGTATTATTGATAGGGTTAAAAACCCCAATAAACACTATAAAATACATATATATGGGTGAAAATATTTTATAAACCATTATGCGATCACACCCCCACACCTACACCATTTCACTCCTATACAATGCCATATATTCAATTAAAATACACACCTAAATCAAAATTAAGAAACTTTTAAAGTTTATTTTAAAGTTAAATCTATCATGTATTATTTATGAAATCAATTTTCCTTTCATTCTTATTTTATAACACTCAAATTTATTCAACTTCATTCATTCACCCATGTGACATGTCACAACCCACCTCACAAAGATTTTTAAATCACTTATCTCTCGAATGTAAAATTTATCCAAAGTTATAACCATCTAAAAATAATGTGACTCATACCATAGGATTGGTTAAATCCTAACTCTCTATACGGAATAAAAATAATCTTATTATAATAATGAATATTTTCAATGACATACTTTGAGGATTAGGGTTTGTGGGTTAGAATTCAAAAAATAAAGCTACAAAAAGGATTCTTTTATATTGAAATATAACTCCTGGTACATCATTAAAAATGTAATGAAGACTTTTCACTCAAATTACCCTCTCATGAATCACTCAACTTAGTTCCCCTTTTCAATCACTCATCTGTTTTTATTTTTTACTTTGGCTTAGTACCGTATTCAGCATTTTGACTTGTTTGGATGTTTTCTTAGACATATATGTATCATGCATCATTTACATATATTCATGCTCGAGTTGTTTATTTATTAGTATTCCGCTGGTTATCGTTTACTCGTGTATATAGTTCTACAGCATCTTCTATTATTGTTATTTGTTTTTATTTTCCGTTGTATACTCTGCCAATGAGGGCATAGTTTCCCCACTATCACACCCAAGGCCCTCGCTGCTAGTCAGCAGCCTTTGGCATTTGGGGAAATGCACTTGAGGCCATGTAACCAACCGAGTACGGGGCGCCTCTGGGTGGATTCCGAAACTGGGACGTTACAAAGTGGTATCAGAGGGTGTTCTTTTCTCTTGACTTACTATTTGGAGCCATTAGCCAGGGATAGGAAAGATTCGGTACTTGGTGTTAATCTGTGCCCGAGAGTAGCTAACCCATGTATAGGGAAAAGCCATACTACCTCGTTTATTGCAGTTTTTTGGTTCTGAGATTTACGGTTGATATGATTTCACCTAGAGTGATTCAGATGTCCTATGTTGTTGTTGTTTTGCTATTGCGGTTTTATTTCAGGCGCAACCCGATGAGGTAAGGGTATGCCATCTCATGCATCATATAGACACTTGTTAAAAATCACATGCCATACATTCTTTCCATGCCATCTAGGGTGCATTATAAATTGAATGTTGTTGTGATAGGCTTGTGTAAATTTTTCATGCTATTGTGATAGATGCTTTGATATAATCTCTTCTGCTTGATAGAAGACTGTTTGTATTGTACTTTTCTTGAATGAACACCAAATTTTTGTTCTTGAGGCGTTATGGACCCTCTTTAATCGAAATGTTTTTGATCAATGACCTTTTTTCTTTGTATATGACTGTATTGGATGCCAAACTTTGATTTGCGGGGAGTATGGGCCCTCACAGATTGGAATTTGGCACCATGATGTCTTATTTTCTGTGTTTTATGGGCTTCATTGCAGTTTCAGAGATACTGCCCGAAAAAACCCAGAATACATGGCATGTAATTTATATATACATGCCGTGTAGTTTTAAATTGTGTCTTTGACTGAGTCATCAGAAACACAGGTTGTGAAAAATCGCCAAGAACATGCCGTGTACGGTAGGTACACGCCGTGTAGTAGTGAGCGTGTACCCGGCCGTGTAGTAGTGAGCGTGTACCCAGCCGTGTAACTAACAACACGGGCTAGGGAATCTCGAGTAGAACATGCCTTATTGGATAACAACATGTCGTGTAGTTGTTCCAGGTACCCAGCCGTGTCACGAGCAACACGGGTCGGTGTTATCTTCTTCCATAAACGCCGTGTTTGTTCGGAACACACCGAGTAAGGGTCAGCCGTGTACTTGTCCATGTCGCCAACAACACGGGTCATTGAAACCATGCCGTGTGCACTAGGTACATGTTGTGTGGTCTCAGTTCAAGAAGAAAGTGTGGGTTTTCCATGCAAGGAGACATGGGCATGGAATCAGAGTTAAGTCATGCCATGTAGATTTTATACACGCCGTGTAGTCTTGTTTTGTAAATCTTGTATTTTTCCTTCTCTTGTTATCATTTTGGTACTCCTTGGTTCTCTATCCTTATTTTCCCAATCTAAGATATGTTTTGATCTTTCAGAGTTATGCCTCCGAGACATCCTCCGGTTGTATGTCAGTTGTCATGCAGTGATCATATTCCAGACATGGCTGATCAGGGACTTCCTGCCGATCCTCCGGTCGGGGCAGCCTTGGAACCAGATGTCATACCCATTTTAGGCACTGATGCGCAGTTTAGGGAAGGTTTTATGAGAATTGTGCAGACCTTTTAGGGATCACCGCCTCCTGCTGCGACCATGGTTGACATGACGCGGGTTTTCCAGCAGCAGCATCCTCCCACTTTCTTGGGGAAAGGAGGAGCTCAGGTTGCAGAGTCATGGCTGGAATCCATGTTGACCATCTTTGAGCATCTGGAGATGCTTCTAGAGAGGCGGGTCAAGATCGCTACCTATATCCTACGAGACTCTTCCAAGAGGTGGTGGGACGTGATCTCACAAGCGGGTCATCAACATGTTATGGCTTGGGAGGAGTTTCAGCGCGTCTTTTATGACTACTTCTACCTGGAGACCCTGAGGGCTGACCGAGCCCGGGAGTTCATGAGCTTAGAGCAGGGTACTCTTTCTGGTATGAAGTACTCCTATCATTTCACTGAGATGCAGCATTTCACACCCCTCCGAGGTGGTGATGAGATGTTATTAGTGAGGAAGTTTGAGGATGGTCTCAGGCGGGAGATCCGCTCGCAGGTGAATCTCTTCCAGTTGACTTCCATCACTTCCATCGTCAATCAGGCACTGATTTCATGGCGCAATCTGAGAGACTCCGGAGCTGCGAGCCAGGGAAGTTCTGCTTCCAGAGCTAGTTTTCCTCCAGATGACAGCAAGAATCGCTGTAAGGAGTCTATGCACGGTGATCTGAGGAAGCAAGATGCATCGTCAGGCAGCCATGTGATATTCTACCAGTGTGGCTGGTTAGGGCACATGAGGCTGCAGTTCCATAGAGACCCCGTGGAGTGCTGATCTTACGGCAAGATTGGTCACCCTCAGTGTTTCTGCCATGTTTTCTCACCATCAGCTGAAGACGGGGGTTCTTCCATGACTCCTCGTTCAGGAGAAACCCCACCAGTTTCCCACCAATTGGGGAATTGGAGTTCTTCCGGCCATTTGGGGTGAGGTGGAAGTCGAGGCTGTGGTAGTCAGCCACCAATCTTACAGTGTTAGTAGGGTGGTTCAGCTCAGAGTAGTCAACTAGGGGTGAAGGGCAGCGGTGCATGCCAGTATTTCTCCATGGAATAGACCCATCAGGAGCAGGATCCCGAACCTTCTATAGTTCAAGGTACGATTTTAGTATCCTTAGTTTTATCTTTAGCTCTTTTCGATACTTGTGATACACATATTTTTATCTCTGTTGCTATCGTGGAGATCCTTGGGCTCTGTATCTTTTATTCTGTTGACTCGTTGACACTAGACACACCTTTGGGGATAAGTAAATCTAGTGTACGTCAGTGTAGAGAGTGCCCTCTCGAGGTTTCAGGGTATCATTTCTTATGGGATCTCTACGTACTTGAGATGATAGGCTATGATGTCATTCTTGGGATGGACTGGTTGGTTCCCTTCCAGGCAGTCGTCGACTATTATCACCACAGGTTGAGTTTTTTCTTCACCAGAGGGTGAATCTATTCTTGATAGAGGTGAATGGGATGTTCAGGCGAGTCGATCAGGACTCGAGCATCATGGTCTACGAAGGGTGACAACCTAGATTGCTAGTCTTTATCTGGATGACCAAGGGACTTCTCAATTGAACTTTCCTCCAGTGGTGGATCATTTTAGGGACGTCTTTCCAGAGGAATTTTCAAGTTGGCTCCAGGGCATGAGGTAGACTTATCAATTGAGCTCATGCTAGGAGAGGCACTAGTGTCCATTCCTCCTTATAGGATAGCTACACCTGAGTTGCAAGAGCTCAAGAAGTAGTTGGAGGAGTTGCAGGAAAAGGGTTTCATCTCACACAGTACTTCTCCATGGGGTTCACCTGTCCAGGTTTTGAAGAAGGCAGACAGTACCCTTAGGATCTGTGTGGATTATCGGATTCTGAACTAGTTAACGGTCAAGAACCAGTATCCCTTTCCTAGTATTGATGACCTTTTATATCAGCTTCGAGGATCTCGGGTGTTCTCGAAGATCTATTTGAGGTCCGATTATCATTAGTTGCACGTTTGACCATCAGATATACCTCTAAAAGCATTCAGGAGCAGGTATGGTCTCTATAAGTATACGGTCATTCCGTTCGGTCTCACGAATTCGCCAGCAGTTTTCATGGAACTGATGAACCGAGTGTTCCATCCTTACTTGGATTCCTTCATCGTCGTCTTTGTGGATGACATCTTGGTATAATATCACACTCGACACGACCACACTACCCATCTTGAGATCATTTTGAGTACACTAAGAGAGCATTGGATTTATGCTAAACTCTCAAAGTGCCACTTTTGGATGGATCCGATTCACTTTTTGGGACACGTCATCTCAGAGGCATGAGTATCAGTGTACCTAGAGAAAGTGAGATCTATAGTTTCCTGGGAGCATCTGAAGAATGTTTTTGAGGTACAGAGTTTCCTAGGGCTAGCTGGATACTACAGATGCTTTATTCAAGATTTTTCATGCCTAGAAGCACCTTTGACAGTTCTGACCAAGAAGGGGGCGAAGTTCTTATGGTCAGATTATTGTCAGTCATCCTTTCAGGAGTTTAAGGGAAAGTTGACGTCAACACCGATACTAGCCTTTCCCGAGCCAGGAAAGAGATACACTGTTTATTGTGATGCTTCAGGTATTGGGTCGGGAACTGTGCTTGTGCAAGGAGATGGAGTCATTGCATATGGGTCTCAGCAGTTGAGGCCACATGAGAGGAACTACCCAACACACGATCTAGAATTGACAGCTGTTGTTCATGACTTACGCTGTTGGAGACATTACCTTCTAGGAGAGCACTTCATGGTTTTCACTGACCACAA
This sequence comes from Viscum album, assembly GCA_963277665.1. NCBI lineage: Eukaryota > Viridiplantae > Streptophyta > Magnoliopsida > Santalales > Viscaceae > Viscum > Viscum album. The sequence continues at coordinate 138,959,885 of OY728119.1, forward strand.
GAGTCTCAAGTATATCTTCACTCAGTAGGATCTGAATCTACGACAGCGTAGGGGGTCGAGTATATTCAGTCATTCGACTTCGATCTCGCCTATACGCCGGGTAAGGGAAACATAGTGGCAGATGCGTTGAGTAGGAGAACTCAGATTCATGCAGTTTAGGAGGCCGGTAGTGAGTGGAAGCTGATGTCTCTGTTCTCTAAGATGCATATGGAGGTGCATGATAGATAGGGAAAGACTTACCTATCTTCTGTAGCTGTTACCTATATGCTTCTTGATCAGGTACGGATGAGGTAGCTATCAGACTCCGAAAGCATAGTCCTTCGAGAGATCGTGTTAGGAGAGGACCCTCTTCCTGGATGGACAGTGGGTGAGGATGAGATCTTGCTTTTCCAAGGATGCGTATGGGTGCCAGGAGACATACTTGAGGAGGTGATGTGGGATTTTTATTCCTCAGTTTGGGAAGTTCATCCTGGCGTCACCAAGATGTATCGGGATCTACAACGCCAGTACTGGTGGCCAGGTATGAAGAAAGATGTTGCTTGTTTTTTAATGAGATATTCTATTTATCAGTAGGTGAAGATGGAGCATCAATGACCAGCATGCCTTTTACAGTAGTTACCCATTATGGAGTGGAAGTGGAACGATGTCGTGATGTACTTTGTGACAGGGTTTCCAAGGTCACCCCAAGGAAACGATGCTGTTTGGGTTGTCATCAACAGGATTACGAAGGTTTCTCACTTCTTACCGATCAAGGAGAAATTCAATGTTGATGATCTAGGATGGTTGTACATCCGTGAGATTATATGTCTACATGGAGTTCCACACTCCATTGTTTCAGATAGGGATATGCACTTTACGTCTCTGTTCTGGAAGGGGCTTCAGAAGGCATTGGGTACTCAGTTACTTTTGAGTACAACATACCATCCCTAGACAGATGGTCGGTCTGAGCGTACGATCCAGGTGCTAGAGGATATGCTCAGAGCTTGCATTCTGGACTTTGGTGGTTCTTGGTAGAAGCATATTCCTCTTTTGGAGTACGCCTACAACAATATTTTTCAGGCGACTATCCAGATGGCACAGTACGAGGCTTTGTACAGTAGGCCATGCCGATCACTTTTATGATGGCTAGAGGTAGGAGAGGCAGCTTTGCTGGGACCTCGTCTTGTTAAGGGGAACTTAGAGCAGATATAGTTGATTTGGAAGAGGATGGCTACAACACAGTATCGGCAGAAGTCTTATGCTGATTAGAGGAGATGACCTCTGGAGTTCGAGGTCGGGGATCAGGTTTTCCTGCATGTCGCACTAAGGTTGGGAAACAAGAGGATTCAAAGACAGGGTAAGATTTCAATGTGGTACGTCGGGCCGTTTGAGGTGTTGGAGAGAGTTGGGATGATTTCCTATAGGCTGCAGTTACCTCAGAGGTACCAGGCCATGCACGACGTCTTCCACGTTTCTCAGCTCCGACATTACTTTTCAGACCCGTCTCATGTCTTTCATCTCGAGGAAGTTGAGCTTGAATTGGATGCATCGATTGAGGATCATCCTATCCGGATTGTCGATCGCAGTATGAAGGTTCTCCGAGGCTGGTCTGTTCCTCTGGTACGGGTGCTATGGCAGCACGAGCGAGTACATGACGAGACTTGGGAGAGGGAGGCTGAGGTTCAATCATAGTGGCCGAAGCTATTCGGGGTTTCTTCTTCTATGCCTTGCTAGGGAAATTCGATGACGAACTTCTTTAAGGGGGGAAGTTTGTAAGAACCAGGATCTTTGTTTCAGGTATGTTCTTCCTTTTTATGGATTTTTTTGAGAAAAATGATGTTTCTAGAAATTTTTGAAGTACATGCTGTGTACTTTATGAGTACACGCCATGTACTCTTTTACCGCTCAAAGCCATGTGCTGGACATGTTTGGGACACACACACGGTGTGTAGGGATGACGTGGAGGCCAATTTTATAGGTGTATGGAAAAACCTAGTACACGCCGTGTACTCTAAAAGTACACGCCTTGTACGTTTTTTTCATTAAATGGACCAGGGTCGCGCCTAACGCATAGAAAGGTCTTCTTCTAGGTTCCATTAGTCTGAGAGCACCGAGGATCCACGAATTTTTGACGAGCCCCCGCCTCTCCATCCATTCTCCGATTCTAGCACCGTTGATTGCGTTTAAATAATATCTGTGAGTTCTCCCTTCTGCTTGAGCCCTGTTTTCCTTTTCCTCCTCTTTCTCAAGTTATCGTGGTTTATGTGTTTCAGACATTTTCTCAGATCTACACCGTTCTAAGGAGAATCTGTCATCATTTTTCATGTATATCAATCTCCTAGGACCGAGTTAGGTGATTTGTGTCATTCCGTAGGAAGTCTGTGAATATTTGGGAAAATTCCACTAATTCCCTTAGGCGGGGAATTGTGGGTTTCCTGTTTTTCCCCTGTTGTCTGTCTTCTTTGCTTGATTGCTTGAGTAGAGATCATTGCTTGTAAAATTGGATAATTTATGCTGTATTCTTGTGCTTTGCCTTGCATGTTTGCTTATTAGGTGTTTTCCAGTTGCCTTGCCTAGTTGTAGGATAGGGGGCTGTTATACTGTTATGCTGTTGTGCCTTAGAATGATAGCCAAGTAGTTCTTGAGGTTTAATTGGGATGATACGCTCGCGCTGAGCATGTTTATTTCACACAAGATTGTGAGAACCTAGTGTAGTAGACCATAGATAGAATGAACATAAGGGTTTCTCCATAGTGTTTTTTAATACGATGCGAGACCATAGGGGGAATTGAAGATGAGTGCTTCATTAGAGAGTCTGTAGTTCCTCGACGCGGGCCATTGGGGGAATGAGACATTGAGTGGATCTCTAGAGAGCCTTTAGTACGATACGAGACTATAGGGGGAGTTGACAGTGAGTTCTTCCTCATAAAGTCTACTCTTAGTTGAACCAGAGGCGTGAGACTGAGTGTGCCTCCTAGAGGGTTGCTAGTACTTGTAGGTTGAACCATAGGGGTTAGGCTGTGAGAGCTACTCAAAGGGTTACCTATTTTCTACTTGTTGTTGGTCGTTCACTTGTATACTTCTTATGATAGAACTCTGGATTGCAGCTGCTGTGTGCTTTTTTGTTTACTGCTTCCTGTACTTTTACTTGCCTTGTATTCATTGACTGTTAGGCACAGATCTTTGGGTGATTGCTTACTGGGATTTTATCTCACACCCTGTTTGGGGCATGCTTTTGGGCCCAAGCAGATTATATTATTGCAAGTATAGATAAGGGCAAGCACCCTTCTACATCAGGTTCTTGATGGCTGTGGAGTTGGGGAGCATGAGACCAAGCCAAGGCTTATGATACTGAGGAGTAGCTCATCTATTTTTATTTTGTACTTTGGCTTAGTACTGTATTCATCATTTTGACTTGTTTGGCTGTTTTCTTATACATATATGTATCATGCATCATTTACATATATTCCTGCTTGAGTTGTTTATTTATTAGTCTTCCACTGTTTATCATTTACTTGTGTATCTAGGTCTACTACTTCTGCTATTGTTGTTATTTGTTTTTATTTTCCGCTGTGTACTATGGCAATGAGGGCATAGTTTCCCCACTATCACACCCAAGGCCCTCGCAACTAGTCGGCAGCCTCTGGAGTTTGGGTAAATGTGCTCGAGGCCATGTAACCAACTGGGTACGGGATGCCTCTGGGTGTCTTCTAGAACCGGGACGTTACAATAATCCTTCATTTGTAATAATTTTTCAAAAATCATTGAAATTAACTCACAATTTACTCAAGATTATAAAATGATTTTCAGTATTGCTTTTAATCATAAAGTTTATTTAAAAATAAAAAACAAAAATGGAAACAAAATAATTTTGTTTAGTTATGTTTTGTTTTTTATGAAAAAATTAAAAATTAAATACAATATGTCTCCCTACACCACACCAAAATATTAAATTTTACTCAATGTAAGAAATATAAATAAATAGACATGTAAATAAAGTTTGTGAGAATGGGAAAAACTTCTAAAGGGTGTTATAGGTGGAATCTATCAGCTGGAGTTCTTCCACCAGATGATTTAAAAAATACATATAGAAGTGGAAAATATATTTACAATTGATGTTAAAACTTCATCCACTATACTCATGAAAATCATGTATTTCACTAAAGGATAAAAATGAGTAATGAAATATAAATATATCCATTAAAAATGAAGCTTACTTGAGAGGTGATTCAACATGAAATTGTACAAGAGGACCTTATCACCAATATATAACTTCCATTGATGAATCATATCATCATGGATAGCCTTTAATTCACGTTTTAGATCTAAGAGTTTTTATATGAAACATATTGAATTTATTATAACTTCTGAATCTGTAATTTCTTATGCTCACTTGAATATGAGGTATTCATATTACATTATCTAATAGATCAATATGTATAGTATATTACCTTCACAGGGAGGTGATAATCCTTTCCAAATAAAATCCACTAAGGTGAAATTACAATAGGGGTTTTAAAAGATGTGCGGTACACCTAAAGTAAATCATCCAAGCAAAAACTTCAATATTTCCTATTGAAAGTACCATTTTCCAAGAGTTTATTAACTTATAAATTTAAAATTTCATCTTGTATATTAGTTTTCTGGGTAAAATATAATGGATAATTTGAACAACACCATACTTATAGAGTAAGGTTTTTGTGTTTCAATTATAGAAATAAGAACTGAGAACACTAATGATAAATTGTGGAAAATAAAATCTAGTAAAAATATGAGATCTCACAAATTCAATAACCACTCTAGATTCATCAGTCCTATTTACCTTTGGTTTAACACATTTAGATACAAAATAAACACCTGATAGGATGTACATAAATAAAAATGAAGTTGGTAAGGGTCCTAAGAATTCAATTCTCCATGCATTAAATATCTCAGAAAATAAGATGGGTTATTAGGTGTATTTCATTCCTCCTAGAGATATTCCTTGTGAATTTAAATCATGTACATGAATTTAAATAATGATGGGAATATCTATTAAATGTTTTCCAATAAAGTCTAAAGTTAAATAACATTCACTCTGTAGGATTAAATACATAGTTTCCACCCTAAGATAAAGTATGGATACATGAAACAATAGATGTAAAATCATGGTCGGGAAAAGATCAATGAGAAACCTAGTCACTAAAAACCCCCCACAAGTATAGGCTATCACAAATGTACCATCTTGACCCATGATTAATCATCATGGATTTTATAGTATTAAAATAAATGGGGACTTTTAATTTCACTAAAGAAATAACAATATATATACAATGAGGTAAGTTATACTACATCGCAATGGTTTTCATTAGGGAATAACTCTTAAATAGGGAGGAACTATTTAATATGGTGGTACAATGATGGGGAACTTATACTAATGTGTCAAACTAACACATTTTATATCCCTCAATTATGTTAAATATCTAGGCCAAAATATTATAGGAGGATTATAAAATATATGAGGTTAGTCTTAGACACAATATTATTAAGAAGAAACCAAAGTGAAACATGACTAGGAAACACATTGTGTTTAAAACCAAAAAGATATAAATGGAATTTTTATAAGGAATACACAATGAAAAAAGATATTTTTTAGTGGTTGTGTTGTTTTTCTGGGTAGGGTATAGGAAATGTTAGTCATATTAAATGACATGATGAGCCCTATCAACCCTTTGTGATAAAAAATCCCTAATAGAAAAGTTAAAGGAAACATACACAAGTTTAAAGGGGAGATCCCACCTAGGTAGTTAGATAATGGGAGTGGATGTAAGAGTCCATTTTAGTGAATTAGAAAAATCAATGAATTTATTATCAAACATGAACTGAACAAAAGTTTATAACAATCATGATAATGGAAGCATAATATTACTAAAGTATTTAATAAATGAGTGGTAAAAACCCACATCAACCAAGAAATACTGCACCTCAGTAACACATTTTGGAATTGTAAAGGAGGAAATTATTTCAATATTTTATTTATCAATTTGAATTACCCCACTCAAAATGAAATTCCAAATAACTATCTCTTATATTACCATAAATTAGAAATTCTCAAAATTCAATATGAGAAATTTCTCAGTGTAATGGAAGAGTATATAACCTAGGTGTTCCAATCAATCATCAAAGTAAGAACCATAAAATGTGAAATCATCTATGAAAACATAAAATGATCTAGGTAATAAAATAAAATACTATCCATAAAAAGTTGAAAGGCAGCAAGATCATTAAACAGAACAAATTACATTCTCTTCTATGAAAATATTAGGAATTTACATGTAAATGTTTCTTTTTATTGATCATTAAGTGATCTATTAATTTAAAAATTACCCCAATATCCATCAAGGAAACAATAAGGGGACTTACCATTCAATCATTATAACATTTGGTTAATGAAAAGTAAAGAAAATTGGTCCATTTGTGTGGCATGATTTAACTGATGGTAGTCAATATAAACTCACCAAATATTTTATACGTGTGTTTGGAGTAATTCATTCCATTAAATTAACACTGTTGTTATTATAATTTTCTTTGGAAAAATTTGTACTAAGATAACCCATTTACTATAAAATATAGTATAGATGATAATAACATCAAGTAATTTTTTCACCTATATTTTTACTACTTTTAGGAGGGTGGGATTTAGCTGAAGTTATGATTGCCTTATAAGTTTAGCCTCATCCTATAAAAGTATACGATATATGAAAATAAATATAATAATATTAAAAATATCATCCAATATTAATACTATTTATTTTTTGCACTCTCTCAAAGGGTATAGTATGAGAGGTTAATTGAAATAATGATAGGAAATTGGTCAATACTATTAAGATAGACATTTTTTAAATTTGGGGTAAGCAATATATTTCTAACAATAATGGTTTGTGATATTAAGAGAAGGAATTTAAGGGAAGTGAGTTCAATGAAACAATCTATCTTATCTGGTTTATTCTTTATAGAAAGATAATAAATGGAAATGATATTTTGAAGATTATTAATTATCATGAGTATCTCAGAATGAACACACTCAACTACTAAAATAAAAAATTAACACTTTTCCAAACCCACACACCACTAAAAATATGAATCAAAACCCAAATAATCAAATAATGAATAAGTATAAGAAGAATACAAATTTTATTCCTGGAATGAATGTTTTTATATATGTCAAATGACAGAACATTCATTGAATATACTTGATTATAAGGGTGTCCTCAACTGGGTGTTTTATTACATCAGGAATATTAAAACTTGCCATTTATCCCCCAAAATCCGTGTATAATGTTGTATTGTGAATTTTTATGATTATTGTAGCTATTTTAAGGAAATACCATCCATGTATAAGAAGATCATTCCCTTTGGTTCAAGTATCTTCCATTGTAGGAGCATAAATGTTTATAGGGAAGATGAAATTCTTAACTATCATAATGACTTCCTTGATCACTCTAGTGGGGTGTGTTATTATTAGTTTTGAATGTTACTATAAAATGATCATTGGTTAAATATATTTAACTTATGATAAAGTATAAATAGATATAGGAATCAAATTAATCAAATTTTATAAATCAAGAATCACATCAAAAAATTATTTCCCATTATGTAAGGAATTTTAAATGTTTCTAGATCCATTAATTTTCTTAGAATATCTAGTTTTATCAAGGGTAATAAATTCCTCCCAATGTTAAATATATTATTACTCTTCATTTTCAACCAATGGGTATAATTTTCTTTATGAAATATTGCATAACACGATTTTTTTTACTATATCTGAGGGAGGAGTTTTAACTGACACCCTTTTTAAAGTACCAATGATCAATTTATTAATTTTATTATTAAATGTTTTCTTATATTTATAAAGTATTTGGGGGAATAGGATAATTTTTGGATTAATTATAGGAATAATTAGTAAAAACTCTTTTTTTGTTAATTTTCACTCGAATATTTTGAGGATTTAGGGAGAGTTTTAAAGAAGATGATATAACTAGTATTTAGAGTCATTGGAAGAAGAAATTTATTTACCACTATGAAGTGTAATGACACAAAAATTACCTTTATCTTCAGGATCGAAACCAGGATGAGATGGTAGTTTTCTAGAACTATGTATCTTTATCTCACTAATGACATTTTATAGTTATATCACTTGAATCTATAGGTCTTGAATTGTTTATTGAGTGGTCTATTAGAGATATAGGTTCTAGGATTCCATTTTCTTACCCATGTACTTAAGTATTAGTTTAAATAGGAGAGGAAGAGGTGTATTTATTTTAGAAGATGAAGGATGAGAAGGGTGTGTAAATTAGACATGTTGACACTAGTTTTGTCTAGGATAACTTGAGTTGATTTCTTATTGATACTATGTTTATGGTTTCTACCTAGGGTTTGGATTTGTCCTAAAGGGATATTAATTAAAAGGGGGTTCTTATTAAAATGGATGCTTAGGAAATACTACTGCATAAGACTTAGATGAATCCTGAAGTTAGGGGAACTGATAATAGAAATGGGAGTTACTAATAAAAATACAACTATGTAAAATAATAGGTGGATATTGTTAATTTCCTTGATCCTGAGCTAGTTTTTTAAAAAAGAGTATACATTTCATCATGTTTATTATCAATATTTTTTTCTAAGGAATAAAGTTTTAACTAATTTACTCAAAAAATGGGTTATATTGCTTGTGTCATTAATTTTTGTACATTTTTTTCATGTTGGCTATCAAGTTATGTGAAATAACATAGTTTTATCCACTAGATCACTACCAAATAAAGAATCTCTCAAGCCCTAATCCATAAGGAAAATTCTCACACATAAGTATAAAATTATAACTTTTTATACAATTTAATGGTGGGGGAAACTTGATAAAAGCTTTTCAAATCTCTTCCAATATATATAAATGTTCTCTAATTTGGAATTCACAATGACATAAATTTATTTTCTAATATATTCAGTTTAGGTGGTTGGAATAACTTCTATATAAAGAGTCATTTAAGACCATTATAGCCACCAATTATGGTAGGGAAATATTATAAAAAGTATTTGGCTACACCATCAAGGGAAGAAGTTAAAACACTAAACTATATGATGTCATCAGAACCACTTTAGGGTTTCATAGTGGTTGATCTATGTAAAAATCCTTTAATTGTTTTAGGGTTCTCACTAAGAAGGATATGGAATTTAGGGATGTAGTGCATGAAACCTTATCACAACTTAAATATAGCTTCTTCCTCATAGTATTGGATATACATAGGTTGGTACAACACATCAGTATTAGTAGGTTCTTTAATGGTATATTAATTTTCAGCCATGTTATTATGTTCTTAATTTGGTTTAGACTTATCTTGGGTTGATACCTCTTCAATTTTAATAATTGGTTCCTTGAAGGTTGTTGATTTATCTACCCTAGAAGAGAAAAGGTGTGTCTGAAGTGTTTTTTCAATTTCTCATCCTATTTAAATTAGTTTTTTATTTTTTAATTTGTGCGTCAAAATAAATGTGATGAGGTAGTTACTTTTATTTGAATTTAAAGAGGACGATATATTTTTTTTAAAATACTATATTATAACATGAGGTATGATTGAAGAAGAAAGAGAGAGAGAAAGGGAGAACCTGAAAAAACGAAAATAAAAATAAAAATGAGAGGGGGAAATGAAATAATGAAAGGGTGAGAAATACAAATTCAAAAGAATGAAATAAAACAAATAAATGAACTTGTATCCTCAATATCCATAGCACCCCATGATTTTTAAAATAAAATCATTATGTTCAATCACATATAGGACCCACAACACCGAGCTTAAATGGATACTAGATTATTATTTAAATGTTGTAGTTATAACCTAATTTATAAATTTGCAGGTATGAATATGACTAAATAAATTATAAAATTTATGTTGGTATTAATAAATTCTTAGGAAATAAAAATTAATTTTTTTCAAAAAATGAATATAATTAAATATTGAATGAAAATAGTATAATTATTTTATAGAAAATTAATAAAATATGTAAAATAAAATTAATTTCATTTTTTAAATTAGCATATAAAAATTATTTTAAGGATAATTTTTTGTATTTTTCTAAAAAGATTTATTTTTCAGCGAATAGTAAAAATGATGTTTTTGGGTAGTTTTTTTAAATCTATCAATTATTTTCATTTAAATGTACATTTATGATTTTAATTTTATATTTAATTACAATTGGCCACCTTTAATTATATATAATCTAATGAATTTCATATCAATTATAATTGTACATGATTTTGGTGTAAATTTATTTTTGTGCTTAAAAATTCCTTTTTTCTAAAATCTATTTTTCATTGCATTTTACACAATTCTATTAAAAGTAATTTAAATCACTTACAATAATTTTTTATTAAATTTTATTTAATTTTTATTCATCAAGTGAAATTTATCATAGGATTAATTTTTGATATTTCTCTAAAGATATAAAATTTTGGTGAATAGTAAAAAATACAGTTTTTATGAAATATGACATCTTTTATGATATTAATAAGACATATAAATAATATAATATTTTATAAATATTATGTAATTACTAAATTATGGAAGAAAAATACAAATATTATACAAAAATAATTCATAAAATATAAATAATAATTTCTTTCATGATAAATATGAAAATTAATTTCAATGCCAATGCAGTGCTTACACAGCCCCCAAAAAGTCAAATTTGGGGTCATAAATATCAAATTTGTGAATTAAGAGTTCTTTTTTCAACTTACTTATTAAATATTAAGTATGATTGATGATATTTATGGTTATATATGATGTTTGGAGTTATATAACAAGTGTATTTTCCAAATGTTTGTGCAATGCTTGTGCAAGGTTAGAAAAGTTAAAATAACATATTAAATAAGTTTTAATTACATATATGTGCGTAAAAATACACAACTAATGAAAAACATATATGAAACATAATTTATCTATTTTTAATTTTTATTGGTGAAATAATTAACTTAAATACTTACATAATGCTAATGCAGTTCTTGTGCAAGCAACAAAAAACAATTAATTTATTTTAAAAAACTCTTAAAAAATATTTTATGGATTAATTTAAGTTTACCATGATTTTAATAGATAAATATGAAATATTAGTAATATTTTAAAGGATTATATTAGAATTTTTTTTCTTTATATATTTAATGTAAATTTAATTGAATAATGTCTAAAAGGAGATTAATAATACTTTTTGAATATAATATATTATTAAATTATTTATAAATAAAAAAAATATTAAAATAGGACAAGGTAGAAAATATAAGGTCTAAAAGTTTATCCATTTAAAAGTTTCTAGACAATTTTCTACTTATAAGTGACATTATAACCATTTAAAAGTGAAAAATATGGTATCACAGTTAAGGTTAAAATATGCTAACTAAGAGGTTAGACCATAAGATAAGGTTTTAAGGACCACCTAATACTATCAAAATTTTATTGTTTGATTTTATTTTGACCAAATACTAAACTATATTTCAATAAATTTCTATTTTGAATCATTTATAAAGATAATAAATATATTATATTTTAATCTCTTATGAAATTCTAGGAGTTACCCTCTCCTCAATTATAAAAGAGAACCCCTCTTTTCTCTTTTTTTACACTGTTGAAAATTGATTTTTTTAATTTCAAAACACTTTTAGGAAAGTGAGAAATCGGACAACCCATCCTTTCTCTTATTCACACTACTTTGAGCCTTATAGATTCCCAAAAAACTAAACAATTCTCCTAAAAACTCCTTTATACACATTTTATTGGTTCTAATCTTCCCAAAAATCAACCCTAGATCCCTTAAGTGGTTATCTAACGGAGTTTTTTCAAAGAATAGGTAATCACCTTAACCGATCAATTTGTTTTATTTTTTAGTTTACATCCTATAAATCTAATATATTTATAATAAAATAATAAATTAAGTGTCCTAAATATAATTAAATGTTATTTTGTTTATGAAATGACCATTATCCATCCTCTTTCCATCAAGTGGGAAGTGATAGTATCGCTCATGCGTACGTATGATTAACCATCTCCCTGTTGAGATACTGTTCATTTTCCATCACCATATTTTATGAAGGGTTATTACGATGGATTTAAAGTTTATATATGATATTTATAAAATAATTATACTTATATAATGATAATATTATATCTACCTTTTTACCTTCCAATCTATTGAAAAATGATGGTGTCGCTCATACGTACGTGTGAACTACCACCTCCACGAAGAAATGCGATTTTTTTCTCATTTTTGATTCGCATGGATGGTAATAAGGATAAATTTTATAAATATATATTTATTATATGATATAATAATTATTTTTAACTATTAAATATGATTTACCTTTCTTTATTCCTGGTCTTGAAAAAGTGAAAAAACGTTCATGCGTACCTACGACCCAACATACCTTTTATGGATGAATCTATCTCTATCTCTCTCTATCTCTATATATATATATAATAAATATATATGATATTAATATAATTGTTAAAATTCTAGAGATTATGGATCTTTGATCAATGTACAAGGACCTGAACTACTAAATATAAATTCTCATGAAAAATGAAACAATTAACACCAAGAAATGATTATTTTAATAAGTAATTATTAATAAAAGGGGAGTTGAAATATTATAAGGGTCTAATATATGACATTATAAGTATGTTAATGAACCTATAATATAATTATAATAAATTAAAATTTATTATATAGGAGACTATAGTTCTTATAAATCTAGTCAAACTTGAGATAATGTTTTAAGTTACATTGTCATTATTTATTGGGATTGTTTATGATTACATTTCTGATGATGAAATATTATGGTATAAATATCAATAAACTCATTAATATTATTCCCATATAGTAATTAATTATGAATACTTATTTTCATTTCATTATCCTCACTTAATGTACTCAAACGACCGAAAGATCATTTTTTATAAAAACTGACTTTATTTCTCTCTTTGGTCAAAAATCATTTTTATTCCATATCAATGTTTACAAAAAAATGTTTTCAATAATGTGTTTAATATTAACCTATTATTTTTAAGGTCATAATTACCCATTATTAAATTTATAAAAAATGTATTTCAATGAATCTTCATGTTGTTTTCCAAATAACGTATTTTTTACAAAATTTTGAAGGGAATGTTTTCTTTTAAGTTATATGACATGAAGTAAATTTCCTACCATCATGACTACTCATTGATTTGATGATTTCATTAAATGTTTCCAAGGTTATTTTAAAATATTTTTTATTAATATTTAATATATTTTTTCATTTTAATGATTTTATTTTAAAGATAAAAGGGTATTTTCCTCAATGAATATTGCAAGTGATATTTTAACGGCAATTTTCTTCCCCGTTGTGATCCTTTGATTTTAAAGAAGTTTTATTGGGTATATGATCCAATTATATGATCATTATTATTTATCTGAATGTTTTACTACGGCGATGATAAAATTTTTATGAAACCCATTTCCTTTCAATGGACTATCCTATGATGAAATATTTATGAAACCTATTTCTTTTTACAGGTTATGATATGATGAATGTTTCATCATATTATGGAACACATATGTATAATTTTCTTTATGTGATGGGTGGTAGTAAAATTATATATCCTTCCAATTAATTTGGATGATATGGATAACTCATAAGGTAAAAAGTTTTTATGTGAATCTAATTTCATGTTCACAATTTCTTATGTGGACCAAGTTTTAATGTCCATAAGATCAAGTAGGGGACTAATTATAATGTCTATAAGATTAATCATAGAAATGTTTTTCATTTATTTAAGATTATTCATGGACCTAGATTTTGTGTCCATAATATTATGCGTGGACATATTTTTCATGTCCATAAGTTCATGTAAGGTCTTGATTTCGTGTCCTTAACATAATTAGTGAACCTATTTCTACTTATAAATGTTAAAAATGTTATAAGAATATGTTTTTCTCACATTACTATGTCTATTTTATTCCCTTATGGACCATATTCATTGAATTAATTTATGATTCACGTCTTATGAACATGAAAGTTTATTCCTTATCCCATGTTTATGATCTTAGAAATATTAGGTATGAACAATGTAAGTTATGGTAATGATCTTATACCCCGATGCCTATCTTAGGCTTTTATATGATCATCGATTGATATCTCTCATGTTTACTTTTATTCAGAATTTGAGCTCAACCTTTCGTATGTTAAATTTATACATTTTATGAAGAAATATTTTATGTAGGGTGTGTATATAAAGAGTACTAATTGGGGAGACATTTATGGGAGATGTTTAAGATATTTACAAAATAAGTAGACTACACATCTAGTCTCCAATGACAATAATCCTTTATAGTCCTGAGGTGTGTATTTGTGAAATGTATTTAATATTCATCTAAAAAGATGTTATATTTATGTATGAAAGGCTTGGATCTCTATAGATGGTATTATATAATAGGTTTAGTAATTATTTTCATATTAGGGTTAGATTAATTTGGTGAAAACCTTGGGGATAAGTCTATGTATAGTATAACATACTAAATTCTTAGTAAGGAAGTGATTATGTGGTTTTTATAGTAATAAATCCCAACCTAGATACTGAAGTGGAAATGGTTTTGGAGTATATGAATCTAGGGGTAACAACCTAAAAAATATTTGGTTGAGTATATATTGACCATCATTCTGGTGCATGCTCAATGCCCCTTACTATATACTTGGTTTAACACTCATGGGGATATTCCTGGGTTAAATCATATTTTATTTATGAACCATTAAGAAGTTTTTGAATTGATAATGACCATGAATGAACCTAGTGTCATAATCTAGGGAAAATAAGGAATGATATTCATGAATATATGATTGTTCAGTTGTATTTTTTTATCTTGATTATTACACTAAATGTTTTGGTTTTAGTCAATAGATGGAACCTAAAAGAATCATGTGACCAAAAAATTTGACATGAAATTTAATGACCATCCTCATGGGTAACCAAATTGCTTAAAAGTTGTGATATAATATATTGTGACTATGATACATCAACTCTCTCAAGCTATTAGTGATAACATAGATCATGTTGAAATAAAAAATGCAATTATGAGGGAGTAACATGTTATTGAATATTTTATGTGACAACATCTAACCACATTCCATGGGTCATAGAAACCACTAGTTTCTGAGTAATTGATCAATGTGATGGAAAATATATTTTCCATTTTTTAGTGCTTGGACCATGGAAATGTTTTCTTATCTATATATCATTTTTAAGGTGAATCATATCAATGGTATAATCTTATTAATAATACGAGTCAATGAGAATAAATTTACACCATGGAATGGAATGAGTTTAATAGGATATTTTTAGTAAGTACTTCCCTTGTATTATACATGAAATAATGGAGAGGAAACTAATTATACTTAATTATAAAGACACCGATTCCATTGGTACCTATGAAGAAATTTTTTAGACTTTAAATGTATGGTTCTGGTTTAATAATTATATCTAAAAGAAAAATTGATCGATTATTTAGTGGTTTTAAACCAATTATTTCAAAGGAATTAACTATAAGTGAATCATTTGATGTGAAATAAAAGTGGAAATGGAATATGGAAACACTCATGGTTATAGTGATAAAAAAAGTATGATTTAGTTTTATGGACACTCCAATGGCATATCACATGGAGGGAGGAAAATATTTAATCCTTCTACTTGCAAAAAATGTGGGAATAAAAAATCTAGTGAATTCCTGAAATGAATAAGAAGATGTTTCAAGTATGAAGAACCTAGATATCGAGAAAAATATTGTTGAAGTATTATGAATAATCCAAAAATTTAAAGGAATGAAGCAAGAGTTAAACAGAATACACTAGCCACACTTCAGTGCTATAGGTGAAAGGAGTTTGGGAATTATGTGAATCAATGAACAAATCCAAGGGATACTGAGGATGATAAGCCACAAAACCTTTGCAGATAAAGGAAAAAGGGAATGATTTTGCAATCACAACAACTATAGTGAATAATGATCATTAGGGTTAACTTATCCTTCACTCTAGAGTTGGGAATTTCATATTTGAGGTTATATGAATGATCTATATGAAAATATTACTATTAATCCTTTAGTGATATTTAATTTGATTTTGAGCATTGATTAATTATCTATATATAGATTATAGAATAATTAAATCACATATGATATTATGAATTAACTTTCGATCATCTATCAGGGCAAGGATGAACCCAGACTTCCAATGTAACTATTTTTGGAAAAGATTTGATCTTATTTAACGAATAAAAGGTGAATTATCTTTTGTAGAAATATATGATTTTATTGTGACTTAATTTTTTGGAAATTACTTTTGTATACAATTTTTTGGTATGAGACTTTATGAGTGACTAAAATTATTTTTATATTGATCATAGAAGGATAAGAGATCAATCATTCTAATATTTTGGATTCAATTTTGGCCAGAAATATTTTGGAGGAGCCTTTAGGTTAATTATTTATAGAAGGTATTATGTTAAAATTTGAATGTTATTGAATAAATTGTTTTAAGGATTTTGGTTTTGTTAAATATTTATAGGTTGGATTAATGACTTATAGATAATATGATTCAATAAATTTTAATTGTAGTGATTCATGCATGAAAAATTCATCTTGAATATCCATTTCTTGGGGTAAGAGATGAGATAAAAGTAGAATCGATCAATGCGCAACCAAAGGATATATTTTTTCTTATAAACTGTAAATAAATCAAGTAATTAAATATTCTTGAGTATTTTTTCTTGATTGTAAAATTATACCTAAGCTTTAGGAAAAAGTAACTTTTAAATAAAAAATTTATGTGTTAACTTACATTTTCGATGAATCAATGGTCATTTAACCCATTAAAGATTTATGGTTTTATGGTGGATAAATTTCTCATGACCATGTTCTATAACACTATATATTAATCCTTGGGAATAAATATTCTCTTACATGTCCATATTTTCACTTTCCACTATTGTTATTCTATTTAGAAGCATGATTTTACATTATTTCAGACGACCTTCAAATTTTATTTTCCATGTTTTCAAGAGAATGTTTTATTTTCCCTTTTTATGATGTGGGTTTTTCATAAAGGGATATTAAATTTGAAACCATAGATTACCTAAAATGATTTCAACTCATGAGGATGAAATTCAAATGTGAGATAATGTAACATCATAGTATATTTGAAATTAAAATATTATGTTTGATAGCGTATATGACACACAACACTGAGCTTAAATGAACAGTGAGATATTATTAATTAAATGTTATAGTTATAACCAAGATATTAAATTGGAAGGAATGGATATGATTAAAAAGATTAATATATATATATATATATATATAAATTCTAATCAATCATTTTTTTGTAGAGTCAATTTATTCTAAAAATATATGTTTTCTTCAAAAATGTTTTTATTACTTTTTATGAGCAAATATTGAAATTTTTTGGTAACTTTTATAAAAGGAAGTTGATAAAATTAATTTAATTTTTTAAATTAGTGTACCAAAATTATATTAGTGTGAAATGTTTGGATTTTTCGGAAAAGATTAATTTTTTAGTGAATAGTGAAAATACATTTTTTGTGCATTTTTTAAAACTGAAATTTATTTTAATTTAAATGTACCATTGTAATTTTAGTTTTATCTTAAATTAATATAATTATAATTTAGTTATAAATAATTTAATTAATTACACAGGAATCAAAATTATACTTAATTTTGGTATAAATTCATTTTTGGGCATCAAAATGTATATTTTCTAAAGAATATTTTTCACCGCTTTTTAAAAAATTTACATTAAAATTAATTTATATCACTTATATGAATTGAGATATATTAAATTGTATATGTTTTTTTATTTATAATGTCAAATTTATCCTACGATAAATCTTTGATATTTTTCTAATGAAGTTAAATTTTTGATGAATAGTAAAAAATATAGTTTTTATGAAATACAGTATCTTTTATGCTATTGTAAAGACATAAATATAGTATAAAAGATTATAAAACTTATGTAATGACTCAAGTATGATAAATTACCATTTATATCATATATAAATAATTTAATGTATATAAATTTGAATTTATTTCATGATTAATATGAAAATCAATTTTAGTGTCGACGCAGTTATAACAACCCAAGATTTTTATACAAAGATATTAAATCTAATTAGATGAATATTAATTAATTATAATAAGGATCCATGATAGAATCATATAGGACAAGTATCTTTGTAAACATGGATAAATAAACAATTGGTTTCAAAGATTCTCCCATTATGTTCTTTATAACTAGCACCCTTATTAGACATCCCATTCTTAAAAACTATCTTTATAACTCAGGGAAAGGAAACATAAAAAAGGGTGGTATTATATGATTAGTAAGTGTAAAAAATGGAGATTCCAATGATTTCATGAGAATAATATTATCATAAGGGTATGAAAAAATGAGATAAACATTTGAAATCTATTCCCTAAATATCATAGATCATAAAATTGATTCATGACATAAATATTTTTAGTTCATATGACATGAATCATCAAGTAATCAATGAACATGATCCATGATATCATAATGTTAGTATAATACATAATTTTGTGGCCTACATATAAGAAAAAAAATAATTTTTTTAGTCGTTATAGCTTATTTCCAAGACTGTAATAGTAGATTAGGTTCACTCCCCAAACCATCATAGTGGTCAAGTTTCACTATTATGACTATTATAGTGGATTGAGTTCACTCCCAAAACCATATTAGTATTCAAGGTTCATTCCCAAAACTATAGTAGTGTATTAGGTTCAGTCACCAAACCATCATAGTATTCAAGGTTCACTCCCAATAACATCTTAGTGGATATAGTCTCTTATTGAACTAGGTTCGATCCCAATTATAGTCCTCCTTATCTCATGAGATATCAATATTTACCCAATGCATTGGAGGGATATATAAATCCGGGACCACCATTACTCAGTTATAACACGACCACCATCATTGGTTATAACTTAACAACTGTCCTTTGTTAAAAAACAACCCCCATCCGTGGTTTATAAAATAACCACTCATAATATAATGAAAACAATACATATGTGTTTCATAAGATCATAAAACATTCATCATATCAACACATCATAACCCATGCAAAGAAAATGGGTGTTACAAATATCTAATCAATTCAACATAGCATAACCCATGGAAAATAAATGGGCTTCATAAACATATAATCAACATAAGAATTAACCATATAGAGAAAGAGTAAGATTGGTATCATTGGATCATATATCTAGTAAATAATTATTAGCATAAAAGAATGTTATCATATATGAAAATTTCCGAAAAATATCACCCTAATATGTCTTCAAGAAAATAACTTTTTCAATTTGAAAATAACTTTAAAAAAATATTACCAAATTATTATGGAATAAAATTTTATTAAAAATAAACATGGAAATTTATAAAATAATCTTCAAAAAATTGAGCAGTCATGATGGTGGGAAATTATGTTCATACATTATAAGTTAAATGAAAACATTCCTTTCACATTTTTGGTAAAGAGTCAAAAAGTATCTCGTTTAGAAAATGATAATAATATCACCTTTAAACTATTTTTAAAAATTAAAATAATGGGTAAAATTATATTTAAAAAACCATAGGATAATATTAAAAACATTCTTGAAAATATTTTAGAGAAAAATGGACATGAAAAATAAAGTTTTTTGATTAAATATTAAAACAAAATGATTTTTTCATATAAATATTTGTTCAGTTTCTTGAGTTTTTTGAGAGGGAAATGAAAGGAAAATATTTTTTCTTTATAAATAATAAGAGGATATAAAAAATGATAGGTATTAATAAGATAAATATTATAAAATTTCTTCTAATTTAAATTTTTCCATAAAAAATCCTGATTAAAATATGATTGAACATAAATCCATAACCGTTTTGGTAACTTTTGAATCGTAATCCTCATGAAAGAAAGAAACATCGATGGATACGTAAATACCTATAACAATTATAATATGAATCATAAAAAAATTCATTATAAGTATGTACAAAACACAGTAGAAAAAATTGGAGTATATATCATGTGTCCCACATAAATAAAAGTGAGATGAAAATAGCTCACCTTAGGCCTGATATCCTTTATACACACTGAAATATCCTCTTCTTTGAAACTACTCATTTAGATCTCCTCTAAATGTATCTAGGATTATCATTTTATGAAGAACTAAAACTATATAATGTGTCTTGGGGAGTGTAATATAGAACTAAGAAGAGGGTTGTTGAGCTAGAAGAATCAAAGTGGTGCGAAGAAGAGACAGGAGGGTTACCCTTTTATAATTGAGGGGAGGATCACTCTTGTATTTTCTTAAAATATTAAAATATATTAAATTAATTCTCAATAAAAAGGTTCCAAATTGATTATAAATGTTCAAGTTATGAAATTTAATACCATACCTTATCCCCTTTTCATATTTTAATATTTTTATGATTTTTATGTAATTTAATAAAATATTATTTTCATAAAATATCATTATTTACAATTTCAAAACTATCCATCTAATTTGAAATAAAAGACACAAATAAAAAGTTTAAATTCGAATATAATATTTTTAAATAAAATTAATATTTCATATTAATATAAAAAATTTGTCGAACACATTAACTAACTCAAATTATATTGCTTTTAATATTTTTAAATTCATTTATTATATTTTTTATTAATTTGATTAGTATTACATTGACATTGTATAAGAATTTAACGTCATAATATAATTAAAAAAAATTAGAAATAAATTTCTCTAATTAAATTAATTTTATTAATCCAAAAATAGATATGTATATTCATTCATAACTTTCTTTTGTCCCTATATAGACACATAATACGTATTTAAAACTTTGAGAGTTATATTTTGTAACTTTCTATGATTTAAATATTATATATGTCATTTTCATGGACAATTTCCTCATAAAAAATAAAATTTAGATCCTAAGGTGATTAAGAATTAATTCCCTTCATCCAATAAGAATTATAATGAAGAATTATGGCCTTATCATTTTGTTTTCACCTATATTAACTTTATTGATCCTTTACCGTGGTGATACATTTTACCATGATTACTATTATTATTAAAAAAATAAAAAGGACATATTTAACAAATTCTAACCTCATTATTAAAATATGGAATAAATTTTATAAAATTAAATGACTATAATTAGTAGAAATTAATTTTAAAATAAGTAGGAAAAATACGACCAAAACTGATTTATTTAAAAATACATTATTAGCATAAAACATGTTTTATTCTTTTCCTATGCATCAAGAAATGTTATATGATTTTTTACACATTTTATTGAATATATATTATATAAATTTAATTAATATCATTCATTATGGTTAATAAACTTAAATTATTAAGATAAAAACACAATGCATTCATAAAATATTATTTTTCAAAAAATGAATTTTTACGTATAAAAATGTTTTTATAAAAAATCAAACATAAAATTTATTCTAATAACCATAATTGGATTATTTAAAATAAAATATAAGTAATTTTATTTTGAAACTAATAATAAAATGGAAAATTTTACGTGCCCGAAATAAAAATATAGTTTTCAATAAAAATTATCTTTTTTGCGCTATTCACTAGAAAATCAATCTATTCTCAAAATTCTCAAACATTCTTCTTATGGAAATTTTAATATGATAATTTCAAAAATAATTTTCATTTTATAAAATAAAATTTCAAAAAGTTATAGAGTTTAATCAAAATATTTTCTCCTAAAAACCATTAAAAATATTTTTTTTGAAGAAAACATATTTTTGAAGAGTAAAATGACTACTAAAAATTGAATGATTGTTTATTAAGTATTTATCAATACATTTTTATTGATTAGGAAATTTATATATATTTCATAAATTAGTTAATCCTATTCATACCCATAAATTTAATGGCTAGATTATATATATCATATTTAAGTAATAGTATTTCATGGTTCCTTTAGGCTAGGGGTTGCGTGTAATACAAGCTATTGAAGAAATTAAATTTAATCAAAAATATATATTTCATAAAATATCACGGTGTTAAATCCCCCCCTTCAATAAATTTTTTCCTCATAATATTTATTTGTTCTCTTTATTCAAGGGTTTGATATTTGGAAATTACTTTCATTGAAAACCCTCATCGTAAAAGGGTTAATCAAACATCATCTTGAAAAAAAGGAAAGGGAAGTTCAAAGGTCACAAAAACAACTGGTTTCCAAAGAGGAAAAAATTAATGGGAAGTGAAAATATGGATATTGAAGATACAAAAAAATCCTAAGGACTAATATAGAGTGATATAGAACATGATCATGATAATGTTAACAAAAAAAATCATGAATCATTAAAGGTTTAAAACACAATCAATTCATCAGAATTGAATGTTATAATAAATTTTTACGAACTTTTTCCTAGAGTTGAGGAATTAATTTACCATATAGACAAAAAATATAAGGAAATATACTTACTTGAAAATTATAGTTTCATCTTTTAATCAATTTCCACCACAATTTCATATGTTTCTCTAAACGAATAGTGTTTAAAATGATTTTTTTTGAGTTTGAAGCACTAAAATCAACTTATAACAGATCAAAAAAAGTTTATAAAGATATTCCTCCTATATTTAGGAATTAACCAACTAAATAAATTAGAACAAGATAATTATCATAATTAATAAACCATTAAATAAATAAATACAATATTAATCCCCAAAGACTTAATTACCTTATTAACCACAACATTAAAGAATGTTTTAATATCAATGACCATATTAGCTTACATCATTATAAAATTTAATTACATTCTTCCCAAATAATATTTAATGTTAAGTTACTTATTAAACCTAATAAAAAATCTTCCAAATATCATTAATCACTATAATAAATCATTGTATAATCTTATAATTTATTGAACTTCTCCAAAATATCATGAATACAATTTAGATACTAACCTGAATGTTAATTCTTAACTTGACCATAAATATATATGAAAAGACAACATTTTCAATGAATCACTTTTCAACCATCATGATTATATATATCCCGAAATCTGGTAGACCATAATTAACATAACATCAAATCATATACCAACCTCATTGGTTATTTAAAACTCAATAGAGTATTTTACCTATAACCCAATAAAATATTTAAATCAATTTAAAATACCATCACGTATAACCTTAAAAGGGGTGTTAATGCCCTTAACCTATAAAACCAATATGGTATCCATAAATATTAAGTTAACCTCACATGAGAACATACATACTTCCATAATCCATTTTATTCAAATGAAATCACAGTATAAAAATACAATAAACTTCATTAAAGATAACATAAATCACTTTATTATCATATACCAAACCAATTACAAGGTCACCAATACTATCCCATTTACTTCATCAATGTAATTAATTTTTTATCCAAATTAAACATTTTACCCATACTAATAAATTAATTTTCTAGGTTTTTGGTACCATTCAACATATGTTTTGAAATCCTTAAGGAAAAAAATACTACAGGACAATCCTTATATATTTCATGATTTATATATCTAGAATATCATTGATATAACACTTCTATAATATAATTCCCTAATACTTATAGACACTTTAATCATTCCACTTCAATTATTAACATAACATAGTACCTTCAAGAGTCTAAGATCAACCCTTTGGATTTGGGAATTGGCATGGATAATGCCCATATTCCCCACACATAAGACTTTTAACTATGAATGGTACCTTAGGATGATATTCATTTACCCCCATCGAACAATTCATTTTTTCTTATCAATTACTCACTCTAAACCCTTAGTTTCCATAAAAAATACCAGCTTTTTCTTTTGAGACATTAATTTCAGTGATTCTTCCCACATCCTCAACATATAAAATTTTACTCATTTATCATTTCTTGTCTCTACCACCTGTACTCTTAGAAAAAATTATCCTTATCTTATTTAACGAGTTTGGGAGTTGGTTAAGGTGGAAGTTGTTAATATTATACCTTTATAGCTAATTAGGAATAATTATAAGGTTTCAAATTACATCTCCCATTTCATTTGGTTACTTGTGAGAACAATAATTCCATTGTCTTTCACTATTAACACGAACCCTCGTGGTTCCTGATGTTTAATAAAACAAAAAAAACCTAGTGTGAGCAACATTAGTTATAGTGAGGAATCATGAAAAATCATTAATAGGAGTTATAAATCAAGATAACTCCTTTTTAATCAATTACACATTAGGTTTCACCTAAGTCTTCCATGTCCATTATCAAAACATTAGGACATTATCCTATACATAGACTTATCCCCTTGGTTATCAATAATATTTTATTATCCTATTTTATAAGGGTTAATTAAACCTTGATATGGTACAAACTATAATTAATCAAGCATTTCACACATATATATTACATCTTATTATATGAATATTCATTACATATAATAATGATCCATGCCAGAATTGTATAGGTTTAATATCTTTGGAAACATGGGTACATAAAAAACTAGTTCATAAGATCCTCCCATCATGTTATTAATAACTATCACCATTCTTATAAATATCATTCCTAAAACCTTTCTTCATAACCTAGGAAAATGAAATATAAATAAGGGTGAGCTAAGATGCTCATTAAGTGTAAACAAGGGAGATATTAATGATCACATAATAATTACAGTAGTACATGGGTATGAGAACCTGATTTTAACATTTCAAATCCACACCCTTCATATCATAGATCATAATCACTAGTCATGGAATAAATCTTGGAATCTCATAATACATTAATCATAACAGAATCAATAAACATGAGCCTTGAGAGCATAACATTGGAATAAGACATAAGTTTTTGCAATAGACATAAGCATAAAAAATCATTTCCTTAATAGTTAGGGATCAATTCCAAGACTATCATAGTTGACCCGTTTCACTAACCAAGCCATCATAGTAGTAAAGGGTCACTCCCAAGACTATCATAGTGTATTTGTTTCACTCCCAAAACCATCGTAGTAGTCAATTTCACTATGAAGACTATTATAGTGGATTGGGTTCACACCCCAAACCATAATTGTAGTCAAGGTTCATTCCCAAGACTATTATAGTCCACATAGTACTTTAATTAACTAGGATCAATCTCCATTATGGTCTTATTTATCTCATAAGATATTAATATTTACCCAATTCATTGGAGGGATATATAATTTCTAGCACACCCATTCTTAGTTATAATCTGATTACCATCCTTAGTAATAACATAACCACCATCCTTGGTTATAACGTAACCACAGTTCATGGTTTATAACATACACAACCATAGAATAATGAAAACCATATATATATGTTCTAAAAGAATATAAATCATTCATCATATAAAAATATTATAACTCATAAAAGAAAATTGATTATCATAAACATTCAATCAATTCATCATAGCATAACCCATTTAAAATAAATGGGTTTCACAAATATCTCATTAACAAAAACTTTAACTATTCCTAGAATGAGTAATAATGGTGCCATTAGATCATATCCTTAGTAAAGAATAATTAAAATCAAAGGATGTTATCATATATAAAAATTTATTTAAAATATCTCTTAAATATTTATTTAAGAAAATAACCTTTCCACTTTGAAAATTATTTTTAAAATACCAATATTTATAAAATATTATGGAAAAAATTTTCCTTGAAACAAATCATAGAAACATTTAAAGGAATCTTAAAAATATTGATTGGTCGTAATGGCATGTGATTCTGTTCATGGTGTATAAGTTAAAAGAAAACATTCCTTTTTTACATTTTTGGTAAAAATTAAAAAAGTATATCATTTGAAAAATGATAATAAGATTCCCTTTAAACCATTTTTTAAAAATTCAATCATGCGTAATTTTTTTTTAGAAAATCATATAATAATATTAAAGACATTATTGAAAGCATTTTAGATAAATATGGATATGAAATAAAATTTTTCCCAACCGAGAAGTAAAACCTATTCAATTTTCCATAGATATGTTCATTCGGTATCTTGAGCATTTAAATAGAGGGAAATGAAAGGAACACATATATAATTAAAAAATTACTAGAGGAGGTGAAAAATAAAAAGTGTCTATAAGATAAGAATCATATAATTTCATTTAATTGAAATTAAACCATAAAAAATCATGATTAAAATATGATTGAAACCTAAATCCCTTACCTCTTTGGTAACCCTAAAATCGTAATCTTCATGAAAGAAAGAACCTTATATGGATATATAAATTCCCATAACTTTCATAATATGACTCATAAAATATGTTTATGGAAAGTATATATTCCTTATAAAATATTAAGTGGTAAATATGGAATTTCTCCCATGGGAATAAAAGTAAGGTGAAAATTCCATACCTTAGGCCTGACTTCCTACATATGTGATGGAACCTCCTCTTCTTTGAAACAAATCTTTAAGATCTACTCTTAATGTCTATAGGGATGGAACTGTGAGAATAATTTCACCTCAAGAATGTGTATTGGGGAGTGTATAAGAGAACTTGGTAGAGGTTTTTAGAGTTAGAAGTCTTAAACTATTTTGAAGAAGAGAAAGGATGGATTCCCTTTTATAATAGAAGGGAGGATCACTCTTGGAATTTATTAAAATATTAAAATATATTAAATTCTTCTAAAAAAAATGGTCTCAAATGGTATATAAATGGCCAAGGGATGACATTTTCAACTAAATTACAACCCTATTGTCCTATTTTAATTTTTTGTTCCTATTATTTTTATGCAATCTAATAAAATATTATTTTCAATTTTAACACTATTCATTTAATTTGATATAAAAAACATAAAGATAATGTTGGAATTAATAATAAATATAATCATATAATATAACACTAATATGGTCATATTAATCTAAAAAATCATGTCACACATTAAATCACACAAATTATAATACTTTTAATATTTTTTAAATAATTTATTATATATTTTATTAATTGGTTAAATACTACATCTATGTTGTATTAGAATTTGAGGCCATTATATAATTACAAAGAATTGGGAATAAATTTCTATTATGATATTCTTCATTAATCTCAAAATAAACACAAATATTTGTTCATAACTTGATTTTTTCCAACGTAGACAGATAAGAGATATTTAAAACTAAGATAGTGACATTTTGTAATTTTATTTGATTTTAATATTATATAGGTCATTTTGATGGGAAAGTATCACTTAAAAACTGAAATTAAAGTCTAATTTGGAAAGAGTCAAATTACCTTCATCAATTAAGAATTGAGATGAAAAATTATGACCTTATCACTTAGTTTTAACGTAGATGTTAAAACAATTTACCCTTTACCAAGCTGATAAATTATACCATGATTACAATTAATATTGAAAAAAACAAAAGGGGAATATTTACCAAATTTTCACAAACTAATTCAAAATATAGGGTCAATTTTATCAATTTCAATACCTATATGTGGCATAAATTAATTTTAAAATAAGAACACAAAATGAGATGAAAACTATTTTTAAGAAAAATAAATTTCCTGCATAAAAAAATGGTTTATTCTTATCCCATGCATAAAAAATTATATGATATAGGTTAAAACATTTTATTAAATATAAAATATATAAATTTAATTAAAATCATTCAAAAAATATTGATAAATTAAATTTTTTAAGATATAAACACATTGCATGCATAGAAATAGTTTTTTTTTAGAAAAATGCATTTTTACGTATAAATTTTTATTACCAAATTCAAATATAAAATTGAATTTTTACATACCTGAAAAGAAAAAATATATTTTAATAAAAATCATTATTTTTACTATTCATTTGAAAATCCATCTTATCAAAAAAATCCAAAAAACATATCCTAATATAATTTTAATATTATGATTTCAAACATAATTTTTTTATAAAATAAAATTTATAAAAGTTTAAGAAATTAATCACAATATCTTTAAAAAAAGAAATGAAAATATTTTTTTGAAAAAAATATATTTTTGAAGAATAAAATAGCCTTAATAAAAATTGAGTGATTATTTACTAAAACTTTATTAGTACATTTATATTGAGTAGGACATTTATCTATATTTCATAAAGTAGTTAATCTTATTCATAACTTCTAATTTAATATCTAGGTTATATCTATCATATTTAATTAATAATATTTCATTGTTCATTTTGGATCACTGTTCCATTTAATTCAAGCTATTTGAGAAATTAAATTTAACTGAAAAAATATATTTCATAAAATCTTGGGGTGTTACAATAGTGATTGCACAACATTGAATTTTTTTAATTTGGCTTCTTAAAGATAATATTTGATAAGGAAAAAGTACATCATCAAATGTTTTATTAAATATTAAGTATTATTGATGATTTTTATAGTGAGATACAAATTTTGGAGTTTTATAATTAGTGGATTTTCCAAATGCTTGTGCAATTATGAAAAAGTAAAATTAATATATTAAATAATTTTTTAGGAAATATATGTGAGTAGAAATACATATTGAATGAATCTAAAATATTATCTTGAAATTAATTTATTTATTTATATGTAGGTATATTTTTTTAAAAATTTACTGATGAAATAATTAGCTTAAATACATACACAACGTTGTTGTAATGCTTATGAAGGTAGTAGAAAAATAAAGTAATTTATTTTTAAAAAGTCTAAAATTATTTTTGTTTGGATGAATTAAATTTTCCCACCAATTTTATAGATACATATAACATATTATGGTTAATTGGAAGTATGATGTTATAATAACATTTTTTTCTTTGTGTATTTAAATAAATATTAAATAAATAGTGTCAAAAATAAAATTATTAATACTTTATGAAAATAATATTGTATTAAATTATTTTAAAATCATAAAATTATTGAAATTGGAAAATATAGATAATATTTCGTCAAAAATTTCATTACTATTCCATTTAAGATCCAATTGACTCCTTATAAGTAAAATTATAACCCTTTAAAACTGAAAAAGATGTTACCACAATAAAGGTTAAAATAAGTTAACTTAGGGTTTAAGCAAAATTATATGGTTTAAAACACCACTAAAACCTTTATAAATATTATTTGTTGATGGTATTTTAACCATTTACAAAATTATATTTGAATCCTTTTCCATTTGGAAGAATTGTTCTAGATAATTACTTTATTATATATTAATATTGTAAGAAATCATAAGAGTTACCCTCCCCTCAATTATAAAAGGGACCCATTATTTCTCTCTTAATATCACTTTGAGGATTATATATTGACATAAAACTAAAATTGTTTCTTAATAACTCCCCTAGAAACATTCTAGAGGTGCAGTAATTACCAAAAGACAAACCCAAGGGTCCTTAATAGGATATATAAAGGAGTTGTTTCAAAGAATAGGTAACGGCCTTAGTAGATCACTTTATTTTTAATCCTTATTTTATCTCCTCTAAATAATATATATTATTCATAAAATAATAAATTTGGTATCCTAAATATACTTAAGGGTTTTTATGATTATTAAATCACATTTATTCACCCTCTTCCCATCAAATGGGTAGTGATGGTATCACTCGTGCTTATGTATCACTTACTGTCTCTATATAACAATACAATTAATTTTCCATCACCGTCCTTCATGAATGGTTTTTATGATTGGATAGAAGTTTAAATATGATATTTATGAAATAAATATACTTATATAATGATAATATCATATCTACCTTATTACATAACAATCTGTTAGAAAATGATTACTTCTCTCATGTGTACGTGTGGAATACCACCTCCACAAAGCGATGCGATTTGTTTTTGATTTATGATTTACATGTATGGTAATAAGGATATATTTTATGATTATATATGAATTATATTATATAATAATTATTTTTAAAGGTGAATTATTATTTACCTTTCGTTATTATGTTCTTACAAATGTAAAAACAATGTCCATGCATATGTTCAACCTACCATCTCCATAAACAGTGCAATTTATTTTTCTCTCTATATATTTTTTGGATGAATATGTTTTTATATAATGAATATATATATGATATTAATACAATGGTTAAAATTTTGGATATTTTGGAACCATGATCAAAGTGCATGGACCAGAACCACCAAACTAAAATTCTCATGAAAAAAACAGTTAACCCCCATAAATAATGATTTGATATGGCATTACTAATAAATGGGTGTTAAAATGTTATTAGAGGATAATATATTATATTATAAGTATGTGGATGAATCTTGTATAGAATTATCATAAATTAAATTTAATTATTCAATAAGCTAGATCACTTTTGAAGCAAGTCAAACTTGAGGTAAGGGTTTTAAGTTATAATCATATTGTTTATCGAGATGGTTTATGATTAAGTTTTTTATAATGAAATATTATGATATACCTCTAAAAAAAATCATGAATTTTATTATGATCTGAGTATTCATTCTGAATACATGTTTTCTCTTCATTGTCCTCACTTTAAGTACTCAAGAGACCAAAAGAACATTAAAACAAACACTCTTATTTCTCTCTTCAATTTAATATCCCTTTTATTCCATATCCATGTTTTCCAAAAATGTTTTAAATAATATATTTATTATTGCCCTAAAAAATTTTAATGTCATTTTTACCTATGATTTTCATTTTAAAAAATGTTTTAAAAGTATTATTCTTTTCACTTTCTTATTGAGGAATTTGTTTTCAAAAGTATAGAAGGAAGGATTTCTTTTAATTTATATGGCATGAACTGATTTTTTAATAATAATGAATGCTCAATGATTTGAATATTAATTTACATGTTTCCATTTTTATTTTTTAAAAAAATTTTTTTCTTAATATTTGGTATATTTCTATATTTCAAATGTGTGATTTCAAAGTGAAAAGTATATTTTCCTCAAAAATATATCAAGTGATCTTTTAAAGGGATTTTTTATATGATTACATTCTTTCACATTACCTAAGATTTATTAGGGATATAATATAATAATAATATCCTTATTATTTTTCTATATGGTTTATGATTATTATGATAATATATTTTTGAAACCCATTTATATTCCATGGGTTATTTTATGATGACATGTTTAAGAAATCCATTTCTTTTTTATGGGTTATGAAGTGGTGAATGTTTCCTTATCTTTTGGAACACATCTACATGATTTACATTATGTAATGGGAGGTCCTGAAATTATATATCACTCAAATCAATTGGGTAATTATGGATAACTCATGAGGTAAATATCTTATTCATTAAACTGATTTCATGTTTATGATTTAATGTGTGGACCTGGTTTTTATTTCCATAAGATTAAGAATGGAACTGGATTTCATGTACATAATATTAAGTGTCGAAATATTTTTCATTTATATAATACTATTCATGGTAATATCTTTCATCTCCATAATATTATGCATGGACCTAGTTTTCATTCCCATAAGTTTATACGAGGGTCTGATTTAATGTCCTTACCTTAATGAGTGAACCTGTTTCTATTTATTCATGTTCACAATGTTATAAGTATAGGTTTTTACCACATTAAAATTTATATGTTATTATCTCATGGCCCATGTTCATTTAATTCCTTTATGATTCATGTCTTATGAATTACCAAGATTTATTCTATGACTCATATATATGATCTTTGATAGATTGGGTATAAAATTTGTAAGTTATGGTCATGATATCATACTCTTATGCATATATAATGCTTTAATATGATCATAAATTTATATCTACCATGTTTTAACTTACTTAATATCTGATATAACCCTTTATTATGTTTCCTTCCCCCAGGATATGAAGAAAAGGTTTTAAGTTGTGTATGTCTATGAAGTGTACAACATAAAGATATCTTTGTAGGAGATGTTGAAGTTATTTCATGGAATAAGTAAAATGTGTATATAGTATCCAAATAAAATAACACTTTATGGAATAGAGTGTTTATTTTTTAAATTTATTTAAAATTAATATAATGATATGTGATATATTTGGGTGAAAATCCTAGGTCACTATAATAACAATGCTAAAATTTTATTACATTGTCATGTGGATAAAATTAGTTAATTTTTTTAAAAATTTATGTAGTATAGGTGGAACCTTAGGTCTTATATTGATATATACCTAGATTAAAAACACTAAAATTTATTTTTAGTTATGTAAAATAATGGGGGTTTAAAGAAATAGGGATTATTGTCCATGTGATAATGTAGAATTAGGTAATTAAAGTGTGAGAGTTAAAATAATTAAATCTAGACCAGAATTGGTTCTCTCTGTGGGCCTCCAATGGGCCTCTTGTGGTTAGATCCATCCTTCAAACAAGATATATTATTTAAATCACATTTACCTATGAATCATAAAAAATAAATTTTATTAATTGGATTATTGTATTCAATGTTATCATAAAAATACAAATCATTATACCCCAAATGCATTTTTAATGTTTTGATCATGTTTTAAAAAAGTACATAAAACAAGAATGGAAATAAATAGTTTAAATTATTGTATTAAAAACTAAATGAAAAATACAAAAAAAATTATTAAGGATGAAAATATATTATAAAGCATTATGTGATCTCATAACCACAATACATCCAATACATATTTTAAATATCTCAACAAAGACTGGGACTTACACCACTTTAATCCCATTAGAATACCGTAGAACCCTATAAATCTATAATTTACATTAACTAACCCTTCAAAAAACACAACATAAATTTGATATCGAGTATAAGAAAATATAAAAACATCAATTTCATCCTTTCACAATAGTGAAAGACCTCTATCTTGATTTACATTACCCACCAAAAAACCACACCAATATCCCAATCTTCACTTTAACCAGTAATATTCCCATGAGAAGAGATGTGTCACTGAATGATAAAATAAAATAGAATATTTAACTCTTATCCAATGGATAAGAGTATAAAATGAATGGTGGTTCCCCGACCCTTGACAATTCCAACAAAATATTTTCATTGGAACTG
The DNA here is from genome assembly GCA_963277665.1 of Viscum album. Taxonomy (NCBI): domain Eukaryota; kingdom Viridiplantae; phylum Streptophyta; class Magnoliopsida; order Santalales; family Viscaceae; genus Viscum; species Viscum album. The sequence continues at coordinate 138,992,949 of OY728119.1, forward strand.
GCTGGCTTGCTCAAAAGCCTTTTTCTATGAAAAAACAGTTGTGGAGGAATTATCCCTAACATTTCCAGAATTTCCCCTAGAGATATAGAAACCTACTTAGAATCCCTTAAAACATCACCACGCTTATTAATTCATGAATTATAACTAAAAAAATATAGTTTATATTTTCTTCATGCTAAATTCTTCAACTTTTTACAGGATGAACTCTCTAAATGAATGACACAAAAAACTAGACTAAAGTTCAATACATATAGCATAGAGATACCCACAAAGACTACCAAACCAGTCCAAAGACATGACATCTTCCAAAATGAGGTCTTATGAGCCTTGCATATGGATTGAAATTGTCCTTTACTACCATCTAATTATCACTTAATACTCATTGAAACTAAGACAGAATATTTCTATGCATATATACCAAATTTTCTCCTCAACCAAATCCATTTTCCCTTTACTATTAACAACTCTAAATAAAAATCCACTCATTCAATATCCATCTAGATACCTATAAAAATATAATAAGCAATCAATAAAATTTCCCACTATTGAACATTACATAATACACAAAACGAATGACCCACTACCCCTAAAACCGATAAAACATCTTATCCTAAGCCACATAACATATAATGTTTATAATTCCCCTCATCTGAAATGTTATCACACTTATAAGGAGGCTGATCCATTTAAAATTTATTCTTAATAATGAACTAAGTATAGAACCATGAAATGAAAAATATACTTGAATTATACATATGATATGGATGAAAGGAATTAAGGTATTATAAATCAAACAAAGAGTGAACCAACCTAATAAAAACATAATAGAATTGTTACAATAGATCATATAGAAACGAAATCAAAGAGTCTGAAATACCACTGCTCCTCGATTAATCTGGAATCCCACATTTAATGGAATATGGATCTCTATATCCACTTGAATATGAAGAAACAAACAACTATTAGAGAGATAATACTATAAGAAATCCATCTCCATGACCCTTGAGAAATGGTGAATTATTAAATCTACATTTACTTTAGATAAATAAGTAGGAGAGAGACCATGAACCAACACACAAAACCATTTTTATGAAAATTAAATCCCCATAGTAATCAAATCTATAGGCCAATCCATAAGAATTTGATGTTATCCTATTATTGATTAGGGACCCTGAGTTAAATCAATTTGTTTATCCATATCCCTAATAAATCAAAAAAGGAATATATTTTTACCTACCCCTGATATATTTTATTTATTCTTTAAATTTCACATCTAACATAGTGTATCTAACACCATATATATATATTCAAAATTGAAGAAAACTTGGTTCTAAATTGTTGAGATTATTGTATTTTTTTGTCAATGTTTTGTTTATATACTATTTTAATTTTCGAGTAAAGATAATGTATGTGAGTTTTCACTCATGTTGAAGTATGGAGTTAATAAAACCTTAAGATAAAATATTACAAAATATGTGGATAAATTCATCCTCATAGGAAGGTGTTGTAGACATTTTTAGAATAAGTGAGCATACAAATAAGTTTTTTGTTATTATAAGTACCTAGAAAGAATTGATCACACTAGAACCTATAGATTCAGAATAATATTGAGTTTCAAATTTATTATAAGAATGATGATCTAAGGAAAAATAAGAAACACATTACTAAGAATTTTTGTATAATAATGACTGAATGATTTGAAAAAAAAGTAGGAAATATAAGGAGTATATTCATGATTGCATGAAATATTATGTGAAATAATATTTGAGTTGAGAAAAATGATAGGTATAATAATAAGAAGTGTATAAATAAGTTTAAAATAAATTTACTAATTTCACTAGAAGATCATTTATCAAAATATTCCAAATGAAAATTACATTTTTTTAATGTTAGATGATGTTATGATGTTCGTTCATCAGAAATCATCACTTTGGCCGAAGAAAAATAATGAAACAAGTTTAGTAGATTTAAAATTATAAAGGAAGGATTTGAAAATGTCTTGATAGCTGAAATTATAGTATTCATGTAAAGTATCAGGAATTTTTGAGTTTACTGGAAGATAGAGCATAAATAGTACTGATGATGAATCATCAGAAGAATGAGGTGGTGACTAAAAGAATAAACATTAGTTGATTAAGAGTTAAAGGACTAATATTGAGTTGAAATATTGAAATTTGAGATATCATAAAAGTAGAACCAAAATATGAAGCAATAAAAAACTATGTTTAGATTAATGAAAATTTTGAGCATCATAATATGGAGGTTGGGGCTGAGTTGATTGAATAATGGGTTTGAGAGATTAAAAATAATCAAAGGAGTATATTATTGTATAAATATATAATTGAGTAAATATGTTCCCATTTCAATATATAGAATAAATTTTGTGATATTTTTGTTGAATAATTTATAAGTTTGTACATTAGACAATATTGAGGGGTTTTGAACTTTTGTGAAGTCAAAATAATTATGATGATATTATGATGGTAATTCATATTTTTATAAGAATTAATTGAATTTTGTGATTATATACATGATTTTTGGAAGGTTTAGAAAGATGATTTGATGCCATATTTTGTGAATATTTCAGTTGACTCGTAAATTTTATAATATTTATCAAATGATTTCAATGAAAATAATGAATGTATGAAATTTGAGGATGTTTATATTCAATAAATCTATAATTTATTTGGTAATCAGAGGATTATATAAATTATAATGTTCATTAGATACATTTTATTGATTTCTAGATATATAAGGGAAGAATATTGGATGAGTGGATAACTAACATTGTTAAAAATATCTAATGGGATAAAGAAGATAAATAGTTAGGGAATTATTTGAGTTGAGAAGAAAATTTAAATTTTTTAAAATTATATAGAGTTAAGAGAGTAGAAGTATAGTTTCTGGTAATTAATGTTCCATGTAATATATTCTGGATAAATTTTCTAGGGAGAAAAATTTTAAGTTTCAATATTATGTTGGTATATAAGAAGAATCAAATTTATTAATTGGTGTAAACCAATAATATCTCTATATGAAAACAGATGGATATTGATGAGTTTTAGCTCATTTTTATTGACTAACATTATTAAGTGATATCCATGGATTGATGGGAGTCGATATGGTCAGAACTAGGTACCCACATTGGTATTGAACCTTTTAAGAACATATATACCTTTCATTTACCTTATTTATCATTTATTTCAAGCGAGGATGAGTTTAATGTTTAGAGGGTCAAAAAATTAAAAATTTAATTAATGTTTTTTCAATACAAATAAAATTATAAAAAAATTACACCTGATTCATCACCCCATATTAGTGGTATATATATTCTTGGTAACATAAAATTGTATCAAAGTTGGGTTCCCTATAAAAGATCCCTATATTATTTATCATGGATAATATAAACGTGGTCAATAGTAGAGGTGTTATTAACTTCAAGAGAAAAAATTATCATAGTTGGAAAAACATAATGATACTGTATCATTGGACTCTTGGCCTAGAGTGGATTGATTAAACTAATATAGGATTTCCATCTAGGAAGAAATATTCTTCTACATCATTTAATGAGAATAAGAATCTCAATATTGATTGAAAATCTTAGATTTATATTGTAATATATGTTCCCCAAAAAGTGTATATGAAGGTAATAGGTATCAAAAATATGAAGGAAACATGGAAAAACTTGAAATAATCTTTAATGGGAATGTAAAATTAGTGGAATAAAATATTTTAATTTAAAGATTAATGTTTTATGATACCAGGATGGTGGAAGAAAAACTATTAATGAGTACTTAACCCAAGTGAATGATATTGTTTGCAACATCATAGGATTATAGTATTTCATAGAAGATTAACTTATTATTAAAACATTGATGAGGAACATTTTGGACATGTTTTATACAAAAGTCTGTGAATTAGAAGTTAAAGGTAATTTATACTTGGATGAGTTGTATAAAATTCTTATTACATATGAAATGAAGAAATATCTAATATTTAAAAAGAATATTATAGAGGAAATGATTTTTGAAGCTATAAGGAAGCTAAGAATTCCAGAATCAAAAGATGGGGTAATGTTCTACTGTGAATTATAAGATTATGAAGTTGACGATGAAGAGAATAAGAGGATAACGTCCCTTATCTCTATAAATTTTTAAATTGAAAATTCAAGTACGAAGGAAAACTCCCAATCAAATTTTTGAAGTGCGGGGGGTATCAAACATTTCATAATAAATTTTCAAAATAAGAAAGATAGATAATATGATAATTAAGATCTTGAATAAAAAAATTTGAAAAAAGAAGTTTGGTAAAACATCAAAGGAAGTTAAACAATTCAATTTACGTAATATTAAGTTCACTTACAGGAAAAAAATATGTATATTGAGTAATATTGAATAAGATGAATCTATTGAAAAAAGTTCAACAGTAGATAAAGTTCAGGAGATGTTAAAAACTGTCATGGATTGCGTTAAAATAATGTAATATACTTCAAGTGGTAAAGACAAAGGAGGTAAATAAACTTATATGCAATATATGTTGAGATCAGAACTTGAGTAATGATTTTAAAAGGGCACCAAACACAAGAAATAATCTATAGTATTGAAAAAGAAAGTTAAAATAAGAATAAATGAAAAGAATAATTAATCAGAAACAAAGATGTCTATATAGAGGAAATTAAAAACCTAAAATTGAATGTTATAGAATATAGAAAATATTGAAAGGATCTGATGAAAAACTCAGTACTAAAAAATAATAGATATGTAAGAAACAATAAATATATCCCAAATTTGAAAATATTTTGAAGAATATGAATGCTAATTTCAAAAAAAAGCATTAATGGAGAAGGATAAAACATCTCAAGCTACTAATAAAACTCATAAAAAAATTATGTAAAATCTACATCCACTAAATTTAAAAGTTTATCTAATCTTAATAACTATTAATATTTGAGAACCAATAATGGAAGATCTTGGGTTGATAAAGTACATGAGAAATATTTCACATCAATGCATGCTAAAGTAACTTATAGAATAATTCATCTCCATACCATGGGAAATAAGATGTTGTAACATCGATTGAATCTCAAAAAATATATTCTATGAAAAAAACATATTACTATGGAAGCTCTAGGATCAACAGATATTATCTCTAAAGTGGGATATTTATACACAAGGGATACAATTTTCAATATAATATGTATCAACCAAAGAGTAGGCATGAAATGAGGGGGAGAAAGAATGGAAGAAAAAGAATTAATTTCATTAATTTGAAGGAAATTCCTAAAATAAAATTCATCAAAAGTTAAAAACTCATTAAGGAAATTCAATTTGACTATGCATAGGATATTTTCAAAATATGTATCCAATTTAGTCACTATGTTGAATATTTCATGACAAAACATCTGAGGAAGGATACTTATAATGGAAATGAAAATAAATATTTGAAAAGGAAGATTGAAGATAAATATTCTAATAGTGAAATTTCTCTAAAATCTATAGAAAGAATAAAACATAGATACTTGGAAGTGAATGCCCCTTTTTTATGATAGTTGATTTGAAAATCATCAAAAATCCTGAAAAAAAAGATGTAGGAGAATTCTCTTTTTGGAAATGGTAGTTCCTTAAAATAAGAGGAATTGGTATGACTAAAATAAATTCTCATAAGTTAAATTTAAAGTAAGTTTTATTTGTTGATAGATTTAAACAAAACTTACTAAGTGTTAGAAAACTCTGTAATGATGGATAGGAAGTTATATTCAGAAAAGATTCCTATATTATTAAATTTTTGAAATATGGAAAAGTTGTTCCTAAGGGAGAAAGAAACATGGGTAATTTATTTCATATTAGATATGCTAGTAACTCAAGATATTTGAGTACCTATGGTGAAAACAAGACGAGTCACTAGAGACTTATCCATCTTGAATATAAGTGTATAAACATAATTTCAATGGAATATGTTGTAAGATATATACAAAAAATTAATACAAAAGATGATTTTATTTTAAAAACTCAAACAAATAGGGAGGATGGTAATTATAAGTCATAATAAAATTGAAATTTAGGCCACCAGACCCCTTTATCTCATAAATTCCAACCTATGTGGGCCTATTAGATATTAATTGAAAAAGGGTGATTTTTTACTTTATTACTTTTATTAATTATTTCACTTGGATGACCAATGTAATGTTCATGAAACATAAATCAGATGTTGGAGATATTTTCAAAATCTTTATAATGTAGGATGAGAAGGATATAGGCATATATATTTTAAACTTTAGAAAAATAATAGAAATGAGTAAAAAAGTAACTCTTTTGAGTCTAACCTGAAGAAACGTGGAATAAAATAAAAGTACAATTCTACCTATAATCCCTATTAAAATAGAGTTGTGAAAAGTAAAAAATATATATTTCTATTAGATATAGGAAGAATCATGAGTTATGAATATAAAATCTCAAAGTTATTCTAGAGTGAAACTATAAATTAAACTATACATGTTTAAAATGAATGATTAATATGGATGAAATAAAAAATTACTTCTGATGAGATATATTATAATAATAATCATATAGTGAAATAATGTATGATTTTAGGATCTTATGATCACTGAAGATCAAAAATCCATATTTAGGAAAGTCTTATTAAAATGGGGAAGAGGGTATTTTCCTAGTATATTTTCCCAATGGAAGAAGTTATAGATGATGGAATAAATTAATACATAAGTTTTTTTATTCTTTTGATTTAAAATTCCTTGAAAATCATAATACCTTAATAGAAGATATTACAGGTAACATGGATGTTTTAATATAAGATTGAATGGTAATTTTCACATAATTTCATGAGAATGAAGATGACTACAATCCTTACCTTATACAAGTAGATTTCAGTCAGTCTAGTAGTGAGGATAATAATATCAGAATAAAAAAACATAAATTATAGAATTTATAAAAATAGGTTGAATAAGATAATATAATAAAAAGTTAACCAGATCAAATTTATAATATATATAAATTGCAGTTTAAAAATAAAATGGCACTTATATCACAGGTTCAACCAAAATCAATTTTAGAAGTAGTTGGCCATAAATAATGGTAAAATGTGATGAATGAAGAGTTTAATAAAAATGATAAAAATGAAACCTAAAATATTGTTCCTTTTTTGAAAGGAAATAAGGTTTTATTAATGAAATGTGTGTTCAAAAATAAATTCCATAATAAGGGAAAAATTTATATGAATAAATCTTGGTTAGTTAGTAATGGATAATCATAGGTAAAAGGGGTTAAATTTGAATAAACTTTTTCTCCTATTTCCCGTCTTTAAACTATTAGAGCGTTTTTTTTTTCAATTTCTTCTCATCAAAATTAAAAAATTTATTTTATGGATTTTAATTCATAAATATATAATAGAGAAAATAAAGAAGAATTTTACATTGTGAAACCTAATGGGTTGATACTTGATATTGATGGAAACATGGTGTGAAAACTGAAGAAATATTTGCATAGGATAAATAAAACCCCACTTGTTTGGTATTAAAAAAATAATATCTTCTTGAAGGAGTTTAAATTTTCTAAAATAAAATTTTATAGAAACCTATATTTGAAATAGATGTGTAATGTTAACCCAATTTTCATTGTTTATATTGATGATATGATTTCTTCTAGTGAGATGGATAAAGCTTGTGAATAATATTCAAAACAAATAAATAGGAAATTTGAGATATCAATTCTTAGATATTTAAATTTCATTATAGGGAAAAAGTTAAAAAAATAGAAGACACAACCTACTTTTATAAGATATGTGTGCCTAGAAATTAATAAAAAAAATTAGATGGAATAATTAAAGTTAGCTAGCACACCCATTATAGATGGTGTAAAAATGAGTAAAGGTGAAACTTAGAAAAGAGTGAATCATAAGTATTCATGGAAGTTAATCAGAAGTTCTTATTATTGTACTATATCAAGACCAAACATTATATATGATGTAAGTTGTTGTTTAAGATATTAGAATGATCCCAAGGAATCATACATGTTAGATGTAAAAAATAATACTTAGGTATTTTTAACGAACATCAAATTATAACATGATGTATAGACATATTAATGATCTGACATACTTTATTTTATTCATGTAGAATGGGTTGGGAATTATAAGGATCAAAAATCAACATAAGTAGTAATGTTACTTTTTGAAGAAAGATGTGTGATCTGGAATAGTGAAAAAATTATTGTGACTTTAAGTGTAATAGAAGTGGAGTATATTATTTCCACCCATGAATGCTCACAAATGATATGGATGAAATTTCTCTTGTAATATTTGAGGATGAATGATAGAAAACCATTGAAAATTATTTTTGATAATCATAGTGAAAATAATATATATAAAAATCCAATGAAACACTCTTTATTCAAGAATATTGATGTTAAATATCATTTCATCAAGGATAATGTAGCTATAGGAGATATAAATTTGGATTATATTTTGATAAAAAATAAAATTTTAAATGTATTCACTAAATCTATTCCAAGGGAATGATTTTAGGAATAAATTTTAAAAATTCATGTTCAGCCTCCACTACTAACTTAAGATAGTTTATGAGGCATCACCGATTTTATTTGGATTCTATTCTCAAAGGGGAAAAATAATTATACCACACTTTTGTACTTTCTTTATCTTTTGGGAATCCAAATATAGTGTTATCATTGATAGGGTGAGTAAAATTTCTGGAATTTAAACCTATAGATGGTGATTGATATAATATATACCAATATATCAAACCTTTTCACATTTTGTATCTTTTGTATATATGAAGCTGGTGTTGTCGTAAATATGGGTATAAAAGGTCTAGAATTTAAACCTTTAGAAGGTTCTTTAGGTAAAGTAAATCAATATCCTTACCAAAAAAATTCTTTTCACCGAGGGATAAAATTCCTTAAAAAACATTTCTTACTCTCTAAATGTGGTGTCAGGATTCAACTCTATGAGAAGGGTTATGGTTTTATGGAAATTTGAGATCAACTGAAGTAATAATTTTTGATGTTTGTGTTTCCAAAAAATATAAAGGGGGAGATTTATGAACCTTGATTTGAAAATTTTGAAATTATTTTGTTTATTAAAATTTTTTTTTGTAGATACTTTTGAGTTTCTGGTAAATATGATACATGATAGGTTTAACTTATGCTAAATCATGAAGTTAAGAAAATAAAAATATAAAGGTTAATTTAAGATTTGGAAATAATCATCCTCTTTATAAGGTGGTATAAATGTTTTTTTAGAATAAGATAAGTGAGATAAGAATACAACTATCTTTTTTATTATCGGAATAACCTTTAAATAATCAAGCAAACCAAAATCTAAAGCTTCAAAAAAATATTGATCTATTGGATTATTAGAAGAATGATGATTAGAAATAAGAATAAGAAATATAGTCTCAGGTAGTTGAGTGTAATGATGATTGGGTGATGTGAAAAAATGAGTAAATAGAAAGAGTATATTCATGAATGCATGAAAAGATTCATGAAAAAATATTTGAGTTGAAGAAAATAAGAGGCATAAATAGAAGAAGTGTAGAATGAATTTAAAATATAATTATTGATTTCATTAGAAGAACATTTACTAGAAGATACCAGATGAAATTTATTTTTTAGAGATATATGATTTTATTCGATTCATTCATTAGAAGAACATCACTTTATAAGTAGAAAAACAATGATACAAGTTGAATTTATTTTAGAAATCCAAAGGAAGGATTTGAAAAATTCTTACTAGTTTGAAGTATAGGATGCACATACAGCATCTTGAAGTTTTGAGTTTACGAGAAGATATAGCATTAAAATAAGAGATGATAAAGACTCCAAATAATGAGCAAGTTTCTTAAAATAATAAATATTATTTTATCATGTGTTATAGGACCTATCATGAATTTAATTACTAAAATTTGTGATATCCAAAAATAGGAAGTAAAAACTGAGGTAAAAATATATTTAGTTCTGATAATTTGAAGTTCTGAGCATCAAAAGCTAGAGATGGGGCTGAGTTGATCAAAATAAGGGTGCATGAGATTAAGAAATAGTTATAATGAGTATATTCTCATATAAATATTTAATTTAGGAAATATTTGTGTGTTTTAAATTATAGTATAATGTTTAGGATATTTTGTTTGAATACATTGGATGTTTGTACATCGAACAATATCAAGGGACTTTTCACATTTGCAAAGTGAAAATTATTATGAAAATCTTGACATTATCATTCAAAGTATGATAAACATGAAATTAATTTTATGATATCATCATTGATTTCTCGAAGATTTGGAAATATTATTTGGTGTTATATTTTGTTTAGACTCGAGTTAACTCTAATATATTATAAGATTTATTAACGACATTGAATGAAAATTATCAATGTGTGAAATTTGAGGAAGTTCATATTCCATAGATCTTTGAGTTATTCAATAAATAAAATATTTTATAAATAATGAAGTTTTTATTGAGAATTTTTGATTTTTTTTATAATTCTTAGGGAATAAAACTTGATGAGTGACCGAAAAACATTTTCAAGAAAATTATTAAGGTCGAAGAAGTGATGTAGTTTCAAAAGTATTTGCGCTGAGAAAAAAGATCCAAACTCTATAAGAATACCGTGTTTATAGGTTAGAAGTATAGCTTATAGTAGATTAATTTCTAGAGAATTTATTCTAGATAGAGTTCATACTGAGAATAATTCAATGTTACAATATTATGTTGGCTTGAAAGAAGAAACACATTTTTCAACGGGTGGGAATCGGTAATATTTTATTTTAGGAAATAAAAGGAACTAAAAGGTAGTTAGATAATTTTTATTCACATAAATTATTTATTGTTTATATATGGATCAATGGGATTTGATATTAAATATAATAGGAAACCATTTTTGGACCTCATCTTGTGAAAAACGGTATGCCTTGCATTTATCTTCCTTACAAGTGTATGTGAGTAAGGTAGAGTTTTAATGTTGAGAGGATAAAAAATTTAACAATTCTTAGAGGTTTATTTTAAAAGAATGGAAAATATAAAAAAATACCCACCGATTTAATAACCCCTATTCAATGTTCCACATATTTTTAAGAACTTCAAGAACAATATCTACTACAACATTACGAATAACCCTATGTATACAAACATCATGAATCAAACTGCCATCAAGCCAAGGAGAGAGTGGCACCACATCAAAAGAGATAATTGAGGTTCATTCAAAATATGAATTAAATATAAAATAATTTACATTTCTGAACTATATTGAAATTATTAAAAATATTTTTAGAAAACAATTGGTATGAAATATGTTAAATTTATTCTTTCTATTTATTACTAGATGGATAGTATATAAATCCAAGAATGAAGCTTGGATGAATTGGAATAATTACCAATTTATTTTCATCTAAGTTAAATATTTCAAATACGTTTTAATATATCTATCATGAGTAGGTATAACAATGGGAACCCACTAATTGGGTACCTCAAACGATTAAATCAAGTATAAATACCTCCAAATTAGTTTTTAGTCAAGTTTGAGTGTTACATGTAAGGCTTATTTTTATTTAAAAAATGCACATGTACTTATTATAGGGTATCTAAGATATGAATAAATATATATAATTTTTTTTATAAAATTAACAAATATATTTAGGTTTCGATTTTACATGAATTTAACCATAAAAACATTATAAAAGTAAAAAAATAAAATAAAAATAAACAAGTATTATCTGGGTTGAGGTCTCAAATTACTATTAAATTTAATATCCAATTTCTAGTTTGGGATTTTATTTTCTATATTAATTTATAAATAATAAGGTTAATGTATTATTAAATGGGTTCGAGTTTGGGTACCAACATTTTCATAGGTACCCTAACCCGTTACTAGCCCAACTGATGAGATTGCCACAACTTATTGGACTTTATGTTATGTATAATTTACATAGAAAAATTCTATAATTAATATCTAGTATTTTTATAATGAAGCTGTTTTGGGATGTGTTTTAGGATATGAGTTTTTAAAATAGAAAATACCTTATAATTTCACAAACATAATAAACATTCAATTTATTTCAAAACAATACATTCCATAACCTTATATTTTACTACATATAAAAAATTTAAAAAAAACATATGAAATTATGATGTATAAATATTGTTTTCATATTTTATTCGAATATTATAAAATAATTTATACACTTTTATGTAAATTTATATGGAACTCAGGAACAATGAAAACATTTAGGTTTGGTACATTTTAAAATTTTTAATCAAATTTATGTCATAACATCAAATTATTTCATTATGATCCATATGCACTATACTTGAGACCTACCCATTAGAGATAAAAGGATACAATAAAGAACCCCTCCAGACACATCCATTCATTTTTCATAAGATCTTGGTTGTGGATCATATATTATTGTAAACTAGCATGAGAAATCTTAGTGCTCCCTGATATTCAAATGATTTCTAGAATACCATGAGATTTATCTAAGAGAGATAGGGATGTACAAGGTTCATATTGGATAAAACCTAAATAGGATCCTACATAGGAGAACATTGGTGGAATGTGAAGATATGAACACGTAAGAAAAGCATAAATAATTATAGAGAGTGATCAAGGTAATTAATAAAAAATATGTGAATGGTTAATGGAAAGTTATAGGCCAAAAAACCATTATTCTCTGACGATTTAAAGGAACATTTGATTTATTGTGTATAAAGGTATATGGACAAAATTTTGTTTTAATGTAATTTTCTTATAGTTGAGTGGTTATTTTTCTATCCAAGAATATAAGGAAAAATATTACTTGATATGTTTATATTTTAGAAGAATAATTTCATCTTTGTGCTTTGATCAATTTCAAATTTATCTATTACTTCAAGAAATGAATATACAAAAATGAATTTTTATGTTTTAAGTACTAATATTAATCTTTAATGTATTGTAATATCCATAAAAGAATGAAAAGTCTTTGTCTCTCTCTAACTATTTTTCAAAACCAATACGGTTATAAAAAGTTTTAAAATATAATAAATTAATTTTTTAAACCTCAAAAGTAACACCACTTCTTCATCATTAAATTTTTTTAAACCATTTAACTAAAAAAATGACATATTAACCATTACATCATGTATGCCAATGTTAGGTGCAAAAAACTCACAATCCTTTGGATTTGGGTTCCATCTCGATGTCCTTTCTAGACTCATCGGGTTGTCACTCGAGATGTGGGTTGTCACTTTTCAAAAACCATTTAAATATAATTCCAAAAACATTCCCCAAAGAATATTATAGATATCCTTGAAATCAAATTAATCATTAAATAACCTTTTTACTAAGGTTTCTAATACAAACCCAATACATAAATACTTCATCTGTTTTATTTTCACATATCTCTTTACTTGGTCTAGGGTTTACCCTTCAGAATATATAATTGACTTAGATAATTCCCGCATTCTCCACATATAATAAATCAAACTATAAATGGATCCATAGGATGAGATTTATTTCCTTCTATTATACTATTAATTTTTTATCAGAAATTATTTTCTTTATGAAATTATTTTCCACACATAAATAATTTTCAAATTCTATTGAGACAACTTATTTTTAATCCAAGACACCTTATGTTTATACTAGGTCATTTATTATCATTATACATTCAAATAATTTATAATGGTTTGTAATGAAAATGTTAATTATCCTATGTATATCTGTAATACCCCGATCCCGCCCTTCCAGACTCAGTGCTTAAAAATGATTTGTAATTTTTTTGAAAAAGTTAATGAACAATTACACATCACTTAAAAAAAATAAGAGATTTTACTAGTCTAGGTTTTGGGGAAATTAAAATATATTTCCCAATTATCAGAGTGAAAAATAACTAAGTAGTACTTCCACTATTCTTTTGTGAACAGTAACTCCAAAAGCATCAAAGTCTGATTTAGAACTTTTGTGATTCCTATGAAAATCATTTAAAACCAAAGGGGTGAGAATTCAATTGCTTAGTATGGGGTTTGAAAATCGTTGACATACTTTTAAAAATTCATTCCTTGAAAATAACACTCAAAAGTTATTTGGATAATAAAATTAATTACTTTTATAAATATTATTTGAAAAACATATTTGAAATTACTTATGTTCGAATTAATATACTGCTTTTGAATTTACTTATGTACAAAAATTGCTTTAAAAGTAATCCATTTTTTTTTATAAAAACACTACACAAGTTCTTGAAATAAAACAAAGTGGGTTTTAGTAACTAGAAACAATGAATGATATCTTGGGCCTACCCACTTATTAATGTATTGTGTTTACTCCCTAGTTCCCTACTAAAATTTCCAGGTTTTATGAAAAAAAATTTAACCTTTATTTACATGTATTTACTTTCGTAGGAGTTTTATCTAGAAATATATATATATATATCATACTTGAAATAAACATGTTCATTTTTATTTATATATATCAATATATAAATATAAATATTCCTTGGAAATTACATATTGGACTTGATATGACCAAATATCATGATACTTGACTTTGCATAGTTACGTGGAAGATTAATTATCATCCACACACTCAAAAATTCATTCTTAATCCCATAAAAGTACCATTTTTTAGTAATAATTTATTCAATGAATATATGGATACACACACTCTGAATGGACCAAAGGACTTCTTTTTTATTTTATTATAGATAATCCCCCTTTTATATATCAATGTATAAATGTCATGATAATAAAAACATCGATGTATGGCCCTAAACGTGATTTTTATATGATATGTATATGAATTGAAATTAATTATGATATTCTTAACTTATATCATAATTTATTTAAAGTAGTTATTAACATAAAAATTATACAAGTAAATATATATGTGTATCATAATAATAGAATAAATTCATGTTCGAATAATGCTTTGATAAATAGAATCATCTCTTAGAAAAACTAACATGAAATAATATTAAAATGTAAACTTTGATACATATACAGATATATCAATCTAATGTATTTAAAATGGTCTAATAATAATAATTTTTTAAAAATAATAATAATAATAAATGTTGCAAAAATGATTTTCCCTTGCATTAAATTTGATTTACACATAAATAAATAAATAATCTCACTAATTCAAGAATTAAGGAACATAATTATGAAACAAGGAATAGAAATATATTCATTATGCAAAACCATAAAATGAAAATCATAATTTTGAAATATATAAACTAACTATATAATATTAACAAATTTTAAATAGATAAATTTTAAAATAAAATAAAACTATCCCTTAATAAAATAATAATGGAATTCTAATGAAATTATAAATAAACCCCTTACCTTTTGGGATCTTAATTCTCTTTTTGTAGATTCTAAATCCACATGCCAGAGTTTGAGAAAAAAGGCCTCTTATACTTAATGCCTCTAAAAAACATGAGGAGAAAAACACATCCCTTGGCCCTCTACCTCACAAATATGTCAGGCCTTATTACAGAAAACACCCTACTCTCTTATAAACCTTACTAAAACAAGAAGGATAGTTGCCTTCGGCCAGTTTTCCACATTCAGTATTTATACCCCCAGTGAGCTAGAACAATATAGTTTATTTTAAATAGTTAATAGACTTTAGTGATAGTGGTTTCACATATAAGAGATATCTGCAACCGTAATGTATTTTATATTCCATCAAAAAATTAAATTTTGGGAATAGAAGATTGCATTTAATTGGGATGTTTTTAGATTGGAATAGACAAAGAGAAAAATCCATGGATTGTAGGATAGAAATTAAATAAACAAGATAAAAATTAATTCAATAACAAGATTCAGATATACATATATAGAATTTTCAGATATGGATAAATTCATTGAATACAAAAAACACAGAATTATAATGTGATGATAGGTGATGAAATTAACACAGTGATACCAGATAAGATTCAGGTATAAAATAATCATAATTAAAGATATCAGAATTAGAAGTTGTCGATATCAAGAAGAAAAACAAAATGTTTTCCCACATACATCTCTATTTACCCTATTTTTTAAAGATTCAATCATTAATCATACTCATAAATGTCTATTTGGACATTAGAAACAAGATTTATCTTACCTCACATAGATTGAAACCATAATAAGGATATAAATCTAGTTTTCCATTAATATGTGACTCCTTGAATGACTACAACCTCAGAAGAACAGGAGTTCAATATACCTCTATCCAACTCGTGATCTCACTTCATACCTATATCATCCTCAACCCCCAAAAATGAAGCTCCCTCCACTCAAATCCCTACTGCAATGGACTTCCCCCTTCGTGTCGATCCCAAACCCTGAACTCACGAACCCCAGATTTCAACTAATATATTTTTTCTTAAATAATAATGTATATCATTTTAAAATATTTATCTTATATCATTTTATTTTATAATAATTTTAATATGAGAATAATTTTCAAATAGTTTAATATACTCCATTAATTTTATAATTTAAAATAATACTATTATATATATGTATATATAAAACTCATATTAATAAAATATTTAATAATTCAAAATATTAATATTAATTTTAATTATTAAAACATTATTTATTTATTCTTAGAATATATATATTCAATAAGAAAATTTATTGAATAAAAAAAGTTTATTTACAATAATAATAATATTCAAATAAAAATGGTTTCTATTTATTTATATTTATTTTTATATTATATATATATCAATGGTTATCATATGTTATTTTTCAAATTTAATTTAAAAGTTTTAATGAACACATTTTTTTATAATGGTCAGATAAATTTTTTATAAATATCAATACCTAAGGGCATTCAAACACACAAAAAAATACCTCGACGCTCACACCACTACTTTCGGAATAGTCATATATATTCTTATTTATTAGTTTAATTTCTATAATTCTTGTTATAAATTTTTTCCATATAATAGATCCAAGATATGTAAACTGCCCATTCAGCATCGTTGTGTTTCTCAGAGTAATTCCAGTTATTTTATTATTAATAACAATTGGTTTAGTGGGTTAGTTATTGTGTGTCAAAGATGTATTATGGAATTTTTATAAGTAACATGATTACTAATTATATCTTTATGTTCATAAATTTATGTATTTTATTTCATTTTAGAACATTGATAATACATAAAAATTACTCTTAAACCTAGGGTGTTACATTCTCTCCCATTAATTGAATTACAACCTCGCAATTCGTTTACACTTACCACTTCTAGTTTTCATCTCCCCTTAGTCTCACATGATATCTTAAAGGTCTATAAAGTTGTCTTCCATGGTTACCATATCTTCCTATGAGATTAAAGTTCAAGGTGGATTTAAAATCCTTCACCTCATTTTCCCAAAAACAACTTGTGCAAGAGGGGTTGTATAGATGTAAACACCAGAAGAAAGTCTTTAATGAATGATAATCCACATAGTATTCCAGAAGATCATCTTGAATTTAATTCCTATAAGAAGGACTTATAGCTTTATCTTTGAATGTTTCAAAGTCATCATAAATTATTCATGGGGAAAAAAACTTAAGAGTTGACATATATAATCTGCATTAATATTCCCTTCTTCTACTACTCTATAAAAGGATGATATTGGATGAGGTTTCTCAAATAGGGTAAAGAACCTAAAAAGTACTTTGGGATATTCCCCTTGGCATCTATAGAAGCAACATTGAATCTGTCTGATGTCTTCAAAGACAAAACCTATACCATGAAGAAGAAGAAGTATATCAGGTGTACCTGATACATTTTAAAGTTGTTTACAAGTAAGTCACATGGCTTCTTAGGGATGAGATTCTTCATTGAATGATTTTTCTGTGATCATAGAAAGTAATTCATCTGGAAGGCATAAGAGTCTTGTTTTAGTTCTCCATACTTCCATTTTAAAATAAAGAGAAATATTGACTAAGAAATGATACTCAATCTATTGAAGGGTTCTAATTTTGTAGAGTTATCTATAACATTCCTTTGATAACAACTATAATGCCTGAGTCTACTCTTCCAAACTCAGTGCTTAAAAATTCTGTGTAATAATTATTATATTATACAAAGTGAATAAACAATTTCACAACACTTAACACAAAAGAGAACCTTTTATAGCTCTAGGTTCTGGATAAATTATAATATATTTCCTGATTATCAAAGTGAAAAATAACTAAGCAGTATGTCCACTATGATTCCATACACACTAACTCCAAAAGCGTTAAATTCTAATTTAGAAATTTTGTGAGTCATTTGAAAATCATTTAAAATCAAAAGGGTGATCATTCAGTTT
Source organism: Viscum album (assembly GCA_963277665.1). Classification (NCBI taxonomy): domain Eukaryota; kingdom Viridiplantae; phylum Streptophyta; class Magnoliopsida; order Santalales; family Viscaceae; genus Viscum; species Viscum album. Next base: position 139,011,251 of record OY728119.1, read on the forward strand.
CTCAATAAGGGGTTTGAAAATTGTTTACATACTTTTAGAAATTTATTCCTTGAAAATAACTTTTAAAAGTTTCTTGGATAATAACATAAAATAATTTTCGAAATAACCTTTGAAAAACATATTTTAAATTACTTACTTTGGAATTAATATACCACTTTTGAATTTACTCACGTAATAAAATTACTTTAAAAGTAATCCAGTGATTTTTTTCTAAAAACAATACACAAGGTCTTGAAAAAAAACATAGTGGCTTGTAACAACTTGAAACATTGAAGACTATTATGGGCCTACCCACTTGTTGAGGGATTGGGTTCACTCCCAAGTTACCTACCCTATTTAAAACATCCAAGTTCTGAGTTTTATAAAAAAAATAATCTTACTTTACTTATATTTACATTCACTAGAGTTTTAGTTTGATATATATATATATATCATACATGGAAAAAACATATTCATTTTTATTTATATATATAAATATATAAATACAAATCTTCCTTGAAAATTACATATTTGACTTGATATGACCAAATCTCATGATACTTGACTTTGCATAGTTACATTGAAGATTAATTATCATCCACACACTCGAAAAATTTATTCTTAATCCCATAAAAATCCCATTTTTTGTAATAATTTATTCAATGCATATATGAATATACATACATAAATATATCAATGTATAAATGTCATGATAAAAAAATCATCTATGTATGGACATAACCTTGATTTTTATTTGACATGTATATGACGTGAAATATATTATGATATTCTTAACATATATCATAATTTATTTAAAATAGTTGTTAACATAAAAATAATACAAGTGAATATATATGTGTCTTATAATAATAGAATAAATTTCTATTTGAATAAAGATTCAATAAATAGAATCATCCCTTATCAAGGCTAACATGAAATCAAATTGAAACATAAACTTTGATACATATATAGATATATCACTCTCATGTAATTAAAATGATTCTAAAAATAATAATTTAAAAAAAAAAACTAAAATAATAATAAAAAATTTTGCAGAAATGATTTCCTGTTGCATCAAATTTGTCTTGCACATAGATAAATAAATAATCTCACCAATTCAAGAATTAAGGAACATAATTTAGAAACAATTAATAAAAATATATTCATTACAAAAAACCATAAAATTAAAATAATAATATTAAAATAAATAAACTATCTCTTTTTAATTTTTTTGAAATAGATAAATTTTAAAATTAAATAAAACTACCCCTTACTAAAATAATAATGGAATTACAATGAAAGTATAAATAAGTCCATTACCTTTTTGAATCTTAATTGTCTTGATGTAGATTTTAAAGTAGCATGCTAGAGTTTGAGAAAAAAGGTCTCTTATACTCGATGCCTCTAAAAACCATGAGGAAAGAAAGCACATCCTTTAGCGCTCTCCCTTGCCAGTATGTAAGGCCTTCTTGCAGAAAACACCCTACCCTCTTAAAAATAAACTAAAACAAGAAGGACAATTTGCTTTAGCCAGTTCTCCACATTCAGTATTTATACACCTAGTGAGCTAAAAAAATAGTTTATTTCAAATAGTTAATAGTCTTTTAGAGTAAGTGGGTTCACGGATAAGAGATATCTAATACTGAAACATATTTTATATTCCATCAAAAATAGAGAATTTTGGTAATATACTATTTCATTTAATTGGGATGTTCTCATATTGGAAAAGATGAAGAGAAAAATCCATGGATTGTAGGACATAAATTCAATAAATAAGACAAACATGCATTCAGTAACAAGATTTAGATATATATATATAAATTTTTTAAATATGGATGAATGCATTGAATCTACAAAATCACACAATGATAAAGCGATGATATGTGATGAAATTAACACAGTGATACCAGATAATATTTGGGTATGAAATAATCCTAATTACAAATCTTATAATCAGAGGATGTTGATATCAAGAAGAAAAACAAAATGATTGTACACATACAACACCATTGACCCTATTTTCTGAAGATTGAGTCATTAATAGTACTCATACACGCAGATTTGAAAATTAGAAACAAAATTCATCATACTTCATGTAGATCAAAACCCTAATAGAGATATAAATCTCGATTTCCTTTGGCCCATGACTCATAGAACGACTACGACCTTAGAAAAACTAGATTCCAATACACCTCCATCCTACTCGCGACCTCTCTCCAAACCTACACCATCCTCGACACCCAAAAATGAAGCACCCTCCGCTCGAAGCCTTACTACATCAGACTTCCCTCTTCGCGTCGACCTCATCCCCCGAACTCACAAGCCCCTGATTTCATATTTTATATTTTTTATTAAATAATAATGTTTATCATTTTAATATATTTAACTTATATAGTTTTATTTTATAATAATATTAATATGAGAATAATTTTCAAATAGAATAATATACTCCATAAATTTCACAATTAAAAATAATATTATTATATATATACGTATATATAATACTCATATTAATAAAATATATCATAATTAAAAATATTATTATTTAGTTTAATTTTTAAAACATTATTTCTTTACTATTAGAATATAAATATTCTATAAGAAAATTTATTGAATACATAAAGTTTATTTATAATAATAATATTCAAATCAATATTGTTTCTATATATGTATATTTAGTTTATATATATATATATATCAACGATTATCATATGTCAATTTTCAACTTTAATTTAAAAGCTTTAACAAACACATTTTTTATAAAATTTGGATAAAAAATTTCTAAATATCAATACCTAAGGCCATTCAAACACAATGGAAAATATATCAATGCTCACACCACTACTTTCAGAATGGTTTTATATGTTCTTCTTATTCTTAGTTTTGTTGCTACTATTCTTGCTATAACATTTTTGCTTATAAAAGATCCTAGAGATGTGAACTACCCAGTTGAAATCATTGTGTTTCATGTAGGAATTCTAGTTGTTTTATTATCAATAACAGTGGGTTTAGTGGGTTAGTTCTTTTGCATCAAAGATGCATTATGCTCTTTGTATAAATAAAATGCTTACTACTTATATCTCTATGTTCAAAAATTTATGTATGTTATTGAATTTTGGAACACTGATGATACATAAAACTTACTTTTAACCCTGGGGTGTTACAATATCACCTAGGAGTGTCAAGCTAGGTACCCAGTAAGGTATGTTTTAATGAACCAGGTGATGATCAGGTCAACCAAAATGTTCCATTTTTTGGAGTTATTACTCCTTGGAACATTTGTTCTACAACCATGTCCACTTGTAATATCTAGATAGAGGTATATTTACAAGATAAACCACATTATATCTACCTTAACAAAACATTAGGATGTTATTATACACTTATTCTCAATGTCTATAATAGGGTTAAAATCCATAATCTATCATTTGCTAAATGTAGTTCCCAATGTTTCTACTAAAATTAATTTGATACCAACTATAGTTGTTAAGTCAATAAGGTTTTCCTTATGACTTTTCCATTCCTTCTTGTTTTGAAAATCACAAACAACTTATACATAAGAAAATCAATATTTTACATCCATAAGGAAAATTTTCTTCTTTAAGGAAATTTACCCTAACTAAGATTTTCTTCTACATAGCGAGTACAAAAATCGGATTTATACTCAAAACCCCGAAATCATATAATGTCAAGAACTAGAGAATTCTGTTTTTAGGATCCGAATCCTGGATGTGATCGGTTATGAATTTCGAATCTGAAATTTCATGAGTTCGACTCCGAACTCTTATGATGTTCGACTCTGAACTTTCATGAGTTTGACTCCGAACTTTTATGAAGTTCGACTATGAAATTTCATGAGTTTGACTCTGAACTCTTATGAAGTTAGACTCCGAACTTTCATGAGTTCGACTCTGAACTCTTATGAAGTTTGACTCCAAACATTCATGAGTTCGACTCCAAACTCTTATGAAGTTCGACTATGAAATTTCAGGAGTTCGACTCCAAACTCTTATGAATTTTGACTCCAAACTTTCATGAGTTTGACTCCGAATGCTTATGAAGTTTTACTCCTAACTTTTACTAGTTCAACTTCGAACTCTGTAAGTTCATATTCTGAACTCTGGTGAAACTAGACTCTGAAATTCCTTAGAAATTCAGACTCCAGACTTCTACAGAATTTAGGTTCCGAATTCTTATAAAACAGAATCCAAATATCCTTTTATTATAGACTATTAATTCCATTTTGGTTAGACACCGAACTATTATTTTCTTACATTCTGAATTCTCATTTTTCTTATGCTTGCACTTGTTTCATTATAAAATGATGTCGTGCATTCAGTTATACAAGTTTTGTTATAAAATGATGTCGTCCATTCTATTTCTAACTAACCATTTGTTGAGTGAAAAATGTACAGGTCCCTCCAAATTTTAAGGAAAATATGATTGTTGGAGGAGGGAGCCGATCATTCCAACCGAGCCTATAAATAGAAGCTCATTTGAAAGAGCTAGACACTGACACAGAAGTTGATCACTCTAGAGACCACATGCTGTTAAGGTGATTTCTAGAGAGAGATGACTTTCATGCCTTGTGCGTACAGAACTGCTCGTTCAGAATTGATTAGTGCGACTCCAAATTTTGGTGATTACATTCAAGGGCTTCTGGGGATAGGAATATAGAGGTGCCGACTACCTTGAAGTTTGAGGGATTCCTTGCTGAAGAAGACAGAGGTTCCAACTACCTTGAAGTTGAGGGCTTGTGGGGATAGCAAGACAGAGACACCGATCTTCATATTGAGGGATTACCCTGGTGTGGGTAAGACAAACTTTCTTGAAAGTATAAATCACGGGACCTTTATCCAAGGTTGTTGGATACCCTTCTCTTTGGGTTAAAAGAGTTATTGATTGTTACTTGTAGTTGTACTACTTTTTTTCCACTGCATATTGTATTGTAAGGAAAGTATAACATTTTTGTCTTTCCATACACTATTACTTTGATTAGTTTAGATTATATACGCTTTAAGGTAAAATCTCATATTGTAAACTTTGATTAAGTTTCAATTTTTAGATCCATATTTCCAGAACCTATTTTTTAAAACACTTTCTAGATTCAAGAGAGTGTATAGAACTAGAATTTTGTAACATCATACCTTGTTCCAATTTCTAATTGGTGATAGAGGTGTTGTGAATTTTCTTAGTTTAACTTTGTTAAACTTAGATCTTTTCTTGTTTAAGGAAATTTTGTAAAGTGTACAATTCACCCCCTCTTATATATTGAGAATCTACATCATTATTTCGACCCTACAATTGGTATCAAAGGAGGATAACTCAAACCACAAGGGTTTGGTACAATATGAAGTAATCTCACGATTAGGTTAAGAAGGATATTTTTGGATTCATACTTTTCAGATTCATATTTTTCGAAATCATAGTTCAGATTCACTTTTTTGCTTAGAGATACAATTTTTTTCTTTATTATAATATTTTCTCTCATTTAAAGACTTATACTTCTAACAAGTTTGTGTGCCAAAGTATTTCTTAGAGATGACAGGTTTAAATGTTGGTTCGATTGACAACCTTAATCCTATAAGACCACCAATTTTTGATGGTAATGACTATGAATACTGGAGAGATCATATGATGACTTTCATTTTCAATACTGGAGTAGAAAATTTTGTTATGATTACTGGAGGCTTTAAGATTCCTAATAACGAAGTAAATGCTTTCAGAAACCAATGGAAGAATGATTATCAATTAAACTATAAGGTACACAATACTCTACTATGTTCAACGACTAGGAACATATATAGAAAAATTTCTCCATGTGAAACAGCTAACTGTATATGGAAGAAACTTGTAGTCACACATTTTGGTACATATAAAGTGATTGAGACAAGAAGAGCTCTGTTAAGAGCTGAGTATCATGGTTTCAATTTTCCATATGGTGAACCCATTTGTAAAGTACAACAGAGGATTATGACAATTTTAAACAGTCTACAATCTATGGGAGAGAAAGGTCTGGATGATGAAGCTTTTGTGGATAAGATTATTGATATTATTCCCAATGAGTTGGAATCAAAGAGAACAACTATTGATGAGAATAGGAAGGTCATTCAAATTTCGTTAGATGAGCTATTTGGAACTCTTCTTCAACATGAAACAAGAACAAAGAGAGATGCTGACAACATCCAGAAGAAAAATGGAAATGGTTCTGTTGCTTTTACAACAACATCAAATCATTTGAAAGCTAAGACTCCTGAGAGAGTAACAAGATCCAAGCCTAAGAAGGTGGTTATTCAATCAGAATATAGTGATAGTGAAGTCTCAGAGAATGAGTTAGAAAATATTTCTCGAAGGATGAACAAGAGAGCTGGTCAAAGAAATTTCCAATCCAAGTATAAGAAAAAGGAATGGAAAGATAGGAAAGATGGAGAAGTTACTTGTTATGAATTCAAGAGATCTGGAAATATTAGACCAGATTTCCCTTTTCTCAAAAAGAAAGAAAGGAAAGAGAGGAATTCTGAAAGGAATAGGAAGAAGTATTATAAAGAAAAAGCTAAGAAAGTTATGAAAGCTAATGACACCTGGAGTGCAAGTGGTGGTGACTCTTCTAACGAATCTTATGATTATGAATCTTCAGGACAAAATAATCTTGGTCTTATAGCCAGATTACCTATTAACAATCATTACTTCATGGCTAAGGTAAAAAATGCTAAATCATTGACCAATGTTTCATTAAATTCTAATGATAGTAAATATTATAACTCTATAGATGAATAATCCTTTTCTGATGAAGAAAATACTTTACCTACCTATAAAGAAGTTTCTAGGTTTTCTGAACTTTATGAGATTGAGAATTCTAAAATCAATAAAAAACTTGATAAGGAAAACTCTAGGAATACAATTCTCACAAAAGAAATATCAGATCTTTCTAAAGATCTTGATAGGAAAATGATGATTTTATAAGTATTTCAAAAAATTATGAGGAAGTAAATTCTGAGAATAATAAACTTTCTAAAGATCTAGAAAAAATAATTTCTAAGAAAAGTGTTTTTGAGCCTAACTCTATTTCCAAACCTAATGATTTTGAAGAAAAAAATTTGGTTATAAAACTCATGTTTGAATTTTTTTTCCTTGAAGAAGTGTTTATAAAACTTTACTCATGGTAAAGAAAATTTTGATAAGATGTATTCACAAATACGACCTTTAAGAAACAAATATGGATTTGGTTATACCCAAGAAAAACCAACTTTTTGTAACAACTACTTTATTCCACAAAGTGACCCATTTTGTACCAAATGTCAATCTGGTGGTCACTAGGAAAATAATTTCTCTTTAAGAAAAACCAAATCTCTAGGTTTTCATAAGGCTTATTTCTCTAAGAAGATGTGGGTTCCTAAAATTTTGTTATCTGAAAATCTCAGATCCAAACAAGTTTGGATTCCGAAAGTCTAATTATTTTCTGATTATCAGGAAAATAAATGAAGTACCAACAAAAATACCTGGTACATGTGTAGTGGATGTTCCTGGCACATGACTGGTAACAAAAGCTATTTTGAAAAGATTATCAAGTCAAAAGGAGGAAAAGTAACTTTTGGAGATAATGATCTGGGAGAAATTGTTGGTATAGGTAATATTATTCTTCTTGTTAAAACTTCAATTTCAATGTTTTATTTGTTAATGATCTAAAGCACAACCTCATTAGTATAAATCAATTATGTGATGAAGGTTACCTTGTGAATTTTAGGAATGATAAGTTCTTAGTACACAATTCCAAGGAAGAGTTTATTCTCTCTGCCAATAGGCAAGCGAATATTTACACATTGAACTTATAAGACCTTAGGAGACAAGATTTACCTTTCCTAAGTGCAATGGAAGATCATTCTTGGTTATGGAATAAAATATTAGGTCACTATCTCCTTAGAAACTTATGTAAACTATCTAAGAAGAAACTAGTTAAGGATCTACCAGAGCTTAGATTCGATTCTTCTAAAGTTTATGATCCTTGCCAGTATGGAAAGCAATATAAATCTAGTTTTAAATCAATCGGTGAAGTCTCAAAAACTGATGCATTACTGTTGGTGCACATGGATCTTTTTGGTACAACACAAACTGGAAGCATTGGAGGCAAATACTATGTGTTTGTTCTAGTTGATGATTACACTAGATTTATATGGGTCTATTTTTTAGCAAAGAAGTATGAAGCTTTTTATTATTTCAAATGTTTTAGAGCCCAAGTTAAAAATGAGAAAAACCTTCAACTGAAAACTATTCATAGTGGTCATGGAGGAGAATTTCAAAATTCTGATTTTGAAAATTTTTGTAGTAGAAAAGGTATTACTCACAACTTTTCAGCACCTATAACTACTCAACAAAATGGTGCAGTTGAAAGAAGAAATAGAATTCTTCAGGAGATAACTAGAACCATGTTGAGTGAATATTCTATATCTAGACATTTTTTTGATGAAGCTGTAAGTACTTCTTGTTATACTATAAATCGAGTTTTGATTAGACCTTTTCTTAATAAAACTCCCTATGAGCTATGGAATAGTAGAAAACCTAGACTTTCCTACTTTACGGTGTTTGGTTGCAAGGTATTAATCCTGAATACTAAAGATAATCTTCACAAATTTTCACCAAAATCTGATGAAGGATTTTTATTAGGCTACTCCACAACTTCTATGGATTATAGAGTTTTCAATAAAAACACGTGTACTGTTGTGGAAACAGTGCATGTAAAATTTGATGAATCTGATCCCTTTGATTTTAAACCATCCAAACCTACATCCTCAGATGTGTTTTTAAAAACTGATTATCAACCGTTAATTGAAGATCCTTCTTATAAGGAAAATGTTCAAGAAGATATTTCTGAAACATTTACCCCAGAAGACTTTCTACCGTATGTTGATGAACAGATTTTACAAAACCGAAATCAGGTGTTTCTTAAGAATCATCCCAGTGATAGTATCATTGGTGATGTAAATCAACATGTAAGGACTAGAAGTTCCTTGAGAAATAAAGTAGAACATCTAGCATTCCTTTCCCAATTAGAAAAAAATCACTGATGAAGCTTTAGGTGATGATGATTGCATTAATTCCATGTAAGATGAACTAAATGAATTCAAAAGGAATAAATTCTGGACCTTGGTTGAAAGATCTAAAGAAAATTCTTGTTATTGGAGTAAAGTGGGTCTTCAGAAACAAGTGTGATGAAAATGGAGTCATTGTAAGAAATAAATCTAGACTAGTTGCTAAAGGCTATAATCAAAAAGAGGGAATAGACTATGAAGAAACCTATGCTATAGTAGCTAGACTTGAATCTATTAGCATCTTACTTGACTTTGCAACATTCATCAATTTTAAATTTTTTCCAATGGATGTAAAATCTTCTTTTCTTATCGGTTACGTTCAAGAGGAAGTTTTTGTTGAACAACCTCCTGGATTTGAAGATACAAAGCATATTGATCATGTTTTCAGACTTACTAAAGCTTTGTATGGCTTTAAACAAGCCCCACGATCCTGGTATGATAGACTAATAGGATTTTTTCTTCAAAATAACTATGTTAAGGGAAATGAAGATCCAACCCTTTTTATAAATAAAGATAATAATAATGTTTTTATTGTTCAAATTTATGTTGATGACATCATATTTGGTTCAACTCATCAATGTATAACTGATTCTTTTGCAAATCTAATGAAGTCTGAGTTTGAAATGAGAATTATGGGTGAGTTAACATTTTTCCTTGGTTTTCAAATTTCTCAAAAACAAGAAGGAACCTATATATCCCAAAATAACTATTTTAAAGATCTTCTTAAAAAGTATGGATATTACAATACTAAGAGTATAAGTACTCCAATCGGTACCTCAATATCTTTAGATCTTGATAAACCTGGGAAACCAGTAGATCAAATAGCTTTTGGAGGTATGATAGGAAGTCTACTTTACTTAACAGCTAGTCGACCAGACATAATGTTTTTAGTATGCTTATGTGCAAGATATCAATCCAATCATAAGGAATCTCACATAAAGGTAGTGAAAAGAATTTTTCGCTACTTAAATGGCACCATGGATCTAGGATTATTTTACACTTCTAGAAATGATTTTGTTTTAAAAAGATTTTTAGATGCTGACTTTGGTGGTTATAGAATGGATAGAAAGAGTACATCCTGAACTTGTCATTTCTTAGGAGATTCATTAGTTTCTTGGTCGTGCAAGAAGAAACACTCAGTAGCACTCTCCACTTCTAAAGCTGAATATGTAGCAGCTAGAATTTGTTGTGATCAAGTGTTGTGGATGCAACACACACTCACAGATTATGGCTTGAGTTTTACTAAGACTCAAATTTTGTGTGATAACACAAGTTCCATTTCCCTTAGTAAAAACCCTGCACATAAATCTCGTGAAAAACACATAGATATTAGGCATCACTTTCTTAGGGATCATACACTTATAGGATAAATCATTCTTTATTTTATCAGAACAAAAGATCAACTTGCTGAAATTTTTACAAAATAATTACCCTCTGATAGATTTGAATACATTAAACAGAAGTTAGGAATGATAACTGTTAGGTAATCCTTCATCATTAACTTCTTGTTGAAAAATTATCCTTACAGTAATAAATTAATTTTCATAGGGGGAGTACATTTCAATGATAGTTTAACAAAATTTTTCGTGAACAGTTTTATTTTAAAACTTTTGTAACTAAAATTTTTTGTAACAAGTTTTTGGAGGTTCTCGGAAAGGAAATTTTGGAATGTAAACTCTCAGAATGGAATTTTTGAAACTGAAATTTTCGTAATGAATTGTTTGTAATGGACCTTTCGTAATGAATTTTTCGTACTGGAACTTTTGTAGTGAAATTTTTATACTGGAAATTTCGTAATGATATTTTCGTACTGGAACTTTTGTAATGAGATTCTCATAATGAATTTTCCGTAATGACAAATTTCGTAATGAACTTTCGTAATGTGGATTTTTTGTAATGAGTTTTTTTTAAAAAAGAATATTACCAATTACGAACAATATTTCTACCCAATCCGAAAGGTATTATTTCCTTACTTAAATTTTCATAATCATATTTTGCTTACTGGTATTTTCCTATGAGTTTTAAAATTATTCGGATTCTAGTTTTCCTTAAATCCGAATGTTTTTCTTAAAAACCTCAAAAGATCAGAGTCATGTTTTCCTTGCAGGAATGTTCTCAACCGTCAGATCAGATCAACCGAATTTTCAACCGTTAGATGGTTTTTGGAAGACCAAAGGTCATATCCATCTCCTATATAAAGGGGACCCTCAAAGTCATCCCACATAGGTTTTTCAAGCTCTCATGTCTCAAATCCCTGCATCTCTTCTTAAGGACCATTCTGATCTTTGCAAAGCCGTTCAAAATCATTCAAATCTCTCAGTTCTAAATGTCTGTTCAAGCAACATCCCAAGATATATCTACCTCAAAACCAATCTCAAAGTGGTTAGTTTTTAGGGAAAGGTTAGTGCATCCGGATTTCTATAAGTTTTATTCACTTATATAAAATAATATTAGATTAAATGGATGAGAGGATGTTTTCTTAGCAAAGTCAGATAAACTGGATCTGGTTTATACTGATTTTCTGTTTGAGTTCTATGAGTCTGTTTCCTTCCAAAAGAAAGATGGCAGAGAGTGGTTTTCATTCAAGTCTTATGGGAAGACTTACAAATTATCTTACACCAAGTCCGTGAGCTTGGTTGGTTTATCCTATGAAGGGGAAGCTGAGTTTTTCTCACATAAGCTTCTAGATTAGCAAGGAATTTTCAACAAGGTGAAGGAATTGAAATGTATTGGACTTAAGGATTCTACGACGGCTAAGATTTCTCATCTCATTCTGAATAATAGAATTCTATAGTTGTGGGTCCAAGATTTTCTCATACCAAGAAGGGGTGACAAGGATAATCTGAATAAAAATGATATCTATGTCATAGATTTCTTGCTAAATCTAAGAAAGATAAATTTGATGAGTCACGTTCTGATTACGATCAATAACATAAAGGAATAAAACCTAAGATCTCAGATAATCATGTTCTCTGCCTTACTATCTAAGTTGATAGTTCAATGTTTAGAATCCTTTAAGGTTGCATGAAAATCGAAAGTCCGGAATTGTAAGCTTATGCAGGTTAGTAATGATACCATGAAGAGGATGAAGATGGATTTTTTCTACTGAATCTGGGGAATTCTATCCTTTATCAGTGGAAGTGGCTGGGGTAGCTCAGAAAGATACACAGACTCCAGAACCATCCAAAAAGGCAAGGAAGAAGATAAAGCTTAAGGAAGTGGTTGCTGGTGAAGAAAATCCCAAGTCTATGGAAACTCAGTCTGCTCCCCCCAAACCGAAGAAACAAAAATCTTATCCTGGTGAATTTGCTGCGAAGTGGAGGGAAGACAAAGAGAAGAGGAAAGAAGGGGATCCACAGTTCGGATTGGACCCTGCAAACGCTAAGGACTTAAAAGAGAAATCTGCGAATGTGTTAGAAAAAGAGGCAAAAGAAAAGAAGTTTAAAAAGAAGTTGTCTGAAACTGAAGTAGTGCAATCTTTTCTAAGAGCTACAGAGTTAGATTCTGAGCAGATTCCGGTTCCAGAAACCTTCTTTACTGAACCATTACTAGAGACTCCTTGTAAAAATTACTTCACTCCGAAAAAATATAAGGGTGAAGAAGTAGTTGTTGAAGAAGAAAAAGAAGCTGGAGAAGAATTAGAGGAAGAGGTTGAAGAAGAAGAAGAATAAGAAGAAGATGTAAGTGAAGATTTGAATGCCTTAATCAAGAAAGTAGAGGATTATCAAGATAAGGAAGAATCCAAAAAGTTAGTTACTCCAGGAAAGAGATTTGAGAAAGATAGTAAGGATGATGATAAACAACAGGAACAAGAAGAAAATGTTTTGTATGATGAGGAAGAATCCTATGAGAAGTATTTTCAAGATGAAGTAGTAGAAAATGAAAAACAAGATGAATATAAAATTATTCATGTTTCTGAATCCGAGGAAGAATATCCTAATGAGGAACCAATTACGAAATCTAATAAAGGTAAGAAAGTCCTGATGAATACTCCAAAAAAGAGATTTTCAGGAAGAAGGGGGTTGGTGGTTCTTATAAAAGAAAACTGGTCCCAGTTGAAGAAGAAAAATCTCCAAGAAAATTATCTAATTCAGAGTCATCAGCTCACGGTCATGATTTTTTGGTTGAATCTTTGAAGAAGATTGTGGACACGATTCCGATTTTTCCAACTGTAGATTCTAGATGCCAGATGCTGCAACAGAGTATAAATCAGAAATTGGATACCTTATCCATGGTCATGGATAAATATATAAAGATTAAGACCGACCATAAAAGTTTTCTTATCAATCATGATGTGCATAGGAAGTAATGCAATAAAATAACTCTGTGGTCTAAGAAAGTTGAAGAAGACATGGCTGATTCTGATAATTTTCAGAATGAGGTGAAAGATGCTTTTGACACCAAGGATAACAAGATTAAGAATCTTCAAGATGAGCTGATCATTTAGAAAATTTCTCGGAGTCAACAAGTGAAGTAACTAAGTGATAAGACTAACTCTCTTGCTCAAAATTTTATAAGTGATAGAAATCTCCAGATTGAGGTTGAGAAAACACGGGAAAAGTAAGATGATTTAGTGAAGATGCAGGAAGAAGCAATGACTGCCCAGGCTGAATCTTTGAAAGTTCAAGAAGAAAGGATAATATGCTTGGAGAGACAATATGAGGAAGACCAAAGGGATTTGAAGAAGCTTAAAACCTTTTTGAAGATGCTGATCCCAAAAGAAAAGGAAGACAAATAAGATCACTCTGATCTTTTGTTGTATTTGTCTTTCTTTATAAAAATTTTCTCAACTCTAATAAAAATTTGGTTGGTTGTATCTTGTTATATACTAATGTTTCAGGTACCATATTTTCTTTTCCATTCCTTTCAATAATTTTTGAAAATCACAAAGGGGGATAAGGAAAAATAACCACTCCTATGGGGGAGAAGGAAAAATAACCACTAAAAAAAGGAGAAGCAAAAATTTAAAATGAAGAGAAAAATTTCCAAGTAAAATATTCTTAAAGTTAGGGGGAGTTTCTAATTGAGAAGTTTTTCATTCCCATGATAATGAAAACTCCACTCTGGAAATTCAGAATACAATCCTTAGAGTTCCAATGCCTTAGGGGGAGTTAGTTTTATTCACTATCATCCATGAACAAAGGGAGATAAGTTTTTAATTTCAATGTCTAATGAAAATTTTCAAAGACCTTATATTATTTTTCATAAGGATGTTTGTGCTTTCCAAAAAGGGGGAGATTGTTCAGTCAATAACATTTTCCTTATTACTTTTCCATTCCTTCTAGTTTTCAAAATTACAAACACTTTATACTTAAGCAAATCAATATTTTACTTCCATAAGGAAAATTTTCTTCTTTAAGGAATTTTACCCTAACCTAGATTTTCTTATACATAAATTTTTTTTCCTTAAGTACACAAATAGGATTCATACTCAAAACCCCAGAATCATATAATGTCATGAATTGGAGCATTCTGTTTTTAGGATCGAAATCCTGGATGTGATCTATTATAAAGTTCGAATCTAAACATTCATGAGTTCGACTCCGAACTCTTATGAAGTAGGACTCTGAACTTTCATGAGTTCAACTCCGAACTCTTATGAATTTTGACTTCTAAATTTCATGAGTTCGACTCTGAACTCTTATGAAGTTCAACTCCGAACATTCATGAGTTCGACTCCAATCTCTCATGAAGTTCGACTTTGAACTTTCATGAGTTCGACTCCGAAATCTTATGATGTTCAACTCTGAACTTTCATGAGTTCGGCTCCGAACTCTTATGAAGTTTGACTCTGAACTTTTACTAGTTCAACTTCGAACTCTGTATGTTCAAATTCTGAACTCTGGTGAAACCAGACTCTGAATTTCATTAGAAATTCAGACTCCGAACTTCTACAGAATTTAGGTTACGAATTCGTATAAAACAGAATCCAAATATCCTTTTATTATAGACTCTGAATTCCATTTTGGTTAGACTCCGAACTATTATTTTCTTACATTCCGAATTATATTTTTGCTTATTCTTATACTTGTTTCATTATAAAACGATGTCGTGCATTCAGTTATAAATGTTTTGTTATAAAACGATGTCATCCATTCTGTTTCTAACTAACCGTTGGTTGAGTGATACGTGTACAGGTCCCTCCGAATTTTAAAGAAAATACGACTGTTGGAGGAGGGAGCCGACCGTTCCAACCGAGCCAATAAATAGGAGCTCATTTGAAAGATCTCAACACTGACAGAGAGGTTGATCACTCTAGAGACCACATGCTGTTAAGGTGATTTCTAGAGAGAGAATCTTTTCATGCCTTTTGCGTACTGAACCGCTCATTCAGAATTTCTTAGTATGACTCCGAATATTGGTGATTACATTCAATGGCTTACGGGGATAGGAAGACAAAGGTGCCGACTAACTGGAAGTTCAAGGGATTCCTTGCTGAGGAAGACAGAGGTTCCAACTACCTTGAAGTTGAGGGCTTGTGGGGATAGCATGATAGAGACACCGATCTTCGTATCGAGGGCTTACCTTGGTGTGGGTAAGATGGACTTTCTTGAAAGTATAAATCAAGGGACCTTTATCCAAGGTTGTTGGATACCCTTCTATTTGGGTTAAAAGAGTTATTGTTTGTTACTTGTAGTTGTACTACTTTTTTTCCGCTGCATATTGTATTGTAAGGAAATTATAACAATCTTTTATTTCGTTACACTTTTACTCTGATTAGTTTAGATTATATACCCTTTAAGGTAAAATATCATATTGTAAACTTTGATTAAGTTTCAATTTCCGGATCCATATTTCTGGAACCTATTTTCGGAATCACTTTCCAGATTCAAGAAAGTGCATAGATCTAGAAGTTTTTAACTTCATACCTTGTTCCAATTTCCAATTGGTGATAGAGGTGTTGTGAATTTTCGTAGTTTACCTTTTTTAAACTTAGATCTTTTCTTGTTTAAGGAATTTTTTTAAAGTGTAAAATTCACCCCCCCTCTTGTATATTGATCATCTACCTCATTATTTCGATCCTACAGTAGTGACCCTGACCCCAGTAGCCCATATCTGGTTCCTATTTTTTTTACACTAAAATAAGATACAAGGAATAAAACCCTGAAGGTCCGAATAAATTAGTATTCCTGGTAAACTAGATACATACATGATTGCAATATTACATTTGAATATATGAATTACAATAGATTGTTTTTGATAATATCATTATTCCCTATAGTATATTCTTGTATATATTTCATCATACACTTTATGGACTCCTGGGAAGGGAAACAAATTACGGTGAGCTCAAATGCTGATCAAGGGTTAAGTATAACAGAAATAGTAATTAATTAATAAACATAATCAATATGGGAAGGTAAATAACTAAACAAACATTCCATGTAATCAATAAACTAGGAAGGAAGTGTATCAAGATATAATATCAATAAAAATCTCATGGATAATAATCATTATGAAAAGGTTCATAACTTAAAACTCATTCAATTTAATCAATATATTAATATCATAAATGAATATGGCATAATAAATATGACATGGTTAATAAATGAGAACACATTTCATTTTATCAATAAATTGAGAATCAAATACATCTAGAGATAATATTATTGTAAAAATATCATGGTTAATATTAACTGGATTATTAATGAAGGCAAAACATAATTATTGGATTCCATGATCTTAGGCATCATGATAACTTTATCATCAAGACCTTTCATAAGATGGTTTAAACTAGAGGTAAAAACATGTTTACTGCTACCATAATTATTCACCTCATGAGTCTACCGATGCATTGAGGGGCTATAAAATATTGGACCCCATCCATCACTGTTGGACTAAAGCATTCCTTATATTCTGAATAATCAATTTAAATCATGAATCAATATTATTTAACATCAAATATCAATATTGAGTAAAGGATACAAATTTATCAATGTTTCCTCAGTCAGTCAAAAAATTTTCAAAGTAAAACATTATATATTGAAATTAGATATGGTTTAAGAAATAAGAATATCTATGATAAAAAATATGGATATTCAAAGAATATTTAATGTCTAATGATCACAGGAAAGTGAATATTTCAAGGTGGAGATAATGACAACAAAAAAGGAAACAAAGAAGTGAATTTCAATAATTTATTTGGTAAAAATAATCCTAAACCATCCAATAGAAGAATAAAGACGGTATGAATACAACACATCCTCCGTGAAGTAAATATAAAATATATGGTTGTTTTCATTGGTGAATAAAAATACCATAAAAAGATATTTTAAAAATTTTCATTAAAAATATCCTTATAAATTTGAAAAGGAAGATTCAAAGAAATGAAATTAATTATTGTAGGTAATTCCATACATTTTGTAAAAGTGAAAAAGAACATTTATTTTACACTACAAAAGGGTTAGAAAAGAGACTTGTTAAAAAACAACAAGAAGATTCCTTTCAAAAAATTCTACAAAAAGAAAAAATGGGTAAAAATTTCATTAATAAATCCGTTATAAGAGGTTAAAAATATTTTTTTATTATTTTAAAAGTCATGGTTTTGGAAGAAAATAGAATTCTGACTAAGGAGAGAAATGAAGTAAGATTTTATTGAAAGCATTTTCTCATTAATTTTCAGTACCAAAGATTGGAAAATAGATATTGTTACTTGAAAATATAATAAATGACTATAGGAGGATAAAATGAAATGGATTTATTAGACAAGGATTAAAATTTTTTTTAATAGAAATACAAGTTTAAACAATCTCAATAAGAATGATATTGTGAAATTAACCTTCACAAAGTTCATAACATTGATGTAAGAGTTAAAAAATGTAATTATTATGTGTATCAACTTTAAATAAACATAAAATAAGTATAAATACAACATAATATGTTAAAAATTAATTACACACATACTCTAAGAATATAAAATACAACGAAAAAGTAATACAACCCAATGAAAAGAAATTGAGTTATGAAATTATTTGTTACTTGGAAACTTTTAAGTCAAATCCCCTTTGATGAAATAATTAAAATTAAAACAAAAAATTCCATGAAGAATAAATTATTCATGATATTACATATCAAATGGGCAGTATATACACTTTATAAAAGAAAGTATGTGCTTAATATTAAAATATGCCTCAATGAAATGAAATTGAGACAAAATGCCTTACATCACGCTTCCTTTTGGTTGAACACTATTTAACTTTATTTATAGTGCATTTAAAAATGTAATTAAATTAGTCTAGAACCATATTAATATATATATATATATATATTATAATATATGATCCTTTTATAGTACCTTATCATATGTTCATTAATAATATTTCATCATTTTCATTGTTTCGGGTGTTAATTGCCTTCACCACTATAAAACAAGCAATATATAATGCTAGATAAAAGCACTGATAAAGGTTGAATTTATTAGTGAAAAAAAGAACTGATAAAGGGTACGGATTTTCAATGTTACGAAAAAGAACTGATAAAAGGTACCCTTTATTAGCAATTATTTTTTAGAGATGATAAAGGGTTACCTTTATCAACACTTTTTAGAGACGATAAATGGTACATTTATCAGTGCATTATTTTTAGTATGGATAAAGGGTAACATTTATCCACACATTTCATAGCATTAATAAAGGTCCCGATCGCTCACGCCATTCCGACATCAGAATTTTTTATGTTAGGCTGCTCCTTTATAAATAATTCCACAACATCATAAGGTAAGATTCCTGCTGTAGGGATGAGCTCAGACATACACATTACACACACATTCGCATGGTCCCCTTCACGATCCCGTGTGGGTCAAGGACCACTCTATGCTTCCCTCGGGCATTGGCTCACCCTCATAAACACTACCACATCTTACACGACCGGACCGACCTACCAGATGGGCCTATACATGGACCACCCCAGATTTTTTTAAATAATAAAAAATATAACTATTAAAAATATTAAGAATTGAAATAAATAAATAAATAAAAATTTAAAATGATTAAAATTAAAAAATATTAAAAAATTAATTAATTAAATAATTATTAATAAATTTAATATATATATACATATTATAAATATTAATAAATACTATATATTAAATATAGATATATAAAATGATTAAATTGAAAAAAATAAAAATAAAAATTAGATAATAAAAATATATTAAAATTTTTATTAATTAAATAATTATTAATAAAAATGAATAAATTTAATATACATATATATAAATTACAGATATTAAAAAATTGTATATTATAAATATAGATATATAAAATGAATTAAATGTAATAATAAAATAAAAAAATAAAAATGAATAAATTATATTAAACAAAAACATTAAAAAATAAAAAAATTACAGAATTATTAAAAATTTTATTAATGAAACAATTATTAATAAAAATGAATAAAATGAATATATATATATATTAATTATAAATAGCAATAAATAATATATATTAAATATAGATATATAAAATGAATAAAATGTAACAAGTAAAAACATATCGATTTCTTATTCATTTTTAATGGTTTTTATAAATAATTATTCATAAATACATTAAATATATATATATATATATATATATTATTTCCAAAAATATGATTTATATAGTACATAATATTTATGCTCACATAAAATATGTCATATTTTTAATGAAGAATGATTTATAATTACAAAATATAATTAATTAAAAATATTGACTAATTGTATCATGTAATGGAAATTAATTGAATATAATTTTATTTTTCCATTCAACACATATCAAATGTATGTTACATTGACTTCACACAAACAAATATGTAATTAATGTATTTTTATCTACAACACACACACACACACACACACCAATATTTATGTAATTAATGAAATCTTATATAGAAACACATACACCTAATATTTATGTAATTTATTCAAATTTTAATATTTATTTTATAATTTCATTTAGTAACATGATAAATTTAATATATTATGTATTTAATCAATAATTGTTTTTAATATTATTATCATTATGTATTATTTGTTCATTTTTATTATTTTTTTTATTTTTTTTGGAATTTCTAATATTTATTTATATATATATATTTACAATGTTTTAATATTTTCATTATGAATTTATCTTCATTTCAATATATATCCATATTTTTTAATAATTTACGTTTAATAAATAATACTTATCTATTTTTTCAATATTTATAAAGTGTACTCATTTTTAATTATTCAATTTCACTCATTTTTAACATGTATGCATTTAATATTATATATTAATTAATAATGTTTAAAATATATTTTTAAATAAAATGTTAGGCATGTATCTTAGGATAACATGGAAGAATAAAATGAATTGGATGATGTAGGAATTTCATTCAAAGATGTTTTAATTCGAAGCATAAGTGAGGATAAGGAAGAAGATGAATCAGATGATAGTCAAGTGGAAAGAGTACTATATATTTATGCTAAAGTGGATGCTTGCTTTGGAAGGAGAAATTTTTTTGTTTCATCTAACTTCCAAAAAGAGAAAGAAAATATTGATATCATAACTTCAATGAAACTCAAGTCTAATATAACCTACACCTTTTCCTTCCCAAAACATTCTAATGATTTTTATTCTACTTCTCCGAATGTGAGTTATTTGGTGGGTAGGCATCCTCTCTCAACAAATGGAATGCAAGTTCCCTCTAATGCTGGTAAGATAAAAAATCCATATCTCATAAAGGATAGAGCTACATGCGATGCAGTTATTCATCCTCCTAGTATCATATAGTCTAAACAAACTAACTCTCAACAGTCTTGTGGACTGTCTCCAGGAATAACATGTGTTGCCGCTATTTCCCCAGGTGGCATGCGGTCTGAACATGTTGAATCTCCATAGTCTCATGGTTTGTCTTCAAGACCAGCTTTGAGAAAGGAAATGAAATATGTTTCTATGGCACCATATAATGTCCATCTTAAAGGGGATAGATCAATTACTAGGGAGGTCCCTTGCAAGATTCATGTTAGATTGAATCATGCCTCACATGTTGTAACATTGACTCCAAAGGTTAACTCTATAGTAGGAGATAGAACTAGTAACATGACTACATCCAAGAAGAATGTTAGCTTGGATAAAAGTCTGGGGATGCCATTTTTAGAGGAGAATCCTTTTCTTGATAAAGCAAGTACCAACACTTTTATTATAGGTCAATCACAGAATAGGAAAACTGAATCACTTGTTAAGGTCAACACACTTAATCCTTTTCAATTAGTTGCATCTGGATGTAGTGAGAATGAAGATAAAGTCACTTCTTATATAACTAAAAAAGAAATGAAAGGCAGTGTTGAAGATAATGAAATATCAGATGGTGTGGTTAGACCATGGGTACAAGTTAAATCATGGAAAAGTGGGAAACATTTGTGCGACTGAAGTGTATGTGTCTCCCACTATTACATGCATACTCGTTATTAAGTATCTTGAGTTTTTCCTAGGCTATTTTTTGTTATCTCTGACTTTATGTTCTATATTTCTCTCCTTGGGGATTTCTTCTTTTTTAATAAAGGTTCAATTACACCTCAATCTTTTTAAAAAACTTATTTTTTGAAAAAGTATTTATATAATTATAAATACATAATTATATATTTAAATAATTATAAAATCAAAATAAATAAAATTAAATAATGAATATATTGATTATATTTATTAAATATACAAATAATGATATAAATATATATAATGATATAAATATATAAATAATATTTTTTTAGAAAGTATTTATATAATTATAAATAAGTAATTATATATTTACATGATTATAAAATTATATTAAATATATTTAAATAATGAATATATTTACTATATATATATTATATAATAATACAAATATATATAATAATAATAATATATTTATAATTATAAAATTATAATAACTATATTTAAATAATGAATATA
This sequence comes from Viscum album, assembly GCA_963277665.1. NCBI lineage: Eukaryota > Viridiplantae > Streptophyta > Magnoliopsida > Santalales > Viscaceae > Viscum > Viscum album. The sequence goes on from OY728119.1 coordinate 139,033,227, forward strand.
TTTACTATATTTATAATTATATTTATATATATTTATTAAATATATATAAATAATTATATAAATATATATATAATGAAATAAATATATATAAAATTATAAAAAAATAATTATAAATATATTTACAAGTATATGTATTTCTAAAAATACTTATAAATGTATATTTATTATATTTATAAAATTATATATTTATAATTATAAGTAAATAATTATAAAATTATAATAAATATATTTAAATACAGAATATATTTAATATATCTATTAAATATATTTATGTATATATATATACCAAAATGGTCTAGGGAGAAGGAAAATCTCATGACCATTTATTCAAGATCAAGAGAAAGATAATAGGAAAACAAGGAGACAGACAGGGTCATTTAAGGACATTCCCTTATCCAGAAAGTGAACTATAGATAAAAAAAGTAGGATCATTACCATAATCATAATCTAAATCATCATCCTCAATATTCACTTCCCACTCTGATTATGAATTTCCTTGATTGAAGATCCCAAGAATCCTCTCCTTGGAACTTTCCTACTCCGGAGTGAGCTGCATCTTTAATGCCTTGAAAGATTATATGGGAGCCACATTCCTTGGCATGCTGGTGTAATCCCTTCATGACATTCTTTTTGAAAGAACAGGAGTGAGACCTTCACTAATGGAAATATTTCCATTACTATAAACAACAAAATCCTTGAAATAGAAAAAATCAACATTTCCTGAATATTCCAGATGAGTTGTGTCAACTAGAACCATCCACTTTTCCTTGTCACTTAAATCATCTAAAAAATATCTCCATTTACCAGAAATTTTTGAAGAGTTTAAGACATTCTTAATCTCTTGAAGATAATTGATGCACTGCTGAACTTCAGATTTCCTAGTCCCATCATCCTATGGGACATATCCTATAAATTATGCCTCTAACAGTTGTACAATGAAAACTTTATCATCAATTAGAAAAAGAGAACACCCAAGAAAACCCACAAGAACCTCAAAAATCTCATACAGACTAGTGAATTGTGTGAAAATAAACTTCGGACTACCAACCCACTAAACTGGTTCCGAGGGAAAATCATTTCATCTGCAATCTGATTCCTTATTACCAGCTATAGGATCACTGATAACATTATCAACCCAAATATTCTCTACCCTAGAGTCTGCAACATCTACATGAAAATTATTCTATTCTGGTATAACATCCTCTAAAGTTATTTCTTGCTCCCAATTCACCATTAGAGATTTATCATTGGACATTGCAGCCCCTTGATATCAGGACTTCTCTTCCAGATGTTCTGTCAACAACTTCTTAGACTACCTAGGTACGAACGTCCAATGTGGTCTATATGAATTATTATTACCATTAACACCACACCCGTTTGAAGGATTCCCTTTCATATATTTCTCATCCAAATAACCAACAAATTTGTAGTTTTTATAGAATTCATGACCATTTTAATACTCAACACTAATAGGTATATCATCATTAGGAGTAGTGAGAGTCATATTATTTATAAGAGTTGAACTCAAATCAACTTCAAAGGGAATTCTCATGAAATTAGCATAACTAAAATGATATGTCTCCTTATCCAGACAAATAAGAACACTAATGGTAGTAGTAATATCATGCAAGATTGTTAAATGCCATAAAATTCAGTTGAGGTTGTGCAACATGATCCATACCTATGAAAAATCATTATTTACCCTTAACACATTAAAATACATTGTAAATTCATGAATATGAATCATTACCTAATTAAAGAATAACGAACCAAATGACCACACATAAATTATTGCTTCATCCGATGGAAATAAGAAGTGAAAAAAACATCTTCTTAGAGAAATACACTTCTAGTATGAAGAACCCCATAAAAAGAGATACTACAAATAATATCATATAACGTCCATGAATTACGAAATTTTTGAAGAAAAACCCTACCAATTAAAGAGTTCTTACCTAAAATTAGATGCTCTGAGAAGGGATGCTAGTCTACTTCAACACTGGCCAATGATCATTTTTTGAGGATCCTACCACCATAAGAATTTTTAAACACCGCCAGTGGAATCCAAATAGAATCATCCTGTTGGTCAGGGAAATCACACGAATGCCCACCTATAGATGAAACCCCATCAATTCTGTGTTGAGGAAAAGTAATGGAATAAAACATTTGGGTATTCAAATTAATGTAATTATTCAAAATCACAACTTTTTCAACTAGTAAAGAACATCGAACTCCTCTAGATACATTCGACAACACAACCCGGGCACCAAGAACATCCAATCTGCGAGCATCTTCATCACTAATAGTAACCAAATCCACTATTTCTCCCATAGATCGACACAAATCACCTAAACAATTCAGAAATGGGATATTTTTATCACCATACAGATCTATAAAAAGAAAAACATTATCACCAATTACAACCACATCATCTTTTAGTGAACACATGCTGCCCGATCTAGTCGACATTGCACCACCCATCAGAACACCGTTCACCTCCAACTAATGATATACGAAAACACCATCCATCACCTCGATGAGCGATCAAGACCCGACCTGATAGGATCTCTCCCAGAATATTCATTCTCCATAACATCTGAAGGCATCAGATAGTCTAGCATCAGATCTATGAGGATCTATTCTAGACCTATCCACCTACCCTTCCTAGATGCCATAAAGTCCTACTAGGGGATAAATACTGATCAATGAATCCATGGTAAAACATATATCCCAATCAGAGTATCTTGAAAAAATATTTCCACAAAAAATGGAGGATTGACATAAAGAAGAAGGTTAAACCCTAAAGGTGGCACAAATCTCCATTAGAGAGCTCTCCAAACTCATTCTCCATTTTTCCAATCTTATTTATATATATATATAATTATATATAATGATATAAATACATTTATAATAATATAAAAATATTGATAAATATATTTAAAAGTATATATATATTTATAAATACAATTATAAATCTTTTATCAACGCTAAAGTTTTAGCATTGATAAATATATAGTTTTATGACCACAAAAAAAGCACTAATAAAGAAATATTTTATTATCTATTATTATTTTAGAATTAATAAAAGATATATTTATCGATGTTTTTTAGATGTTCTAATAAAATCCTCCTCAACATATTTAGAAGAACCCCAATAGAAATGATTTCATTCACGCATCTCAAGATCTCATAGAACTCCATTACTATTTTCCCTCCCTAATTGACTTTCTCTCAGCTTAATCAAGACTCAAAGCTAAGGTATGCTATTTTTTCTCCCCTCTCTCTTTTTTTATTGTTTTGTTTCCACAGTGTGTATTAGTGCAACATTTTAATATATCCGTGCTTTTATGGGTTCCATGTTAAGGGTTCTAGACCTTCTCATTTGAATCTTATTTATTTCACAAGTTTAGATGATCAAAACATCTCCCTTTGAGTTCAATGAGCCCCCTAAAATTTTTTTGGGTTCCTTCAAGAATTTTAGGCATGCAATTGGTTTAATCCCTTATATTTTTGTCCCTATTTAGTGAGTTATGGCTTGAGATCCACCTTACATATGGAACATGTTCCCTACTATATGGAATGAGTATCATTCCACTTAGTAGAATGTAAACCCTCTTCATTCCTAAGGATTTGGGGGAGTTAAAAAATCAGAATAGTTATATTCCAAAAATATTATAATTAAAATTTCACTCATTTTTATTATAAATGTTAAATAAAAATTATTATTATTATGTTAGGGATTGATAAATAATCAAAATAGTAAAATTTTTTAGTTTATTTAATCCATTGAATTTTGAAAACTAAAAGGTGAATCTTATCTTTTCTTATGATAGTGGATGGTCTATTTGTAGTTTTTTATTCTGATTTTATATAAATGATAAATTTATTTAAAATTTACGATTCTTTGGTTCTAGTTAATTTTTATATTCATTGATGAAAATATTTTTTTGATGTTTTTTTAGACATCGTCATTTTTTTTCTAGAAATTTTATTTTTCAAAATGTTAAAACACTATCAAAATTTATGAAAATGTTAATTGTGAAAATCATTTCATGTTTTTTTATTTTGATAAATCAATTTCATTATAAGAGAATGATATAATTATTTATCATAAAAAGGATTAAAATTTATAATGATAATTTTTTTAAATGATTTCATGAACCAAATTAATAATGGATGTGTTTTCCATTAAATTAGTTAATATATTATTTTTGGTTTTTGAAGACTGATTTGAAAAATGATTTCAAAATAATGTGTTGAAAAATAATCTTAACATGAGTCCAATAAATTCCTTATTTAGAATGATGGGAAAAGGCCCTACCAAATAGATGGTAGATTATATGTTTATATGAAGGGTCTAAAACTCTAACTCTCCCTTGTGGCCGATAATATTTATGTTTATATTGAGGGTTTAAAGTATATCTTCAATTTGGATTATAATCTCTTTTATATAGGGATTTGTTCATTTGAAAATGTGACATTTATTAAAGTTATAATTATATTTCCATTGGAAATTATTGTGAAATATGGTTATGGAATGAAGGTCTGCTCACCAAGCAACCAACTCTTCCACACTCCTTTTCCCACATATAAAAATTAATCCATTACATGTATAATAATTCCCATATTAAAATTCATTCTTCTTTAAAACACATTTAATTTACATTAACTTGAAAACCAATTCACAAAAAATATAACTTCAACTCATGGGTACTTCACTGATAAATTTAATTTATAATGTTTAAAATTTCCAATACTTAAGAAAAATAGTTCTTTGAAAAAATAAAAAAAATTTACTATTAAATAATTTAAAACACCTCATTAAAAATTTAATTATTTATATTAAAACCATTTAATAAATCTTATTTTTCCAATATATTTATTATTGATTATAAGATTAATATATTTCTTTAAGTGAATTAGTTGAGTAAGAAATCTATTATATTAACATTGGTAATAAGTTATTTTATAACTAAGCCTAAAATAATGATTTGAAAGACCTTGATTTATGATGTAATGTGTATCAGAACATTGTGAATGAGAATAATTGATATAGGAAACATTTATGATTTAAGTGAATACATATCATTGGTAAGATGTCATAATTATAGGAAATAAGGATTTAGGGTTTATTAATACTTGTTAGTGGTCAAATGTCACATATGATTTCAATTACTTCTTACTTTTTCTAGATCTTTGAATTAATCATATGTAGAATTTATCCATTGGAAAGTAAAGGTCACATGAACATTCCCACTCCTTTAATTATTTACTCAGAATTTGAATGAGATACCACCTAACCCACCACAAAATTATTGAATAAATGAATAAACAAAAAATCTTCCCACTTGTTGGACTCCCACCTATAAATATTATATAAAATATTGAAGAATTACTGCCATATTTTTATGAGAAGCTAAGAACTTCTGAAATTTAGTTTTCAGACCAAAGGCTATTTCCTTCTCATTGAGTAATTAAATGATTGGTTTGAATGTTGATAATTCAGAGGTGTTATCAGCATGAATGTGTGTAAGACCATCCATCTGAGCTTTCTCACAATCACACTAATAAAGGATCCCCTTATGGGGATCAGACTAGTGCTTGTGTGTTTTTGAGATTTAGATAAAAAATGATGAAATGTTGTCTGATGATTCACCAACTCCCATCCCATGAACATTTAGGTTTAAGGAGAAATCATTCATCATCACCATCTTCATCTCACAAATTGTTATTATTGCATTATGTTTCATGAGACTCATTCCCCATCTCTTTTTGACAAGAAACTATGTTACTCGAATTACTCTAAGTAGTATTAATCCCATACTGGGTACCAGTGATCATTTTGAATGAATTCAAAGGATAAAACCTACCATATTTGAGTAATTATTTTCATAAATTCAATTACACACTTCCTTAAAATCATAATGAAATTATTTTATATAGTCAAATTTTTGGTTCCCCTTATTACAATTATCTATAACATTCATCTTTGAGAATGTATATACTATGTGTATTGTTTTTCACAAAATGATTTTTTGTGAACCTAATAATATGGATATGAATCTAAAATGGATTCACTATAATCATATGAAAAATGTGTATGAATTTTGAGCTAAATAGTTGATCATGTTTGAAATAGATCATGCATATTACCCTTATCAAATCCTTTTTTCGCTATTTATATTGTTCTTATTCAAGAAAAATTAGTCCATAAGGGTTGGAAGAACATTTGATTTCTCAAAAAATAGATCAGATCTACAAATACTAGACTAAATATGGAAAAAACTAAACATGCACACCGCTTGGTATAATACTATTATTTATGGATCATTTTATATGAATATAAGGGTAAATGATGATGGGGAACACATGGAAGAAATGAAAATGACAATTGAAGATGAAGTTCATGATTATCCAAAGTTATTTGAGATGTTAAATAGCTATTCTAAGAGACCATTGTATACCAGTTTTACTAAATACAAAACATTTTTAGTAGTCTTGAAGGTATATAATTTAAGAGATGGCAGTAGATGGAGCGACACTAGCTTTACAAAAATAAATGGTCTACTGAATAATATACTACCAAAAAAAAAATTCCTTTTTGAACATATAATGATAAAATAATTCTATGTTTAAGGGGAATGATCTAAAAAAATAAATTTTTGTCTAAATTATTGCATGTTATTTTTAAGGGACCATGAATCACTCATAAAATGCCCTAAGTGTAGTGTAGATCAATACAACAAAGATGAATCAATTCCTTAAAATTTTTTATGATACTTTCCTATCACTCCATGTTTTAGAAGACTATGTGAATGTCAAAAAACAACAAGAGAATTGGCATGTCATGCAAATACAAGAATTAAATATGGGAACCTAAATCATATAGCATATTATCATTAGTGAAAGAAAATTGATTATGAGTATCTAGAATTTGGAAATGAGATAAGAAACATCCATCTTGAATTATCTATAGATGGAAGAAATCCATTTGGTGTATAGAGAAGTACTCATAGAACATGGCCTATAATGTTGGTAAATTATAACTTACCACCACATTTATGTATGAATCACAAATACATTATGTTGTCTCTTCTTATATCTGGACCAAGGAAACATTGAAATGTTATTTATGTCAATTTAGATTCATTGTACGAAGATCTTCAATTGATCTGGGATACAAGTGTTATAATTTATGATTATCATAGAAGTGGAGAATTCACATTGAGGGTCTTGTTGTATGGGACGATAAATGAATTTCTTTCTTATGAAAATGTTTCTTGCTGTAAGATTAAAGTAATGTTGGGGAGTCCCATTTATGAAGAGTCCTTACACTCAGTTTGGTTGAAACATATCTCAAATACTGTGTTTTTAGGAAATCAATTTTTTTTACCTCGAAGAAATAAATAATAATCCTAGAAAACAATATCCGATGGGAATACTGAACAAGATACAACATTGTCTCTACTAACTGGTGATGAACTAACCGATAAGGTAAAAGATATTGACATTGTTTTTGGTAAACTATTTTTGAAAAACTATAAAAAATTATGCAGGACAAAGAGATAAATTTTTATTGAATTATCATATTAGAATTTTTTTATGCCAGATATTTTCTTGATTTTATTCATATAGAAAACATTTATTTGATAGTGTTATTGGAATGATAATAAATGTTCCTGAACAAAAAAGATGGCATCAAGGCAAGGTTGGACATGATTAACATGGGGATAAGGGAAGAGTTGGAACTAGGGAAGGGTAAAGGGAAGAGGTTTCTTCCTCCAATAACTTACACTCTATCCAGACATGAAATATTACAATTTTTTATTTTACTTAATGGAGTAAAAGTTCTAGAGGGGTATTCATCAAATATTAATAATGTCGTTTCAATGACTAATTTGAAGCTATAGGGAATATAGACACACAATTTTCATGTTTTAATATAATATTTTATGCACTGTACTTTATGTCTCAATGTACCTAAAAATGTATGACATAAATTAACCAAACTCTGCTTCTTATTTAAAGACATATGCAATAAAGTTATAAAACTGGTAAAATTTCCAATCATGAATAAGGAGGTTGTAGTAATATTATGTGAATTAAATATTTTCTTCCCACAATAATTATTTTATATAATGGTTCACCTGATGGTTTACTTGGTTATATAGGTTCAACTATTTATATATGGATGTAACCCATTGAATGGTATATGAAGATATTCAAATGGTATGTCAAGAATTGAAGTCAGTGAGAAGGTTTTATTGTGGAATGATATATTGTTGAAGAATCTATTGAATTATATACTGATTACCTATAAAATTTTGAAAGTATCTACCTCTAAAATTATCATTACAACATATTCTTTATGGGTGAAGGTATTTTTTGAATAGATGTTGCTATAATTACCATCATAGAAAAAGAGAAAGAATAGATTTACATTTGACATAGTGATGTTTTTGATCCATACATTGATTCCCAAAAAGAAATTATAATATATTTTAATCCATCAAGGGATGAAGGATTGATATAAAATACACATAATTAATAGTTTATATGATGGTTTCAAGATCAGATTTATAAGGATTTATCTTAGATTCTGAATTTAATTGCTTAATTACTTCAATGAATAGCTTGTGGACCAAATGAAAATGTTATATCATACATTATATTTGTAATCAATGGTTATAAATTCAATGAAAAAGAGCACGATGACTGTAATATAATGAAAAACCGTGGAGTTATGGTTATGGTGGAAGAAATTCACATATATGGTTCCAAGGACAGAAATCCAATTTATGTGAAGATGTCATATTTCATCATTATTGAACAGATATACTAGTTAGACTAGATAACATTTAATTGAAGATTTTATGCTGAAAATGGGTTGAAAATAGGAGTGTAGTAAAATTTGATGAAATGGGATTCATGAAGGTAAATTTTAGTGTGTAAGGGTTAAAGGATGATCCATTCATAATGGCATCGCAATTAGTGAAAGTATTTTATGTCTTAGATACAGAAAATAAGAATTGATAGATTTTTTAGCTGGTGAATAAAACAACTATAGGGTTAGATGAAAATTTAATTGTGAATGACCCTTTCATTGGGAGATCACAATCAGTTCATGGTGCTATCTATATAGACAATGTATTGCAGGTTATTGGGGACCACATATATGGGATTTTGATTCTCAATAGAGGATCAAAATCCATTTATCTTTAAAAAAAAGTGATTTTTAATGACAAGGTTAATGTTTTTCCAATATACTATTCTTTTTTATAATAATATTATGTGTTATATACTATATTAACATAATCTAAATTAAATGTTTGACTACTCAGGTATACAATGTCTTCTCCACTCGATAGCATTTCCAATCTTGGGGAAGAATGGGCTATTGATGATAAAATTGTATATTTTTTAAGGGAACCATAGAATGTTGATGAGAAAAACAATAACGACACATCAACAAAATTTTGAATAAAATTATCCTAGTAAGAAGTAAGGGTATAAAATATGAGGTTAACTAGAATCAATGTAGCCAACCTGTTGACCACAACAAGTCAATGTTCATTAGGAATGTTGGGGTCAGAATGGGGATGAATGTGACGATTGATATAGATTCTTAGTTCCATGTACAACTATAATGAAGGAAACCCTTTAGGAATATATAAAGGTAATTTAATCTTAACCTTTATTTAATTTAATGAAAATTATATAATGAAACATGGATTTAAATTTCATTATTCATTGTAGAGTTCATTTATTTATTTTGATTTCTATAAGAGATATGTCTTAGTTTCCGCTGGAAAACCCCATAGATGACTTAAAAACATTCTTACCAAATTTCAACGGAGGGATTTTGAGGGGGAAGTATATCCCCACCCACCATTTACTTATTAACACATTATAAAATAGGAAACATAGAATGATTTCATCATTCATTAGCAAGAGAAATCATTTTTGGTTCATTATAGTTGATAATATATTATTTCACATTATTTATTTTATAAAATTTCACTACTGGAAACATATCCTACACCCATGGTTTAGAACTATCAGTATAACCTATAAAACCATGGTTATAGGCTATGGCCATAGTTTAATGAACTATGGCTGATGGAGATGTTAGAATAGAGAAATTCCCATAGTTTCTATAGAAAATATCAGTATATACTAGGATATTTTCAAAATATACATATTTTATCAAAATAATGGGTATATATCTATAACCACGGTTAGAAGAATCATGGGTATAAATTGTCCCACCATACCCCATGTACCCACATTTTATTAAACTGTGGGTATATTTACCTACCCCAACCTAGCAGCAACAATCCTTACAGCTCATCCTGAAACTGTAAACATAATACAAACCACAATACACATTCAATGAAATAAATATATTGTATATTTAGAATTCAACCAACTGCTATAATAATTTTCAAAAAATTTACAATACTATAAGATACATGTACATCCATACATCCAATCAATTCAATTCATTAAACAATATCCACATGTAACATTACTACTAACTCAAAAATATAGGGGATCAATACCCCTCCATCACCATCACCATCATCCTCATCACCATATACAACATCCTCATCATCACCATAACCAGCAACATCCTCTGGAATACAATTATCATCATCATCATCATCACCATATTCACCACCCCTACCAGTATCATCAGATCGACCATGACTAGGACCCTCGTTGACATTAGTTGTGACATAATATAAAGAGAACATTGATGCCATATATGAATCAAATGCAGTAACAGACTCATATTAAAGCAATGGACTTATAACAGACATAAATTATAGGTACTGTTCAATGATCATTTTAATTCTATTATGATTCGGTATACCTATTTTTTTAGGCCACATCTGCTTTTGAATGATCATTTTCACCTCGGTGTTTTAAGAGGATTTGATAGGTTCCTGATGTGGTTTGAGATGTTTCCTAGTTCGAAATCAGACTCTACCCTAAGGATACTCACCCAATACCTATCTAAATTGATAATTTTGAATTAATTTTTCATCTTCTTTCACATCGAGGGTCTCCAGGGAACACTGTTGAAAATATGAATAGTGATATTTTATTATGAATCATGTATCAATATTTGAAATATGAATAAAAAACTTACAATATTTTCTTATGTCTATTCACTTAAAAAACTTCAAACCTTTTTATTCCTACTCAGGAAAAATAATTTTTTATTGAGGCACATGACCTTGAATTCCCAATACCACTTTCTACAAATGGAATTTGTTATTATAATACTACATTATTGAATAATATAAAATTAAACCTACAAGGAATTAAAATTGTAGCTATTAAAGGAATATATAAAATTAAGAAGAATCTAAATATACATTTAATTATAAATTTAATACTAGTCGCATAACATAAAAAATACATACCAATTAGCATTCTAAACATGGGTATGATATGGATTCCTCTTGTATGTTCATTCTGGTCCAATTCTATTTGTGTTACATTATTTGCTCATTCAGTTATTTGAAAATTTTAATCATTTGGTCATTAGGTTCATTTTTTTGGTTAGGTTGGTTGGTAATTTGTTCATTTTCTTTATTGTCTAAGGCTAATTAGGCCATTTATTTCACCAATTAAGGTTAATTAGGGCATTTGGGCCAATTTAAGAAAATTAAGACCAATTAAGAAATTTAGGCCAATTAGGTCAATTAGGCCATTTATTTTGGCCAATTAGTGCAATTATTCCATTTAGGCTAATTATTCCATTTAGACCAATTAAGCCAATTTTGACCAGTTAGTCCAATTAGTCCATTTAGACTATTTATTCCAACTAATCCATTTAATACATTTATGAAAAATTTAGGCTAATTAGACCATTTAGGACAATTAGGCTAATTATGCCATTTAAGAAAATTTTGGCCAATTAGTCCATTTAGTACATTTAGTAAAGTTTTGGTCAATTTAGTCCAATTAGGTCATTTTATGCCAATTAGCCCAATTAAGTCAATTTAGGCCAATTAGGCCATTGGGACATTAATCTATTTGGTCATTTGGCTAATTGGATGACTGTTCAATTTGGTCATTTGGCCATTTTTCCAATTAAACCATTTAGTACAATTAGTCCAATTAATCCATTTAGGATAATTATGTCAATTAGTTGAATTAGAACATTTAGTCCAATTAGTCCATTCAGGCCAATTAGATAATTTTGGCTAATTTAGTCCAATCAGGCTAATTAGTGGATTTATTTTCCCAATTTAGTTCAATTAGACCATTTAGGCCAATATAGGACAATTATATAATTTATTTGGCTAATTAAGCCAATTTAGGAAAATTCATCCAATTTAGGCTAATTAGGTCATTTAGTCCATTAGGAAAATATGCTATTTGGCCATCAGGACTATTTAGTCATATTAGTCCATTTAGGACAAGTTAATCTAATTAGAAAACTTAATAAATTTAGTAAATTTAGGCCGTTTAGTCTATTTAGGCCATTATTCCATTTTACCATTTGGCCATTAGGCCATTAGGCCATTAGGCAATTAGGCAAAGTTTTCCATTAGTCCAATAAGACAATAGTCTATTAGGCCCTTAATCCATTAGGCTATTAATCTATTAGAACATTAGGCTAATTGGAAATTAGGAAAATTTTCCATTTCTCCACAAGTCCATTAGGCCATTAGGACATTTTTCTATTATCCAATTTTCCCATTAGGCAATTTGGCCATTAGGACATTTGGCCATTAGGAAATTAGGCCAATTGGATATTTTTCCATTTTTTCATTTAAATATGAGGAAATTAGTCCATTATGAATATGAACATTGCACCATTAGGACATTACACCATTAGGCCAATTTTTTAATTGGAAAATTGGTCATTTGGATATTTTTCCATTGGGCCATTGGGAAAGTTGTGCAATTGGCCAAATGATAATTAGGTTGTTAGGCCGTTAGGCTGTTAGGCTCGTTGGCTATCTTGTCATTTAGCTGTCAGGCCATTTGGCCTAGAGGCCAATTTGGAAAATATGACATTAATTAATTATTCCATTTTCCCATTTTTTCTATTAGTCTATTTAGAAAAATTTAGGTCAATTAGGAAATTTAATCCAATTAGGTCATTTAGGTAAATTTCAGCCAACTCAAAACAGTTACGACAATTTAAGAAATTGAGGCCATTTAGAAAATTTAGGCCAATTATGTAAATTAGGTAATTTTTTCATTTGTGCATTAGAAAAATTTAGACTAATTATGACAATTAGGATATTTATGCCATTTATTCCATTTAGTCCATTTAAGCAATTTGGAAATTTCACCATTTGTAGATTTGGACATTAGGAAATTAAGCTGTTAATCTATTTAGACATTTATCCATTTAGAGATTTTCCATTAGAAAATTAGGCCGTTATAACATTATACCATTCAACCATTAGTCTATTAGTTCATTTGGCCAATTGTCCATTTGGGAATTTGGCCATTTGACCATTTTAAAGGTGCATTTACAACCTTATATTATAGGGATTAATGATAGGAAAACTTAAATCTCATCATTAAAATTTAACTAAGTAATAATATAAATATATATATGATTTATATTCATATTAGTACCTCTCATGATTACACATTTTGGTGCACCCCAAAGTGTTCAAATATCTCATTGAATCTTTATTATTTTTTCCCAATGTTTCTTAAAAAAATTTAATACAATTAATAAGAATTAAATTTTCTATTCTAAAAATTAATGATTATAAATACCATAAACTCATACATCATACAAGATATGATCATATATTGATGATTTTTTCTTGTAAGGTCAGTGAATATTAGTACAACCTCTAAATTATAACCGATTCTACTCTTCAAACCAATATATAACTCATGATTATATGATCCCTAGAACACCCCAAGATCCATCAAGCTTGCAACTTTAAAATATTCACCATTAAGAAAGTTAAATTGAAACTTCGAAAAAAATGTTAATTCATATAAATACGACTATAATATAGATATAATTTTTTTAAATATTATTACCCATATCTTTTCCCATGCTTTTTCTAATAATTCATTACTGATATGTATACATGAGATTGGTTTCATCAGAATGACATCATTATACTTGGATAAAATTCCCATGATGCTTCTAAACCAATTAGCGTTTTTCCTATCATATGATTATATTAATCGTAATCCACCATTATTTATGTTTGGTGATTCCAGGATTCACACGTACAGGGTCACCTAAATTTCCTAATAGAAGATACCGCTAAATAAGCTCAAATAAAAAATGAATTAATTTATATTAAAAAAGGAAAGAATGATGTCATATAATTTGAGAAACTTATAATAAAAACACCTGATATAGGTTTCTCATTAGGCTATGATGTATTCATGGGTTTTCCTGAATTTGTTTCCTCTAAAGGATGTTCCTATTCCAATACATGCACTATGTGATCTGCATGCACTGGAGTGAAATCTGAACAAACTAAGCCATCAAGACCTAGATATATAGTTGGAAATATAGGAAGAATATACATGGAAGGATATAGATGGTCAGGTTGGGGATACATCAAAGGATATGAATATGGTAAAGGTGGGAACATCCTTATAGGTGATGTAGACATGGTATGGGAAGATGATGCTAAATGAGATGATGATGAAGGTATGGGTGGGACCATCCCTGGAGGCTCAAGTAGATAAAAGAAAAAGTGTGGTAGATGGAGTTTTCACTGGTGGGTCAGGGTGAGAATAGGTACGATGTGTTCTCTGTCTAACTCTAGGAGCACCCTGATTAGTCCCATACTAGTTGGTGGATCAGAAGTCAAGTATGATTCAATTATACGTCCCTAAACAAATTTGATAAAAACTAAGAACATGACAATAAATATAATAAAGAATAAAAATATTACAATTATTAAACCCACTAAGGGAATTATAAGAGGAAACTCGAGCTCGCGTATCTGTCAATCGATACCAAATAACCGCTTCCTTCTAATTTATTCAGTATTTTTCAAAATCTGTATAAGAATACAATGTATATTTTTTTGAAACATTTTTTAAGAATAATTCATAAAAATTATAAGTCAAAGAAGTCATAAACCCTTTCATAACATGTTTTAGCAACAATAATTTAGAACAAAGTTATACATTTTTTAAAAACAAGTTTCCAACCTAGTTTTCATAATTGAAATAAATCTAATTAAATTCCATGAATAGAAACAATACTAAAACAATTATATCATTCCAATCTGAAACTAAAGTAAAGTAATTACAATAGTACCAAACTGAGAAACCCACATCAAGTTAGATTTAATGAACTATCAACATATATGGTCGCTTCTATATATTAGCCACCACAACTTATGGTTCAACATGAACTCTCACAATGAGACAATTTGAGTCATCAAATGCAATATTTTGGTCAATACCAATGGGGGCATCAATAGATTCAATTTTTCCCCACCACCATGAAAAGTATTTCTTGGGATTACTTTAATAATGACACTGCAATCAAGTCTCGGATGATATTCCACATAAAACTATTGTTTTCCATTGATGTCAAAATAGATGGTTGATTGGTATCTAGGAATTGAGTCATGTTAATAACTCTAAATCCATAGTCATAAATAATTTTACCATGTTGCATCATTTAATCAAACCATTTATATTTAATCATAGTGAATCAACCATGAGAGTAGTAATCCAATAACAATATTCTCTCAACAAGTCCATAATAAGATACATTTTATTATTGAGGCCTACAATCTAATGCTATAGAATAATAGTATATTATAGAAGTTAACATAATTCCATCATACTGTGCTCTCATTTTCACCACTCGATCAGTTGTAAAAAAAATTATAACCATTGATTATTAAATATTTTCATTCATGACCAAATAATTGGAACCAAAATCCAACACACTTAATTATTGAGAGACAGAGTCAGTAGGTAAAATAAATAACTGAAATATATATGAATAATAGAATTAAATTAATATCTATATTTTAAGTTAATTAAATTAATGGCCATAAAATTAATTTTATCGAAGATGGAAACTCTTTTATAAGGAAAGGCTCTTTCATTCTCAAAGGCAAAGATTGATGAACTCTAATTATAATTTTTTTATTTTACCTACATAAAGTGATAATAAAATTTTAATGTACAAGAAAAATGAGATAATATGAGATAATATATAAATATTCAAATTACCAACATGACTAGTCACCAAACAAACCATAGTTAAATAGGATTGTGTGATGTACCGTATTTATCTCTTCAAGGTTCAATGTAGATGATGTATGTGACCTAATAATTCCTCCTGTTTGGGTAAGAGATGGAAATAAGGGATCAATTTTACCATACCATTCATATTCATTTCTCATTGTTTGGTTATGTATTTAGCTCACATCAGACACATACATTGAACATAAATCTATACATTCTGGAGCCAGAAAACCTCTTACAATAGAACCTTCAGGATGATTATTATTTTGATCCTATAATTTCATTTTTTACACATTTCTTTTAGTAGGATACATCCAGTAAGAAGTAACAAGTCCTAAAAGAAGTGTTTCAATATGAAGATGAACTGTTAAATGTACCATGCATGTGAAAAATGATCGAGGGAATTCTTTTTTCCAACTCACAAAACATTAATGGCACTTATTGATTGTTTTTTTTCCATAAAGACCTGGATAAACATTAAAAAAAAGATTTTAAATAATGGCACACAAAAATCAATTTCAAAATTATATCATTGGATAGTCAATATCATATTTTTATTGGAATCAATTCATGAAGGATGTTATGATAATCATGAGTTTTTTGGGATTTTAGTTTCAACTCCCTTTCATTGACTCATTTAGATATCTTGTTCGAATATCTATCAGAATCATTGATATTATCCAATTATTCTAGAAATTGATTTTATTTCTAAAGGTATCATCACATAATAAGCACAAGGAACTTTCCATTTGTTTTCAGCGATGCACATAGGATGTAGTTCTTTTCGAATACCCCTATCCAACAAGCCCTGGTGAGATCAGAAGTCATCTTTATTTTTCCCCATGATATTTAGAAGAATTTAATGATACATTTCAAATATATTTTTATCAATGTGTATTATATCAAAATAATTATGTATTAAATTGGTAAAATAATATATAAACTTCAAAAAAGATACTTTTCTTTTTACAATTATAAGTGGATTCAGTGCCAAAATTATTCCTTTTTTAGATTTCATCCATCCTTTCCCTAATGTAAAACTAAACTCTTTCAATTCATTAAGCACATCATTTCCTGACATACGTTGAGGTGGATGTTCAGTGTGAAAAGTATTATGAATCCTTTGATGATTCTTCCTATATTGATGATCCATTGTCAAGAATCATCACTGCCCCATGAAAATGAAACTACAGTGATATTTAAGCCTTATTGATCATGTATTATTCATAAAAATAGGACATGATATTTTTACCTTCATTCTCAGACTATAAATCATTTCATAAAAAGAGAAATCATTTATAGTTCATAGATTGGCCACACACATCTAAAATATATTTTTTGAAGAATCGTCAAAAGTACACACACCCATATCCCAAATCATCTTAAACTCTATTATTAATGCTTCAAGTAGACTTATATATCATTAATAGGATCCAAAGGTACATATATTAGTATAATAAATAAAGAAAAAGGTTTTTCCACACACATCCACAGAGGAATATTATAAATGTGAATAACAACTGGCCACGTGCTGTAAGCAGTAATCTTCTAACCAAATAGATTAAAACCATCATAGGATAGACCCAACCTAACATTAAACACCTTAGTTTTACAAATCAAGATTGTTTACATCAAATTTACACCATTCTAATCCATTTTTAGGATGAACTAACTCATTATTATGTTTAATTCTCTTTGCATCATTCCATCACATATTGGTTGATATTTATGCAGACATGAATATATTTTGAAGCCTTAGAATTAATGGAAAGTGTCACATGAAATTCTATGGCACACGAGATAGTGTTCCCTCTAAAGTTTCCTTCCATTGAGATATATCACATTATTTATACTCATTAAGGTTTGCTATTTTCTCCCCAAATATACAATATTTCAGACATGAATGAATATTATTAATAGAAAATCCTATATTCTTAATTAACTTCCATACATTATAAATATTTGAGGAAATTTTTACACCATATGAAATAAATTCCTTTAAAAAATTAAGAATATAAATAATGGTAGTATTAGAAATTTCATACATGGGTTTTTCATGATCTAAAAAAAAAATTCTAACTTTGACATTTTATTATATCAATGACATAAAATAGTTCTATCATCATCCATTAATTTTTTATTCTCTCAACATCATCATATTTTTTATTTTCCATAGGTGTATTGATATCATTTCCTTTCTTCAATAACATACTATCTCTCACGGTATGATTTGAAAATGGAAACTAATCAAATATCAAATTATCTATAAAGCCTCTTTATTTTTGTTCATTAACAGTAAAAGATTTTCTCATCTCACCCATATGATTCCAAGCATAATGGTTTGTTTGAAATTGACCTTTTCTTATATGTTTTATAATTTCTTCCCAACTTAAACATGGTCTTCCGGCATAATTTTAACATGTACACTATATATGACCTCTATTTGAAGCATTATGAAATGAAAAATATAAAACAATATCTTAATTCTTTTGAAACTCGGGTGAAATCCGATTTTTATGATTCATACAACTTCCATCCATTATATAAAAAAGGGAAAAATGTTATGTTATAATTAAAAATGTAAAACATAATTAAAAAATTCATTAAAAAAAATTTAAATATGAAAATCATTAAATAATGCTATTATCTAGAATAAAAATATCAAGAGAAACAAAAAATTCAATAAGATATGCCTAAAAATAACATACTGTACTAAGTATAAGACATGGAGTGAATAATAAATATCCAATTAAATACATGTCCTTTATGTTCTTTATAAAACATCCATTTTTTGAATATGACATTAATCCAATTAAATAGACTTTCCTTTATAATGGAAAAAATTTACTTAAGAATAACAACACTGTGTCACCCAACCACAAAACCACAAAACAGGTTATAATAATATCTTTTAAATAATAAAGAATTGATATAAATATAAATAGTCTTCCAATCCTAATATCATGGAAACTATTATTTTTAAAATAAAAAAATATATCCAAAATGTAATAAAGGAGGTGGAAGCCCGAAGTTTTATGAAATATGCAATAAAAAATCTATTAGAAATTATTAATCATCTCTAATTGGAAAGTATTCATTTCCAATTCCAAATGAAATTATAATCTTAATGAGATGTCATGAAAGGAATGAATTCTATAAACATATTATATGAATAATAGAAATATTATGTTAAATGAGTATACTTATCTATTATTTCATGCATTTTGATACAAAAAATAAAATAAACCATTTTAATACATTATCTAAATACTCATACATAATAATTGAAAATTTTGTTTAGAAATAATAAAGGCTTAAAACAACTACATAATAATGAGTAAGAAAACAATGAAAACAATGAAAAAAATAAAAATATTTCTTATTTCAATATACCTTCCCATAAAAAATATTTTCTCTAATATAAAAAAATACCTAAAAAAACATAACAGTCATATTTTCGAATATAATCATTTAAAAATTAATTTTATATTAGAAATAAAGTGTAGTCGCATTATAAGAATATTCAAAAAACTGAAATGTATGGAAGATACTACCTACCAATACAATCAATCAATGATCTCTTGAAGCTTTGGTAATCCTAAATCAATAACCTATAATAAATAAATCACTTTATATAACCAATTGATTCCAAATGAATCATTTACAAAGAATAATAGTAACAAATATAGAAATTAAAATCATGAAAAATCTTTTAATAACCTCTATAAATCAACTTTAAGAAAACCCATAATTTTCTTTACCTAAGCAGTGTACGATTTCATCTCGTATTAAATAAATCCCAAGAATAATTTTGAAAACATCTTACCACAACAAAAACAACTATGAATACAGGTAATCCTATCATGGCTATAAAATAAAAAATGAAACATAATAAAAAAATATACAACAATAGAATAATCAAGTATCATCTAAATTAATATCATTAAACCAAAATCCCAAAAATAAAACATCACCAACAAGGAACATTATTTCAAAAAATCCTGGAATAATCCTAACTTAACTATATCATGGTTAGATTTTCATATATAGGTTAAAATGAAAACAATAGTTAGCATAATAGAAGAATTAATTTGAAATTGCTATCAAAGAAGATCAGAATAAAGAAATCATTGAATTATGGGGGAATGTTGGGGGAGGAGAGCCGTCCGTTGTCTCTTGGGTGAGGGAAGAACATGGCTTGACTGAAGTGGGGTAGGGGGATATGGCTCAATGAGTGAATGGGGGGAGGGTGGTAAAATATGGGGGACTCTATCCAAAAAGTTTTTAAAAAACCATTGAGATAAAATATCTATACCCACAGTTTACATAAAACTTGCATATATACTGACTCTGAACATGCTATACACATAGTTTCTGTAAACTGTGGGTTTAACTCCATTGGGATATCCCCATTTCCTAGTAGTGTTTGATTAAAAATTTTTAATTTAAGAAACAATAAAGGGGTTCTGAAAAAATAACATGAATCAAAACCTGTGTACCCCTATCGCAAAGAATGGATGGGGTACACATCACTAAAGAATAAATTAGTGTGAAATTTAAATCAGTAATAAAATATTTATTTGATATGAAACAACATATTTTACTTAATTTTTATGCATATTGATGAATCTAAATATGATGACACTTTCATCCCATATCATGTGATATGAAATGAGGATCCTATAAATAATGAGGGTAAACTAGTTTATGGAAACACTAAGTTAGTATGGGAAACAATTGTATGTATGACATAAAATTAATTTATTAATATTTATAATAGTATTACATTAAAATATTTATTTATGTACATGTGTTTTTTATGTTTTTTAGACTTAAGAATCAATAGAGACTATACCAAAAGAAAAACTACTTTCAGTAACTTTGAAGCTACCAAAACAATATGGTCATGTTAGAGGAGTAGGTTTTGGAGTGTCTTCCAGAACAAGTTTCTTTAAGAAAAAACCAAAAGAAGATAAATATAATATTATGAAAGGATTTCCTGAAAAAATAGATGCTTTTCAAGATATTATTGTCCGATCTAGTTTGGAAGACCAATATATCCGAAAGGATCAAATAGAACTGGAGGTGGAACAATGATCCGCACATGAATAGCCAAATGACCCATGAAATTTGAGGCTAGTAATTTAACTCGACCACATACCTTACTCGAGTTAATCAATTTGTTCTTTACACTTTATCCTAAATGTGAGTCAAATAACTTCTGATAACTTTATATTATTAAAAATCTATAGGGTAATGTGGTATGTGATTTTTATCTATTAGTACCCAAAAATGAACTTATTGAGAGGGGTACAAGGTATAATATCTTGGGTGACAATATATAAAATAAATTACTCCTAAAAGGAAACAAGGGAGTTGGGATTGAGGTAGTTCAATAGATCACCACTGTGTTGAACGTTTCACTAGATGATCTAAATATTATAATGATCAATTATGCTATTATAACTTTTATAAAATGGAAATATAATCTTATAAAGATACATGAGGTATTTATTTAATAATTTATTTCATATGAAAAACCAAAAAAAAGTTAATTAAAAAAGTTATGAAATTATGTATGATATTACAGATGGATAAATCAACGGGGAAACAGAATTTCAGATAAAGATAATCTAATGAATCAACCAAGAAATAAAAGGACCTTCTCATAGTACTTATCCTGCTAGTTCCACTACAAAATTTATTATCATTACAACTTCATGAAGAGGACACATTTAAAGATGGAGATATGTCTTATATTCTATATGAAGAAGAAATATTTGAAACATTCATTACAAATGTAGTTGGTCTCGAGAGTATAAATGAGATTTTGAAGTTTGAACGGATGGGAGTATCAATTTGGAATACATACATAAGATATATTTTCATAATACGTCTCCCTAAGAAATGATATAATATGTTCATTAAAGTTAATATCTATTCATATTTTATACAAGAATTTATATTACTACTATATAAAGGGATAACTGTGCAAAGCATGATTTGGATTCATTAAATCTTGTATCATTTCTACCAATGAAAATCATTTAGATAAGAAATAAATTGATATGAAAAAAGATGAGAGAAACGATGCATTTGAGAAAACAATAATAGAGGATAGTCTCTATTTAATCCCTAAAATGAAGGGGTAAAACTCCATAATATACTCACATAAAATATTTTTTTCATTTTTCCCATGATTTTTTTGTTCCTTTAGGATGAACTGGATTCTGATCACAATCAATATAGATAACCAAAATATTTATTTTTTGGATCCAATGCATGGATATCCAAAAAACCGATAACAGATGATGTTTATTGTTAATTTTTAATACCCTCCAATAAAAATTTTATAATTAAACTTTGAATTATATATTTTAGTTTGTGTGTCAATAAGAATTTTATTAGGATTCGATGGTTTCTAAATATAGGCAAAATTATGAAATTAAGTCTGTAACTAAATATAAGAAGCCTTTGGATTACTTAAAATGGAATCATATTAAGGTATATATATAAATATTTAACTATCATAACATATTAAATTTTATTTAATTATTTAGGTAAATGTTTCTATAGTTCCCAAAGAAATATAATTAAAATGATTTTGAATATTATGTTTGAAAATTTATGAGAGAGATCATAAATAATGAAGAGACAAGCATCCCTAAACATGTAATTTTCGATGGTAATTAAAATTTAATTAAAAATATTTCTTAATAATTTTTTTCTATATTTTCTCAATACTACCACCATTTTACACAACTAACCTGCTCAAAATAAGAGGAAATTTTTTTAGAGATGACTGGGAAGCGTACATGTTGTGAGAATGTTTACCAACATAAAATAGGTAATTGCATTATATGTTTGTGATCAAGTATAGTATATAAAATTATATTTATACTTGGGATGTGAAACATTAGAATCACAGTTCTTATATATTGTTTTTTGATCTCTTTATCAAGGATAATCATAATGGAGGAAATAAATTAGTTTATAAATTAATGGGAAGAATACATGATGTCGAAATGTATATAAGCATCATGAAGAGGTAAATTCATTCTACATATTTATTTAATATTTTGAATATTTTATCTAATTTTTTAGTTAATTTATATATCATTTTTATCTGATAATTTTTTTAAAAAAATTTATTCATCAATTTAAAACACACACCATATGCTCAAAACTGAGAAAACAAGCTCATATTATTTTTAAATTATTGGGAAACAATCCATATGTAATTTATTTCATCTAGGAATTGATTTCACATCAGTCTGACACATGATGTGGTTGGTATGACTCGAATTACATGTTTTCAATAAAAATGTTTCATTTTACTTTAAAACTTACATCAAATAGTCAAAACCAATCAAATAAACTTGTATTGTTTTTAAAATTTAGGAAAAATACCCATAATTCATTTTTCATGTGTAGGAATTGACTGCACAAATATCTAACACTCGATATGGTTGTTGTGACTCGAGGTATGTGTTTTCAATATAGAAGTGCTATTTTAGTTTAAAACATACTTCAAATTGTCAAAATTGAAAAAATGATATTAGACTATTTTCAAAATTTAAGAAAAAAAATCCACAATTCGTTTTCACAAGTAGGAATTGACCACACATCAATATATGAAACGATGGGTTTGATATGACCTAAATTATGTGTTTTCGATAGAAATGTTCCATTTTTGTTTAAAACACATGTAAAAATTTCCTAAACCTAGAAAATGATCACATGTAGTTTTCAAACTATTGGAAAACGATCCATAATTCATTTTCCATGTGTAGGAATTGACCAAACATCAATACGGCGCATGGTGTGACTAGTATTACTTGAATTATATGAATTGAGTTTAAAATATACATTTTAGTAAGAAAGAAAATTGGCATACTCAAAACCAAGGAAACTCATTGGGATTGTTTTAATACTTCATAAAAATAATCCCTCAGTCATTTGTGACATGTATGAATTATCCATACCTCAATATGATACCAATTTTATGTGGTATAACTAAAATTGTTTGGTTTCATTTTAATATTGATATTTTATTAATTTATATTTATGTTTAATTTATTTCTTTATAGAATTTATAAACTAAGATTTTTTTCTTATACAAATGGATTCTTTTGCTCAGGTTTTGGTGGTTTGTTTATAGCTTCTCGTTCTAATGAGAGATTAGACTTTGAGGCTGCAACTGAGATAATGGAAAAAAATGAAATGGGTCTAGAATGTATACAAGCATCATGAAAAGGTTAATTACTACTACTTATTTAGTAAAATCTGCACCATTTTATCTACTATTTTTAAGTTAATTTACTTTTATTTTTTATATAATAATTAATTACCTTTTTATAGATCTTTTGGGAAGTCATATTTTTCAATCAACATTCTCTAACAAGCCATAAAATAGTGAATATGTTGCTTTTAGATGGGGTGTTTCCGGCAGCCTGAGGTTTCCTCTTCTAGCCACATAGAATTTGTTCTTTGTTTTTTATGTTATTATATATATTTGAAAGAAAAACACATATCACATACTCAATCATCCAAACCTAAATCCAATACACAATGTTCTAGGTATGATTAAAACTATATATTTTTAGTTTATAATTTATATTTTAGTTCAAAACACACATCACATAATCAGAGCTAAAAAAATCCATATTGTTTTGATACTTTAGTAAAATAATTCATAAGTCATTTTTGATATGAAAAATCATCCAAAATTCAATTGGACACATGGTGTGACAGGTATGACTCCAAGTGTGTCTTTTTATTTAAAATTAAAATTAATTTTAGTAAAAAAACCCATGTGAAATAATCAAAACCGAGAAAAAGAATTCATATCACTTTAATAATTTATGAAAGTAATCCAAAATTCATTTTTGATGTGTATGAATCAGCCGCACCTCAATCTGATACACGATGTGTCTGGTATGACTCTAAGTATGTTTTTTATTTAAAATTGAAATTAGTTTTAGTAAAAAATAAAATGACATACTAAAAACTAGGGAAACAAATTTATATTGTTTTAATACTTTAAGAAAATGATCCACATGAAATTTTTGATGTATAAGAATCAGCCTAACCTCAATCCAATACACGGTGTGCCTAATATAAATAAAAGTGTCCATTATTAGTTTAAAGTTGAAATTATTTTTCAAAAAGTGTTTCACTCACAAAAAATCGAGAAAACACACTCAGGTTATCTTGATAGTTTAGTAAAATTATTCGTAAGTCATTTTTTATGTGTAGTCACCACTCTCACATCAGACTGACACACGATGTGACAAATATGGCTCAAAGTTCATGTTTCTAGTTTAAAATGACATTTTAGTAGAAAGGACAAGTGACATACTAAAAACTAAGAAAATAGATTTGTATTATTTTTATACTTTATAAAAAAATTCTATAAGTAATTTATGATTTGTAGGAATTTTCCTCACCTCTATCAGACAAACATTATTACCGATATGACTCTATGTGTGTCTTTTTATTTAAAACTAACATTAATTTTAGTAAACAAAACTAGTGACATACTCAAAACTGAGAAAACGAATTCATATTGTTTTGATATGTTAGGAAAATTATCTAAAAGTCATTTTTGATGTGTATGAATCATCCACACCTTAATCCGATACATGGTGTTCTCGGTATGACTCCAAGTGTGTCATTTTACTTAAAACTGACATTAATTTTATTAAAAAAGACAAGTGACATACTCAAAATTGGGAAAACACATTCAACTTGTTTTTATACTTTAGAAAAATGATCCATAAGTTATTTTTGACATGTAGGAATAATACTCAGTTTAATACAATGCACGGGGTGCTCGATAAAATTCAAAGTGTTAGTTATTAGTTTAAAATTGACATTTAGATTAGAAAAAATATCACTTACTAAAAAACGATAAAAAATTATTATGTTGTCAAAATGATTCATAAGTAATTCTTTATATGTGGGAATCCATCTCACAAAAAATCGACATACTATGTGACTTGTATGACTCAAATTGTGTGTTTTTAGTTTAAAATGACATTTTAGTAAAGAAGGTAAGTCGCATACTCAAAACCAAGAAAACCCATTTGGATTGTTTTTATACTTTTTGAAAACTATCTATAAGTCTTTTGTGATATATAGAAATAAAACACACCTCAATATGACACTTGGTGTGACCGACATGAATCTAGCTATGTATTTCTATCTAAAATTGACATTAATTTTATTAAAAAAGCCAATTGACATACTCAATACCAATAAAAAACATTCGTATTGCTTTGATAATTTAGTTTAACGATCCATAAATAATTTTTGATATGTAGGAATCAACCTCACCTCAATCTAATGCACCATGTTCCCAATATGACTTCAAGTCTTTATTTTTATTTAAATTTGACATTAATTTTAGTAAAAAATACAAGTGACATACTTACAACCAAGAGAACACATTCATATTATTTTGGTAGTTTAGAAAAATGATCCATAAGTCAATTTTGACATGTCAAAATAAACTGTACCACAATCTAATACATAGTGTGTCTAGTATGAATCCAAGTGTTTATTTTTTTTTGAAATTTACATTTATTTTAGTAAAAAGAGATGTAACGTACTCAATACTGATAAAAATAATTTAGATTGTTTTCATCCTTTAGAAAAATGACTCATAAGTCATTTTTGATGTGTAGGAATCATCCCCACCTCAATAAAATTCACGGTGTTCCCATTTTAACTAAAAGTGTATGTTATCAGTTTAAAATTGAAATTTTATTTCAAAATGTGTGTCACTCATTGATAACTAAGAAAAAACACTCAGATTACCATTATAATGTAGGAAAATTATTCATAATTGATTTTTATGTGTAGGAAACAGTATCATGTCAAAATGACATATGATGTGATTGGTATGACTCAAAGTGAATGTTTCTAGTCTAAAAGTGACATTTTTATTAAAAAAGATAAGTGTCATACTCAAAACCAAGAAAAAAAAAATGAATTTTTTCGATACTTTTGGTCATAAATCTATATGTTATTTTTAATATGTAGTAATTAGCTTCACCTCAATCTGATGCATGGTGTGAATGATATGACTCCAAGTGAATATTTTGATTTAAAATTGATATTAATTTTAGTATAATGGAAAATGACATACTCAAACCCAAGTAAACACATTAATATTGTTTTGATAATTTAGTAAAATGATCTATAATTCCTTTTTGATTTGTAGAAATTTGCTGCACCTCAATACGATACACACTCCAAATAATTTTTTATTATTTTACGAAGAGAATCATTAAGGTTAAGTGGTAATTGAAAAACGATATACCAATATACAAATAAAGTGCTATAATTAAAAAGATTCAAAATAGAAAATTCAAATTTCAAAACCAAACTACATCATCACCATTAACAATCCACATGAAAACTCCATCATTCACCCACTATTAGTCACACATACATCAGGTCCATCACTCTATCATCACGCCAAATCATCATCCCAACAATAGCTAGTGAGACCCAACCCGGAGAACATCATCACCATAGAGACTCAAATTCTCATCATCATAATTAGGTAAAAGTCACCAAGTCACCGAGACAACATATATTAGAGAGATCCAATTACCTCCATTAGTAGTGCACCCTCAGGCTCCAGTCGCCTCAACACCAGACCAAAAAATGTTAGTGACATCCAAAACACCCACCAGAACCCACCAACATCACCCTGAATAAACCCTATCTTGTATAGTGAGAGCATTATCGGCACACAATCAGTGACCGGCCCAAGGATCCATTGACACATATATCAACCACGCGACAAATGAACACTGAGAAAGAGCTGACACCGAAAAGACTAGAGAAAAAACAACTAGACATTGAGCATAAAACTCATTTTTTTCACTCACTAAAAACTAAGAAAACACACTCATATTATCTCAATAATTTTGGAAAATGATTCATAATTCATTTTTGATGTATAGGAATTAGTATCACATCATTCTGACACATGATGTGACCAGTATGAATCAAAGTGTGTGTTTCTAGTTTAAAATGAAATTTTATTAAAAAAGAAAAAATAACTTAGTCAATACTAAGAAAACACATTAAGATTGTTCTGATACATTATTATAATGATACATAATTCATTTTCGATGTGTAAGAATCTTTATAACCTCAATTCAATGCATGGTGTGATAGGTATGAACCTAATTGTATCGTTTTGTTTAAAATTGGAATTAATTTTAGTAAAAAATATGAGTGACATACTCAAAACTGAGAAAACACATTCATATTTTTTTTATAATTTATGAAAAATGTCAATAAGTCATTTTTTACATGTACGAATCATCCAAAACTCAATTAGATACACAATGTTACCAGTATGACTCAATGTGTCCATTATGAGTTTAAAATTAAAATTTTAGTTCAAAAAATTGTTCCACACACTAAAAATTAAGAAAACATGATCATATTGTATTTATAATTTCAAAAAAATGATTCATAATTCTTTTTTGACATTTAATAATCAGTCTCATGTTAAACCAAAAGACAATGTGACCAATATGACTCAAAGTGCTTGTTTCTAGTTTAAAATGAAATTTTAGTAAAAAAAAAAGTGACATACTCAAAATTTAGAAAACAAATCCATCTTGTTTTGATACTTTGGGGAAGAAATAAAAAGGTCCTTTGTAACATATAGAAATTGAACGAATGTCAATATAACACATGATATTATTGGCGTGTTGAAAAGTGCACGTTTTCAATATATAAGTGTCAATTTAGATAAAAATGTGAATCACATCTCAAAAAATGATCAAATGATCCCAAATTTTTTTCTCATCATTTTACCCCCAATTATTTAATTAATTTATTATAATTTTTATCTTATTATTATTTAGTAAATTTTTCTAGAGATAATTCTTAAAGATGAATAAGAAATGGTGTGATGTGTAAGAATCAACCACAACTCAATCCGATACACGATGGTCATGGTATGACTCAAAATTTAGGTTAAAATTGGAACTTTCTATTTAATTTATTTTCTTATATTATTACAAACATAATAATTTTATTATTATATAGGTGAATTCTTTTTCTCAAGATGAGGTGGTTTGTTCAAAAAAAGTATAACTGAGTGTTAGGGGCCTATGATAAAGAAACATTTATGTTTCTGAATGTATGTGATAATTTAAAAATACTCATGTATTTATAAAAAATGCTTGAAATGTCTATAATATCTTGTTTTTTATGGTATAAGTGTGGTAAATTTTATTTCAAATAAATTTACTATTTTAAAACTATTTTTTCTACTATTTTTTTTGTTGTAGTGTTCTCTAAATTTAACAGCACACTACAGTATTCCCCTTTATCAACTATACTAAAAGTGATGACAAAGGTATCTTTGATCAGTGCTAAAAAAGCACTGAAAAAGGGTCCCTTGATCAATGTTGTTTTTTAGTGCTAATGAAGGGTAACTTTATCAGTGCTTTTTTAGCATTTCTAAATGACCCCTTTTTTAGTGATTTTAGTATCATTGATAAAGGACACTTTTATCACTACTAGAATTTGGGTTTTTCCCAACGGCAGTATACCAACGGTTCAATTAAACCATTGGTATACTCAACCTTTGCCAATGTTTTACTAAAACTGTTGGCAAAGGGCATTCCAGTGACCCATTTCCCAACGGTTCTATAGAACCGTTGGGAAAGGGGTGCTAAACTTATCCCTTTCCCAACGGTTTATTGAAACCGTTGGAAAAGGTTGCCTTTGCCAACGGTTTTTACAAACCGTTGGCAAAGGTTTTGCCCAAATAGCAACCCCGATCTGCTCTCCCTCATTCGAGACAAAGCCCTAATTATCATCCGCTCCTGTTCTCTCACGAACCCCCTGTCCGAACATCATCGACCCCCGTCCGAATAGGTACACCCCCCATCCAAACAGGTAAAAATTGATCTCAATCAAGTTGTTGTAGTTATTTTAATGAATTGATTTTTCCATTAATTAAAACATAAACACTATGGTTCCATTTTTATAGAAGCTTACATGCCAATGGTGGACAATTTTATAATGCATATAGATTCTATTATTTTTAGATTTCTTCT
Source organism: Viscum album (assembly GCA_963277665.1). Classification (NCBI taxonomy): domain Eukaryota; kingdom Viridiplantae; phylum Streptophyta; class Magnoliopsida; order Santalales; family Viscaceae; genus Viscum; species Viscum album. The sequence continues at coordinate 139,063,553 of OY728119.1, forward strand.
CTTATAGATATGTGTTGGTTTTCCACATGGAATTCCTTGACTATCTACTTAGCATGATAGAGGGTTTCTTTTGGAAATTTCCAATGGAAATCACATGATCCTATAAACATTTTGATGAATTTTCCTAACCTAGATGGATTATCTGATGTTTCTCTAATGATCAAGGATAGAATGTTTGGAGGACATCACAAGTCCTGACTAGTTGATCCTAGAAGCAATTTCATGATAATGGATGTAATGCCTATAGGTAATCTATTGATTTTGGTGATCTTCTACATTTTCATCAAAAGACATGTTTGACACACTGGGAGGGAAACTCTAGAGTCAGTGTGACATGTCTTGAAGGGTGATTTATGTCCATAGTGACATGATTTGAGGACATCACATGACCTAGTTGGTGTGCCTAGAGGGTGTTAAGGGAGCCATCTAACATTCCTGACATTTAATATGAGACTGAGATAATATGTATTGATTCCCCTATATAGAAGGAGATACATATCTATTGGAAAACATGTAGTCTGTATGGTGAGAATTAAAGGCTTTTCATTAGAAGGGTGGCATATTCATGGGTGCCATCTGATTTTATTTGACATGTCAAGGGGATATCAAATGATCAAAATAGGTTTCCAATGGAATGTATTGTGAACAGGATGAAATTTCCTAGTGCAATAAAATTTCATAGGTGATGCATGTTATGAACATTAGGGTCAACATATATTTCCTTCACCTTAGTCTCCCATATTTTAGTATTTCATCCATCCTTTTATCCCAAATTCCATAGATTTATACATTATTTTATTATATTATGTCTCAAATTATCTAAAATATGTGTTTTATGTTCTTCACGTGACCTATCATAATTCCTTCTCATAATCTATAGTTATCATGGGAAGATCCCATGCATGATTCATGATCACTCAAATTATTCTGTAGATCATACATAATGGAAGTCTTACAGGATGTGAGATGATTATATCTATGAAATCTACTCAGGTACCTAGTGAGGAAGTGCATATTAATTCAAAAAGGTAAATCGCATATGAGGATACCCTACTAATATGGTTATGAGATGTGGCATGCTCTGATATGATAACACATTAAGTTCTTGTTGGTTTTACATTTTTTCAATAACACATTAGTATGTTTTTTTCACATGTGTAGTTGATACCATGATTATTTTCTTCCTTTATCGTTTACTTAAATTTATTTTCTATTAAAGTTCAATCCTATTGAATTTTATATGACAAAATGACTTATATGAATTCTTTTTACAGAATGGACAGAAGTTGGATTTATGAAACCGATCGTATCTCAAGCGATTTTTAAAACAATTTGGAGAGATTTATATATTTTTCATTTCACAATGCTTCAGATAGTGGTCGCATACACTGCCCATGTTCCAATTGTGTTGGTAGACCTTGGTTGAGTTGTGAAGAAGTCAGCTACCACATAACCAAAAATGGTTTTCAAGTAAACTACTTTGTGTGGTATCACAATGGGGAGAAAATGAAATCTCAAATTGGTGATGATCGAAATGAAAGGACTAGAATGAAGAATTTGTTAGATGATCGGTTTCCATTTATTCATCATCATGAAAAAGAAATGATTTCGACTCAAGAAGACATTGATATGAGGACAACTGATGCATCTAGTGAAAATGATGATATTGATAGGGTGAAAAAATTGAATGATGCTTCCACGACTCTAGTATATCGACAATGCGATAAAATGAAAAAGCTGGAATTTTTAATCCGATTGTTTCATGGAAAAACTATGTATGGGATTTCTAATACAGCAATCAATTACATTCTTACCCTCTTGAAGGATTTACTTCCAGATGATGCAGATATTCCCTCAAACCACTATATGGCATGGAAGTTAGTTGAAGAACTTTGATTTTCCAGAAACAAAATTCATGCTTGCCCGAAAGATTGCAGTTTATTCTTGGAAGAAACCGCTAAACGAGATGAATGTATAAAATGTGGCACATCCCGCTGGAAGTCAAAATCTGATGGAACACCATCCCGCATTCCACAGAAAGTAATGTGGCACTTTCCATTGATCCCCAGACTCCAGAATCTTTTTATGTCTGATGACATATCAATAAAAATGAGATGGCATGACACCGAGAGAAAGAAGACTAATGATGAGTTGGTTCATCCTGCAGATGGATTTGCATGGATGAGATTTGATGCTCGACATCCTAATTTTGCAACTGACGTGCGTAATGTGAGGCTGGGTGTTTCATGTGACGGTTTTAATCCGTTTGGGCAGATGCTTACTTCGCACAGCACATGGCCAGTTTTTATACACATTTATAATCTTCCCCCATGGTTGTGTATGAAAAAATCATTCACTTTCATGAGTATACTCATATCTGGTCCTTCTGATCCCGGCATTGATATTGATGTATACATGCAACCTTTAATAAAATAGTTGAAACTTCTTTGGGATGTGGGTGTGCGCACATATAATGCATGTTCGAAAGACATATTTCAGATGCGTTCTGCGCTTATGTGGACGATCAATGATTTTTCGACTTATGCAATGATGTCTGGATGGAGCACGAAGGTAAATCTGTCATGTCTAGTTTGTATGAAGAATACACGATCCAAAATAATGAAACATCGTTGTAGTTTCAATTTTATGGGACATCGACGATTTTTTCCAAAGTATCATCCATATAGAATGAATCGTCGAAGATTTGATAATACTATAGAGACCGATGATCCACCTCAGCGTATGTCTGGAACTGATGTGCTTAATGAATTGAAAGATTTCGGTTTTTCATTCGGGAAGGGTCAAATGAAATCTGGAAAGAGAAAGAATGTTTCCACAGAAACCTGTTACAATTGGAGGAAAAGGAGTATCTTTTTTGATTTGCCTTATTGGTCAACCAATTTGCTACATCATTACTTAGACGTACTACATATTGAAAAGAATATATGTGAATTTTTTTTTAAGTTCTTCTAAATGTCAAGGGGAAGACAAAAGATGATTTACGATCTCGACGTGACTTAGTGGATTGGGGCATCAGACCATAATTGCATCCTGTGCGTATCAGTGAAAATAAATGGCAACTTCCATGTGATTCTTATGTGTTGACACCTACTGAAAAAAAAAACAATTTCTGTAAGTATTAGAGACTATTAGAGTTCCTAATAGCTATTCAAGCAACATATCTAAACGGGTCAACAGAAGAGAGTTGAAGCTAAAATCTTTGAAGACTCATGATTATCACGTTCTACTGCATGAGTTGCTTCCAATAGCAATCCGTCATCTTTTGTCCAATAATGTAAGGGTTTGTGTTATTCGGTTGTGCCATTTGTTTAGAGATCTTTGTGCTAAGAAGTTGTCCAAGTCTTTCTTTCCAAAAATGTTGACAGATGCCCCATTAATTTTGTGTGAGTTGGAGAAAATATTTCCCCCATCATTTTTCACATGCATGCTACATCTGACTGTACATATTCCAACTGAAATACTTCTCGGAGGACCTGTTTCTTTTCATTGGATGTATCCAACTGAAAGAATTATGTTCACATTAAAGTATTATGTTCGAAACAAGAATCATCCCAAAGGTTCTATCGTGAACGGTTACTTAGCTCAAGAATGTATGGATTTCTGTTCGATGTATTTGTCTGATCTTACTACAAGAATGAACAGACCAATGAGAAATGAAGAAGAAAAATATGAGAAAATTGAACCCAGTTTTCCATCACTTCCTAAAATAGGAGGAATTACTGGATCATATACATTGAAGACATTAAGCCATGAAGAGCGGGAGATGGCACATCGCACAGTTTTGTTCAACTGTGATTTGTACGATGACTATATCAGGTAACAAAATTGAATATGTATATCTTACATATATATCTGTTAAACTACTCATATTTTTTATCTACAGGGAACATAAAACAATGATAAATAGGAAGCATCGTTCTTTATCTTTGAGAAGGAGAGAGACTTTGCATAGCAAAGAGTTTTCTGCTTGGTTAAAATTGAAGGTAAAAATATTACTGTTTAAATTAATTATTTCAATATTTACTTAAGTTTAACTGTCATTTATATTGCAGGTATTGAGTTTGTCTGCTGACTCTGTCTCTGAGGAAATAAGAGCTTTGGCTTTTGGTCCTAATACCATGGTTCGTGACTGTAAATCAATTGTTATCAATGGGTACAGATTTATTGTCACTGAACGAGCCAAAAACATGAGAACACAACATGATGGTATTATGGTTACTGCCACAACAGATTGTTATGCTAGTGCATCAGATAGTAGACCGCGACTTGAAAATGTGGGTTATTATGGAGTCGTTGAGAAAATAATAATATTGGATTATTAATCTCATGGACGAGTCACAATGATGAAATGCCATTGGTTTGATTCGATGACGAGACATGGCACATTTATTGATGATTGTGGATTTCGAGTAATTAATATGACCCACACTCTTGCTACCGAAGAACCATATGTGTTGCATCAATGGATAAACAAGTTTTTTATGTCAAAGATCAACTTCAACCTGAATTTGGTGTCATAGTTGAAGTAATTCCAAGACATATTTTTGATGATGATGATGATGGAATTGACACTGTCCCTATTGCCATTGGAACCAATCCATTTATTTCTTTTGATGACTCCAATAGCTCAATTGTCAGAGTTGATTGTGAACCTGAAGTTGTGGTTGGAAATATATAGAATCATTCATCCATGTTCTCAATTCTTTTGGTTTACCTCGAGTTGGGTTGTTAAGGTTGGTAATATTCATATTTATTTAGTATTGATCACAAATATGTTTTAGCTGACTTGACTGTTATGTGAATTTTCAATGTTTATTGGTTGCTGTTTTATTTGAATTTCATTTTCTAATTTGGAATTGAACTGTATTCAAACCAAATCAAACAATAATTCTAACTTGGTGAACATTACAACTTGTATGTTTTATTAAATTCATTCAAGCTCTTCTAAAACAATTGATAGCTAAATTACCAATGAATCCCCTCATTCCCTCATATATTTAGTTTTTTGGTTTACACATTAATTTCCTTTTTCTAATTAATTACATATTTGTTTTCAAATGTAGGAAATGCAGCCAATTGAAGAGAGACGAAGAAAAAAAATGGCGGAGAACAATCGTCAGATGGAGGAGCTGGGCATTCCACCATTAGTGCCTACAGTGAGTACTTTATTTCAAATATATATATATATATATATATATATATATATATATATATATATATATTTACAGAATATATAATGTCATGTGATTAATTTTTTTGTAAACTTTTTTGTAGGATCCACCGTTACGTCAACAGTTATTTGACTAGGAGCCTAGTACTGGTCCTAGTACTCAGGCCGGTGGTATGAGGAGGGTTCGTACCAGAGGTGGACATAGAGCTGCGCGTGCCCGACTAGACCCTGCCCCTCCCACTGACATTTCATCCTTCCCACATTCTGATCCTGGTGTGTCGTTAGGGATACACGGGGTATTTAGGCCTCCCATGTTTTCGCTACCTTCTGCATCTTCTGCCCCATCATTTTCACATCCCATGATGATTCCCACTCCCCAGTCAGCATCAGGTCATACAACTGTTCCATCTTCTTTTCCTTCTACTTCTTTCTCTCCGAGCTTTTATATTCCATCGTCTTCGACTCCTGTTCCACCAGAGGGTGTTCCATCGGGTTCTATGGATCCGGCGCCACTCATTGATCAGACTAGCGCAGGTATATTTATAAAACCCTAACAAATTTTTATAGCCACATTTATTTTCATTATAACATCTTTTGATAAAATATTTGTTTTTCTTTCATGACAGACACATCTACTGATAGGAGGAAGGGGTGGGGCCGTACACGCATGCGTTCGGTGTGGAACTGTCGCACACAGGTTATGGTGGAATATAAAGAAGTCAATCAGATGGTTGAGAAAATAGGGCAGCAATGTCGGAGTTTTCTGGAGACGCTTTCCAAATACTCCGACATCATTCCCGTCAGCTCGCTGTCGTGGAGACATTTGCCACATGAGGTCAAAGATAGAGCTTGGGTAGAGATATGGGTAAAAAAATATGTTGTATTTAATGCCATGAATTATTTTTGTATTTATATGAATTAATATTTTGATTTCAGCTTCGATTTAATTTTCCTGATGGTGAGGGTGCACGACTGGAACGTCTAAAGGATTTAGGTGAGCTTTGGAGAGCCTAAAAGCATGAGATGTATATTGGCTGGCGTGCTAGAGTTGGCACTGAGTTAGAGGCGGTACCAGTCGTGGATGATTGTCCTATAGAGCAGTATCGTCAGATGATTACTCATTGGACGAGTACCCAGTTTAAGGTATGAATTACATTTAAGGTATTTAAATAATAACTTTCAAGTTTTTCATTAATATTATCCTTTGCATTATCGAATTTTATTTAGGAATCATTTGGAAAAAATAAAAAAAACATTGATGCAAAAAATACCTCCATACACTAGGACGCACGACGATGTCAGATCATGAGAGGCAACAGGTATGACAATTGTTTATAAGTTTTCTTTACGACCTACATTTTCTTTTGTTTCCTCAATTATTTAATCATTTTCTAAAGTTTTTATATAACTTTTTTTTTCAATGTCATTGTAGAGGCAAGTACAAAATATTGAAGGACGTGTGCCTCAAGCAAAACTGTTTTGCTCGAGTAGACGAAAAAGGATAGAAGTGCTGTCAACGAAGCGACTCAGTAGCATATTGTAAGTTTTAATCTGTTGATTTTATATTTTAATATCTATTTTGTAACTTAACAATATATTTATATTTGTAACAGGATGCTTTAGAGGCCCTCGATGCCCAAGAAGCAGACAATTTTGGGCCATCTAATCACTTACATCAGGTGTTGGGAGAGGATCATTCTGGCAGAGTACGCTGCTGACCTAGGATAGCCCCGACGAGGTATTGGCCTGCCTCAGGTACGAGTTGTAGTGCCACCAAGTTGCAGCAAGTTAGGTCACAGGCAGAACAGGCTGAGAAAAGGGCCACAGAGACGGCAGAATAGTCTGCTAGGGCAAACAGTGCATTTATAAAATTTATTGAAGTTCTACATCCAACACTTCCAGCAGAGGCCAGCCCAGCGATTTATGAATACATGTCATCGATAAATTCTATATATGGTGCACCAGGTGGCAGTTCCAGTGGTGGTCAGACCGATGTCCTGCTTGAAGATGATGATGGCGAGGAGTCTGATGCAGAAGAGGAGGGAGATGAGGAGGGTGAGGAGGAGGGCGAAGGCGAGGAGGAGGGCGCTGTGGAGGGTGAGGACGATGAGGAGGACGATGACGAGGGTGATTATGATGATGATGATGGTGATGGTGATGCTGATGTGGGACACATTGATCCGTTACATTTTTGACTTATATTACTGAGATTTGATGTTTAATCTATTCTAGTTGTTGGTTTTATCTAGACTCATAGTATAGTATTGGAGTTGAGTTATTTTTATATATTGTCTGTTTTCATGGATGTTGTTGTCTTTTAGTGGTTGTGTGTTTGAGAACTCCCTAGACAACCCCCCTCATTCTTGGACCCTGGACAACCCCCCCTCCCCCTTGGACCCCGAACACCCCCCCAAACACCCCCCGGACAGCCCCGCGGACAGCCCCCTGGACAGCCCCCCGTATAGCCCCCACCCTCCACCCTGGACCCCGAATAGCCCCCCGGACAGCCCCCCGGACAACCCCCCACCCTCCCCCTTGGACCCCGGACAACCCCCAACCACCCCCCAGACAGCCCCCCAGACAGCCCCCTGAACAACCCCGGACAACCCCCTGGACAACCCCGGAACAACCCCTGAACAACCCCCTGAACAACCCCAGGACAACCTCCAGGACAACCCCAGACAGCCCCCTGAACAACCCCCAAACACCCCCCAGACAGACCCCGCACAGCCCCCCCACCCTCCTCCTTGGTCCCCAGACAGCCCCCCGGACACCCACCGGACAGCCCCCCCGGACAGCCCCCCGGATAGCCCCTCCACCTTCCTTAATTTCATTAGCTCTGAAATGTTTCATAGCACGATCAACTAAAATCTAATCCATACTAAATATGATATAAAAATATTCTATATGAATTTCCATAAGATTTTAAGTGAAAAAAAGTGACATACGAAAAACTGACCAAACACATTCAAAATGTGTTGATGCTTTAGGAAAACGATCCATTGGTCATATGTGACGTGTACGAATCAACCCCGCCTCAATCTGAGGCACGGTGTGGCCAGAACAACTCAAAGTGTATGTCTTTTGTTTCAAAAGGACATCATTTTAAGTGAAAAACATCAACTGGCATACGGAAAACTGGCCAAACGCATTCGGATTGTGTTGATACATTAAGGCAACGATCCATGGGTCATTTGAGACATATACGAGTCAACCCCTCTTAAATCCGAGATGCGGTGTGGTCGGGACCACTCTAAGTGACTTTCTTTTGTTTAAAATGTACAGTATTTTAAGTACATACGGAAAACCAACCAAACGCATTCGGTTTCGGTTGAAACTTAAGGAGAACGATCCATGGGTCATATGTAACATGTAAGAGTCAACTCCACCTCAATCCGAGGTGCGGTGTGACCTACACCACTCAAAGTGTCTCTATTTAGTTTAAAATGGACTTCATTTTTAGTGAAAACAACAAATGACATACGGAAAACCGACCAAACGGATTCTGATTGTGTTGATACTTTAGCACAATGATCCATGGGTCATATGTGACGTGTACTAGTCAACCCCGCCGCAATATGAGTTGCGGTGTGTCCGGCACAACTCAAAGTGTATGTCTTTTGTTTCAAAAGGACATCATTTTAAGTAAAAAACATCAACTGGCATATGGAAAACCGACCAAACGCATTCGGTTTCTGTTGAAAATTTAGGAGAACGATCCATGGGTCATATGTGATGTGTACGAGTCAACGCCACCTCAATCCGAGGAGCGGCGTGGCCGACACCACTCAAAGTGTCTCTATTTTGTTTAAAATGGACTTCATTTTTAGTGAAAACAACAAATGACATACGGAAAACCGACTGAACGGATTCTGATTGTGTTGAAACTTTAGCACAATTATCCATGGGTCATATGTGACGTGTACGAGTCAACCCCGCCTCAATCCGATGCGTGGTGTGGCTGACACAACTCAAAGTGTATGTCTTTTGTTTCAAAAGGACGTCATTTTAAGTGAAAAACATCAACTAGCATACGGAAAACCGGCCAAACGCATTTGGATTGTGTTGATACTTTAGGACAACGATCCATGGTTCATTTGAGACATGTAAAAGTCAACCTCGCCTAAATCCGAGACGCGGTGTGGCCGGTACCACTCTAATTGTGTCTCTTTTGTTTCAAACGGACAAGATTATAAGTGAAATAAACAACTGGCAGATGAAAAACGGACCAAAAACATTCGAAATCTGTTGAAATTTTTGGACAATGATCCATGGGTCATATGTGACATGTACAAGCCAACCCAGGCTCAATCTGAGTCACGGTGTGGTTGGGACCACTCTACGTAACTTTCTTTTGTTTAAAATGAACAGTATTTTAAGTACATACGGAAAACCGACCAAATGCATTCGGTTTCTGTTGAAACTTTAGGAGAACGATCCATGGGTCATATGTGACGTGTACGAGTCAATTCCACCTCAATCCGAGGCGCAGTGTGGCCGACACCACCCAAAGTGTCTCTATTTTGTTTAAAATGGACTTCATTTTTAGTGAAAACAAAACATGAAATATGGAAAACCAACCGAACGGATTCTGATTGTGTTGATACTTTAGCCCAATGATCCATGGGTCATATATGACATGTACGAGTCAACCCCGCATCAATCCGAAGCGCGTTGTGGCCGACACAACTCAAAGTGTATGTCTTTTGTTTCAAAAGGACACCATTTTAAGTGAAAAACATCAACTGGCATACGGAAAACCAGCCAAACGCATTCGGATTGTGTTGATACTTTAAGACAATGATCCATGGTTCATTTGAGACGTGTACGAGTCAACCCCGCTAAATTTGAGATGCGGTGTGGCCGGTACCACTCTAAATGTGTCTCTTTTGTTTAAAACAGAAAAGATTATAAGTGAAATAAACAACTGACAGACGAAAAACTGACCAAACGCATTCGGAATCTGTTGAAATTTTAGGACAACGATCCATGGGTCATATGTGACGTGTACGAGCCAACCCGGGCTCAATCCGAGTCACGGTGTGGTCAGGACCACTCTAAGTGACTTTCTTTTGTTTAAAATGGACAGTATTTTAAGTACATATGGAAAACCAACCAAACGCATTCGGTTTCTATTGAAACTTTAGGAGAATGATCCATGGGTCATATATGACGTGTAAGAGTCAACGCCACCTCAATCCGAGGTGCGGTGTGGCCGACACCACTCAAAGTGTCTCTATTTTGTTTAAAATGGACTTCATTTTTAGTGAAAACAACAAATGACATACAGAAAACCGACCGAACGGATTCTGATTGTGTTGATACTTTAGCACAATTATCCATGGGTCATATATGACGTGTACGAGTCAACACCGCATCAATTCGAGGCACGGTGTGGCCGGCACAACTCAAAGTGTATGTCTTTTGTTTCAAAAGGACGTCATTTTAAGTGAAAAACATCAACTAACATACGGAAAACCAACCAAACGCATTCGGATTGTGTTGATACATTAGGACAAAGATTCATGGGTCGTTTGAGACGTGTACGAGTCAACCCCGTCTAAATCCGAAATGTGATGTGGCTGGTCCCACTCTAACTGCGTCTCTATTGTTTAAAAGGGACAAGATTATAAGTGAAATAAACAACTGACATACGAAAAACCGACCAAACGCATTCAGAATCTGTTGAAATTTTAGGACAACGATCCATGGGTTATATGTTATGTGTACGAGTCAACCAAACCTCAATCCGAGTCGGGGTTCGGCCGAGAGCACTCTAAGTGTATCTATTTTATTTAAAATGGACTACATTTTAAATACATACGGAAAACCAACCAAACGCATTCTGATTGTGTTTATATTTTAGAACAACAATGCATGGGTCATGTGTGATGTGTACGAGTCAACCCCGCGTCAATATGAGGCGCGGTGTGGCCGACACCATTCAAATTGTCTCTCTTTTATTTAAAAAACACTTCATTTTAAGTGAAAACAAAAACTGGCATACGGAAAACTGACCAAACAATTTCAGAATATGTTGATACTTTAGTACAACAATCAATGAGTCATTTGTGACGTGTACAAGTTAACCTCGCCTCAATCTGAGGCACGGTGTGACCGGTATCATTCCAGGTGTATGTATTTTGTTTAAAATGTATATGATTTCGAGTAAAAATATATGGTGTACAAAAAACCAATCAAATTATGAATTGAATTCCGGATTCCACATATGATTGTCATCTAAATTTTAAATTGAATTCTAAATGAATTATGTTTGTTTATAATTATGTTATGAATTCTAATTTAATTATGGATGAGTATATTTCCAGGATGCATTATATGTGTTGGTTGGTTGGTTTGCATTATTTAAATGTGTTGGTTTGTTCTCTATATGTATGCATTGTATATGTGTTACAGTTACAATAATTGGATTGAAAATTGAATTGAAAATGAAAATTGAATTGAAAATGAGCCCAAAACAGACCTGCTGTGCCAAAATGAGCCCAAAACAGACCTGCTGTGCAAATTGCAGGCTGCTGTGCAATTTGCACAGCAAAGCCTATGCCAACAGTTTCAAACCGTTGGCATAGCCCATATGGAGCTGTTTTTACCAACGGTTCATTAAACTGTTGGTAAAAACAGACTATCCCAATGGTTCAAACCATTGGGATAGCTTTTGGAATTGGTGTATTTACCAACGGTTGGTAGAACTGTTGGGAAAGAAAATATTCATGGGATTCCCCAAGAGGCCAAACCATTGGGAAAGGCTTTTCCCAACGGTTTGGCACAACCGTTGGGGTAGGTTGATTTTTTCTAACCTATCCCAACGGTTCCTTGTAAACCATTGGGAAAAGCCTTTCCCAACGGCTTACTTCCCCACGGTTGGCAGAACCATTGGTATAACATATACTAACGGTTCTGCAGCCTTTCCCAACGGTTCAGAACCGTTGGGAAAGGATGGATTTCCAGTAGTGTATCAGTTCTAAATAAAATAACAAATAAATTGGGTCCAATATCAGTACTAAAAAATTTGCTGATAAAGGGACCCTTTATCACTACTCTTTATAGTGGTGATAAAGTGTGAATTTATAAACACATTCCCAGAATTGATAAAAGCAAAGGTCTTTTAATCATGCTCTGGTATTTAGCATTTTTTTCACTAACAATGGCCTATTTTAGCACCATAAAATGCATGTTTATAGTAGTGTTTCTTTTACCATTCATGATTTTTTATGAATGTTCTGGTTCATGCAGATACAATATAGATATATTATATCCAAAATAATAATAATGACATAATTATATTATTTATACATAAATTATACTTTTAAAAACAATTATTTAATATGGTTATTAATAATGAAGTACGTTATGATCATGGAGATGATAAACTGTATGCACGCATGAGTAATGTTTCCATTTATTAATGATCATTATGGAGTAGGTATTAGTATTATTTTATCATTAAATAATTATCTTAATATCATATATACCATATTAGTTATTTAAATATACTTATATAAATATCATCTATGTGGTGTGGTGATGAAAGTAGAGTCACATCGCTTCGTGATGGTGGTAGTCCACACGTACACCAACGATGTTATCATATTGCAGTGTAAAAGAGTGATATATTATATTTTCAAAATTATAAATGTTTTAGGAATATAATAATTATTTAATTTATATAAATTATATTCACTAACATCATCCTTATGAAATTCTATGTAATTCATTAGTGAAGGACGAATCACATCACTTCGCGAGGCGGTAGTTCACTGTACACACAAGCGACCTTCTCGTATTCCCTACAAAATGGACATTAAGAAATATATATATGACATAATGACTAAATAAATATAATTATGTTATTAATATTATACATATATAGTTTATATTCATCATCATACCCAATCATGATAGGTGGTAATGGAATAATGAATGACATCGGTTTGTGAGGTGGTAGTCCGTAGTACACACAAATAATGAATTCATAACCCATTTGATGGAAGTGGAGATAGTTGTAGGTCATTCCCTTAAAATGAAAATATCTACGTGTATGTAATATAATGAGGTAATTATGTAATCATGGTCTAAAAATAATTTAATTAGGTGGAGGAATAAATAAAATAATAATTACTATTGAAGAACATTTTCTCTTCTTCTGTTATCCTTCATAAGATTGAATTGAAGCCTCCCTAGGATTGATTTTTGAACATAATAAGGAATCTAGGATGAGAGGATAGAAGTTGGTAAGTTATTTTTATAGGTATTTTCTGAAACATAAATGTGTAAAGGTTTTAATAAGATAGTGGAGGGTGGCCTTTTATAAGTGAGGTGAGTGCCACATATGTAATGTTTTGAAAAGATTCAATAATACCAACATTTGTATCATTCAAAAAGATTCCAAAATGGGATATTCAAGAATTAAAAATATTTGAGTTCGAAATATTCCCATATAATGGGTTTTGGAAAATCTTTTGGGTTATTTTTAACCTTTCTCATTTTATTTAAACCCCCAGTAATTCAATTTTTACCTTAACCACATTAATTAATTTTTATTGTTTTCAATATTCTTTTACATCAAAAAATTAGGTTGAAAATATCTTAAATTATAAAATATTCTAATTCCAAATATGGAATAAAATTTTCCAAATTAAATTCAGATAAGTAAATAAATCTAATTTAAAATTGACCCAAGAAACATGATGAGAAAAGATATTTTTAAAAAGAAAATATTGAAAAGATTACCCTATTTTTGTATCAAAATTCAATATGAAAATTAATACAATAGAATAAATTAGATTAATTGATATAAAATTGAAGTAATTTTAATTTAAAAAAATTCTCAATATAATTTAACATTATAAATTATTTAAATAGAAATTTATTTTTCAATTAAAATTCAATTTTTTCACTATTCATCGATAAAAGAAGTATTTCAAAAAAATCAAAAAAATTCACCATAAGATAATTTTGATATTATAATTTCAAAAATGAATTTCTTTTTCTCAAAATAAATTTTATATTAGTGTTAAAAAATAATTTTAAATTATATGCGAAAAGCATGACTAAAACATATTTTTAGAAAAATAAAATTTTTCAGAAACTATTTCATTTTATTTTAAATGATACATATTTTATTAATAAAAAATATATAATTAATAAACATGTGTAAACTATATAATTCCATAATTTACTTAATCCTATTCATGCCCTCCATTATAGTGGCTAGAAAATATATTAAATAATAATGTTAATAGTATATTGTCGTTCTGTAAAACTCAATCTTGCTTGTAATGTAAGAAATCAAAGAAACTCATTGCTGCATGTAATCTAAGATAAAATAATTGTTGTGTGTAATATATTCTATCAAATATAATGATATTATTTTATAATTTTTGGGTGTTACATGTATAAATATGGGTGTTCGATTTAACAATTCAACACTTCTTCAAGTGATTAATGAATATTTGGCAATGATTTTCTATACTTTAGTTTATGGGAAGTTGTTATATCTTCTTACCAATATGATTATCTACTTAATTTTGATATTATTTAAATTTTTTTAAAGTAATATAAATGACCGATCCTTAATTAAACATATACATACATACTAAATTCATTAGTAAAAGTAATAATGTACTAGAATCCACATATCACCACTACTGAATATATTGTACATACATTAGTGTCAATCAATTATTAAAGTTATATACCTCTTTCTCCTTTTCTATTGAAAGGCTATCTCCTCATTTTACCATGTAAAAAAGAATTAATTAAATCCAAGGATTTTATGTGATGAGTTTAAATACCATTATTATTGTAACTTAGAAAAATAATTTTCATTTACACGACTAAGATTGATGTGGCAGAGATGAGAATGATTTGATTCATGTACACCATATTAAAAATTGACTGATAGCACTAAAATGTCAAGTTCAAGTATGTATTTTTTTAAATGATCCATAGTATAAAATGTGTCATTCTTATACATAAACAAATTCTACTTTTATAATTGAAATAAATTTGCTTCTTTAAACTTGATATTGGGATTATGTTTCTGGTAATACTTTGTCTATAATAACAATCTTGTAATACAAGAACTAATATAATGAGTAAATTAAGATATTATGTTAATATCACTAAGTCTAAAAGAAGTTTTCCATTAGTTTCTTATATATCTAATTCAAACTTTGTGATATTATTTATTTTACTTGGTTCTTATACCAGAATACATATGTCTAATCCATAAACAATATAAAATAACGAACTTGTAGAACTAAAAGGTTACATTAAATGAAAAAAAACTTGAAGCTTGGGATTCCCCAGTACTCTTCATGGAAACATTTAATTTATTCTTACAGTGGAATTTATTCATTATATGAATAAAAAAACATCCAACTCAATGTTCACCCCCGTTATCTTTGTATTTTCAAAGGATAGTGAAAATGTTCTTTTATATTTGATTTTACAATTGGCATCTTTGTTTCACCCATTTTTTATTTACCACATCGATTGAAGGATTAAAATTATTTATGTCTTTATCTACTTAGTGAACCATTTTTTGAAGGTCTGAAAGAAAGAAACCGTGATTATTATGTCAAATAAATGATGAAACTGGAAAATCTGAGTGGTAAGGATGATAAAATGATATCAGGGGATAGTTCCGCCTCCAATTAAAACTAGAAAATTTACATCTCTCCATATACACAATCATTTTAAATACAAATGGAAAATCTTAGTTTCATTATCCTAGTGTTCATGTAAAAGGTTTATTGGAGATCACATATCTATCTTTTCTCATTCACTCATATTTTAAGTTTTAGAGATGAGACAACATCTTATATACATAATTATTGTTAGTAATTTTATACAACTAACTGGAAGTCGATGTTAGCATGATTAATTGGAAGTCCTATGGATGATCTATAACTATCTAATAGGCATCACTTTCTACTTTACATACTTTAAAATGTGGATCACCAAAAATTGAGGACATTAACACATAATATTTCATCTCCTAACATGGTATAATGTGAAAATGTCTATAAAACTCTAGAAAATTATTCATGTTTTGGACATTTTTGTTGTCCAATATCTTTTACAATGATAATGAATTTATAGTGTTTTCTTCTATTTATATATAAAAAATAAATTATATTAAATTAATAATTTCATATTTATTACCAATTAGTTAGATATTATTGATTGGTTAATAATATAATGACTCAAAATGTTTTCCTCAAATAACAATAACCCAAACCATTAGACTCAAAATATCTATTTTCTCTAATATTTTATTGGTAAAGGATCCAAAACATATATTTATAGTCTAAAAACTGGTTGCACCACAACATATAGAGTTTATGTTAAGAAAAAATATGGATAACAAAATCAAAATATAGTTCCTTGATCTATTTAGTTGATTATGTAGTCTTCTAAATTGTATTTTTAGATTTACTAGTCACTTTCCCCCAAAATTGCACCAAGATAACAATGACTATCTCTATGATGAAAATATTGGTTAAGTCAACTAGATACACTTAATATAACTCCCTAATATGTGGAGAAACCTTAAAATGTGTCTAAAATATACTTAAAATATGGTCTTATACTAAAATAAATGATAAAATTAATTATTAACTAAATATTTCATTGAGAAATTTAGTTTTTTATTTAAAATAATAAATTTTATTATATCAAGGAATTATTGTTAATTAAAATATATGATTACTTCACAAAATTACCATGCAATAATATAATTTATTTCATATATATAATTATATTTTTAGTTAATAATTCTTGGTAACTATCCTATATGACTACATATATCCACACATTCCTATAATTGACCATGAAAAGACAAAAAGTAAAATTTTAACTGATCTTGAGTTTTAAAATAATGGTTAATGTATCAGGAAGAAGATAAACTAACCAAGACCCTAAGGTTACTCTTTGATCCATAACCTACAATGACCCTATATTTTTGAGTTATATTATTTTTCACATTTTGATATTATTGAAACTAGTTTTATGTGTTTTTTTACGTGATAAATTGATTATTCAGATTTAAAATTAGAATTTTGGAGAAGGGAGGAGTACATAATGGTATTAAAGAGTAGATGAAGCCATTGGGTGTTTGACAGGAATCATTGGGTACCTAGTGGCCTTTTAATAAAATTTACTTAAGGGGTTTTATTTTTTATTTTGGATTTATTTATAAAACCTCATTTCCCTCTTTATGCAGACATAATGAGTAAGGAGGTGGGTTCTTGGGAATTTTCTCCTTCCCCTCTTACTTCCTACTGGTCCACACATTAGGCCATGGTATGTTATCATAAATCATTTTTTTCTTTAACAATTTCTACTAGAGCATCATAAATATTGTTGTATTCTTTTTTTATTAGATTTTATGAATTTATCGTATTAGATAAATTTATCTAGTTCCTTTAAAGGGGATGTTTCCATCAGAAATAAGGTAGTGAAATCTATCTTATTTCACCATATTTTTCATGATTCATGTGATGAAGAGTGTGAAGGGTTTTTAAACTCATTATATGGGAATAATAATAATGGTTCTAATAATGTTCACTTAATTAATGGGTTAATAGCGGGCTATAGGGGGTGGTATGGTTAACTTACCATGGGAAGATTGACCTGAGGGTGGATTAGTGATGTTTTTCATAGGTAAAATTGTTTTAAATGATGATTAAATTGTAAATTGACCACTGGGGTCACTTGATAAGTGTGTTATTCCTTATTATGATGTTTCCTTTCTTATAGGAATTGGTGGATGAGAGATGAAAGTATTTAAAGTGATAATGGGTCATAAAATTATATTATATGATTATGTTTAGTATTAATGTGTTGTTTTTCTAATGAATCAGAGTAAACCATTAATGATAGTGATAAAATGATCATTGAGATAATTGGATAATGACCATGAGGCTAGGTTAATGGAAAGTTCATTTGGAAATAACAACAAATGTCCATAGAGGTCAAGGAAATGCATGGTTATTGGGATGAAGGAAATGATTAACTATTAGGTCAAAGGTTATGGAGAAATGATGGGGATGAATATAGATAATTGACCCTAGTAATCTTGGAACTAGTGTCTACTGTCATTACATTATCATAATATACAATGAAACACATCTTTAAGGACCAATTAGTTTAGTAGTATTGGTAAAATAGATACATACATGAGTCTTACATTATATTTGAATTTATAAATTAAAACAAGTTTTTTAAAAGTAACTTTATTCCACCTCATATATCCCTACATATAAGTAATAGCAATCCTTGTGTAATACTACTTATACAGAAAAAAATAAGGGTGATATAAAATGATTAGTAAGTTTTAAGTACAACAGAAGTAACCATGAATCAATAAGAATAATCAATATGGAAAGGTAAATAAATAAATATGAATTCCATGTAATCAATAAACTAAGAAGGAAGTGTGAAAATAATGTTTAAAGTTGGTTCCCTAGACCCAACTTGTGTTGTACTTTAATTGCTGCTACATATATGTATTTTGCTGGATATACACGTGTTTATCTTTCCATAATAGTGTATATTCTTCTACTTATATTATGTTTATGGTAATGTACTTATATTACGTGTAATATCAAAGTGTTATAGTAGGACCGAGGCTATAATGAGAACCTATAGGTACTATGATAGTAATCTTGAAGTCACTTCTTATAGTACGGTTACATCATTGTGATAGGACATGAATTATGTGAGACTATCAGGTAGTTGTGGTTCATTATAATTGAGACTTATTCTCATGAAGTCTTCACTTGGTGATCTCTAGTAGTTGAGATGATGAGGATAGAACCTCTTATAGGAACACCACATGTTTTAGGTTTCATTTATCGTTCCTATCTATGAACATTGTAATGGTCTCCTGACTTGAGATCATTATCAATGTATTTTATTTGATTACGTACATTGATGTAAGACAAAAACCATGGTGGTGAAGGCATGGAGAGGTAGTTTGTGTTGGGTTTGTTATTTGTGACATTACATTGATTGAATGATCAATATATGATTCATTGATTCTGAGTTGAAGAATAGGTATCTTAGACCTAGTTGATTAAGATGGTAGTACATTCATTAAATCCATGACCAGGGTAGTTGAAGGTAAATACTTCCTGATAAATCAGCAAATAATAAATCAAAATAAATAATGATGACATGAAAAAAACTTTTCGATGTGGGGGTCACCTCCCTAGACCTCTCCCTCTTCTATCTCATGAATAGACTAGAGGACTGCATACCTCCCTCTATTCTCTCCAACACGCTGCCCCGAGCCAAGATACCCCGAGCCGTCACCCTCAACCTGCTCACACGGCCGCCCTCTCACTACCGTCCAGGGTTGCCGATCTCCCATTAGGCTGTCGTGCCTACTCACTCTCCCCACTTCTCAAAACATGACACCCCCTCCATCTTGATCATGATGCTCGGAGGATCTCACCACCGCCGCCCCATCCAGGCTCGACACCACCCTCCGACCCGCTTGCGCCGGCCACCCTCATGCCGCTGTCCATCATCCCTCCACCTAATTGTGCTCCCCTCAGTAGGCCACTTCTCTAGAAGCACACCCAAGGCTAGTTGACTTGCTACACAATAACCTTTTTATAGTCGCACCTCACTTGAGCTACGTGTTGCCCTCGATCGAAGCCCTAGCAAGAACCGATCACTACCGCACCATCCTGGAGCTGCACACTACTCTCGATCGGAACCCCTTTTCAGTTTAGATCCTATGCTGTACCAAATTTACCAAGGAGAACAAATGCAAGCTATAGCTAGACCGGTTGCCTCACCGTGGTCACATTGTGCTCACACTGTGGTCACACCATTATTGGTGTAACTCTGATGAAAAAGTTTTGCTACGGTCCGCAGTCTAACCAGACTCCTTCCCCGGCCTGAGGTAAACCCTTTAAATCAGCTTTGTTAATGTAATTTATTTTTTAAATTAAATTAATTATAATAAATTTAGGGGGTTTAAAAATAAAAGAATCTTATGTATTAATTTAATTTTAGTTTTTAATAAAATTAATTGTTTAATTTATTTTTTCAGATTAAAAAAATAAATTAAGATTTAATTTAATTTTTGGAATTAAAAATTACATTAAAAAATTTTAACTGATAAATAAATTAATTGAATTTATTTAAATTGTTAGAATTTATTATAACACCCTAGATATATTTAAATTTATTGTAATTTAATTTTAATTGTGCATTATTTACACTGACTGGTCTTGAGATTATGACTAACCTATGCATGTATGGTTTTATTTATTTAATTATTTATTCAATGTGTGTGATGATTGTAATAATTAAATAAATAATTAACGGTATGTGAATTGTTTTTTAATTAAAATATTTATATGGTCCTACATGTCCATTGCACCAGTTGTATATTATACCCCTAGAACCCCTCACCTGTGTACAAGTATATTTGTTAAATGACGATCACATTTTAAGACATAGACCGCACCATGTTGAGGTGGAAATCCAGATGGGAGACGAGATCTATGCACTTGAGAATGTTGTGATATGTGTCACGTTTCGACTCAGATATGGAAACCCCTAGGTAATGATTGATATGTTATAGATCTATCAAAATAGAATGATCAAGACTAGTTAGATTGCATTATTTACCTTTATTCATTTTTTATTATTTTATGAAAATTAATGTTTAATGCTTGATCACATAAAATAATAAACAATAAAAAATACATAAGGATGTGACAAATGTATTTGTATTGTTTGTTCAGTTGTGAACATGAAAACCTAGTTTGAATGAATAAAATAGAACTGTATTATATTAGTCAATAAAAAAATCTCTCAAATAATTATCATGTATTTATTCCTTTAATTATTCAAATTTGAGAAAAACCGGCTGTTAGGAGTGCTCGACAGCCAAAGTTGAGAGTGCTCCTTACTACTGGGGAGTTCCTATAAAAATTATGGGTTATCTTGACTAAATCTGGTAGCAATGAAGTATCCAAAGATATATTTCTATCACTTTGGAGGTAATATGTTGAGAAGAATCAACTTTAGATTCAAAAATTGGGACTTTACTAAATAGTACAAGGAACCACCAGTTAATGCGGTTGGCCAGACTAGTTCCAACCTAGAAAATATCCCTGTAGTGGAATAACCAAAACATGTAGACTATAAGGATTAGTCTCAAGGATCCTTGCCACTAGAATACTCAAGGGATAGAGTATTCCAAATCTAATAGTGATAGCTATTATGGTTCTATAAAATAGTGGGAGACATTAAAATGATATAATAATTAATTAATCATAAAATTCAAACGGTAATCAAGATAAATTAATAACTAATAATATTTATCTATTGTAGATTTAAAATGGAAATCACCAACCCCACAATTACATTATCACTGTGATCAATTCTAGATAAAGAAAATATCCTGACTGGAAATAACTTCCAAGAGTTGTACAGGACCTTGCACATTTTACTACTCCAAGGAAAGAAGCTTTATGTTCTAGAATGTTCAGTTCCTACTAATCCTCCTCAGAGATCAATTAAGGTGGAAAAAGATAAATGGAAAAAGCATTTAGATGATGCACTTGATGTTCAATTCATCATGTTGTCATCCATGTCCAGTCAATTATAGAAAATGCATGAGGATTAGGATTCCTACAAGATACTTTCAAAACTACAAGAATTATATAAGGAGAGGGACAGAAAGGAAATGTATGAGATCTCTAGTTCCCTATATAAGTGCAGGCTAACAGAAGGGAACCAAGTCGATCCTCAAGTACTCAATATGATTGGGTATAATGAGAGGCTTGAATATCTTGGGTTCAAATTGAATCAAGAACTAACAATGGATATCATTCTTGCATCTTGACCACCAATATTGCCTACTTTCGTTATCAATTTTTACATGAATGGTATGGAAAAGTTTCTCCCAGACCTTTTGGATTTACTTTACCAAGATGAGAAGGATATGAAAAATACAAATTCATCTATCCTTATAGTGAACAAAAGAAAGAAAGGCATGGCAATGGGGTCCAAGTCCAAGTCAGGTCTAAAGACTCAAATGCAACATGCTTCAATGAATACAAAGATTCAGAGGCCTAGTAAAGAGAAGGAGGGTATCTACTTTGGATTTAGTAAGAAGGGACACTGGAAGAAGAATTATAGAGCTGGGAAGAAGAATCAAATTGATAATTCTACTTCAGGAATTTTTTTCGTTGAATACAATCTATCTTTATATACAAGTTGGGTACTGGATATGACATATAGATCACACATTTTTATTCATATACTAGAACCAAGTATGTTCAATAAGATTGAAAAAGGTGAATTGAATCTCTAAGATTAAAATAGTGCAAGTCTGGTAGGCTTCATAGTGGGATACGATAACTTAACCTTGCCAAGTGGTTTGGTTCTAGTTTTAAATAATTGTTATCATGTATCTTATGTAATAAGGAACATAATCTCTATGTCGTGTTTAGACACTATGGGATTTTATTTAAAGTTTGTAAATAAATGTTGTCTCTTTTATAGGGATAACATCTATTATGGTATGGAACATCTTAGAAATGGTTTATATATTATTGATCTCAAGAACCTCATAATGACAATTAATCACAACACCAACCAACATGACTCATATATCACCTACCTATGGAACTTTAGGCTAGGTTATGTAAACGAGAATCAATTACGAAGATTACATCAAGAAGTTTATTTAGACTCTATATAGTGAGAACCCTTGGATGTATGGTAAGCTTGTTTAGTAGGAAAAATGAACAAAGCACCTTTCTTAGGGAAGGGAGAAAGAGCCAATACAGTACTAGAATTAAAACATACTGATGTATGTGGTCAATATCCAGTATAATAAAGGGGTGGTTTTCATACATATCTACTTTTACAAATGACTATAGTAGGTATGACTATATATAATTTATGCGGTATAAGTCTTATTCCTTTCATATATTTAAGGAATGCCAAAATAAAGTAGAAAACCAACTTGTTATGAAGATCAAGGCACTCTGCTCTGACCAAGGCAGAGAGTATCTTAACCAAGATTTCATTGATCACTTGAAGGAGTGTTAGATTGTATCCCGACTCACCCCTCCTTATAAACCATAGTAGAATGGTGTTAGTGAAAGGAGTAATAAGACCTTGGATAAAATGGTTAGATCCATGATGAGTTAAAAATATCTTCCATTATCCTTCCAGAGATGTACCGTGTAGACAACGACATCGACTATGATGAAACCTTATCACCAGTAGAAAATGCTTAAATCCATCAAAATATTTCTTGAAATAACATCCTTTCATGATTATGAAATTTGTAAAATGGATGTCAAGACTGAATTTCTAAATGGGAAGTTATTTTTGGACGTCTATATGATTCAACCCAAAGGGTTCGTCAAGTCAATGAACGATAATAAGGTATGTAAGCGGAATATATCCATTTATGAGTTGAAGAAGGCATCACGATCATGGAATGTTTGTTTTGATGAGGCCATAAGAGAAATAATTTTGTCAAAAAAGAAAGTGATCCTTGTGTTTATATGAGGGTTTAAGGGAATTCCATCTTTTTTCTAGTGTAATATGTTGATTTCATATTAATTTTGGGAAACAAGGTGAAAGTATTATAGTTAGTTAAGACTTGGTTAAATGAATGATTATCCATGAAAAACATAGGTGAAGAAACAAACATTATAGGGATCAAGATATACTGAGATAGATATGAAAGGCTTCTTAGGCTAAGTCGAAGTACATATATTGACAAGGTACTGAAAATGTACAATATATAACAATCAAAGAGAGGGTTGTTGGCTATGTCACATGGTATTAATCTCTCCAATGAAATGTGTCCACAAACATAGGAGGAAATTGATTGAATGAGTAGAATCCCTTATTCCATGGTAGTGCGTTCTATCATGTATGTCTTACTATGAACTAGGTTTGGTTTCTCCTTTGATTTAACCATGGTGGGTAGATATCAATCCAATCTAAGTGAGCTGCACTGGGCAGCTGTTAAAAATATCCTAAATTAATTAAGGCATACAAAGGATATGTTTTCAGTGTATGGAGGGGATGAAGAACTAGTAGTGAGAGGATAAACCGATGCTAGTTTCTAGATAGATCATGATGATCTGAAATCGCAGTCAGGCTACATCTTTTGCCTAAATGGTGGTGCAATTAGCTGGAGATGCTTGAAGCAAGATATGTTTGTTGAATCTACAACAGAATCTGAATATTTTGAAGCTTCCGATGTAGTAAAGGAATTAGTCTAGATATGAAGATTTGTCTTAGACATTGGTGTTGTGCCTAGTAGTGAAAACCCTATTCTAGTTTATTTCAATAATACTGTTGTCTTGGTGCTTGCCAAGGATCCCTGGTCTCACCAGAGGACAAAGTATATTATTTTAAAGTTTCATATGTTGAGGGATTTTACTCAATGAGGTGAAGTCACAGTTAGTAGAGTACCCACTAAGGACAATGTGGAAGACTCCTTGAATAAATCCATATCTTAGCAGAAGCTTGATTCCCATGTTATAGATAGAGGATTCATACTTGTTAGTAGTTGTCTCCAGTGCAGGTGGGAGTGTTGAAAGTTGGTTCCCTAGACCTAACTTGTACCGTACATTGATTACCGCTACATATATGCAGTTTTTGGATATACATGTGTTTATATTTCCATAATAGTGTAGATTGATATGTTTCTATTATGTTTATGGTAATGTCCTTAGATTACATGTCGTATCAAAGTGTTATAGTAGGACCCAGGCTATAATGAGGACCTAGAGGTACTATTACAATAATCTTAAAGTAATGTCCTATAGTCTAGTTACGTAATTATGATATGACACAAATGATGTGAGACTATCAGGATCTAGGGGCTGATAAGCATTAATACTTCTTCTCATGAATTCCTCACTTGGTGATTTATAGTAGTTGAGATCATGAGGACAGACCTGCTTATAGGAACACCACATGTTTCAGGTGTCATTTGTTGTTCCTATCTATGAACATGTGTAATGGTCTCCAAACTTGATATCATTATCAATGTATGTAATTTTATCATGTAATTTTATTCATGAAAAAAATCATGGCGATGAAGTCGTGGCGAGGTAGCTTTTGTTGGGTATGTTATTGATGACATGACATTGATTGAATGATCAAGATAGTATTCATCGCTTCTAAGTTGAGGAAGAGGTATCTTAGGACTCGTTGATTAGGATGATAGTACCTTCATTAAATACATGGCCATAGAAGTTGAAGGTAAGTCCTTCTAGATAAATAAATAAATAATTAAGAAATATAAAGAATGATCACACTAGTATGCATTCTGCTTTATTGAGATAATTATGACAAATAGAGTATATTACATAGACTATGTTCGTATGAAGGTAGTCATTGCATTGAATTTTCCTTATCTCTATAGGGGTCTCTATGGGATGCTAGACCCCACTCTTGGTCAATGTATATTACTCAATGCTATTGAGAAAAGGGCCAAGAGGGTCACACACAAGGGTGATTTGAGAATATTCCATAGTCTGATGAATAGGATTATAGTACTTGTTGGGCCCCACCATGGGTTCGAGTATTATCCAAGTTTTATGGATCTCCAAAGAATAAATTTAAAAGTGATTAATTAAATATAAGGATAAAATATTATTTGAACAGATTTAAATATCCCGAGTTTGTTTCATATTATCAAGAGACGTAAGTTGAGTTAAAGACTCAATTTTATCGCGCAATATAAATTTAATTACAGTTTTTGATAAAATTATAAATATGACTTATGGTATAATTTAATTTGTTATAAATAAATATTTACAATACTTATACAGTGAATATTTATTACATGGGGGTCGGGAACCCATACTGGGTATTTTAGATATTCACTATATAAGCTTATAGAGGCTCTTCTCCTTGTGACTATTAATTCGTTGGAATTGAGAGCCTCTCTCTCCTCCTGAATTCTAGAGAGTGACTATATCAAATAAGAAATATCTTCATGTTATTCCATCTCGCATCAAAGAAATGTTCTTGCGGTGATCATCACTATGTCTACGTGGTCTTCAGTGTACCATGCTAGCACCCATATTCTGACGAACGATGCATGAGAAAATTCCAAAGGCATGTGTGGAAGATCTAGAGGGATTCGACATCAGAGTATTCAAGAAATAGTCCCTGGAATCTTGTGATAGGCTTGCACACATCAGATCCAAATTAGGTACATTTTTAGTTTATTTTTGTTATTTGTTTAAACCACACATGGTCCTCGGACCGTACCTGGATAAGATCACTGGAGGCGATAACGTTACGTTGCTTCGGTGACACGGAATTTTTTATTTTCCCAGCCCATCAGATTCCACTGGCTGTACCGATAACTAAAAAAATATATGGAAAGTTAAACCACTATAAACACATTCCATATAAACAACATGATAAGTAATAATCAATATGGAAAGGTAAATAACTGAAAGAGAATTCCATTTAATCAATAAACTCAGAGTGAAATCCATCCATATATTTTTTTATAGTGGAAATTTCATGGATAATAATGACCGAATTTGTATGACATAAATGATTAATTAATGGATGCCATGTTTCCTAGGTATATGGTAACTTTACCACCAATTCCATTTATAAGATAGTTTAAAACATACTTGGTGAACAACCCACTAAGGCTATCCAATTGACTCATCCCATGAGGCAATCAATGCATCGAAGGGTATCTATAACCAGAACTCAAATGTGTCTTACATATACAAATCATTCCTCATATATCAACTAAAAAATTTAATTCATGAAAAATTTTCCTTATCAAATATATTAATTTATTAAAAGATACAAATTTATCAACATTTCCCTAGTCAATCAAATAACTATCACGTACACACCATATTAAAAAATGGTATAAAATTTAGGAAATAATTGTGTCCTTGATAAATGATATGGATATTTAGGGGAAATTCAATGTTCAATGATGACTCAATAGTGAATAGATCAAGGGGAATTTAATTAAAACATAAATGATCCAAATAAGTTAATTTCAATACAATCAAAGGTGAAAATAATCATAACACATCCAAAGGATGAATAATTATGGTATGAATACTATATAAACCCATTAGAGTAAGAATAAGGGTTGTTTTATTTGCTGAAATAAAAAATAAATTTAAAAAAACTATTTTTAAATATATCCTTTTCATTTTTAATAACATTTTTAAAATCATATTCTTTTAAAATCACTTTTAAAAATATTTTCTTTAAAAATATTATTGTAAACTTGCAAAGTAAGATTCAAAGAAATGATGGTGGGTAATTCCATACAAGGTTAAGAAATCGTATATATTTTTCATTATGAAAATTTGAAAAAAGTGAATTTGATTAATAATTTTGAAAAGGTATAAAACCTTATTGAAATTTTTTTAGAAAACATGGTTTTGATAGAAAACATATTTATGAATGATGAGGAAAATGGAGTCGGATTTTATTAAAATATTTTATCAATAATTTTATGTACCAAAGAGAAAAAAATGGTACCATCAATTGAAAAATATCTTTAATAACTATAGGATAATAAAATAAAATTTTTTATTAAACAATGATAAAATTATTTCCTTCAATGGGATTTTAAGTGTAAAAAATATTGAATAAAATGATTTTGTAAAGTAAACCGTTGCAAAGATCATATCGTCAAAGTGAGAATAAGAAAATGAATAAATTATGTGTATAAAATTTAAATACACATAAAATAAGTGTAAATATCAAATTAGATAGTGAAAATTGATTTAACACATAATCTTAAAATGGTAATGACAATAAGGAAGTAATATAACCCAATAAAGAGGAATTGACTTATGAAATGTTTTACCACTTGATAAATCTTAATTTCAAATCTGAATAGATGAAATAATTCAACTTGATACTTAAAATACCATGAATAATGAATTATTCATGATATTAAATGTCAAATGGGTATCAAATACACAATATAAAAGATACTAGGTTCTTAACATTACAATATACCTCAATGAAATAAAATTGAGTCATAATACCTTAACACTTTGTAACCTTTGAATCATAATACCCCTGAACGAAACAATATAAAATCAAACTTTCAATACTATGTAGATAAATTTACTCATTATATAAAATAAAATAGGTGTAATATATACACCACATAAAATAAATAAGTGGTGAGTGTGGAGAATGCCTCACGGAAGTAAAAGATAGACAAGAATCCCTTATCTCGAACTTTAATTTTGTATGTACTTAATTTAACATTATATATAGTAGTTTTTAAAATTTTATTAACTTATAAAAAACTACATTAACTTTTATTATATCACATATGATCCTTTTATAACATATTATTTTCAGTTTACTAATTTGTTTCATTATTTTCATCATTTCGAGCAATAATTTATTTTCTTATGAGTTTGTTTTGACTTGTTATTTTTTGTTACTCTTATGTTTATCATGATTTTATAATGTACAAAATATAAATCATGATGTAGATATAATATTTATTTAGTATATTTTTATTTAGAGTAGTCCAGAAAACTTAGTGATAGGAAATGAATTACACTGTTGATGGAGATGGTAAGCGATACATACGTATGAAAACTATTTCCATTATATTTTTGTATTGAATAAATTAAATTAAACAATATATATAGTTACCCTAAGAATTTTACACATATTATAGATTTATTTTAAGCATAATTATCGATCAAATACAACAAACAATTGAAATGTCTAGTGTTTTTTGAAGATTAAGTACATAATTAAACATCATGGAACAAAAGAAACATGTTTTATTTAATCTTAATAATGATATATTAACTCCATTTGAGCCCTTATATCTACATAGGATAACCTATGGAATACATGAATAATGAGGATGAGCTGAAAAGCCCTGTAAGGTAATTAGAATAGGAATAAACACATCACATGGGTTAGAGGGCATAACATGATAAAATAAAAGGTATGAACCATGAATTAACATAAGGATGTATACCATGTATAACATGGGAAAATATAATCATGGAATCATAGGCATTTGGAAACAACATATGACATGACATAAACATGAGTTGAGGCTAACCACCATTACAATATCATATAGTGGACAAAGTCCCATAAAGGAATAAAGTTCACTCTATATTCCGACAGGACATCTCATGAGACTAAATATTTCCCAATAAATTAGAGTTCTATCTAGGAACACCCATTATAAAATTTTCATGAATATGTGTTCACATAAATAATCATACATAAATAATAAAACATAAACACAAGGGTTACCCATGGAATGTTTTGTGTATCATAATCATGTCAAAAGGCATAACAAAAGAAAATATCATAATGGTGTCCCTGAAATAATGGATTTAAAACACAAATGAAAATTAATAATTGAAAATAGGAATATAACTAATTAATTCCAAAATATAGTGAAAACATGTAAAAAGTTATTCAAGATACATTAGAAATGAAACATTTTAGTACGGTTTAAAGAAAATATTAAAGAGCGTTTAAAGAAGAAAACATATTTATTTTGATAAAATCAGAAATGAACCAAGATATTTTAATGATAAAATAAGTTATTTTATAAAAATAATCATGTATTAAAATAGATTATGGAGAAAACTTAAAAATGGGTAAGAAATCATGAAGTTCCCTTTGAGCATTGTTATCGGGAATAATTGATAAGGGAACCTTTTTAAAACATGTATTTCCCCATAAAAGAAGGAATAAATAATCATGATACATGAATTTGGAACATATACATAGAATTTAAAAGAAATATATTAAAATGAATAATAATTAAATTGGGGTAAAGAGAGAAAAAGCACAACCCAAAGGGAAAATGGAAGTTCAGAAGGAATCAATTTCCTTATGTTTGAAACAGTTATGTACTTGTACTTAATGTCCTAAATTATCAAATTAGATTAATTAATTAATAATTAAAGATCCTATTATATATTTGATTAATTTATTAATGTTTATTAAGTTCATTTATGTAATTTTTTATTGGTTATGGTGTTCAATTTAGTCATTTGGGAGAGTTCGTTTTCTTGGTTTATTGATCAGTTCACTTGTATTAGAGCAAGGAAGTTCATTTAAAATAGGAATAGA
Organism: Viscum album; assembly: GCA_963277665.1. Taxonomy (NCBI): domain Eukaryota; kingdom Viridiplantae; phylum Streptophyta; class Magnoliopsida; order Santalales; family Viscaceae; genus Viscum; species Viscum album. The sequence goes on from OY728119.1 coordinate 139,093,908, forward strand.
TATCTAGAATTGAATTTATATTTTATTAACGAAAATATATAATATTAAATGGTAATATAATTAATTTTGTTATTTTGGGTGGGGATGAATCATTATATAAGATGTTAATGACAATCGTTTGGATTATTTTGGGTTGTTTTTTCCCACAACAAACTCATTTTGTTTTATTATTTAATATTATGTGTATAAGTTAGTTCTAGAACATTAAAAAGGTTATAAAATTAATTTTACAATATTTTTAAACAATTATAATGTTTTTAAGAACATACTTGAATGTTGTAATGGAAAATGAAATTTTTTCTTCATTGAATGTGATAAATTAACACCTCACAGATGTCATTTTAATTTTTAGAATAAATGGGATATGAGAAGTGATTTTATGAAGTATACTATATTAAAATAATACAATTATTGTATATATAAGATACTAGATTTATCATTCCACTTGGATGAGGGGAAGTGATGAAAGAATAAGAAAATAACATGAAAAGAAATTAAAAGGATAGGGAAGAGGATTTCTCTTGAATTTCTACTCCTTGAGAACCTCCATAGAGAAAAGGTTTTGGTGTTCTTATGAGAAAAAAATATCATGGAAATGGGGGAGGGGACTGGGAATATTATTTTAATGAACTTGGATATGGATCGAATCTTGAAAGGTGTGATAAGAATAGGTGATGATGGGTGGTATTTATACCGGAGGAGAGGGGTGTTTTCTTATTATTTTATTAATTTGTTTATTATTTTTCCTCAATAATATGAATAGTTTTAGAATTATCAATATATATTATAATAATTAAGAATAATTCTATATTATGGTGATTACATTAGCAATGAATCAAATAATAGTTTATTTAACGAATATTTTATATATACAGAAAATTGCCATATTTTACAATTCACCAAAAATTAAACATTTTTTGAAAAATTCTAAAAAATTCACCCTATCCATTTTTTCACATTTATAATTCAAGAATGAACTCCATTTAATGAAAAAATTTCCAAATATGAGAAATTTAATTTTTAATTAAAATCACCATTTACTTGGAAAATACTGATTTTAAAATTGTATCTGATTTTATAATACAATGAAATATTAATTGAGGCCTCATTAAATTATCATATAATCATAAGGTAAAAAAATATTAATTTATTTATAAATTTTTTGCAAAGAAATATTATTTTAATTTAATAAATTAATCATAAAATTTTAATTAAATATTTATGACTAAAAAATTATAAAGACTTAATTTTTCATTTTTCACTACTGAAAAAATAACCTATACCAACGGTTCAAAAACTATGGGTATATCCCCCAAAAATATTTGTATAGCCTATACCCATGGTTTTGGTAACTGTGGAAAACCAAGGTGTCGAGAAAGCTCTATTGCCTATACCCACAGTTAGGAAAAACCATGGGTATTGATTTTAAACCCACGACCTTATTTTACTGAAAAAGGAATATCACCACTCCAAATATTCCAGTTATATACATATATATGAACATTTAGATAAATATATTAATATAATCATTTATATTAGAAAATATACCCAGGTGAGTTTTGATATCGTTTCCCAAATTATACTATACATCTGCTGACCAAACCAGTAACAAAACTTTTGATTATTTATATATACTTTTATTAACATATATTAATATTACTTTTCTATTAGAAAAAAGTCCCAAATGATTCGAACTGATGACCTACGATAATAACAAACATCACTTAACCAACAAACCTACGTAGTTTATTTGTTTATATATTTTCATCTAACTATATATATTAATCAAAACCATGGGTATAGGAGGGAAAACCATGGGTATTGGTTTTCCTGCCAAATATTTTTTCTGTCCCTCAGATTTTTCCCCACCATAATGCGTAGAATCTATACCCATAAGTTTACTTAATCATGGGCATAGGTCTTAAAAAAAACCTTATACCCACGTTTGTTTCCAAAACTGTGGGTAAATGCCTTGAAATAAAATACCTATACCGACGGTTTTGGTCAAACCCAGGGGTATAGGTCTTCCAAAAAAACCTATACCCATAGTTTGGGTAAAACTGTGGGTATAGTTAACCTATACCCAAATTTTTCCAAAACCATGGGTATAGGTTCCCATACTATCCCTGTACCCATAGTTTGGGTCAAAACTGTGGGTAGAGGGATATTTTCCAGTACACTTATTTACATATTCCATGACATAAATACATAATATATTCATTAATTAGATACCTAATTGTTTTTGTACTTTCATAGGTGAGGTTCCTAATCTATTGATTAAATTACTATTCCTAAGGTTCATATTACTATTCCAAAGGTCAAGTTACTATTTCATTTGTATAGGTTACTTAAATTCTATAAATACCTATTCTTTCATTCGTTCTTTATTTATAAAGTTTGTATTATGTTATTAATATGATTTTATGTGATTATACTATATGAAATAATTATAAGAAGGGAATTTCTATTGATAAAATTTTGAGTTGTTACATTTTTCTCGCCATATAAAATTTCCCCTCGTAAAATCATTTTACATTATAAGTTGAAAAAATGAGAGTATACTTCTCATTAATTACTTACTCCAGTTCCCATGTTTCCTCTTCATACATATGGTTCTTCAATAGTACATTGAACTGGTGGGTAGTCTTCTTTCATATAACTTTATCTCTACAATCCATTATCTTTACTGGCTAATCCTTGTAAGAGAGATCATTTTCCAACTATACCACCTCAAAATTTAGTAAATGTGAGGGATCTGGTTTGTACTTCCTTAAGAGGGATACGTGGAATACAACATGTACTTGAGACATGGTCGGTGTATGTGAATGTTGATAGGTCAAAACTCCGACACAATCAAGGATCTCAAAGGGGATGATGTACATGGATATTAACTTTCATTTCTTCTCTAATCTCATGATCCTCTTCCATAGAGATATATGGATAAATAACATGTTTTCAACCTTAAATTTAATTTCTCATTTATGATTATCTTCATAACTCTTCTGTCAACATTGGGATTCCTTGGTGTTCTAATTCACCTTTTCCACCATTTCTTCAACCATTTCAAGTCTAAGTAGCTTACATTCACAGACTTCATCCCAACATTCTGGTGTTCAATGTCTTTTCCCATATAGGGATTCATGTGGAGCCATTTGGATTCTCGGGTGGAAACTATTGTTGTAAGAGAACTGGACTAGAGGCATATGTTGGTCCCATCCTACTTTGAAGTTAATAGAACTTTATTTGAACATTCCTTCTAGTTTCTAAATAGGCTGTTTAAATTACCCATTAGTTTGTGGATGATAAGACGTACTATAGTTCAACTCAGTGTTTAGATCATGTTGGATACTTTTCCTGAACAGGGTCATGAATCTCGGATCCTAATCAAATAAAATTGATAATGGTACTCCATGAATCCTTATAATGTCTTTGATGTATACCAGTGCATTTTTTTAAGTGAGAAGTCATATCAGATTTTGATAAAGTGGGATGTCTTTGTAAGACAATCCTCAAAAACCCATAAAACATTGTTTCCTCTAGATGTCTTATGGAAGGTCAATGAAAAGGTATATGGTGATGTTTTTCCATTTCCATATTGGTATGGGTAATGGTTGCATCATCCCCTTATATGTATTCATTTTAACCTTCACTTACTGACATAACAGACACTTTGATGTATACCTAGTTATATCATTCATCATATTGTCCCACAAATAGTTATCTCAGAGATCTCAATACATCTTTGTGATCCCTGGGTGAATAGAGAAGGTTTAGTTATGTGAACCATTTATAATCTCTTTATTTATCTTTTTATTGGATGGTACACATCGTCATGACAAAAATATTACAAATCATTCCCCATCAATTATAATCAATTAGGATTTCCCCTTTTTGAAAGATACCACCTTCTTCAGAATTTCCACATCATTTCTATGATCATCCTTTATTTTCTATGTAATTTATAGTTAAACAATCATTTGCGAAAAGATTTATTATTTTCATTCCCTAATTATTCCAATGTCTGTCCTTTTCTAGTCTAACAATATTGGATCCTTCTAAATTATCATCATTGATAATGTTGTAGGTTCCTTTCTACTTTGAGCATCCACCACTTTATTTGGATTTCTAGGATGGTAATGATTTGAGTGGTCATAATACTTTATGATATTTAACTATATTTGTGGACTCATATTATTACCCTTCAGTGTGAATATCTATTTGAGGCTCTTGTGATATGTATATAACATTCAATTCTCCCCATAGAGATGATGTCACTAGATTTTCAATGCAATGATCATAGTTGACAACTCCAAATAATGTGTGGGATATTGTTTCTCATATATTTTCAAATTCCTTGAGGCTTAGGCCAATACTTTATCATTTTCCATTACTACACAGCTTAATCCATTCTTTGAAGCATCTCTGTACACCATAAAGAGTTCCACACTTTTAGGAAGTGCGAGTACTGGTGTAGTGATAAGCCTATTCTTCAACTATTTGAAGCATTATTCACATTCACTAGTCTATAAAAAAATTAACCCCTTTCGAGTAGTCTTGGTTAGTGGGTTTGAAAATCATAATATTTTCATGAAAAATTCTTTGTAATACCCATATAGACCAAGGAAACTATGGATCTTCATCCCATATATTGGCCTAGGCCACTCTTTGATTTTATTTGTCCTAGAGGCTTCCCCATATATTCCTTTATTGATGATAACATCTCCAAAGAATGATACTTCCTCTATAAAAAACTCATATTTACTATAATTTTCATAAAGTTTATCCATTCAAAAATTAGTTAGTACGATATTAAAATGCACCTTGTGTTCCTCCTTGATCTTGGAGTATATCATAATATCATCAATAAAGACTACCACAAATTTTTTGAGGTAATATTTAAAGACTATATTCATTAAGTCCATGAACATTTCTAGAGAATTAGCGAGTCTAAAGGGAATAATTATGAATACATAGTATCCATAACTTGTCTAAAAGGCCGTCATTGGAATATCTTCCATCCTCACCTTTAATTGGGGATATCTTAACCAAAGGTCCACATTAGAGAAATAACTAGCCTCACATAGCTGGTCAAACAAGTCCTCTATTTATGGAATGAGATACTTGTTCTTTATTGTGAAATTTTTGAGATCATGATAATCAATGCAAAGGTGCATTGATCCATCCTTAATCTTAATGAAGAGATATAGCACACCCCATGGTGAAGCACTTGGGTATATAAAACCCTTTTCCCAATTCTTCAATCACCGCTTATTTAGTTCTTCCAGCTCAACAATGACCATTCTATAATGTGTATTTGATATAGGCCAAGATTTGGGGATAAGTTCAATTGATAACTCAACCTCTCGATTAAAAGGAAGAACATGAAATTATTCAGGTAATTCATCAGTGTAATCCCTCACGATGGGTATGTCTTCAAGCATGATTCTCTCCTTTGTCTTAATCATTTGTTTAAGATATTCTTACTCATAAAGCAACAATATCCAAAATTGAGACGATGATTCTAAAGAATATTTATCTTCTTCCTTAGAGTTGTACATAATTGGAGGATGGATTGGGATATGAAGAGTGATCTTCCATTACCAATAGTCAATGTTGTCTTTGTATAAAGATATTCGATCCATGTATAATAAAGAATAAAAATCTTCCAAAGGGAGTATGGAAAGATTTTATGGGAGGTTCAGACCACAAAAATGAACTGGAGATGAGTTATATACTTTAGATGAAATAATTTTCCCATTTTATATTCTCACAGATAACTCCACCTCTATATTTTGAGGTGGTGATTTAATAGTTCTACTAAACTTGTAATATATTAAAGAATGTGTAGAACTATAATCAAATAGTATGTTCACTATAATTGAATGAATAACTAGTGTAACTATACCCAAATTGTTTTTGGGTTACACCTCAGTTGTATTGATATCATATTCCCTTGTTTCCTTGGAGGTTTTTGTTGTTTATTACCTTAAAAAACCCATGGCTCAGGGTATTGGATTTCATAATTCCCATGTTACATTCATTTGAAACACTTCACTAGAGGCTCATTGTTGATATGAACCTTTATTATTCCACATTAGTGGGATTATTGAAATATATTTGGTTGTTATTTTTCCATATTCCCTTATCTTTTACATTTGAAGAATTTATTAGTTCCCTTTAAGTGGTTTCGAGGATGTTTTTTCCCACACTATTAAAAAAAGGGAGTTGGGTGTTCTTTAAATCATGGGATTTATCTATTGATCCACCCATACTAAATTCCATTTTTCGCTTTTTATATATGGTCCCATGAGATCACTATAAGTCTTTGATCTCTATTTCATCTTTTATCACACAATAAAAAATCTCCCCATAGCTATCAAAGTCTCAAATCACCAATGCTTTTCATAGAATCAAGTTTAGTCCACTAATGAAGCGATCCACATTGATTTCAGTGTTTATGAAAAATACAAATACGTATATTACATGCCTTTTGAAGTTGGATTCATACACGCTGATAGACTCGTGCTCATTCTTCATTAGTCATATGAACTCTCTTTTTATCTTGAGAAAAATGGTTCAAGAAAAATATTTATTGAAATATATTTTCTTAAATTCCACCCAATCCATGGAATAAAGTAAATTCTTGGAATTTGTGTTCTTGATCAGTGTCCACCACTGATCAGCCTCCCTATAAAAATGATAGAATACCAACACAAGTTTATCTTCTTCTAATAACTAATGTATAGAGAATATCTTCTAAATGGTGTTAATCCATTATTCTATAAGGAGGGGATTAGAAGATCCACTAAACATGGGAAGACTTTGTCTCATAAAGTATTGAGCTGCAAATTTATCTTTCTGAGGAGAAGGAGGGAATTACACATTATTTAATTTATTATTCAAACCTTGATCTAGTGGATCAAGTACTATCATGAAGTTTTTAGCACCCAATCCCATAATATTTGGCATATCATTAGGTCAATCATCACCTTTCCAATCACATTGATTATTGGCATGAGATCTTCTATTTCCATAAATTAGACAAGAAAATAAAGTTCAATTGGGGGGGCACAAATACTTAATAATAAGCATATGAAAAAGTAAACATTAAACATATAAGGGAAAACCTGTAAAGGAAAAATCATATCCTAACTTGTGATACCCTATGTTTTAATCTAGTTTATCCATGGTGATAGGATTATCCATAGGGTTATTACTATAGTGATTTATTACTAATCTAAAAAATAACTATACCTTTATCTGATTCCATATATAGAGACCCTAGCCTTTTATAAATATTATTAAATGATTTTAAGAATAATTAACCATCAAATACAACCAATAATCATAAATTCTAGTGCCTTTGAAATATTAGGTACATAATTAAACATCATGAAACCAAAATAAAAACAAATTTTATTTAATATTCATAATGAGATCCTAAATCCATTTGAGCCCTTATATCTACATTGGATAATTTATGGAATACATGAACAAAAGGTAAGAGATAAAAAACCAAGTAACTGAATAAGCATATGAATAAACATAACATAAAGGTTAGAAGAGATAACATGATAACATAATGGGTATGGTACACGAATAAATAGAAAGAATTATAACATGTATAAAAAGTAAAATATAATCATGGAATCATAGGAATGTGGAAAAAACATATAACATGACATAAATTTGAGTCTAGGCTAATTTCTAAGACCATATCACAAGGTGGACAAAGTCCCATAATGAAATCAGATTCACTCCCTATCTCAACATAATGTCTCATAAGACTAAACATTACCCAATGAATTGGATACCTATCTGGTTACACCCATCATAACATATTCATGAATATGTGTTCCATATGAATAATCATACAAAAAGAATCAAACATAAACATAAGGGTTAACCATGGAAATAATTGGGTATCATTATCATGTCAAAAGGTATAAGAAAAGGAAATATCATAATGATTTAATTGAAATAATGAATTTAAATCATACATGGACATTAATAAGGTAAATTAGTCATATATCATGAAAATTGATTCCAAACTAGATTCAAAACATGCAAAAGAGTGTTTAATATACAATATAAAAGAAACCTTTTATTGCAGTTTAAGGAAAATATTAAGGAGTGTTTAAAGTGAAAAAATAATAATTGTTTCCATAAAAACAAAAATTAACGAAGTTTTTTTTCAAAATAAAATGAGTGATTTTATAAAAATAATGGTGTCCTAAATTATATAATGTACAGAACTTGAAAATTGGTAAGAAATCACGAAGTTCCTTTTAATCGAGCTTGCTTATCGAGAGGAATTGATAAGGGAACCTTTTTTAAACATGTATTTCCCCATAAAATAAGGAGTAAGTAATCTAGATACATGATCTTGGAACATATGCACATAATTTATAATAATTATAGAAAAATAAAGAATAATTTCATTTGGATAAAGAGAGTGAAACCATAACTTGAAGGAAAAAATGGAGCTTCAGAAAGAATCCATTACCTAATGTTTGAAATGGTTCTGTACTAGAACTTAATGTATCGAATAATCAAATTTGATTCACTAATTAATAATTAAAAAACCTATTATGTATTGAATTTATTTATTAATGTTTATTAAGATAATTTATGACATTTTTTATAGGTTATAGATTTCAATCTTATCATTTGGGTGTGTTTGTTTTCTTGGTTTTAATGATTGTTTCTATTGTATAAGATTATAAAAGTTCTTGTAAAATGGGAATAGATATATAGAATTTAATTTATATGTTATTAATGAACATACATAAGAATAAATCTTTATATAAGTCATTTTTTATTTAGGGTGAGGATGAATCATTAGATAAGACTTTAGTGATAATCATTTTGATTATATTGGGCGGGTTTCGTCGATAATGAATATGATTTGTTTTAATATTTAATATTATGTGTATATGTTACTTATAGAATATTAAAAAGGCTATAAAATTAATTTTAAAATATATTTCAATCATTATAATGGTTTTAATACCATATTTGAAGGTGGTAATGGAAAATGATTTTTTTTGTCCTTGAAGGCAATTAATTAACACATCACAGATGATGTTTTCATTTTGAGAATAAAAGGGAGAGGATAAGGGTTTTTATAAATAATATTACATTAACACAATATAATTATAGTATATATAAGATAATTTAACTATCATGCCACTTGGATTAGGGGAGGTTATGAAAGAGTTAGAAAGGAACTTGAAAAGAAATTAAATGAAAAGTAAAGAGGATTTTACCTCTTGGATTCCTCCTCATTGAGATCCTTCTTAGAGAAAAGGTTTTAGTATTTTTTTGAGACCAAAGTATCCTGGATTTAGGGGAGGGTATTGTGAAGATTATTGGGAATAACACATACAAGTATAAAATCTTTAAAGGTGTGAGGAGAAGAGGTGGTATTTATAGTGGAGGAGAGTGGTGTTTTCTCATTATTTTATTCATTAGTTTATTATATTTCCTGAAGACTATGAATAGTTTTGTGGATTATAAAAATATATATTAAAATAATTAAGGGTAGTTCAATATTATGGTTATTACACTAGTTATTACTCAAGTAATAGTGTATTTATCGTATATTTTATATATACCGTAAATTACCGAATTTTACTATTAACAAATAATTCAACAATTTTCTAAAAATCCAAAAATTTCACCCTACCCATTTTTCAATGTGTAGAATTAGAAAATGAACACAATTTTATGAAAATAAATTTCTAAATATGAGAAATTCATTTTTTAATTAAAATCATAATTTACCTCGAAAATATAGATTCTAAAATTGTAACTGATTTTATAACACTATGAAAAATTAATAAAGGGCTCATAAAATTATCTTATAATCATAATACTCCAAAATATTAATTTATAAATAATTTTTTTGAAAATAATTTTTTTAAATTATTAAATTAATCATAAAATTGTAATTAAATATTTATAACTTACAAAAATTCCAATATTTAATTTTTCATCTATAAAACATTTATTTACTTATTCTAGAGATAAATACGTTATATTTTCATTCATAAGACACCTAAATTTTATATATATACTATCATAGGAATGGTTTATATTCTATTAGTCTAATTACTATTTGTAAGGGCCATATTAATATTCCAAAGGTCAAGTTACTATTTCATTAGTATAGGTTCCTTAAATTTTTGAAATAACTCTAATTTAATTAATTATTCTTTTATAAAGTTATTGTTGTGTTATTAATGTGATTTTATGTGATTATACTAGATGAAATAATTATAAGATGAGAATTTTCCTTGATAATTTTTTTGTCATTACAATATGTATTTATATTATTATTCATGTTTCATATTTATGTTTGATATATCAAATAATTTTATTAAAACTATACTTGATACATTCTATGTAAATCATTAATGAATCACATCACTTCACGATGTGGTAGTCCATCGTACACACAAATGACATTATCATATTCTCAAAACATGGATTGCATGAAGATATGTATTATATAGTAATTTGAAAAGAATAAATACAATATAAATATTATATATCTCTTATATAAACTATAAATCCACCATTATTCCCAAAATATAAAGGTGGTAATGAATGAATGAATGACATTGTTTTGCGAGGCGGTAGTCCGTCGTACACACGATCAATGATTATGTATCCCATTCAATGGAATCATGTGATGTTGTAGGTAATAAACTTGTAATAAATTTTTTTAGTATATTTAATATACTTATATCATTATATAATCATGATATAAAAATAATTTAAATGGTGGATAATGAAATAAAACAAAAGTGCTCGTTGATCAAAACATTACCTATTCTTCGGGTAACTCATTTTGGTTTATACTAAATCCATCCTTGGATTAAATTTTGTACAAAAAAAGATTTTTGATTGAGGGGAGGGATGTTTGGTAGTTAATTGGTTAGAGTTTGGAAAATAAAAAAGTCTTGATAGGTATGAATAAGTAAGGGGAGTGAGTGCCCTTTTATATTGGTGGATGAGTGCCATTCTTGTAAATACCTAAAGGTAAACACCACTAAGAGGTCTCCTTTAAATAATATGTCTCCAATAATGTTTTTTTAGTAAATAAGGAATATGGTAGAAATAGTTCCATCCAATGAGGTTTTTAATGATGTCTAGTTCATTTGGACCTATAAGTTTAAATTTTAGTCCCTTAGTAAAATCATTTTTACCTTAATCGCTATAATTCATTTGAATTTATTTCACTAATATTTTTTTTGTCAAAAAATAATTTATCCATAATATAAATTATAAATTATTTTTATTCCAAATATTTAATCCATTTTTATTAATTCCAATCATATAAGTGGAATACTTTAATTTAAAACTAATCCTATAGACGCAATGAGAAAACATGTTTTTAAAGTGAAAATGTTCAAAGGTTTACTAAGTTTTTACAATTATATTCAATATAAAAATAGTTCCAAATAACTAAATTGTATCAATAGAGGTATAATTTATATAATTTGACTTTAAAATAAATTTAAAATATAATTTAACTATATAAATTATTTAGAAAAAAAATCATTTTTTAATTGAAATTCAGTATTTTTCACTATTTATCAAAAAATGAAACTTCTCAGAAAAATACAAAAAATTCATCCTAAGATAATTTCAAGATATATATTACAAAAATTAATTTTCTTTGTAGTATAAAATTTATAAAAGTTTAAATATTTATATTTTAATCCAGTGGACCATTAAATGGAGGGAAAACTACCTTTAGAAAAATGTAGTTGTTTTAAGAGTAAAATTAGATTCGTTATTATCTTACTCCTATCAGATAAATTATATGAATATCAAAAATATTTATTGAATATATAATATATAAATTTCATTAGGATTGTAAAATAATAGTAATTAATTTAATTTATTAATATTATATGCTAATAATATTTTATTTAATTTCTTAGGATAAAAGACATTTGGGTGTATAAAATTTGTTTTTATTAAATATTTACTTTATATTAAATTATTTTTTATATTAATTTATAATTAAATTGTAACCAATGAATTTAAACATATTTTCATAAGTTAGTTAATCCCATTTATAACCACTAATTTTATGGCTATGAGATAATTTTCATTTTAAAACTAATATTAATAGTTTTTAGAAAACTCACTCTTGCATGTAACACAAGACATAAAAGAAAAAAATTGTTTTTTAACATAATATAACTCATTTTTTCATATAGAGAAATATAAAATTACTGTTTCATGTAATATATTCTATTAAAGAGATTAAATTTATTAAAAAATAAGTATATTTAAAAGTGTCAGGGTGTTATCTTGTCTTCTAAACTTGGTGTTTCTTATTACATACACTATCAAATAAAATGTGTTTCTTTTATAATTTTAGGATGTTAAATTATCCCCACCATACATAAATTTCATCCTAAAAATTTAAAATTGATCTTAGTAATCCAATAATTGGTATTTGATTTTTTTTTGAAAAAAACCCCATCATAAAAGGGTTAATAATATATCCTCTTTATGAGAGAGATATGAAAGTACAAAGGTCACATGACTTGGATTATATGTTGGAGAAAATCTATGGAAATTAAATTTAAGGACATGGATGGAAAATGTAAATATTTATTGAGAGTGATGGAGGAAATTGGTCACAAGAATGTCAATCATCAATTAAAAGTTGATGGGCTCAAAACCTTGTATATAATAGGTGTGAAAAGGACATTCATATCATAAAAAATGATGGTAATAGGATAGAATTTTATTTGAAGACCATTTTACTAAAGATGATGAATTGTTTTAGTATCTAATAATATAAAGGAAATATAATTACTTGATATATTATTATTTCATAAGAACATTTTAATCATTTGGTTATTCTTCGATAACTTAATATAAGAAATGAATATCCAAAAATGATTTTTCTACGTGAAGCATTAAAATTCACTTTTAATAGATCATAATATCCATAAAAAGAGAGAAAATTATTTCCTTCTACCTCTAACTATTTTTAAAAACCAATATGGTTACTAAATTAATATCTATTCCTAAAAATCAATACAACTAGTTCATCATCAATATTTTTTCATAAAATTGTTTAGCTAAAAATAATGTTATATTAACTAGGAAATTGCATACGCCAATGGTAGGCACAAAACCCTTATCATACTTCTGATATGGGTTCAATCCCCACCACCTAGACGGATGCGATCGGTTTTCAACCTACATGCGGGTTTTCCTTTTTCTAAAAACATATTAACATAATTCTTATTATGTTTTAAAGGTAAATGATGTAAATACTTTAAATTTAATCAATAAATAATATTTTTTCAATGGTTTTCAATACAACCTATTTTTTTAATGTATAATAATATTATTTGATTATTATTACAATTTAATTAATTATCATATTACCCAAACGGTTATTGACACATTTAAAATTATGTCTATAAAATGTAAATTCATTATTCCACAAATAAAATTTTCACTAAATCGTGTTCTTTCCTCCAAAACCTCCTTAACATTAGTAGAATTACATAACATAAAACCTAAAAATATATTTTTAAGTATATGAACGTATATTCAATATTAAACTCATAAACCAATGATACTATCCAAATAGGGATGTATTCCTAGGAAAGACCACATAATCTCTACCTTACCAAAACATTAAGATGTTCTTCTCTATTTATCCACAAATTCTACATTAGGGTTATATTACCTAACATATGTGTTCCAAAATCTATTTCCCATGGTTTGTACTAATCTTACTTTGTTACCAAATATAGAGACCCAGACCTATTAAACCCAAATTCTGTGTCTATTTCCATTACATTGGCCTGAGATAAAACGAAACACACCCCAAATGGTCAATCAATGTATTAGTCTTGGTAAACTAGATACATATACGATTCTTACATTACAATTGAATGCACACATTACAATTGAATGCACACATTACAATTTTTTGAAATTAATTTTCTTTCATCAAGAATATCCCTACTTATCAGTCATAGAAATTTTCGTGTAATCTTGAGGAAAGTAATCAAAATAAAGGTGAGCTCAAATGATCAGTAAGGGTTATGTAAAATAGAATTAATCATGAATATATAAGCATAATCAATATTAAAAGGTACATAAATGAACAAGAATGACATGTAATCAATAACTAAGAATAAATTTCATAAATGATATGGAATGTTAAATATCATTAAAAACCTTCCATTTAAATAAATGGATAAGGCATAATCAATATGGAATGTTAAATGACTAAAAATGAAAGCTATTTAATCAATAAACTGAGAAAAAAAATGCATCTATTTATTTTCTCATAGTAAAACTCTCATGGATCCTAATAACTAAATAAGTATGAAGTAAATTCTTAATTATTGGAAAAAATGTTTCATAGGTATGTAATATATTTACCATTAATACCTTTCAGAAGATAGTTTAAAAGATACTTGGAGACAAAACCACTTAGGTTAGCCAACTGACTGGTCCCATGAGACTATCGATAAATTGATGGGATATCTATAATTGGGCCCCAGACATGTCATACCTGTCTAAAGTATTCCTTAGATATTGAATAATTGATTAAATTCATGAAAAACGTACCTTATCTATATTGAGAAATAGATATAGAATTATCAATATTTTTCAAGTCAATCAAAAAATGATCATCTTCACACCTTTTGTAAAAATGGTGTATGGTTTAGGCAATAATCATATCCATGATAAATGATATGGATATTTAGGGGAAATTTAATGTTCAATGATCACATTAAAGTGAATAGCTCATGGTGAATTTAATGACAATGTAAATGATTCAAGGAAGAGAAGGCCAATACTATCCTTGGTCAAAATAATTATAATAAATCCAAAAGAATAATAAAGACAGTATCAATAAGATGTATCCTCATTGAAGTAAGAATAAGGGTTTTTGTATTTGATGAAATAAAAATATATTTAAAAAATAAATTGGAGGAAAATATCCTTTTCATTTTGAAAAACATTTTGAAAAACCAATGTTGGGAAAATTACTTTTAAAATCAATTTATTTAAAAATAACTTTGTAAACTTACAAAGGAAGCTTCAAAAAATGAGGCTGGGTAATTTTGTAAAATTTAAAAAACATAGCTTTTTCATTGTAATTTTTTTATAAAATTTATTTTTATAAAACATTTTTATATGGTTAAAAAAAATTTAAAACATTTTCAGAAAACATTGTTTTGGATGAAAATATATTTCCGAACGAATAGAGAAATATAGTGAGATTTTATTAAAATATTTTCACGATAAATTAAATGCCAAAGAGTGAAAGATGGTACTATCACTTGAAAAATACCATCGATTACTAGAGGGTATGAAAATTTAAGGGTTTATTAACTAATTATCAAATAATTTCCTTCAATGTAAATTCAAGTGTAAATAATCTTGAATAAAATGAGATTGTGATGTAAACCCATAAAAAGATCATAACATTGAAGTGAGAATGAACCAATGAATAGATTATGTGTAGCAACTGGAAATACCAATAAAAGAAGGTTAAATATAGAAATATAAAGTCAAAATTTATTACACTCATAATCTTAAAATCTTAATGACAATGAGATAGTAATATAACCCAATGTAAAGGAATTGAGTTCTGAAATTCTTTACCATTCGGTAACTTTTTATTAAATCCCCATTGATGAAATAGTTAAAATTTAAACTTAAAATACCATAAATAATGAATTATTAATGTTATTGAATGTAAAGGGGAATTATATTCACTATATAAATGATACTAGGTGCATAAAATTTCAATATGCCTCAATGAAATGAAATGGAGACGAAATCCCTTACCACTTGGTAACCTTTGAATCACAAGACCCATGAAAGAAAATACTTAAAGTTAAAATTTAAATACCATGAAGATAAATTTAATCCTGAAATAAAATAAAATATTGGTAGTATATATATCACACAAAATATATAATTGGTGAATATAGTGTATGCCTCATGGAAGTAAAAGTGAGACAAGAATCCCTTACCTCTCTCATTAATTTTGGTTGTACTTACTTTAAACACCTATATAGTGTTTTAAAATTTTTATTAAATTATTCAATAACCATATTAATATTTATTATTTAATATATGATCCTTTTATAACTTATTATTACCCTTTAATTAGTAATCTTTAATTATTTTAATCTTTTTGAGTTATAATTACCTTGTTTCTTAGTATGTTTTAACATGTTATTTTTTGTTCCTCCTACAGAGATCAGATTTTATCATATCGAGAATTTAAATCATAATTTATATTTCATATATATTTATTACATGCATATTTATAGTAGTCCATAAAATTTAGGGATAAGAAATAAAATGCACTATTTATGGAGACGACAAGCCGTATGTGCACATGAATACAGTTTCTATTTTAATATCGTATTAAAAAAATAAAGGTAAATAATATATATGTATATTTTTATTATAGTATCATAATTATATCATATATATATATAATATGTTTATTAAAACCATCCTCGATACATTCCAGGTAAAGTGTTAAATATCACATCGTTTGGCAAGGCGGCGGTCCGCCATACACACGAAGGACGTTATTGTATTCCCACAAAATGAAAAGAATAAATGTATGTGTTATATAATATTTTAAGAATAATGAACATATTATAAAAATAAAATATAAAATATATAAACTATTAATACATCATTATTCCCAAACATTAAAGGTGGTAATAAAAGAATGAACGACATCGGTTCGTGGGGCGATGGTCCTATATACACATGAATGATGATTACGTATCCCATTTGATGGAAGTGTGTGAAGTTGTAGGATATTAAATTTTAATTAAAAAATATCAGTATATTTAAGATACTTATATTATTATATAATAATAATATTAAAATAATTGAAGGTTTAGAGAATAAAATAAAACAAAAGTGCTCGTTGATGACCGATACCTCTTTTTTAGGTAACTCTTTCTTATTTAAAACAAAATCCTTCCTTTGTTTGATTTATGTTCAAAACAAATATTCTATGACTTGTGGAGAGATTTTAAGAAGTTAATTTTGATGATTTTATATGATAAAAAGGCATTAGATTTGTAAATAAGTGAGGGGAGTGAGTTCCCTTTTATAGTGGTGGAAGAGTGTCATTCTTGTAAATTCAAAAAGCTAAACACTATCAAAATGATTCCCTTACAACATCTAAAAAATAATGAATGTTTTTGATACAATATGGTATATGATCGAAATATATCTAGAAAAATCTAGTTTTTACAAGTGACTAGGTCATCTTGGCCCTTAAGTTTAATGTTTAGTCCCTTAGTTAACTCTTTTTTACTTAAATTTGTGTAATTAATTCTTATTTATTTCACTAATATTTTTTCTCACAAACTAAGTTGAAAATACTTTAAATTACACATTATTATGATTCCAAATATGGAATCTATTTTTTATTACTTAAATCACGTATTTAGTGTATTTTAATGTATAACTAATCCTACTGATGCAACGAGAAAGCATGCTTATAAAGTGAAAATATTCAAAGGGTTACTATGATTTTATATCTAAATTAAGTATAAAAACTATTCTAGTAAAGTAATTGGATTAATATATGTATATATGATCTAATTTTACTTTTAAAACAAATAAAAATATAATTTAACCTTTTAAATAACTTATAATAAAAGTTATCTTTCAATTAAAATTTTGTATTTTTCCCTATTCATCAAAAAATGAAACTTCTTAGAAAAATACAAAAAATTCACCCTAACTGAATTTTGAATTTCACGTTCAATAAAATAATTTTATTTTTTTCATATAAAATTTTAAAAAGTTTCCAAATTTAGATTCTAAGAAAGTACGCAATTAAAAGCTGCCAAATATACCTTTAGAAAAATATAGCTTTTTAAAGCATAAAATTGGGGTCGTTTTTATCTTATGCCTATTAGATTTATTGGATGAATGTCAATAAATTTTATTGAATATATAACATAAAAATTTAATTAATATCATCCAATAATATTAATTAATTTAATTTATTAATATTATATGATGACGTTAATTAATTTAATTTATTAGAAAAAAACACCTTTTGGCATATAAAAAATAGTTTTTATAAAACATTTCCTTTATATTCGATTACTTTTTATATTTATTTCTAATTAAGTGGAAACTAATGAATTCCAACATATTTTCAAAAGTCAATTAATCCCATTTATAACCACTAATTTAAGGGTTATGAGATAATTATAATTTTAAATAATAATATTGTTAGTATTTATTAAAACTAAGTCTTGCATGTAACACATGCCATCGAAGAAATTCATTGTTGCATTTAACGCAAAATAACTCTATGTTGCATGCATGTAATTCTAAAATTATTGTTTCATATTATATACACTATTAATTATTTTAAATATATTAAAAAATACATATATTGAAATGTTTTAGGATTTTATCATGAACTCTAATCTTGGTGTTTCTTGTTGCATAAGCTATCGATTAATATGTTATTATTTTAAAATTTAGAGGTGTTACACTGATATCATTGAAATATAGTGGGGATATTTTATTATAATAATCATTATGTTCATTATCTATGTAACACCATGAGATTTTGTGAAATTTTTTTTTGAAATTAATTTATTCTTTTTGATATTTTTTATTTCACACAATACTAAATATAGATTTTGTTATACGAAAAACACTATGTTTGGCTTGAGTTATACACAAAAAAAGTCAATATTGTGCTAAAAGAAATAATTATATTATATTTTGGTATATACAATACTATTCTTGGCTTGTGTTACACATAACGACGAGTTCTTTAGATAGCTGGAATTACATGCAAGACCGAGTTTTACCGAACAATGATATATTATAAAAATATTATGACTTAACATAAAAATATATAAACTTGACTTTAAATTAAAATTTATAAATATTATTAACTAAATTATTAAAATATATGGATTATAATATTAATTCATTGGTTACCAATTAATTTGAAATGAAAATATATACCAATTGATTATAAAGGAAAAAGTTTTTTTGTTCTCTCAAAGTCATTTTGTCTTAATAAATTAACTTAATTATAATTATTGAATGATATTAATGAAATATATATTTTATATATTCAATAATTTTTTTTGATATTCATCATATATATTTTATACGCATAAGATAAGAACAATCCCAATTTTATGCATATAACCCTATATTTTGCAAAAGGTTAATTTTATCGCCTTTTAATGGATAAACCATTTACAATATAATTTTGACACTTTTAGAATTTTTATACTATAAAACAAACTTATAATTTGATATAGGGATATAAAAATTTACATAGGTTGAAAGTTTTTTATTTTTAAGATAAGTTTCATGTATTGATGAATAATGAAAAATACTGAATTTTAATTGAAAACAAATTTTTCAATGAAATAATTTTTAGTGTTTAATTATAAATTTGACAAGATTTGATGTATCATTAGATCATAATTTTATCATTTAATATAATTTACTTAATTTTCATCAATTTTACATTTAATTTGGATATAAAAACAGGTTAATATTTTGGACATTTTCACTTTAAAAACTTATTTTTTTTGTTCAGTCGATGGGATTATTTTTAAATAAATTTTAGAAATTTTTGTGTTTTGAATTATGAAAAATGGATTATATATATATAATTAAAAGGTCAAAATTTATTAAATAGGTTGAATTTATATTTAGATAATATTAATAGTAAATTAAGTAATTTTTATTACCGTAGTTTAGGGTAAATTGGGAAATTAAAGGTGGAAATAATATTATAAATATTAGAAAAATAGCGTAACACTTGAACACATGTTATTGGATGAATTTAATTCGAACCATTACCCATAATGACCTAAATTTTATAATTTAATGGAAACATTTCACGGAGAATGAGTTAAATATTATTAAACTGAAAGGGAGTGACAAAATGTCACGCTCTTACATTTAATAAGTATAATATTTTTATTATGAGTATAGAGAAAATATATTAATTAATATATATTATTATTAAATATAAAATGTTTATATAAATCATATAAATGTATTTTTATTTTCTAGTAAATAAATATTTATCATTAATAATTACAAAATGATGATGCAATAATTATTCAATTATGAAAACAATCAGTTAAGTTATATTAGAAATACTAAAAGGAAAAAAATTACTTAATTAAGGGGATCCACGAATTTTATAGGTGAATGTGAAATTTTAGGGGTGTATTAAATGATTTTTAAGTAAGCTTGATGGATTATTTTTTAAATTCAATGTTATGAATAATGTCAAAAATGAAACTTAAGATATTTGATGAAAATAATATTTTTTTAAATTATTTATAAATCATAAAAATATTTAATAAGGACAAGGGGATTAGATATGGTCGAAAATATCTTAGATTTTCCATTTATATCCCAATAGGCAATTTATATGTAAAAAATATATCCTCTTAATTCTAATAACTTTGTTACATTAGTTGAAATTAGAATATATTAACTCAGGGTTAATTAAAGTGATAAGGTTAAAAAGAACATAAAAACTTCTGTAAAATATAATATTTTATGAGATTACAAATTTATCATATATTTTATTTGAATAAGTGTAATTTGTGAGGTATTTAGATTGATATTGATTTTATTATATATTAATACTTTAGAAAATTTCAAAAGTTCACCTCCTCTTTCTCATAAGAGGATACCTCCTCCATCATCTCATTGCACCACATTGAGTTCTATAGCTCAACAAAACTCTACAAAATTATCTTCAACACTTCCCTATCCACATCATAGAGGTGATTTGATTCTTAAAGGACCAACTATAGAGTAATTTAGAGGAGATATAAAGGTACTATTTAGAAGAAGAGGAGGTTTGAACAAGTACAAAGAGAGTCAAGATATAAGATAAGGAAAGTTTTCCTCACATTTTTTTGTGGGAGATACATTCCATATTCACCACTCACTTATTTTGCTGGTGTATATATTTACCTTTGACATGTTATATGTAACACTCCAAGATTCCACGATAATCTTCTCTTTGAATAATACAATAGCATGGGTTGTACTCACTTCGAGATTCTAACACAGAACGACGAATCAAAGTAGCCATTATGAATAGTAATACCCAATTTTTGAAAATTTTGAAATTTTATTATTAAAATTTTATTTCATTTTTGGATTCAGATTATCATAATTATCTTAGGGTTAAGTTTTGGTATTTTTCTGAAAATTTTCATTTTTTGATGAATAGTGAAAAACACTGAGTTATAATTTAAAACCGATTATTTATTTAATAATTATTTATTTTATTTATATTTATTTTAGGTAAAAATAGATACATAATACATATATAAGTTCAATTTAATTCATTAGAGTCAGTTTATAATAATTTTAGATATATAAAAATTTTATTGAACTTTTTACCGTCTTTTACCCACCTCCTAGGAGAATTTTCAAATTCACATAAAACATAATTTTTCCACTTATATGAGTGGAATTTCAAAAATACGAGAGAAAATATTGATATTAGTAAGTAAAATTTGGTTTATTAAGAGAAAAATATTTTTTGGTGAATAGAAACTTTTTAATTTTATTTACCACGGTTAAAAATAAATAGGGTAATTAAGGGTAAAAATGATATTATTATTGCCCTAAAACATGTCCTAATTCTATTGGATAAGTATAATTAGACAAAAAAAACCTTAGGAATAAAATATGAAACTCTTTGGTCTCGTTGGATTAGATTAGGAAATTTATTATTATTTAATTCAAAAAAAGAGGTAAAAGAGTTAAAATCAAAGTTTAATAAATAAAATATTTTTAATATAGGGTTACACATAAGAAAAATTAGAAAATAAATATTCATTAGAAAGGTAAACAGATTTAATACATAATGGTATTTTATTTATATTTTTTAGACATTACATAATTTATTTTATTTATGACACAATGATGATGCAATAATTACCAAATTAATGAAATATGAAAATAATTGATATTATAAATATCCAAATAAATGTAATTTGAGACTTTTTATTAATTAAAATAATTTTATACGTTAATATAACATATTAGGGGTGGTTAAATGAATTTTTTTCGAGGTAATAATGTTGTTATGAATTTAGAAAAAAAATAGCTAATAGTGTCAAAATTGACAAAAAATAGTTTTTAAAATAAACATTATATTATTAATTGATATTGTATTATTGAAAATATAAGGTTCGTCCAAATGACTTAGATAAGGTTATATATAATAATAATGAACCACTTGGGGTTCGTTTGGCTTGTTATAGTAAGTCTATTAACCATATAATATAAAAATACAAAGAGACATGGTAAATATCGAACTATTTAACTATGAGTTAAATATAAATGATATGGTTAATATGGTGACAAAAACCTGTATAAAACCTATTGGTTGAATGGTTTTAGACCCATACCCACCTTATACATGAAATAAATCAATTTTGAGCCATTATAAACTGAATATGAATTTATTATAAAATAATAGTGTATGTTTTTCCTAAGGTTCCCATCACCCCTCTTATAAAAGGGCACTCCTCCTTCTCTCTAATTCACACCTTGAAAGCCTTTTTTCTTGAAAAAACCCTTCCCAAATACCCTATCAACTATCCTCTATTAATCCTAGAGGCATTCATTTATTCATAAATCCAACCTAATGAGCCCTTTTGATCAAATCAAAAGGAAGAACCCAAAGAAGAGGTACATATTTCACTACCCTCTTTAATGTTCTTTTCTTATTCCACTTATTCTTTCCTTGTTGTTTCCATTATAAAATAAACACTCCAGTATCTTCTACACAATCTGATGTTATTATAAATATTTTAAAACAATATTATTTATTTTATCCATCCTATGAATGAAAAAATCACCACATGTGCGTAGGTATGACTTACCGTTTCCACGTTGTGGTGAAGTTTGTTATTAAAACACTTCATCATTCATATGGGTATAATAATGAGTATAACTGATGTAAATAATAAATATGACATGATTATAATTATTTATATATTATATACCATCCAATTATATATTATTTTTATATCAAAAGAATGATATTATCGCATGTACGTACGTACGAACTACCGTCTTCACGAACGCGATGAGATTTATTCCCCATCGTATCCATTCAAGAATAATTTTAATTTGATGATTAAATATAATGTTTGAGGATTTAATATCATTATGTATATTAATAATATACAACCCACCCATAATAAACATGGCTTATGTGACAAAACATATAAAAGAAAACAGGTAAGTTAACACCCGAAATGACGATAATTCTAAAATATTATAAACAAAAAAATATTTGAAGATCATATATGATATCATATTTATGTATATGATTCTTGAATAATTTAATAACAATGTTTTAAATATTATATAGGAAGTTAACCTACCCTCAACCAAGGAAAAGTACAAGGTACGTGTTAATTTCACAATCTCTTCATTATCCGAGGTTGTTTATATGTAATTATCTATTGGGACCTCTTTATCATCCACATTCGTATTTTTGAAAAATGTATTTCAAATTTTTTTACTATTTACTATACTATGGGTTAAATTCATTTATACCCTTATTTTAGCATATACGTTTTGAAAGGAATCTTTCTGTCATTTTCCAAACAAGGACTTTACGACCTTTTCGAAAAAATTAAGGAGAAAATGTTTTTTAACTTATACGCCGAGTGTCGCTATTTTATGCCATTATAACATAATCGAAGCTTAACATACACGATTATAAGAATATTTTAAAATATAAATGTTTTCTCCTATAATTACATGTCTTTTAAATGATTTCAAAATAGAAAGAGACATTTCTCTGAAAATGTTTTGATTTTATCCATGTTAACATCATTTGATGGATTTTATGTTTTTTTGAAATTTATTTATTATGATACAAAACCTCCATATTGTATTGAAGGTTTTGTGATATGTTTGATTATGGATGTGTTATTTCATAACATTCATGGTTTATGGATAAAGTATTGACATTTCATATGCCATTTTTAATACGAATGTTTATGTTAAGTTTAAACTTTTTCATATGAGGAATGGATTGGACATAGTAAGTAACAGGTGGAGCCCGCTATAGCTCCTCGATGCATCAGTAGGTCTCATGAGACAAACTAGTGTCTTGACACAAGGCCTTGACAAAATATTATTTTTAGTCTTAGCACATGGCCTTGATTATGTGGTTATGATAGTCTGGTATTATGCATTCCATCATTATGAAAGTGGCTATTGATATTTCATGTGATTATTAGACTAGTAGAATATCCATGTGAGTATGTAAAAAGAATTATTTTGATTTATATTTTCTATATTACTGATGTTCAAGTTTAAAATACTTTTGTTTTAGTTATACATTTCCTTAAATGTTTATGCTTATTTATGAAAGTTTCCGCTATATTGTTATCCTTACTGAGAATCTGAGCTCACCCCTTTCTATGTTTTACTTTTCCTAGGATGTGAAGAAGTATTTTTTTATTGACCTATAGGGATAGTCTATGGGATATGAATATGGTCAATGGATACAAAGCTGTTGTTGTTTTTCATTTTATGATGTAATGTAAACCTTATGAATGTATCTAGTGTTTCCAAGGCTACTAAACTGATTGGTCTTTTGGGATTTGATCCCTTGTGATCATGTCAATGTTACATAATAATGCACCTAATCTAGGTAACTAGGGTTTGATCATTAAAACTAGTATCAGAGCAAGTTTAGTACAAACATTGGAATCTAGATATAGATAAACTCTGATTAGAGCACATTACCCTAAGATATACTTTGAGGATTAGTATAGAACAACTTCCTAGAATTTTGGTGTTCTAAATATTTTATTAGTTTTCCAAGAAATAAATCCCTGTCTGGATACGTGAATGTAGAGATGGCTCTGGAACAGATGTACATAGGAGTGAAAACTCGGAAAAGGAGTTTCGGGCTTGACCTAGGGTATCTTGGTACACGACAACGGGCTTTGCTGCACTCTTGGTTAGGACACTCCCAGGGGATATGTTTAGGATAATTCTTATTTTCTTTACAAACCATTATGAAGGGTTTATGAGTATATAATTACTCAAAGAAAACATTTTTATGATTATGGATTATATCCATAAACTGTTCAATTTATGTTAAGTGTTTTACAAGTTTGGAATTATGTATTTCAATTCATAAACTAATCTAGTTTATGACATTGTTTAGAAATGGCGCCTAGTGGAAGGAATGGAAACCGTATCAATGAACTCACTCCATGTAGGGATTTCCCTCCTACTCAAGATAGTTATAGTGGAATTGGTGATGAAACTAGTGCTGATCATCTAATCACCATACTAGGACAACTCACTTAGGTTATGAATAATAACCTTACCCATATGGAGCACCCAGATCCGCAGTGTGGAGGATCAATGTTAGATCGCTTCATGAGACAAGAAAAACATTAAATGAGGGTAAAAATCCACTAGTCGCTGAGCAATGGATAAATTCCTTAGAGAAAATATTCAACGCATTGGGGAGTAGTGTAAGGGACAAAGTTGTCATGGCAGTTTACCGCCTCACTTGAGATGCCTATCAATGGTGGTCACTGACTCAAAACACAAAGGAAGATGAAAAAGTTTAAAATATGGAATGGAGAGAGTTTAAAGAACTCTTTTTAGAGAAATAATTTCCTTATGACCATCGAGAGGATATGGAAAGACAATTTCTATGTCTGAGGCAAAAGGAAGATGAGAATGTCGCAAAGTATGAAGCTAACTTTACAAGGTTAAAGAGGTATGTAGCAGATTATATATGTAACCCAAGCAGTAATATTGATCATTTCATTGATGGGTTAAAACCATTTCTCAATTGAGAATTAGTCTCACAATAATTCCCATCGTATGAAGATATTGTCTCATGTGCTATCAAGACATAAAAGGAATTCTCTGTGTCATATGACATTAAAGTAAAGCAAGAGATGAAGAGAACAATGAAGCAAGAGACATATAATAGAAATAAAGGGAATAAGAGAAAAGTTTAATATCCATCATGTGGTAAATGTGGGAAGAAACACCCTGGTACTTGTTGAAGGGAATGGGAGTTTGTTACAAGTGTTGTGAAAAAGGCCATCAAGCTCGTGACTGTAAAGGAAAGAAAGAGGCTATCAATGTTGAATGCTAGAATTGTAGAGAAATAGGTTATTATGAAAATGAATGTCCTAAGCACCGAGGAAACTTACGTCATAAAGGGCCAAGGGAGCAAGCCCAAGCTTAGGCTATTACTACAGTTGAAGTGGAATAATTAATGTATTTGTGTTTTTGGAATCAAGAATTATATTCTGGTTATAAGAAGATGGTGATCTATATAAGGATTGTACTCCAATAACTTTTTTTTTCATTAATTATTTAATATGATGAAGGTAATCATATTTTCATTATGTGACAATAAGAAAATCATTACGTAGTTTGGGCAATCTGACGTTGTGATTGATTTTGGAATTCAGAGACCTTTTAGAGAGAATTTGGGTAGAACTATTTTGGATAGCTATAAATGTTGGAATGGATTAAGTTGAACATTGAATATAATTTCTTAATACTATTTTTATATTATAATACTATAGTTTTAGAAAAAGGACAACCTGCAGGTTGGGATATAACCTGTTGCATCAGAAAAAGCTGTAGGAATCAAACCCACAACCAAAGTGCGACACAACTTTATGACCTACCACTAGCCTATTGGAAGTCCCTGGTTATTAGAAATTACTTTTCTTCATGTTATATGTTTTAAACCTTATATGATTAGGATAAATATAATATTTTTTAGTTATATTATCTTTTGGAGTGAAAGATAAGTTTGTATTAGAAATTAGTTAAAGGATGTAACTCTACATGTCAAGTATATATTTTTCCCCTTATTCTATGAATAAATTAATTCTTAAACATTAGAGAAGATATCTTAATACCAAAAATTTGTTATCCTAATACCTTATGTCTTTTTGAACCGATGATATTTTAAATCATCATAAATTGAAGGCTTTGAGGCCCTCAATTTTACACGTGTTTGTGAATGATGACCAGAATCACTCCCTATAAATATTTATGTTTTTCCTCCAATTATGTGTCTATAATTTCCACCAATTTTCCCCTATTCAAAACCCTAATTTGGTGGTGACTTTTTCATTTCCCTTTCCCTCTTATTTAGATAAAATTTTGTTAACCCTATTTCCGATGTGGTTTTTCCACATAGGTATTTTCTATTTTATGTTTTTTTTTCAAAGAAAAATTTCAAATTGTAAGGACTCAATTTATTGAAGGAGGGGAGAATATAACACCCCAAGCTTCCACAGTATTCTTCTCTTTGAATAATATAGTAGCGTGTGTTGTACGCAACTTCAAGATTCTAACACACCGCGACCAATTAAAGTATCCATTATGAATAGTAATAACAACTTTTTGAAATTTTATAAATTTTATTATTCAAATTGTATTTAAATTTGGGATTCGGAATATCAAAATTATCTTAGGGTGAATTTTTGGTATTTTTCTGAAAACTTTTAATATTTGATGAATAGTAAAAAAACACAGAGTTATAATTTAAAACAACTTTTTATTTAAATAATTATTTATTTAATTTAAAATTTTTTTATGTAAAAATAGATATATAATATATATATATATATATATATATATATAAGTTCAATGTAATTCATTGGAGTCGGTTTATAATAATTTTAGCTATATAAAAATTTTATTGAGCTTTTTACCATCTTTTACCCACCTCCTAGGAAAATTTTCAAATTCACATTAAACTTAATTTTACCACTTTTGTGTGTGGAATTTTAAAAATACATGAGACACAGTTGATATCAGTAAGAAAAATTTGGTTCAATACGATAAAAATAATTTTTGGTGAATAATAACTTTTTACATTTATTTACCACGGTTAAAAGTAAATAGGGTAATTAAGGGTAAAAATGATATTATTATTACCCTAACACGTGTACTAATTCTATTGGATAATTATAATTCGACCAAAAAAACTTTAGGAATAAAATATAAACCTCTTTGGTTCACTTGGATTAGATTAGGACATTTATTATTATTTAATTCAAAGAAGAGTTAAAAGAGTTTAAATCAATGTTTAATAACTAAAACATTTTTAATATAGGGTTACACATATGATAAATTAGACTATAAATATTAATTATAAATTTAAAAATATTTCCTACATAATGGTATTTTATTTATATTTTTTTAGACATTAAATAATTTAATTTATTTATGACACAAGGATGATGCAATAATTACCTAATTAATGAAATAATAAAATATTTGATATTATAAATATCTAAATAAATGTAATTTGAGACTTTTTATTAATTACACTAATTTTATAGGTTAATATAACATATTAGGGTTGGTTAGATGAATTTTGTTCAAAGTAATAATTCTGTTATGAATTTAGAAAAAACAAAATACGAAATAGTGTCAAAATTGACATAAAAGAGTTTTTAAAACTAATATTGTATTATTATTTGATATTCTATTCCTAAAAATCTATGGTTCGAAAAAAATGAATTAGATAAGGTTATATATATTAATAATGAACCACTTGGGGTTCGTTTGGCTTGTTATAGTATGTTTATTGACCATATAATATAAAAATACAAAGAGACATGGTAAATGTCAAACTATTTAACTTAGAGTTAAATATAAATGATATGGTTAATATGGTGACCCATGTAAGAACCCGTGTTTTTTCGGACATTCGTTTTGAGCATAAATTTGAATTTTTGCTGTTGGATGCTCGTGAGGGGTAAAATAGTCATTTTCCCCTACCAGCTGACCTCAGAAAATTTTCCTGACAACTCCGTTGGTCCCATAATATGGCTTTTACCCTAGGACAGGAGTTTGGAGGAATTATGAGCTGTTCGAATTTTGGCGTAATATTTAATATTTAATATTATTAAAATAAATATTAATTTATTCATGCGAGTTCGTTTAGTGATAACTTTTAAATGGAGCATCGTACTGAGATTTCGTCTGCTCCGTTGAGTTTGGAATGGGGTGTTTAGCCTAGGGAAGGCATAAAATCATATCGGGTGTCGGGGCCAGCCCGAGCCCCTTTTCCTTCCTTTTCTTTTCTTCTTTTCTTTTCTTCTCTCTCTCTTCCATCCTCCTTCTTGCGCACACACCATGTGTGGATTCTCCTTGGCCATCTCACATGGTAGAATTGGGAGATTGAGAAAAATAGGAGAGAAGGATGGCAAGAGTGGCACCGATTCGAAGCCCTCGACACGCTGATTCCGTGAAGGGCAACCGAGAGCCTTAAAATCAACAGAAGCTTCGGCGGTTTCCACCCAAAGGTAGGCCCGTTTATGTTTTCGAGATAGATCCCCTTTAAACAAGTTGTTTTAAGTTTTAAAAACCTTATATTTCTTACTTGTTTGCCCATGGGGCTCGATCTGATGTTTCGGGGGCGAAAACGGGCGAATCGGGCGTTTTTAGGGATTTCCCGTCGGAAAACCTAGTATACACAGCGTGTGTTCTAGGGGAGCACGCCATGTGTTCTTCCCATTAGGGGAAGACAAGTTTTTTTTTAATTACATGCCATGTAATTTGAGTACACGCCGTGTAGTGGTGGCCGTGTGGCTGGCCGTGTGGAATAGAACATGGTTTTAGTGGTTTTTTTGAAGTACACGCCATGTACAGTAAAGTACACGCCGTGTAGTGGTACATGGGCATGTGTTTGATCGAAAATAGACATGGTGTGACTTTTCTGAATAGTACATTCCATGTACAGTAAAGTACACGCAATGTACTATTACACAGGCAGGCCCAATGGGCTCTGGCCATGTACTGCTCCGGTTTAGTAATTTTGAGATATCTTATGCTCTGAATGTCAGAATTGGGCATGCAAGTAGTCTATTTTTAGCGTTTTTCCACATAGATCACAATGGTGGACTCAATATGACATTTAAGGGTCATGTAAATTGTATTTTGGGGTTTAATATAAATGGAGGGTGGTTTCTTCCTACCTTTATCGAGCCCAGTCGTCACCTGAGGGTGAGACTTGGCGAGGTTGTTAGGTTGGGTGTTTGGACCAACACAGTTGAGACCTTTAATAGGAGATGATTTGTGAGAGATCTTTCATAATATTTTCTTTAGAGGATGTTTCCCTAGTGAGACGTGCCCTTCTGGCCTAAGAGGTTGAGAGACCGGATGCTTCTAAGGGTCCCCTGAGGGATGCCTTGCTTGTGTGATGAACTAGGGAGTCCTTGTAGGAACTCTCTCTTGTTTTCTTTGAGAGGACCCCTGTTATGGGTCGCCTCTTTTTTTATTAATTTGAGGATCCCATGTAGGATTCCTCTTTGCTAAGGATCATGTGTAGGATTCCTTCTCTCTAGTTATCAGGAGGATCCTGAGTAGGATGACTCTTTGGTGTTTGACTTATGGGACCCAACGGGTGCCCGTTGTTTGGATGAACCTGAGTTGTTACGTTAGGTTTCGGTAGAGATGGTTATTGGGTGTCACCTAGAACCCGTGCCAAACTGGTGATTCTTTTAGGCTTTGGATGTGTTGTTGGGTTGGGCGTTCGGGCCACCCGTACTTGTTTGTTTATATCTGACTTGGGTTGTTGATGTTCTAGTTGTTACTAGAGGTGCTTCCTGGTTGGTGGCTGTTGAGCCTGACGAGTGGCGTATTCTTATTTGTTGGGATACCTACTTTTTCTTGTGTTCCTGAGTAGTAGGTGGATTGTTGTTTCTTTTCAACTATTGTGTGTTTTGTGCATTTTTGTGCCACGAACCCATGTTGGGTTATCGTGAGGCTGAGGCCATGGATAATTTTAAATACCTAGAATTGTCTAGGTAATTAAATGTGATATTAAAATGCCCTTTGGGATCACTTCTTGGATCCAGGACTATCCCGAGGGGTGTGTTCCTCTGTTTAGCCGTTTGTCCAGGATACCTGAGGGTATGACATGTTTAATTCTGAATTACTTTTTCCTTGAGAGGAATTGTATAGAAATTTCATGTTTATGTGTTGGGCATGGCCTGGTTACTTGTGCCTGAGGGCGGTGTTTTACTATAGCCTGAGGGCATGACTGTATTAGCCCAAGGGCGACGTTCGATTTCGCCTGAGGAAAACCTTTCGTGCCTGAGGTCTTGACTTCTGTGCCGGAGGGCGACACTTCGTATGCCTAAGGGAGAGAATTATGTTATGCCTGTGGGTGAGATTATGATTCGCCTGAGGTCAAGGAATAAGGGAAAGGTTACTGATTCTCCTGAGGGAAAGGCCTGAGGGAAAGGTTCTGTTTAGCCTGAGGGCATGGTTATGTTTAGCCTGAGGGCTTAGATCTTGTTGACTTGTTCAGAGATATTTCTCCGGCATTGGCTGAAGCAGGTACATGTCGATGGTATTACAGACCTAGAGATCGACTTAATGATACACAACTTGAGTGTCATGACGTCCATCTCAATGCCCTTGCATAGGATTTCCAAGAGATCGGGCTTATGGCCCCATGGATCGACTGCTGATGTGGTTTCTTGTTCTTTGAATCACTTAATCATGAATATTCATATTTATGTGCATGTGTATATGTATGGGACTATACAGGTGTACGAATATAGATATGGACATCTATGGTGGCACTTTCCCAGTTGACAGGGATTATATACCCTGAGATCAACTGTGGTTGCACGTTTGGTTTACTTCTTTTGTCGTGTTCCAGCTAGGCTGAGCACGTTGTTGTTGCTTACACTTTTAGCAGCACAGTTGTGGGTTGCTTGTCAGGGTGCCCTACTGATATTGTTTCTCACCCCTGCACGTCCACCTCGGTGTACGTGTAGAACTTATGTCTGATTTTCATGTTGAGATCAAGTTGTATGGTGGACAGGGCTAAGGCCCAGTGTTGCATGATCGAGCGGAGCTGCTCAAGTAGTTATACTGATCGGGTTGCAGCAGTTCGATAGTGTCAGGAGATCGGGTACGTGGTTTGGCTCAGAGTTAGTAGTAGAGCCCTGTACTTTTACTTTTTGTTTCTTTTGTACTTATATCTATATGGTCGTCCAGTGGGTGACCAGTATTGCATTGTATTTCATAGATGTTCAGGCTTTTACAGCATTTTACTATTACAGCTAGTTCTATTTCAGTTGTTTACTGCTTCCGCACTCTGTTTACTTTCCACTATGTATGATACTTAGTTATTTTTGCTGTTTTCTTACTCTGGTATGAGGGCATAGTCTCCCCACTATCACACCCTAGGCCCTCGTTGCTAGTCGGCAGCCTCTGGCGTACGGGGAGGCGTGCTTGAGGCCTTGTGGCGAACTGGCTCAGAGCACCGATTTATTGGCTTCCGGGTCGGGACGTTACAAAGTGGTATCAGAGGAGTTTTCCTTCCTAGTATTTACTATTTGGGATATTGTAGACATGATTATTAGGAATGTGTTGGAACCTGTGATGGATATCAGGCTGGTGCGTCGAGAACACTTGTTCCGGTAAGAAGTCTTTGTTGCCAGGGTTTGGGATTGCTGTTCTGATTTTGCGATGTTACAATTGTATATGATTTTTTCCTTGAGCGACGCACATGTTGTGTGGTGTTTTGGTTTACTAAGGATCTCTGGCTCTTTTCCATAGGTAAGATGTCAGGGATGGATTTTGACTCTTGGCCAGCAAAGGTAAGAGGCGTCTCATGCATCATACTAGGCACGTAGGATTCACATCATATAGGCCTGCTAGTGTGTGTTTTTACTGATGACTGAGACCTTTGGGTCTGCTTACACATACTTTTTACTCTGATGACAGGTTGTGTGGATCTATGTTGAGGTGTTTTTGTTGAGGCTGATGACTCAGCCCTCATGCACAGGTGGTGCAGTGACCCCATTGGTCTATGTGGCATGTGATTCCTTTCTGTTTACCACTTATTGGGTGTTGTTTATCAGGTTTGTGGCTATCTAGTCAGATCGTTGAGAATGATGTCGATATATACCAAGGCTTTTCATGTGAACTGGACCTCCTTGGGGTATTCCCGAATACAGATACGTGATGAGTGTCAGTTCAGTTTCTCTTCTGCTTGGGTTGTGAACTCCAGGGAGTAGTTCCTTTTGAGGATGATCGGAGAGGATCAGGGCCCTTGTAGGTTGTGTTTGGGTTTTGACTTTATGTTCGTCGTGATATTTACTGTCTTCTGAAAGGTTTTGGATCTTTTGGGCAAGGTGGTTAGACCTTGTGACCCAGTAGTGAGGATTTTCCTGTAGGGCTAGGTGGAAGACCTAGGGCCCTTGGTTTTGACTCAAACCTTTATAGGTCGATGTCCGTTTGTTCTGGGGAAACCTGTTTTAGGGTGGTTGACCCGTGCTTGAATCCTGGTCAGGTTTTGGCAGGATGCTAGCATGGCTCGGAAGGAGCTGGACACACCTTTAGTGAAATCTCAGTGTACTCCTGTTAGAGATGATCATGCACTATCTTGATTCATCTTGAGTACGCTGAGAGAGCTTCAACCTTCATCGTGCTCCTTTTTCTTTCCTATGGTCATCCCAGTTGAGGATGGAACCTGTTTTGTTTGAGATCTTAGAGCGGTGTAAGGAAAGCCATATGGTGGGGAGTGAACCATTAGCCCTTTGAGGGTGGTTATCCTTGTTTTGGTTAAACTTCAGTGTTTTCCAGGAGCTTTTGAGCTTAGGGTTTTCTTTTAAGATGACGATAAGGGTATTCTTATGGTGGGGAGTACCATAGTTGAATGTCTTCTGTGTAGAAGTGATGGTTAACTCTATAAGGCTGGTCGTCGGATAGTCTAGATAGCTTGTTTGTGCAGATGCTCGGGTTATGAGTATGGCTGCCGGTTCTTTCACTGGGCTTCTCGGGGACGAGAAGGTTTATGGTGGGGAGTTTGTAAGAAATCATGTTTTTCCGGACAATCATTTTGAGCAGAAATTTGAATTTTTGCTGTTGGATGCTCGTGAGGGGTAAAATGGTCATTTTCCCCTACCAGCTGATCTCAGACAATTTTCCTGACAACTCCGTTGGTCCCAGAATAGGGTGTTTACCCTAGGACAAGAGTTTGGGGGAATTCTGAGATGTTCGAATTTTGGCGGAATATTTAATATTTAATATTATTAAATTAAATATTAATTTGTTCACACAAGTTCGTTTAGTGATAAATTTTAAACAGAGCTTCAGACTGAGATTTCTTCTGCACCGTTGAGTCCGGAATGGGGTTTTTAGCCCAGGGAAGGCATAAAATCATGTTGGGCGCCGGGGCCGGCCCGGGCCCCTTTTTCTTCCTTTTCTATTCTTCTCTCTCTCTTCCCTCCTCCTTGCGCACGCACCATGTGTGGCTTCTCCTTGGCCGTGTCCCATGGGAGAATTGGGAGATTGAGAAAAACAGGAGAGAAGGATGGAAAGAGTGGTACCGATTCGAAGCCCTCGACGCGCTGATTCCGCAAAGGGCAACCGGGAGCTGTAAAATCAACCGAAGCTTCGGCGGTTTCCTCCCAAAGTTTGGTACGTTTATTTTTTCGCTATAGATCCCCTTTAAACAAGTTGTTTTAAGTTTTTAAAGCCTTATATTGCTTGCTTTTATTCCCATGGGGCTCGATCTGATGTTTCGTCGGGCGTTTTTAGGGATTTCCCGTCGGAAAACCCAGTATACACGGCGTGTGTTATAGGGGAACACGCCGTGTGTTCTTCCCATTCGGGGAAGATGATTTTTTTAAGTACAAGTTGTGTAGTGGTGGCCGTGTGGCTGGCAGTGTGGAATAGAATACAGTTTTAGTGGTTTTTTTGAAGTTCACGTCGTGTATAGTAATGTACACGCCGTGTAGTGGTACATGGGCATGTGTTTGAGTGAAAACGGACACGGTGTGACTTTTTCTGAATAGTAAACTCCGTGTACAGTAAATTACATGCTGTGTAATATTACACAGGCAGGCCCAATGGGCTCTGGCCATGTACTCTGGCCTTGTACTACTCCAGTTTAGTAATTTTGAGATATCTTATGCTCTGGAAGTCAGAACTGGGCATGTGAGTAGTCTATTTTGAGCGTTTTTCTGCGTAGATCGAAATGGTGGACTCCATTTGAAATTTAGAGGTCATGTAAATGGGTTTTTGGGGTTTAATATAAATGGATGGGGGTTTCTTCATCCCTTTATCGAGCCGAGTCGTCACCTGAGGGTGAGACTTGGCGAGGTTGTTAGGTTGGGTGTTCGGACCAACACGGTTGAGACCATTAATATGAGATGAGCTGTGAGAGATCTTCCATAATATTTTCTTTAGAGGATGTTTACCTAGTGAGATGTGCCCTTCTCGCCTAAGAGGTGGAAAGACCAGATGCTTCTAAGGGTCCCTGAGGGATTCCTTGCTTGTGTACTGAACTAGGGACTCCTTGTAGTAACTCTCTCTTGATTTCTTTGAGAGGACCCCTGTTATGGGTCGCCTCTTTTGTTATTCATTAGAGGATCCCATGTAGGATTCCTCTTTTCTAAGGATCCTGTGTAGGATTCCTTCTCTCTCGTTATCTGGAAGATCCTGAGTAGGATGACTCCTTGGTGTTTGACTTGTGGGACCCGACAGGTGCTCGTTGTTTGGCTGACCCTGAGTTGTTACGTCAGGTTTCGGTAGAGATGGTTATCGGGTGCCACCTAGAACCCGTTCCAAACTGGTGATTCCTTTGGGCTTTGGATGTGTTGTTGGGTTGGGCGTTCGCGCCACCCGTACTTGTTTTTTTATATCTGACTTGGGTTGTTGATGTTGTAGTTGTTACCAGAGGTGCTTCCTAGTTGGTGGATGTTGAGCCTGAAGAGAGGCGTCTTCTTATTCGTTGGGATACCTACTTTGCCTTGTGTGCCTGAGTAGTAGGTGGATTGTTGTTTTTTTCAACTGTTGTGTGTTGTGTCCATTTTTGTGCCATAAACCCTTGTTGGGGTGTCGTGAGGCTGAGGTCATGGCTAATTTTAAATACCTAGAATTGTATAGGTAATTAAATGTGATATTAAAATGCTCTTTGGGATCGCTGCTTGGATCCAGGACCATCCCGAGGGGTGCGTTCCTCTGTTTAGCCGTTTGGCCAGGATACCTGAGGGTATGCCATGTTTAATTCTGCATTACTTTTTCCTTGAGAGGAATTTTATGGAAATTGCTTGTTTATATGTTTGGCATGGCCCGATTACTTGTGCCTAAGGGAGGTGTTTTACTATATCCTGAGGGCGTGACTGTATTAGCCTGAGGGTGACGTTCGATTTCGCCTGAGGGAAACCTTTCGTGCCTGAGGGCTTGACTTCTGTGCCTGAGGGTGACACTTCATATGCCTGAGGGAGAGAATTCTGTTATGCGTGTGGGTGAGATTCTGATTCGCCTGAGGGAAAGGCCTGAGGGAAAGGTTACTGATTCGCCTGAGGGCAAGGCCTGAGGGAAAGGTTCTGTTTGGCCTGAGGGAATGGTTATGTTTAGCCTGAGGGCTTAGATCTGGTTGACTTGTTCAGATATATTTCTCCGGCATTGTCCTAAGCAGGTACATGTCCATGGGATTACAGACCCAGAGATCGACTTAATGATACACGGCTTGAGTGGCACGACGTCCAGCTCAATTCCCTTGCACAGGTTGTCCAAGAGATCGGGCTTATGGTCCCAAGGATCGACTGCTGATGTGGTTTCTTGTTCATTGAATCACTTAATCATGAATATTCATATTTATGTGCATGTGTATAGGTATGGGACTATACATTTGTACGTATATAGATATGGACATCCATGGTGGAACTTTCCCAGTTGATAGGGATTATATACCCTGAGATAAACTATGGTTCCACATTTGGTTTACTTCCTTTGTTGTGTTTCAGCTAGGCTGAGCACGTTGTTGTTGCTTACACTTTTAGCAGCACAGTTGTGGGTTGCTTGTCGGGGTGCCCTACTAAGACTGTTTCTCACCCCTGCACTTGCACCTCGGTGTACATGTAGACATTATGTCTTCTTTTCAGGTTGATCATGAGTTGCTTAGTGGATAGGGCTAAGGCCCAGTGTTTCATGATCGAGCGGACTTGCTCGAGTGGTTCTACTGATTGGGCTGCAGCAGTTCGACAATGTCAGGAGATCGGGTACGTGGTTTGGATCGGAGTTAGTAGCAGAGCCCTATACTTTTACTTTCTATTTCTTTTGTACTTATATCTGTATGGTCAGCCAGTGGGTGACCAGTGTTGCATTTTATTGCATAGTTGTTCGGGCTTTTACAGCAATTTACTATTGCAGTTAGTTCTATTTCAGTTGTTTACTGCTTCCGCACTCTGTTTACTTTCCATTGTGTATGATACTTAGTTATTTCCTCTGTTTTCTTACTCTGGTATGAGGGCATAGTCTCCCCACTATCACAGCCTAGGCCCTCACTACTAGTCGGCAGCCTCTGGCATACGAGGAGTCACGCTTGAGGCCTTGTGGCGAACCGGCCCGGAGCACCGGTTTATTGGCTTCCGTGTCAGGACGTTACAATCAAAACCTTTATAAATCCTATTGGATGAATGGTTTTGAATCCATCCCCACCTTATCCTAGAAATAAATCAATTTTGAGCCATTATAAATTGAATATTAATTTATTATAAAATAAAACTTTATGTATTTCCTAAGGTTCCCTCACCCCTCTTATAAAAGGGAACTCCCCCTTCTCTCTAATTCACACCTTCAAAGCCTTATGGATCAGTGAGACCATGCCCACCTAACCTCTCAACAGTCCTAACTTCATCCTAGAGGACTTAATTTAGTCATAAAGTCAACGTAGGGATCCCTTTTGATCAAATCAAAAGGAAGAACCCGAAGAAGAGGTAAATATTTCACCACCATCTTTCAAGTTCTTTTCATCTTCCACTTCTTCTTTACTTGTTGTTTCCATTATAAAATAATAAATCCAGTATATTATACATACTATGATGTTATTATAAATATTTTACAACCATATTAGTTATTTTATCCATCCTATGAATGAAAAAGTCACCACACGTGCGTACGTATAACTTACCGTCTCCACGTAGTGGTGAAGTATGTTATTCAAACACTTCATCATTTGGATGGGTATAATAATGAGTATAAATGATGTAAATAATAAATATAACATGATACTGATTCTGTATATATGATATACCATCCAATTATAAATTATTTTAATATCAAAAGAATGATATTGTCGCTCATGCGTACGTACGGACTACCGTCTCCACGAATGCGATGAGATTCATTCCCCATCGTATCCATTCAAGATTAATTTTCATTTGATGATTAAAAATAATGTTTAAGAACTTAATATGATTCTTGACATGAATAATATACAACCCACCCATAACAAACACAGCTTATGTAACAAAATATATAAAAGAAAACGGGTAAGTAAACACTTGAAACGATGATAATACTAAAATATTATTAACAAAGAAATATTAGAAGATCATATATGATATCATATTTATGTATATTATTCCTGTATAATTTAATAAAAATGATTTAACTATTATATAAGAGTCTATCCTACCCTCAACGAAGGAAAAGTTCAATGTAAGGGTTAATTTCACAATCTCTTCATTATCCGAGGTTATTTATATGTAATTATCTACTGTGACCTCTTTATCACCCACTTCCATGTTTTCGTAAAAATGTCTTTCAAATTTTTTTACTATTTACTAGACTATGTGTTAAAGTCATTTATACCCTTATTTTACCTTATACGTTTTCAAAGGAATCTTTCCATCATTTTCCAAACAAGTTACTTTACGACCTTTTTGAAAAAATTATGGAAAGAATGTTTTTATCTTATATAGAAGTTGTATATATTTTATGCTATTATAACATCATCAAAGCTTACCTTAAAAAATTATAATAATATTATAAAATATAAATGTTTTATTCTATAATTAAGTGATTTTTAAATGATTTCAAAATATAAAGAAATATTTCTTTGAAAAGGTTTTGATTTCATCTATGTCAACATCCTTTGATGGATTTTAAGTTTGTTTGATGTTGATTTATTATGATTAAAAACATCCATTTTGTATTTAAGGTTTGGTGATATTTTTGATTGTGGATGTGTTATTTCATACCATTCATGGTTTATGGATAAAGTATTGACATTTTTTATGCAGTTTTAATATGAATGTTTATGTTATGTTTAAACTCATTCATATGAGGGGTTCATTGGACTTAGTAAGTGACGGGTGGAGCTCTCTATAACTCCTTGATGCATGAGTAGGTCTAATGAGACAAACTAGTGTCTTGGCACAAGGCCATGACAAAATCTTATTTTTAGTCTTGGCATAAGGCCTTTACTATGTGGTTATGATAGTCTAGCATTATGCATTCCATCATTATGACAGTGGCTATTAATATTTCATGTGATTATTCGACTAGTATAATATCCATGTGAGTATGGAAATGGAATTATTTTGATTTATGTTTTCCATATTACTGATGTTCAATTTTAAAAGGATTTTGTTAGATATACATTTCCTTAAATGTTTATGCTTATTTATGTAAGTTTCCTCTATATTTTTATCTTTACTAAGCGTCTGAGCTCACCCCTTTCTATGTTTTATTTTTCCTAGAATGTGAAGAAGTATTTTATGAATGACCTGTAGGGATAGTCTATGGGATATTAATATGGTCAATGGATACAAATCTATTGTTTTGTTTTAATTTTATGATTTTATTTAAACTATATGAATGTATCTTGTGTTTCCAAGGCTACTAAAATGATCGGTCTTTCAGGATTTGATCCCTTGTGATCATTCCAATGTTACATAATAATCCTCCAACTTTGGGTAAATATGGTCGGGGCATTACATTATATCACTATTTTCCATTATTTAATGATATTAAATGATTTAATTGATGCTATTATTTTATGGGGTTTACGATTCTAAAGTTACTAAAGCAGTATAGGATATACGTATCATGTTTATTTCCTTGGGAAACATGCCTTATACACCACTTGTTTCATCTACACGGTGTATATACTGACTAAGAATGTATTTCATGAGTCTTATCCTGAATATTATGGTATTTTCATATCCATATAATTTTATTTTTTTCATTGGGAATAAAATTTTACTAATTATAGTGTAATGAGTATTTATTTCACAAAATTATCAATATTTGGGATTATTTCATTTTAAGTTTCTATTTAGAAATATTTATCTTCCAAATCCCTAATTTCTGAAAAATGTTTTCAAAAAAGTTTTTACTATTCTCCTATAGATTATTGAAGTCATTTTTACCCTTTTTTACTTTTTAATAAAAGGTTTGAATGGATTTTTTTTCATTTTCCAAATGAGGTACTTTGTGAATTTTCCAGAAAAAGTATGAAAAGAATGTTTTTTTAAATTATATGACATGAATGTAATTTTTTGATGTCATGATGACTTAACATTGAATCTGATTGAATATTCAGTGACTATGAAAAAAGAAATTGGATGATGACTAGAGAGAAATATATTGCGATTATTCCTAATTAACTATTGTAATATATTGTAAAGACCCGAAAAATACAACGGAATTTTTTTTTCATAATTTTCTTGGGAATTTTACAAGAATGCTGTTTCTGACGGCACCTAATTCTGGGGCCCGGTGTGCCCGGAATCTTTTTCCGAAGTTTAGCTCGGGTGCGTTCAGTGAACGAATGAGTGAGTTTTTCTAAATTTTGAACCGGTGCTCAGAATCAAATTTTCAGAGCACCGATGGAATCACAGCACCGATAATTTCTTAGAAACACCTCTTCCGGAGTTGCGTTTTCTCAGGTGTGGTTTTTAATTTTTGGGGTTAAGTTAAGGAATAAAATAAAAGTGGTGCAACAAATTTTTATTTTATTTTGCTTAACATATGTTAAGTGGATGATGTGGGACCCACAATATCTTACCCACTTGGTAGGATATTTGTGAGGTGGGGCCCACACGAGCCCCACCGTTTCTTTTCTTTTTAAACCCCCTCCTTTAATCAAGAAAAGCACCTGCACCCCCTTTTCAATGAAGTCAACTGTTGCATTTATTTTGGTTAAGAAACGTCTAATTAATGTGGCGGTTTACCCATTGCAATTATTTCACTTAATTTTTTCTGTTTTTTTTTGAATTTTAAAACACAAGACTTGTGAAATAAAAATAAGACAACTCTTATTTTTATAAGGCTGGTGGTGTTGAGAGGCTAAGGAGTTTTCACTCAGGCTCATGAATATCTTCTCTTCCTCGCAAAGAATGCGAAGAACACGAAGAACGTGAAGAACGCCAGATTCTCGGAAATCAACGACGCTTCTTCTGCGAAGCTTCTTCCACGATGCTTCTTCCATGACGCGACGATCCCCCTTCCGCGACGCCTTCTTCCGGGACATGCTTTTCCATGAAGAACCCTCACTCGAAGACGCTTGAGGTAGGGGTTTTGATTTAATTAAATCGTTGTGATTTATACCCTTAGTATATGTTTAAAATTTGTCAGAAGCCTTTTTTTACCACTAACGCGGTGGGTGTGGACCAACGAACAAGTCCGTACCCACCGTCTCTTCGTTCTTGGTGTGCGGATTGGCGGGCGATGATGAAGCAGGTCGCACGGGCGTTGTGAGGTCTTTGTAGTGAAGAACCGGTCCTGGGAGGACCGTTGGAGAGGAAGACAGGCTAATCCGACCACCGAAGCCCGTCCGGTGGTCCGCGGAATGTTCCGCCGCCCGGCGTGCCGCCGGGAAGGGCCGCCGCGACTGAAGCCGCGGCCGCAGGCTGCTGGTCCCGTGACCACGCGGGAGAGAGGGAGGTGGGACGCGGAACTCGGCCATGTCTGTTGACAAGGAGAGGCCCCCCATGTGGCCGTGGTTACACGCTGGCGGGGGTCAGCATGCCACCCCGCATTGCTCGGCTGAAGCGGCCGAGCTGCCTGACCGAACCCCGGGCCGCGCCAGCCGGGTCGCGCCCAGGCCAGGCCAGGCCACGCCAGCCGAGCCGGGCCGTGCCCAGGAAGGCCCGACCCAGACCCGGGTCGGGTTGACCCTGTTCGGGCCGACCCAGGGGGTCTCTGGACGGGTTGGTCCGGGCCTGAAACCCCCACTTCCGGACCCCCTTTTTCTCTTTTTCCCATAACATGGGATATGGACCTCCGATCGATGCACCGTTAGTTGCGTCGTGATCCTTGGATCGAGGCGGTTATTTTAGTATACTACACTCAAGGTTTCAGAGTACTTTGAGTTCGGAAGGGTTGGTTCGTACACAAAACTAATCGGGCCCTCGGAGCGGAAACGCTTATAACTTGAGCTCCGAACGTCCGATTGACGTGCCATCGACTATGTTGGATTCCTCTTAGTGAGACAGACCTTTTGGCTTACTCCGATCGAGGTTTGGACGTAGTTGGAGTATAGTCGGGTTGTTTTTGACTTAAAAACCATCCGGGCCCCTGGGACGAAAAAGCCAATAACTCTTAGACCAGGCGTTCGATTGATGCGCCATCTGTGACGTTGAGTTCCTGTTGACAATACGGAACTTTTGGATACATCAACTCTAGACTACGTGTCAGTTGATGTATCAGCCCCTCGGATTGTGGATCGGACCCTCCGGAACGATCTTGTTGTGTGAGGGACCCCTAGATTTGGCTGCGACTGCGACGACGATGACGACTGTACAGAAATCCTCCGTGGATTAGACGGCGATGACTACAGAACTCAGCGATCCTACGTGGATCAGTGCTACCGATCCTCTGTGGGTCAGATCCTATGTGGGTCAGCACTCAGCAGTCCTGTGTGGGCCAGCGCCTACAGATCCTGTGTGGGTCATTGCGGGGGTTAGTTACCTATCGATCCTTTGTTGGTCATTACGGGGGTTAGTACATATCGATCCATTGTGGGTCATTGCGGGGGTTAGTACCTATCGGTCCTGTGTGGGTCTGATGGCTTAGATGAATCAGTGGCTACATCTGATCATCTCTATCATCATAAGATGTATACCTGTGTGAGCTGAATCTTGTTTTGCTTTCCTATATGGATTGTGTTGTGCTATCCTGTTTGGATTAAGTTTTGCTTTTTGTGTGGACTAGGTTGTGATATCCTGTGTGGACTGGGTTGTTCTTGGGCTCGGATGTTGGAGCTGAACGAGAATTAGTGACTTAGGTATATGTATGGGAATATACCTAAGTAGTGTCGGGTGTTACTTTGTGATTGTATCTTTCCTTTGTATCTTGACCTTTGTGGATTTTGGGAGGCCTTTGGGGGTCTCAGGGTCCCTACTGAGTAGGTTATACTCACCCCTGCATGGGCTATGCCTGAACTACGTTGTGTTGGTTGCAGATGACGGACAACGCTGATCGTGGCTGAGGCTTGCGGAGCAGGACAGTACCAGGGGGTGGACCACTGGTCGGGACGTGCTCGGAGCGGACGGCTGGACCCGAGCGGCTGTGGAGGCTATCTGTACCCACCCTTCAGGTGGGACTTCCAGTGGACGACTCGACATTGCGACATTACTTTCAGTTACTGTTTTCCCTTTTCAGTTGTACTTTACTTTCAGTTTGGGTTTGTATTCTAGCCCACTTACTTTTCCGCACATACTGTTGTACCCAGTTTTTACTTAGTGTTTACTTCTGCTGGATTGCTTTATGGTGTTTGTTTACTTTACAAAGGCAATGCCTTCCCCTTTTACCGGGATTTACGCCTTGATGCTAGTCGCCAGCCCCTGGCCTATGGAAGGCGGGCTTGGGGTAGTCACGACACAGGCCCTGAGAACGGGTCGTGACAAATTGGTATCAGAGGAGTTCGGTTCTACCGCAGGACTTTGGACTCTGATCTTTATCTATGTGAAATAATAGTGTTATGATTTTTGAGTGTGGTTATCAGTCCAGGGAGTCCAGTGTTGGTGCGACAGATGATGTATCCGTACACCAGGACCCTGACTTCTGATTTCTGACTTAATGGAAGAAAACATTGATTGCATGTGTGTTTCATGTTTTCTTTGTGATTACTTTAGTCAGCTCACCAGGTATACTGTTTGACCGTGGAGTACCTATTTCTTTTCAGGATGGCCCCACGACGGCAGCCAGCTAGGGTTCTGAGCATTGTGCGTGACGAAAGCCCACCGAGTGACGAGGCCTCGGTATAGGTCCCTTTGACAGTAGAGGCACCAGCGGTACCTCTACCCGCCGAGCCACCGATGCTTCTAGCCCCAGCCGCTGACGATGCACGTCGCCTTAGTGCACTGCACGAGTTTCAACGTCAGCAAATGCCCAGGTTCCATGGGGATATGGACCCTCAGGCAGCCGAGGATTGGATGGAGGCAGTTGTACGAGTTTTCAGGTTAGTGAGGACACCAGCAGACCTCATGGTGATCCTCACAACGAGCCTCCTGCATGCGACAACAGGCAGATGGTGGAGCTTGATGCTCCAAGTGCACGACGAGGAATCTATCCTCTGGATGGACTTTGAGATCCTCTTCTGCTTGGAG
Organism: Viscum album; assembly: GCA_963277665.1. NCBI lineage: Eukaryota > Viridiplantae > Streptophyta > Magnoliopsida > Santalales > Viscaceae > Viscum > Viscum album. The sequence goes on from OY728119.1 coordinate 139,138,385, forward strand.
TTTTTCTTAGCCACCCTCCGTTGCGGTGCACATCCAGGAGCTTCTACAACTACGGCAGGACAGCTTGACGGTCGCCCAGTACTCGGCGAGATTTACAGATCTCTCGCGCTACTTGACAGATATGTTACAAGACCCATTCTTCTGGGCCTAGACCTTTGAGCAAGGATTAAGGCATGAGATTAGGGCGTAGCTGATCTCCCTCAGCATTCCGACACAGGTAGGGGTACTGAAGCGAGACCTTCTCATCGAGAGCATCCTTGATGAGCCTACATCAGCAGCGAGACCTACCGCAGGGCAGCACATAGCAGAGTCTTCTGTAGCAGGAAGTCGACAGATGACTCATGGGTCCAGGCAGACCAGAACCTCAGGTAGACGACCTCAGGACACTGGCTCAGAGGTGCGGGGCACTCAGCGCGAAGCCAGTCTTTCAAGAGGCAGACAGTGATATGCATGCAGAGGGCAGGGCCACATGGCTCGTGACTACCCGACCCACCGTACCGAGGAGCAGCAGATGGTTGAGGGGCCACCGAGGCAGTGGCAGAGGGTCGACCGTGGCAGTCCACAGGGAGCTGGTGGGAAGAGACATGCACCAATCCAGGCAGCGGAGGCCTATGACAACGGCGCACCCGAGATGATTCGAGATACTATCTGTGTCTATTCCACCCTTGTTGTAGTTCTTATAGACACATGAGCGAGTCATTCTTTCATAGCCGCTGCCCTTGTTCGGAGCTCGGAGATTCCAACAGATCCGTTGGCTCGATCCTTACGGCTATAGACTCCTACGGGAGCAGACTCGACGATTACGCACTGGTGCCGGCAGTTTGAGCTTACTCTAGGAGGCCAGAGCTTCAGCTGAGATCTTTTTGTAGCGGCGTCGAGGCCTTATGACGTCATCTTGGTCATGGATTGGTTATCTACAGTCCATGATCAGATTGACTGTATTAGCCGCAAGGTTCGTTGTGTACGCACCGACGGGAGCAGGTTCACCTTCACCAGTGATAAGGGAGCCTTCACAGCACAGGATAGGATCTCTCAGAGTAGAGGACATCCCATCACTCATCAGTTGGCTAGCCTCATCCTAGGAGCAGTTGACGTGTAGAGTCCTAGTTTTCCTGCAGTGGTGGATCAGTATGCGGATGTTTTCCTCGACGACGTTCCAGGACTACCTCCTCGCAGAGAGGTAGAATTTTATATTGATCTATACCCCGAGACAGTCCCGATATCCACTCCAGAATATCGGATGGCCCTCGCTGAGCTTCGAGTGCTACGGGTACAGCTGGAGGACTTGCAGGGTGAGGGATTCATTCAACCCAGTGTTTCACCCTGGGCTTCCCCGATATTGTTGCCAAGAAGGCGGACGGGAGCTTGTGACTTTGTGTCGACTATCGTCGCCTGAACCAGGTGACTGCGAGGAACAAGTATCCGCTACCAAGGATTGATGACCTCTTCGATCAGCTCAAGGGAGAACGGTGGTTCTCAAAGATAGACCTCAGGTCAGGCTATCATCAGCTCAGAGTTCGGGACAAGGACATGCAAAAGACGGCCTTCATATGTCGGTATGGACACTATGAGTTCCTGGTTATGCCATTCGGCGTAACCGATGCTCTAGCAGTGTTCATGGGACTCATGAACAGGATCTTTCAGCCATACCTCGATCGATTTTTCATAGTCTTCATCGACAACATTTTGATATACTCGACCACTGAGGAGGATCACGCCTACCACCTACGGGTTATACTAGACTCACTCCAAGAGCACCAGCTTTATGGAAAGCTCTCGAAGTGTCAGTTCTGGTTACGTGAGGTCCACTTCTTGGGACACATTATCTCTGAGGCTGGAGTTGCGGTGGATCCTATAAAGATCAAGGAATTGATAGCTAGGGAGCCACCCAGGAGCGTGATGGAGGTGCGAAGTTTCTTGGGACTAGCTGGATACTACCGAAGATTTGTGCCAGACTTCTCCAGAGCTGCAGCACCACTCTCAGCTTTGACAAAGAAGGGGAAACCATTTTTTTGGTCAGACAGATGTCAACAGATCTTCCAGGAGCTGAGACAGAGATTGACCTACGCACCTATCTTCAGGTTGCTGGAGGAGAGAGTAGGGTACGTAGTCTACTGCGATGCATCAGGGACCGGACTTGGATGTTTCCTAATGTAGGAGCGGGCAGTGATTGCCTATGGATCACGTCAGTTGAGGCTGCATGAGCAGAACTACGCTACCCATGACCTGGAGTTAGCAGCAGTGGTCTTCACTCTGAAGACATGGCGACACTATCTGATGGGTGAGCACTTTACAGTCTATTCTGACCATCATAGTCTCAGGTACATCTTCTTGCAGAAGGACCTGAACCTGAGATAACGATGATGGCTCGAGTTCTTCCAGGACTATGACTTTGAGATAGTCTATACTCCTGGAAAGGGGAACGTAGTAGCCGATTCCCTCAGCAGGAGGACGAGCATTCAGCTGCTTGGGGAGGAGACGGAGCAGATAGCCACTTTGTAGATATCCTTTATGGATAGAGATGGAGAAGCCTTCCTTCAGTCAATCACAGTCACTCCTCTACTACTACAACGGGTCAGAGAGGCACAGCGTGTGGACACTGACTATGAGACACGGTGTGCATAGATATCATCAGGACAGGCACCTGATGGTTTCTCTTTAGGGGGAGAGCACAATGTCATTTTCAGAGGACGTACCATGGTACATGCTACTTTACAGGAGGAGGTTCTGAGAGAGTTTCACACTTCCCCTTGGATGGTACATCCTGGAGTGGCGAAGATGTACCAAGATCTCAGACAATAGCACTGGTGTCCAGGCATGAAGAAGGTTGTGGCAGAGTTCGTTTCTCGATGCCTCAACTTCCAACAGGTGAAGGCAGAGCACCAGGTACCAGCAGGCTTGGTATAACCCTTGGAGGTCCCGGAGTGGAAGTGGGATGACATATCTATGGACTTTGTGACTGGACTTCCACGCACTTCCAGAGGTCATGAATCCATATGGGTGATTGTTGACCGACTCACCAAGTCAGCTCACTTCTTACCCATCAGAGAGTAGGGCTCATCGGAGAGAGTGGGATGCCTCTACATTCAGGAGATTGTATGGCTTCACGGTGTGCCATCATCTATCATCTCCGATCGAGATGCTCACTTTACTTCCCAGCTCTGGAAGGGGTTGTAGGAGGCGTTCGGGACGCAGCAACATCTGAGCACCGCCTTTCACCCTCAGACGGATGGTCACATGGAGAGGACCATTCAGACTCTCGAGGAAATGCTCCGCGGATGTGTCCTCGACTTTGGTCGCAGCTGGGAGGACCACTTACCCTTGGTGGAGTTCGTGTATAACAACAGCTACCACTCTACCATCTGGATGGAACCTTACAAGGCGTTGTACGACCGACAATGCAGATCTCCTCTGTGTTGGACAAACCCTGGGGAGTCAGCACTTGTGGGACCAGAGATGGTCTAGGCAACGACAGAGAAGGTCTAGGTCATTCAAGAGCCGATGAGGACAGCTCAGAGCTGCAAAAGTCTTATGCTGACAAGAGGCGGAGGCCACTAGAGTTCGAGGATGGCGACCACATCTTCTTGAGGGTCTCTCCTCGATGTGGATTACGGAGATTTGGATGAGGCAGTAAGTTATCTCCATGATTCATCGGACCCTTCCAGGTCCTCAGCAGGATTGGAGAGGTGGCTTATCGCCTGGCTCTACCACCTCAGTTGCACCGGGTGCACGACGTCTTCCACGTATCTCAGCTGAGGAGATACGTTCACGACCCGATGAATATCATTGACCATGGAGAGCTGGACGTTGATGATGGGGAGACTTTTGCAGAGGTCCCAGTGGAGATCGATGATTGACTGGAACGGGTCCTACATGGACGGTCAATTTCTCTAGTGCGCATCAGATGGCATCACGTGAACCTCTTGGAGTGCACTTGGGAGTGGGAGGCTCAGATGCGTGCACAGTACCCACTTTTGTTTCCCTAGTTTTGATGTATATTTATGGGGACGTAAATCCCTGAGGTGGGAGTGATGTAAAGACCCAAAAAATTCAAATAATTTTTTTTCTTAATTTTCTTGAGAATTTTACAAGAACGCAGTTTCTGACGACACCTAATTCTGAGGCCCAGTGTGCCTGGAATATTTTTCTGAAGTTTAGCTTGAGTACGTTCAATGAACGAAAGACCTGGTTTTTCTAACTTTTTAACCGGTGCTTGGAATCGAATTCTGAGGGCACCGATGGAATCGAAGCGCCGATAATTGCTTAGAAACACCTCTTCCGGAGTTGCGTTTTCTCGGGTGTGGTTTTTAATTTTTGGGGTTAAGTTAAGGAATAAAACAAAAGTGTTGCAACCGATTTTTATTTTATTTTGCATAACTTAAGTTAAGTGGATGATGTGGGACCCAAAATATCCTACCCACTTGGTAGGATATTTGTGAGGTGGGGCCCACATGAGCCCCACTATTTCTTTTCTTCCTAAACCCCCTCCTTTAATTAAGAAACGCACCCGCACCCCCTTTTAAATGAAGTCAACTCTTGCATTTATTCTGGTTAAGAAACGCCTCATTAATGTGGCGGTTTAAGCGTTTCAATTATTTCACTTAATTGTTTCTTTCGTTTTTTAATTTTAAAACACAATACTTGTGAAATAAAAATAAGACAACTCTTATTTTCATTAGGCTGGTGGTGTTGAGAGGCTAGGGAGTTTTCACTCAGGCTCTTGAAGATCTTCTCTTCCTCGCGAAGAACGCGAAGAACGCGATGAACGCCGGATTCTGGAAATCAATGACGCTTCTTCCGCGACGCTTCTTCCACGACACTTCTTCGGCAATGCAAAGATCCCCCTTCCGTGATGCCTTCTTCCGCGACATGCTTCTCTGCGACGAAACCTCGATCGACGACGCTTGAGGTAGGGGTTTTGATTTAATTAAATCTTTGCAATTTATACCCTCGGCATATGTTTAAAATTTGGTGGAAGCCTTTTTTTACCGCTAACGCGGTGGGTGCGGACCAACGAACAAGTCCGAACCCACCGTCTCTTCGTTCTTGGTGTGCGGATTGGCGGGCAACGATGAAGCAGGTCGCACGGGCGTTGTGAGGTCTTCGTAGTGAAGAACAGGTCCCGGGAGGGCCGTTGGTGAAGACGAAAGGCTAATCCGACCAGCGGAGCCCATCCAGTGGTCCGCAGACCGTTCCGCCGGTGCGCCTCGCCGGCACGGCGGCGCCCGGCGCGCCACCGGGAAGGACCGCCGCAGCTGAAGCCGTGGTGGCAGGCAGCTGGTCCTGCGACCGTGCGGGACCAAGGGAGGTGGGACGCGGCACTCGGTCGCGTATGTTGACAAGGAGCGCCCCCTATGGGGTCACGGTTACGTGCTGGCAGGGGGCAGCGTGCCACCCCGCACCGCTCGGCTGAAACGGACGAGCCGCCCAACTGGACCGCCGGGCCGGGCCGCGCCAGTCATTCTGGGCCGCACCCATGTGGGCCGGACCCAGACCCGGTTCGGGCTGACCAAGGGGGTCTCGGGCCGGGTTGGTCCGGGCCCGAAACCCCCACTTTCGGATCCCCTTTCAGTCTTTTTCCCATAATATGGGCTACGAACATCCGATCGACGCACGGTTAGTTGCATAGCGATCATTGGATTGAGACGGTCATTTTGGTATACTACAATTATGGTTTTGGAGTACATTGAGTTCGGTCTGGTTGGTTTGTACATGAAACCATTCGGGCCCTCGGAGCGAAAACACTTATAACTTGAGCTCTGGACGTCTGATTGACGTGCCATCAAATTTGTTGGATTCCTATTAGTGAGATGGACCTTTTGGATTACTCCGCTTGAGGTTTCGTTGTAGTTGGAGTACGGTCACTTTGGTTTTGACTTAAAAACCAACGGGGCCCCTGGGACGAAAAAGCCAATAACTCTCAGACCGGGCATCCGATTGACGCGCCGTCTGTGACGTTGAGTTCCTATTGACGACATGGAACTTTCGGATACATCAACTCCGGACTACGTGTCAGTTGATGTATCAGCCCCTCGGCTCATGGAGCGGACCCTCACGAATGAGTTTTCTATGTGCGGGAACCTTAGAGCTAGCTACGACTGCGACGACGATGACGACTGTACAGAACTCCTCTGTGGATTCGACGGCGACAACTAAAACACTCAGCGATCCTACATGGATCAGTGCTACCGATCTTGTGTGGGTCAGATCCTGTGTGAGTCAGCGCTCAGCGGTCTTGTGTGGGCCAGCGCCTACAGATCCTATGTGGGTCCAATCCTGTGTGGGTCATTGCGGGGGTTAGTTACCTATCGATCCTTTGTGGTTCATTGCAGGGGTTAGTACCTATCGATCCTTTTTGGGTCACTGCTTGGGTTAGTAACTATCGATCATGTGTGGGTCCAACAGCTTAGATGAATCAATGGCTACATCTAATCATCTCTATCGTCATACGAAGAAGTATACCAGTGTGAGCTGAATCTTGTTTTGCTTTCCTATGTGGATTGTGTTGTGCTATCCTGTGTGGATTATGTTTTTCTTTCCTGTGTGGACTAGGTTGAGATATCCTTTGTAGACTGGGTTGTTCTTGGGCTCGGATATTGGAGCCGAATGAGAATTGGTGACTTAGGTATATGTATGGGCATATACCTAAGTAGTGTCAGGTGTTACTTCGTGATTGTATCTTTCCATTGTATCTTATCCTTTGTGGATTCTGGGAGGCCTTCGGGGGTCTCGGGGTCCCTACTGAGTAGCTTATACCCACTCCTGCACGGGCTATGGACGCACCACATTGTGTTGGTTACAGACGACGGACAATGCTGATCGTGGCTGAGGCTTTTGGAGCAGGACGGTACCTGGGGGTGGACCACTGGGTGGGGCGTGCCTGAAGCGGACGGCTGGACCCGAGCGGCTGTGGAGGCTATCTGTACCCACCCTTCAGGTGGGACTTCCAATGGATGGCTCGATGTTGCAGATTTATATTTAGTTGTTGTTTTCCCTTTTCAGCTATACTTTACTTTCAGTTTGGGTTTGTATTCTGGACCACTTACTTTTCTGCACATACTGTTGTACCCAATTTTTACTTAATGTTTACTTCTGCTTGCTTGTTCTGTGGTGTTTTTTTACTTTACAAAGGGAATGCCTTCCCTTTTTACTGGGATTTACACCTTGGTGCTAGTCGCTATCCCCTGGCCTATGGAAGGCGGGCTTGGGGTAGTCACGGGACGGGCCCTGAGGAAGGGTCGTGACATATATTATTAAAAACACAATCCTTAGTGATATTCCAAACAAATCTGGTAAGAGGAAGATGAAATTTTATGAATGTTAGAGTGTTTATGAACATATAGTAAAGAAGATTTAGATTCTCATATATTAATAAGGTGGGAAGACGAACCTAGAGGAATATCTCACATGTGGGGATGATTTTATCCGTTTTGAAAAGAAGGTTATAGAGTGAAAAATTGTCGAGGAGTTCAATGTTTTATGTGTGAGGAACATGGGGATTATGAAAATCAATTCTCTAATCCAATAATTTAATTCTATACCAAGTAATGAACTAATCCATGAGAATCATTAAAGTGGAAGGCTTAGAGTATTTACGTATATGGATTCAAGAATTATGAATTGTGAAATATATAATTATTGTACAATATATGTTTTTTGTTAAGGATTTGAATGAATATGTTGAATAGAGATGTTGACTTAGAAATGTGATTTAATGAAAATGAATTATTTTATAGAAAAAAATGATTAAGGGAAGGTAATCTTCTAGATGTTCCAAATATTGAGAAAATGGTTTATAGTTTGGATAAACAGACATTGGATAAGAATAATGTAAATGGGATAGTATTAATGAACTTGGATCTAATTAGTAATATGATAACAATGAGGTTTATGATATTATATATTGAGTTTATAGAATTTCGGAATTATTGTATGAGGAAAGTGTTATTTTTTTAAATCATGCTTGTTTTTGTTATGGTTTTATGGTAATTTAAGTTATTACCATGTTTCAAGAGAATTCATGATAATGGTCTTAAAATGTTTGGTATGTGACAAACAAGATATACTTTATGATATACTAGGGATCAATGATAAGTTGTTTTTGAGAAATTTAGTGACCTTATTTCTAATGTTTTGGACCTTCATATTTTTCTAGGGTTACAAGTCCAACCATTTCTGAAATGGTTTATGTTAAACTTCTAATGTAGTTTTAGAGATTAAATAATTATATCACTATATGAGTATCTATGAATTTTGTATAAATTTTTCTAACCATTTTTTATGATAAAGATATATAAAATGACCTATAATTTTGTTTATAGATCTCATGACTTGATAATAATTCATGAAAGACAAATTCACCATCATTTCATAGAATAATAAATAAAGTAGAAATTGATCAAGGCACAAAAAGGGTGATATTGTTATGAGATCATGTAAGTATTTATTCTCCTGAAAATTATTCAAATCTATAGAAAGGATCTTGAAACAAAAAATATTATCCTAGTTCCTTGTTTTTTGATGAATAAAATGGTCCCTTATATCATCATAGATTTATGGCCTTATGATTGTTAAATTTCTCCTGACCATCCTCTTTACCACTCTCTTTCAGAACATGATAGTTATATTTTCTTCCATTTTTATTTTTTTCAATTTACACCTATGTTAACCTCTTTGGATACCTAGTTATTAGTTACTTTTGGTAACCATTATGTTTTTAACTTTCCTGTTTAAAAGGGTGTTTTAGTTTTCATTTTTACGATGTGGGTTTCTATGAAAGGAACATTCAATTTTTAAAACATTGATAACCCATATGAATTTCAAGGGTGAAATTCATTTTATGGGGGGTTGAATGAAACAACCAAAGATTTTGGGAAATATTGTTTTAGAATTAATGTAATCTTTTCGGTATTTTTTTCATTTCACACAATACTGAATATAGATTTTATTATACAAAAAACACTATGTTTGGCTTGCGTTATACACAAGACCAAGTTGAAATTGTTCTGTACAGAAAACATATATTATATTGTGGTATATACTACACTATTCTTTGTTTGTGTTACACACAATGTTGAGTTCTTTTGATAGCTTTCATTACACACAAGATCATGTTTTACCAAACAATATTATATTATTAAAGTATTATTATTTAATATAATAAGATATAACCTAGACATTAAATTAGCAGTTATAAATAGTATTAATAAAATTATTAAAATATTGGGTTTATAATATGAATTCATTAGTTACCAATTAATTAGAAATGAAAATATATACCAATTTATTATAAAGTAAATAGTTTTATTTTTATGCTACCAAAGTAATTTTGTCTTAATAAATTAAATTAATTAAAATTAGTGAATGATATTAATTAAATATAGATAATATATATTCCTTCAAACAGTTTTGATATTCATCCAATTGATTTTGTAAGCATAAGATAAGAACAACCCCAATTTTACACATAAAACCCTATATTTTTTCAAAAGGGAAATTTTACCGCCTTTTAATGGTGAACCTTTTAAAATTTATTTTTTTAGACTCTGAGAATTTTTTTATGAATTCTCAAACTTTTTATTTGAAATATAGATATTAAAATTTACTTTTGATGATTTTTTGTTATTTTTCTGATAAATTTCATGTTTTGCTAAATAGTGAAAAATACTGAATTTTGATTTAAAGCAACCTTTTCAATGACATAATTTATGGTGTAAAATTATATATTTGATTGGGTTTAATTCATAATTTTTTAATCTAATGTAAATCAATGTAATCAGTTTCAAATATAATTTTAATATAAAAACATGTTAGTATTTTGGGCGTTTTCTCATTAAAATATCGTTTTCTCATTCCATCAATGAGATTAATTTAAAATAAATTGTAGTAATTTATAAGTTTTGAATTATGAAAACTATATTATATATTTGGAATAAGAAGGTCCAAATTTATTAAATAGGTCCCTTGTTTTGGACAAAATGAACAGTAACTTTATTAAATTTTGTTACCACGGTTAAGGGTAAATCAGGTAATTAAGGGTGGAAATAATATTATAAATATTATAAAACTACTCTAAAACATTAAAAAATGTTATTTCAAGAAGTTAATTCAAACCTTTATTCATAAGTATAAGAATTTAATAATTTAATGGGCACATTTCTAGGAAAATGAGTTAAATATTTTTAGACTCAAAGGGAGTGACGAAATGTCACACTCTTACTTTTAATAAATATAATATTTTTAATATGAAGATAAATAGAAGATGAGATAAACTATATATGTTATTATGAAATATAAAATGATTATATCCTTAATATTTGTTTTGAAAATAAATAATTATCATAAATAATTACAAAATGGTGATACAATAATTATTCAATTAATGAAACAATCAATTAAATGATATTAGAAATATTAAAAGAAATATAATTTGACTTAATTAAGACTATTCATTAATTTTAAAAGGGAATATGAAATGTTATATGTGTATTAAACTAAATTTTTTGGTCGTAATCTTTATGGATTAATTTGTTTAAAGTCAATGTTATGAATAGTGTCAAAATTGACACTTATGGTATTTTATGAAAATAATATTTTATCAAATTATTTAAAAATCATAAAAAAATTACATAAGTAAAAGGGGATGATATATTGTCTGAAATATCTTAAATTGTCTATTTATGCCCCAATTTAGAATTTATATGTAAAAATTACATCCTCTTAATATTAAAAACACTGTTACCATAGTTTAAATTAAAATGGATTAACTGAGGGTTAATCAAAATGATAAGTTTTAAAATAACATAATAAATTATATAAAATATATTTGGTAATGATATTAACATATTATCATATATTGGATTCAAATAAATGTGATTTCATAGGTATTTGAATTAAGATTGTTTTTATAATAAATTATTCTTTTGTGAAATTCCAAAAGTTCCCCTCCCCTATCTTATAATAGGATAACTACTCCCTCATCTCATTGCACCACATTGAGTCTTCTAGATCAACCAACCTCTTCCAAATTATTTTCTCCAGTTCCCTATCCAAATTCTATCAGTTTTGTTCTTCCCAAAAGACCAACTCTAGAGTCATTTTTAGGAGACACAAAGGATCCATTTTGAAGAGGAGGAGGTTTGAACAAATATAAAGAGATTCATGTTATAATTTTAGTCAATTTCATCTCACTTTTTATTTCCATGATATATATTCCATATTCACCCCAAGATTATTTTATGTGGTGTAAATATTGACTTATGACATGTTATATCATTAATTTCGTTTTTTAATGATATTCAAAGATTTAATTTATGTTATTAATTTATGGGGTTTATGATGCTAAATTTACTCAAGTAGTAAGGGATTTTTATATCACTTTTATTTTTGTGGGGAATATGACTTATATAAAACTTGTTTTGTTTACATGGTGTATATACTATCCATGAATGTATTTTATGAGTCTCATATAGAATATTATGTTATGGTCACATCCATATAGTTTTTTTCTTTCATGGGGAGTATGATTTTACTGATTATAAAGTGATGAGTATTTATATCAAAATCTCGTCAATATTTGGGATTATTTCATTTTAAGTTTTCAGGGGGAAATATTTATCTCCCATATCCAATTATTATTTAAAGATAGTTTTCAATTTTTTTTACTATTCTCCTATGGATGTTTAAAGTAATTTTACATTTTTTTAATTTTTAATACATGGTTTGAAAGGAATATTTTTGTCATTTTCCAAACAAGGAACTTTTGGAATTTTCAGGAAAAAGTGTGAAAGAATTTTTTTATCTTCTATGAAATGAAATTTTTTTTCTACCATCCTAACTCTATAATGTTTTTAAATTTCCTTTATATTATTCTCGGTTTATTTTCAAATAAAATTTTTTATTTTAAAATTTCATGTCATTTTAATGAAATAAAATGTAGAAAAGGATATTTTTTTCTCAAGAATGTTTTTCAAGTGATCTATCAAAATTATTTTGATATAAGATAACATTATTTATTGTTACATATGTTTTAATAGGGATATGATTAAATGATATTTTTCTTATTCTTTCTAATAATGGTATATATTTATGATGGAATGATAATTATGAAACCCATTTATTTTCCATGGGTTATGTTATCATTAAATGATGTTTATGATACCCATTTCATTCCATGGGTTTAGATATGATGAATGATTTATGTTCTTATGGAACACATATATATGGGTTTTATGATGTGATAGGTGGGACCTATATTGTAGGATTGAAATAATGATGTAGATGCTCAATTTACAAGAGGGGGGTGAATTGTAAACTTTACAAATTCCTTTGGAACCTTTAATGTTAGTTACAAATAACTATATTTTCCTTGAGCAAAGGAAAGGGATAAGTTTAAAAAAGTTAATCTTAAGCAAATTCACAACACCTCTAATACCAAATTAAAAAATGGAAAGAGATTCCAAAAGTAGGTTCCAGAAATATGGTTCCGGAAATTGAAACTTAACAAAAGATTACAATATGACATTCTACCTTAAAGCATATAGAATCTAAATGAAACAGAGTACAAGTAAGGAAGTATAAGAAAGTTATACTTTCCTTATAATACAAAATGCAGTGGAAATAAACAAGTAGTAAAACTACAAGTAACAAGATATAAGTCTTTTAACCCAAAGAGAAGGGTATCCAACAACCTTGGATAAAGGTCCCTTGATTTATACTTTCAAGCAAGTCTGTCTTACCCACACCAGGGTAAGCCCTCGATACGAAGATTAGAGTGTCTCTGTCTTGCTATCCCCGCAAGCCCTTAACTTCAAGGTAGTTGGTCACCTCTGTCTTCATCAGCAAGGAAGCCCTCAACTTCAAGGTAGTCGACACCTCTGTCTTCCTATCCCCGGAAGTCCTCGAATGTAATCACCAACATTCAGAGTCGCACAAAGCTTTGAGATTTAATAAGAGCCTCTCTCTCTAGAAATCACTTCAAGCATGTAATCACATGAGTCAAAGATCAGTTAGCCTATCATCACTTCAGCACTGAGCTCTTTCAAATGAACTCCTATTTATAGGTAAGGTCGGACTCCTTTCCAACGGTCATATTTTCCTTAAATATCAGAGGGACCTGTACACGTGTAACTTAACCAATGTTTAGTTCATAACAGAATACACGACATCGTTTTATAACAAAACAAGTGTAACAGAATGTACGACACCGTTTTAAATCTTAACTAAAAAGATTTGGAGTGAAGGTTCAGAGTGAAAGTTCAGAGTGTAAGGAAAATAATAAAGAGTATACAAAATATAAAGGCATAAGGAAAATGAATGTTTGGAGTGGAAATTTGGAGTCTGAATAAATTCAGAGTGTATAGAACAAAGATGATCAGTTTCTTTTTAATAGATGAACTCAGAATGAGAATTCGGAATGAGAATTCTTCAATAGAATTCGTAGTGATAATTCCTCATCAGAATTCGTAATGGCAATTCATCATCAGAATTCATAATGAGATTTCATCTTAAGAATTCGTAATGAGAATTCTTATCTAGAATTCGGAATGAGAATTCATCATCAAAATTTGTAATGAGAATTCATCATTATAAATCTTAATGAAAATTCATTATCAGAATTCGTAATGAGAATTCGTCATTAGAATTCATAATGAGAATTCAATGTCGAACTTCATAAGGATTCGTATCCTGAATCTGGAATAGAACTTAGTCAGAGTTCGTATCCGGAATTCGGAATGATACTTTACTACAGTTCTCATCTGGAATTCGGAGTGAAACTTCCTTACAGTTCTTATCCAGAATTCGGATCCTAAAACAGAATACTTTATATTAATGTTTCAAACAAATCCGAGAAAACAGAAATGAATCCGAATTTTATACTTAGGAAAAATATGAATGAAAATATGATAAGAATAATTTTTCTTACAAAAGCGATTTTCCTTATAAAAGCGATTTTCCTTATAAAATCAATTTTTCTTATAAAAGCAATTTTTCTTATAAAAACAATTTTCCTTATAAAAGTGATTTTTCTTATAAAAGCGATTTTCTTAAAGATAAGGTGTTTGAGATTTTCAAAACAAGAAGGAATGTAAAAGTCATAAGAAAAACCTTATTGACTCAACATATATATCCATCCAATGAATTGGTTAAATATTTATATCTTATTAGATAATGATGAAAATCAAGTCAACGGGCTAGATCTATAATGGAAGATAGGGAAAAACTTTCCACTATAGGATAGTGGGGAAACTTAGCCCCTTACAAGGAAATGATTGTGATTGGGGATGGTGGTGTGTCCCTCCCAGAAGGTGTAGTCCCAATAAAGCACCCTGTTATGTTTTGGAAATTCTCCTGGACTTATAGAGAATTATATTACATGCTTATGAGTCTTCCATAAATTTCATGTATTACTCTTATGTTATGATTTTATATATTATTTTCTTTATTCCCTTATGATTATTATATTATAAACTACCAATATTTATTCAATGATTATTGTTTTATGATATTTGATATTCCAATTATAATCTTCTAGTGTTATGATCAAATTCTCATACCCGTATGCTCATGTTTCTGCTTTTCTATCTCCCTTGTTTACCCTTAATGAGAATTCGAGATCACTCTTTTTCTTATGTATTTTTTTACCATGTTTATAAACAAAGTTTTTATGTAGTGGTACTAAAGGGGACGATATTTTTTGGAAACATTGAAGATATTACACCAGAATAGAAGTTTGTGTTCCATGTTTTTAAAGGCACTAAACTAATACAGACTTTTTGGTGTCTGTTTGTGTAATGTATTAAGTATTATTCAAACATGATGAAATGATAATGAATGAAATGTAAGGGTCTATACAATATGAAAACCCACTAGGGGTTTATTCTTATTATATTTAATGGGTGTATAAATGACTGATTCACTAAAATTTCCCAATATAAGAAGGTTCAAGTATCGTGGTTGCTTGTTTAGAACAAAATTAAATAAATTTGGCTATTAAAACAATGCATAGTTTATTATATCATATCACATGCATGTAAAATATATCACAAGACATGATAGAGTTATAATCTTGATATCTCACTTGGTATTTGGACTCACTCCTTAGATGTAAACTTAAATGGAAGCACATACTTTATGGTTCATGATGTTGGTATGGGAAAGGACCCTAGGACAAGAGAGTGAGGATATTGATGGGTGACATCAAGTATGAGCTTTGATAGATAGATAAATTCATGTATTTAGTCATTTTTATTTTTTATTTTTGATTATCTTGAAAATATTTTTAGCCACAAGGGCTTATACATGGACTGCACATGGAATTCCTGACCGATGCTAACTTTAGTTATAAAAAATCCTTTTTTAATATAATTTATTTTGTTTTTTCTTATTGATTTTGTTTTATTATATTTTTTATGAGGGTTTTATTTATATAATTTTATTTTTATGATATCAAGTGAATAGTTACACCATGTTACTGATAAGGTCCTCACCACTAGTCGAAAACCTCTTACACATGAAGACACACCCCTAAGGAGATGTGGAAACCTTGACTCGAGGTTTTATGTTAGGAGATATTACTAAATTAAATTATAGTTTTATTTTATTTGTTTTAATATTTTGGGGACCTTATATACTAGACATAATACTAGAATCGATCACGATTGTAGTTGTAGGTTATTCCTAGATAATGTTTCTATAGTGTAATTGTCTGTTATGAGGGTGGTATGAGATATGTTTTTGAGATTTTTGGGTTGTGAGATTGATATTTACATAGTTTACCTCAATTAGGATGGTGATAGTTCCCGAGTTCATGTATTATGGTTTTCATTTTGGATCACATGGATTTTTTTCTTGTATATAAATTTGGATTCATGAGATGTCTAACAATTTCCCATGACAAAATTAAACCACCTGTAATAAATTATATTTTATTTTCAAATATATTTTATTGGTGGAGATCTAATATACTTGGGTAATAAATGGTTATAAAACTTGGTTATGTTC
Source organism: Viscum album (assembly GCA_963277665.1). Taxonomy (NCBI): domain Eukaryota; kingdom Viridiplantae; phylum Streptophyta; class Magnoliopsida; order Santalales; family Viscaceae; genus Viscum; species Viscum album. The sequence continues at coordinate 139,154,387 of OY728119.1, forward strand.
ACATAATTGTTCTCAATGGATTGGCAATGACATTGAGTTACAGTGATGGTAGGTACCCTATTTATACTATATAGGTTGATGGTCATGGAAGTGTCCAAGTACATGGGCTATAAGAATTAAGTGTTATTCAATATTCCGTCATATATGATGTTCATCTATGTGTGGTTAAGAAATTATCTTGGTTATATATCAATATTAATATAGACTATTTATCATCAATATATAGATATGATACCTCGATGAAGACTGAAGGAGTGATCTGAGGGAGATTTAGAATATAACTATCTAAGGTAGCATTAGAATTTTTATAGACGATAAACTATTGTGGAGTTTAGTAGGAGTGATAAAATCATTTGAGTGTAGGTTTACTAGGGTGATGAAATGATGTACAATTATATTTATGAGTTTTAGATTAATCATCTATAATTATATAGGGGAGATAATGGGATACAAATAATAGATGAGGTGATAGAAAAGATCCATCATATATTTGAGTTGATTGGATATACTTGAAGATAATAAGGTGATGTTATCAATAACTACAACTAAGGGGACATCAAAACACTAGAGGGACGTATTGGTTTAGACCAAGAAGGATGAGGGGATCACTTTGAATAGATTTCATGCCATATTTCATGATATATATTGAATATTGAGAACTCCCAAGAGTTTATTAATCTTTTATAAGGTGATGTGATATTGATAGATTATTCTATGATATTCATAGAACTATTAAGGATGCCAATGAATCTGGGTAGTTATGAGACCATGAATTCCCATTAGTTTGATATTAATAAGTGACCAGTGATACACATCTAGGTGTGTTTGTTTCTTTTCCCTTTTTCACTTATATAGAGTTTGTTAACAAGATTATGATAGATGATTATTCCATAGTTATATGTTTAGTGGGATATATGGACCTCTTAAAAAGATGTATTTTGTGGAAAATCATATTACAATTAAAAGTGGTACTTTAGAGTAGTTGTGGTAGAGTAATGGCAGATAAGGAGGTTATAATGGAGAATAAATTTTACCCCCATAAGAGAGATATCCACCACTATATTTTTAGTATAGAAAATTAGGGTATATTAGAAAATATTAATGGAGTGAGATTATGAAGTTCCAAATTTATGGTATGTTGGGTCATGTAATATTTTTTTGGAGTGACTTAGTTAGTCCGAACAAAACATACATAAATATTATATCATTTTAGATGAATATTCAACATATAAAACTATTATACACACCCCAGAACTGTAAAGTTTTAGTGTCTTTAGAGACTATATAAAAAACATATTATTATATAAAGGATATTAAACATCTCCCACAAAGCTCTTCATATTAGTACCCTTATATACATATCATATGTAGTACCTTATCTCAAAACATGGGGAAGGAAAACATATGAAAGGGTGAACTCAGATTATTTGTAAGGGTAAAAAAAGGAAATATTAATTAATGATCATACATGAGTATACTGGTTTTAGAACCCAACCATAATGTAAGAAATTCATAACCAATCGATTAATTATCATTAATAATGAGTCATTGAATACATAATTTCTATAAAAAAATAAAAAATTCACAAGAGTGAGGAATCATCAATAATCTATCACAATCCATGATAGTATATCATAACCATAGGAATTTGGAAAAAACGTAAGCTTATGAAAATTTTAACATGTATATACAATAAAAAATTCAATCATTAAGTTAAAAATATGAAATTTATTCCTTAAATAAACTTATAGACATGAAAAAAAGTACACACATAAACTTATGGACATGAAACTAGGTCCATGCATAATATTGTAATCATGAAATAAGGTTTACACATAACATATTTATCTCATGACTTATTCATATTTACCCAATTCATTTGAGGGATATATAAATCCAGACCCAACCACCACATCATTAAAACCATACATATGTATTCCATAATATCATAAAAAATTCATAATAACATCATATCATAACCCATAGAAATTATATAGGTTTCATAATCATTTTACCATATCATCATAAAATAACCTATGGAAAAGAAATGAGTTTTATAAAGGTTTCATCATATTATAATTAACCCATGTGAAAGAGATGAGTTTTGTAGAATCATCCTTAAGTCATCATCATCAAAATCCATCCAAATAAATAAAGTTGATAGTATCATAACATCATATCCCCATTGAAGTATAAAAATAATTAAAAGATATTCACATGTATGAAAAATATATTTAAAATAATATTTGAACCTTTATTTTAAAACATGAGAAAAAAATACCCTTTTATTTGGAAAAAATTTTGACTAAAAATTACTAGAATATTTAGAAATGAATTTTATTGAAAATTACCATGGAAACATATAAATTAATATTTAAATCAAAGAGCTATAATAATAATAGTAAAATCCATTCATACAATAGATGTTAAAAGAGAATATTATTTTCACACATTCACTAAAAGTAAAAAAAACAAGTTTATAAAATGATACATTAAAAATATTCCATTTAAAAATTAGTAATTAAAAAATATTAAAGAGCATGGGCATCAATGAAAATTTTCTTTGAGCTAAGAGGAAATAATGATGAATTTTCTTTAAAACCATTTCTTGATCATTTTATGTTCTAAAGAGAGGAGAAAAATACTAATACATTAAAATGATAGGAAGAAATAGAGGAGAATAAAATATATGTGATTTAAAGGATAATATCTATATAATTTCCCTTAACAAAATTTTACCATAGAAAATCTGAAAAATAAAAGAGAGTTTAACATAAACCCGTTACCTCAAGTCTCATATTTATTTATATAGGTTAACAAAATCTTGTGTAATATAAATATTTATTATAATTCTAATAAATAACTATATTAATAAATATTATACCATATATTATTTACTTATAATATCTTATCACGTATTTATAAAACAATCATTATTATAATCACTATTCTATGTGAAAACTATTTCATTTTTCATACATGTTTCGATTCGACAGTTTCAGTCCTTATACTTTAATCATGATACCATAATCTAAGGAATGTTTATAACTTATTAAGTATCATATGAAATCATTATATAAACTTTTATAAGTATTCATATAAAGTGTAAATGAAAAACATTTATTACATCATTTTGTGGAGATGGTAATCCATACACACACACAAGAGATGTTTCAAAATTTTGATGGATGGAATGAAAGGAATGAAAAAAATAATTCACCCTTACAAAATAATTAGTTTATGATACATATCATATATATCCATTAAAAAAATCCTTATTAACATCTTTTTAAATCATAAATGAAAAGTGAAACACATCACTTTATAAAAGTGGTAGTCCACATGTACACATGAGTGATGTTATCATTTTATCAACGGATGGGAAGGTAAGTAGGTAGAGAATGTATTGTAATTAAAGAAGTATAATTATGTTATAAATATCATATATAATAATTAAATTCATCATAATAATAAAAAATTATTTTTATGGAAAATTAATCATATCGCTACATGGAGGTGGTAGTCCACACATACACACAAGTGATACTTTCATTTCCCATAAAATGAAAAGGATATAATGACCCATGATTTCCATACTAAATATTATATCTCTTTAGATGAATATTCTATAAATTTAACAAATACACTCCTGATTAACATAATGTTTTAGTGTATTTGGAGACAATATACAAAATTTTCTTATTTCATCAAAGGTATTAAACATCTCTTATAAAGATATTCTCCTTAGATGTACCTTACTAAAAACCATTCTCATGACCCGGGGAAAGGAAACATAAGAAAGGGTGAGTTCATATTCTTAGTAAGGGTATGAAAGGGAGATATCATTAATTAATTAAAAATAACATGCACATAAGGGTATCAAAATATGATATTAACATTCAAAAACCATATACTATATAACGTAAATCATAACCCCGAGTCATGGCATAAATCTTGGCAGTTCATAGAAAATGAATCATAAAGAATAAGCATTGACATAATAACATAGACATATGAATTTTGAAAAAATAAAACCTTATTACATAGTGAACATGTATCAATAGAAACGAGTTCACTCGTTATGTTCAAGAGATGAAATAATGCCCTCACACACACTTACAGACATGAAGCGAGATCCATGCATAACCGTACGAACATGAAACAAGGTCCGCACATAACTATATAGAAATGAAACCAGGTCCATAAATAAACCTATGGACATGAAACAAAATCCATACATAACCTTATTGACTTGAAAATATGTCCACACATAACCATATAGACATGAAACAAAGTCCACACATAACATTATAAATGTGAAATCAAGTTCACACATGACAAAATTAACATATAAGTTATCCATATTTACTCATTCATTGGGGAATATATAATTCAAGGCCAACCAATAACATGAATAATACAATATATATTTTTGCCAAAAAATCATAAAAAATTCCTCATATCATCATATCATAACCCATGAAACGAAATAATGATTTGTATGCATTTTATCAATCCATCTTGGCATAACCCAATGAAAATAAATGGGTTTCATAAACATTTAATAATAATAATATTAATAAATACCAATAAAGAATTTGGAAGGAACCTTTAGATCATATAACTTGTAAAACCTAAGAATAACCCCTGGTTTTTTCATTTATTAATATAAATTCAATAAAAAAATATCATTAAAACATTATTGAGGAAAATATACATTCTCTTTTGAAAACACTTTTTTGATGTCCAAAAAATTCCCAAATATTAAAGAAATAATTTTATCTTAAAATAAAATTTGAAACATAAAATTGAACCATTAAATCACTGAGTGGTCATGATAATGGAAAATACTATTCATTTCATACATTAAAAAAAGAATCCTTTCAAATTTTCTATAAAAAGTCAAAAGTACCTTTTTCATAAAATGACAAGAAGATTAATTTAAAACCATTATATAAAAATTAAAACATGGTTAAAAATTATTTTAATAAATAATTTTATAATAGAAAAAGAATTTTTGAAAATAGTTTTTGAAAATGTGAACATGTAAGAGAAATAATTTTTGATCGAAGAAAGAAATAAAGTTAGCTTTACCTTAAAAAAGGTATTAGACTCTTCAGTACCTAAACAGAGGAAAATGAAATGAAAACATGTAATTTATAGATATAATTATATGATAATATAATTCATGAGTATCTTGAGAGATATATAATAATATTTCATTATAAAAAACATAATTTTAAATAATATCTATAAATAATAAGATTGTAACATAAACCCTTACCACTTTGGTAATTTTTGAATAATAAGACCCATGAAATAAAGAAACTTTGATATATTTTTAAATATCCATAAAATTAAAAAGAATAATCAAAAAAATAAATTCATGGGTAGTATATAAACCCCATATAATAAAAATGTTGTCAACATGACATGTGTCTCATAGAAGTAAATGTGAGACAAAAACCCCGTACATCAAGTCTAAAATTTCATCATACATGTTAAAAAATAATTTATAATAAATATAAATTTATTATAAAACAATTAAATACTATTAATAATATATATTATAACATATATTATTTACTTATAACCTTTTACCACCCATTCATCAAGAAATCATTATTAAAATTATTATTTTAAGAGATAACTACTTCGTTTTACAGGTATGTTTTTGTTCAGATGATTTAGTCCCTATATATTGATTATAATTACATAATTTATACAAAATTTATCATGATATAATATCATATATATTCAATATATACTATTTAGAGTCATTCATAAAATTTAGATATGTAAAAATAAATTACACCGTTCATGGAGACGGTAGGTCGTACGTACGCATGAATGTTGTTTCTATTTTTTGCTGGATAGAATAAAATAGAGATAAATATGAATTCACATTTCTAGAATAATTTTTATATCATTTATATAATATATATTCATTAAATGTAAATTTTTGACTTTTAATGTAAAAATAAAATGAAAAACGTATCACATCGCTTCATGGAGGCGGTGGTCCACACATACTCATAAGCGACATTACCATTTTTGAATCGATTGGAAGGTAAGAAGTTATATGTGATATTATAATTATAGAACTATAATTATTTAAATAATATTATATTTCTCCAATCTATAATTATATCCTCCTAATATAGGTGATGATGGAAAACAAATTATATCAGTTTTTGAGGGAGTACACAACCGTACACACAATTGACAGATTCATTTCACATTTTATGGAAGAAGAAATGGATATAGATTATGAAATTAACCTAATACCATATAATTATATGGGATATAATTATGATATTATATCATCATATATAAATAGTATTAGAATTATGTGGAAGAACAAATTAAAAACATTTTGGGTTAAGAACAATACCTCTTCTTCCAACAATCTCTTTTGGTTTTCACCAAAAACCTTCTTTGGAGGGCTTAATAATCAAAATATGTCCTCTAGTACATGGGGAGGGAATTAAGGAAGATAGTTTGGTATGGAGTCTCCAAAACAAAAGTATTTGGCATTGTGAAGAGGAGAGGATAGGGGGTTCCACTTTTATAACTAGGGGAGGGTACACACTTGATATTTTTGAAGAGAAAATGGTATATCCAGATTTTACCCATAGAAAAGGAATCAAAATGGATTATTATCAAGACTTAGAATATAAAAGGTCAAAATATGGATATAAAATAGTAATCATACACATTTTAATGTAATTTTAACTCTTATATTTTTAGTTAAACCAATGGTAATCCCTTTTTAACTTTAAGCTCAATAATGAATTTTTACTATTTTTTACTATTCATTATGAAAAAAATTCCGTAGAAAAATATTTCAAATGTATAAAGAGTTTTAATATCAATATTCCACATGACATTTATTCAACTATACTAAATTATTGTAATCATAATTGAACATATTTTACAATTAAACCATTTTAAAATAAGAGGTAATTATGTAAATACTTTTAACAAAAGGCATTTTTTAATAAAAATTTGTGTTTTTCAATATTCATAAAAAAATTAATCTTTTCATAAAATTCTGAAAACTTCACCCTAAGGTAATTATAACACGTTGATTCCAAAAATTAATTTCATTTTAACAAATATATTTTTTAATACTGAAAAAAATTATTATTTTTTCACAAACAGAAATAACAATCATTTTTTTAGAACAAGAGTATTTTCCATGTATATAAAGAATTTTCCAAAAATAAAGTGCTTATTTATGAATAAATTCTATTTATATAAAAATTATATAATTAATTTTAAAAATGGGGTTATTAATATTCAAACCTAAAATCTTAAAGGCTAAGTTATAATAATTATTTTTAAATAATAATATTAATTTTATAATGTGATTAGTTAAATTTTTTGTTGCGTGTAACACAAGATATCAATGAAATTAAATTCATTGGGGAAAAATATTTCATAAAATCTAAAGGCCTTATATTCTACTCCCCTTAAAATGATTTCTCCCAAAATTGAGCACTCTGATACAAACAAATGAGTATACTTCTACCTCATTGTTTCCTCAGGTTCCCATGTAGCTTCATTAAATTGGTAGGTCTTCAACAGAAGTTTTACCAGGTGAGTGGTATTATTTCATAGGACATTCTCTATATGATACAAAATTTCCATATATTGTTCCTTCTAAAAAGTTTCATGCTCCAATTGTATGACTTTTGATTTCCGTACATGTGGAGTGTCAAGTGTGTATATACTTAAGAGATATACATGAAATAAATCATGAACTTGAGAGTGGATTTATGGAAGCACCAAGAGATTATCTACCATGCCTACTCAATAAAGAATATAAAAAACAAAAATATACCTACAGATCAGCTTCACTTTCTTCCCAAATATCCTAACCTTCTTACATGTATAAATTCAATTTAAAATATTCTCATCAACTTAAAATTTATGTTTCTCTTCAATTTCCTCAAAAATATCTCGGCAAAATAGATTTTTTTCTTTAAATTTATTCCAACACATTCGATTTCTATTCTTCTTTCTCTAGAGTGCTTCTCAAGGATCCATCTGAATTCTATAATGAAAGCTATTATTGTATGAAAAATCAAATAGAGGAAGGTATTGATCCCAACCACCTTTTAAATTCTTATAAAAATATATCATACTATCCTTTAGGGTTTGGATTGTTTTCTAAAGCTAGCCATCTATCTAAGGATGATACAAAGTGCTGAAACACAACTTCGTATTAAGGGATTACTAAATAATTCATCGTAACATAGATTTAAATCTCATATCTAGATCAGATACAATATAATGGGGCACTAAATTAAACCCTACCACTTCCATAATGTATATCCTAGATAGCTGATCCAAAGATACTAATTCTCTAAAGGAAATGAATTGTGCTAACCTTGTAAGGTTATCAACTATAACCCAAATAGCATTATGTCCATTAGATGTTTGGGGGAGTATGATGACAAAATCCATGGTGATGTTTTTCAATTTACATTCTAGTACAGGTAATTATTTTAAGGTCCCCTTAGGATTTTTTCTCTTATCCTTAATTGACTAACATACCAAGCATCGATATGAAAATTCTACAATATCTCCCTTCTTATTGTCTCACCATAAACACTCTCCTAAATATCTATACATCGTAATACTTCTAGTATGAATAGATAATTAATAAATATGATCTTCCTCTAATAGATCCTTCTTCAAACATTGTATTAATTGAATGCATAAATGGTTCCAGAACCATATATTTCCATCACAATCAAGGTTGAACTCAAGAACATTTCTAACATTCTTCTATAGCTCTATATCATCCTTATGCACCTCTCTAATATTCACATGGATTGATTTTCGAACATTAATTTGAGAAATAAAATATTTATCCTCTTTATTCAAGATTTAAGGACTCAAACTTTTTAAATCCAAAAATAGTGTATCTTTGGTGATCGTAATACTAGATAAGCTATCATGATCCTTTCAACTCAAAACATCATCCACCTTGTTTTCTTTCCAATGGCTATTGTCCAGTAATAATATTTAATCTATTCTAACCATCTTCTCTAGAACATATTCAACTATTTCTTCCTGAATATATAATTCAATATTTTATTATTAGTACATATATCACACCTTACTCTGAAAATATAATACCTCCATATCTTTAATGAAAAATTACTACAACTAACTCCAAATCATGGTTTGGTAATGTTTCAGGTTAATATTAAATTATCATGAGGAATAAGCTATAACCATGTTATTATACATGATAAATAATCCCAGTAACATATTTTAAGAATAATTATATATTATATACTCTTCTTCACTATAGGGTAATGTAAGTATATGTTCACTGAATAACCTCCTAATCAATTTATTGAATTTTTTTATATTCACTTTTCCAAAGGAACTTTGCTCCCTTCTGAGTTAACATGGTGAGTAGATTATACAATAGTGAAAAATTCCTCACAACTATAAATAATATCCATCCAAACCAAGAATACATCTAATACAAGTAACCATTATTGTTCTGTACCATTTATCAAAAACATATATCTTAAAAGGATCCATAGATATACCTTCTCTTAACATTATATAACAAAAAAATGAATCCTTTTATATCCAAAATTCAAACTTGCTAAATTCTTCATAAAACAATCCTTCCTTAGGGTCTTTAGCATAATTATCAAGTGATATTCATGCCCTTCCTTGCTCTTTGAATATATAAAAATATCTTCTTTAAGGGCTTCCACAAACTGATCATGGTAATCTATAAAGACTCTATTCATTAAATCCATTAAGATAGTAGGGTAATTTGTAAGAACAAATGGAATAACTATATATTCATAGTGTCTATACTTTGTACGAAATGATCTATTGGGTATATTCTCCATCTTAAACCTCAATTTATGATATCCATAATGAAGGTCAATCTTTATATTGTATCTATATCCATCCATTTGATCAAAAAATTAATCAATATGGGGTAGATCATATTTTTTTCTTAATTTTGATATTGTTCAGTGCCCAATAATTAATTCAGAGTCACATCAATCCAACATTTATCTTAACAAAAAGAGCTAGTGAACCCCAAGGAGACAAACTTGGATAAGTAAATGCCTCATAAATATCCTCCTAGAGTTTCCTTTTCAATTCATATAACTCAACCATGACCATTTTATATGGAGTCTTTGAAAAAGGTAAGGAATCAAGTATGAGTTCTATTAATAACTCAACTTCACGATTTGGTGGTAGACTAGGAAACTCTCCTAGAAATATGTCAAAAAACTCCAACATAATAAAAATATAATTTATTTTGAGTTTATCTCTAACCATATGAGATAAAAACCCCTTTTGAAAAAGAATCATGACCTATACAATGGATGTGATTTCCATTAGAATATCATATTTATCACCACACAAATATACAATCATAGGTTGGTATAGAAGATTAAAATTTACTTCCCTTCCTCAAAAAATGATGTGGTATTTTTATAGAGAAATACAATCCTTGCATAAAATAACATAAAATTAAAAAAGGGGAATAATAACCTAATTTGAAGGAAGCACTTTCCAAACAACTTCAACTGGTGAAGAATCATAAACTTTAGATGTGATTATTGTACCATTATGGCGTTTCACTTCAAATTAAAAATCTAATCATTGATTATATGAATTATTATTTATTAAGACTTTTATTAATATCAAAAAGGGTACTTAAATATTTGATCTTATTTATTACCACCTAAACTTCATTATTTTATCTTCAATCTATTTATAAAATCAAAATGGTTAGGATAATAAACATAAATCTTTGATCAAGGGGATTAATCATGAAAAATCATTAATAGGATTTCTAAAACTTGAAACCTTATATTCAGTATGTGAAATATTTGGTTTAAACTAGTTCATTATAGTTCATCATCTATTCAAATCCTTCATGATAGTTTTTATAGAGTTTGTGAATCTATAAAATATATCACCTAGGAGTGTCATTCTTGGTGTGAAACAAGGCTAGTTATCATACACCAGGTGATGATCATGTCAAATCCCAATGTTCCCTATTAAGAGTTATCAACCTAAGGTACAATTGTGCTAGATCCACATCCACTTGTAGTATCTATTCATGGATATAATTTCTTGGAAACCACTCCCTCCATCTTTTACCAAAATTCAAAGTCCCTTTCCTATAATTTGACTTATCCTTAGGGTTATCACTAATGTTTTCTAATAAAAGTTTGAAAATGTTAACTAAAACTTACTATGATACCATAAATAATTGATTAGTATTTTCATACACAAGTATTATATATTTTTAGATGAATATTCCATAAATTTCACAAATACATTCCCAAGGACTATAAATATTTAGTGTCCTTGGATACTAGATAAAAAATGTTTTTATTTCATGAAATATATTCAACATCTACAATAATGATATTATTCTTATACATACCCTAATTATAACCTTTCTTTATGACTTAGAAAAGTGAAACATAAGAAATTTTGAGCTTAGATGATCATTAAGGGTGCTGAAGGGAGATATCATTAATCAATTAAAAAGAAAAAGAACATAAGGGTATTAGAACATGTGTTTAACATTTGAAAACCATACCTCATATAACATAGTTCTTGAACCTGAGTTAAGGCATAAATAATAGATATTCATAAGACATTAATCATAAAGGACATCAATGAACAAAATATAGGATAGAATATTATAGACATAGTAATGTGAAAAAATATAATCTTATAACATTCTGAACAATTATAAATAGAAATAGGTTCACTCACTATGTTAAGGACATGAAATCATGCCCCCAAATATACTTATTGACATGAAACTAGGTCCATACATAACCTTATGGACATGAAACTAGGTCAACACATAACATTATGGACATGAAACCATGCCCACAAATATCTCTATGAAAATGAAACCTGGTATACAAATAACCTTATAGACATAAAAATAGATCCACACATGAACTTATGTATGTTAAACCAGGTCCACACACAACCTTCTAGATATGAAACTAGGTCTACACATAATATTATGATCATAAAATTAAGTTCACGCATAACATAATTAACTCATGAGTTATATATATTTGAAAAATGCATTACAAGGTTATATAATTATGGTCCCACCCATTAAATAATTAATACTATAAATATGTGTTCCAAAAACTCATTAAAAATTCATCATATCATCGTATCATATCCCGTGTAAAAAATTAGGTTTTATAAGAATTTTCTCAATCCATATTAGGATAACCCATGGAAATTAAATGGGTATCATAAAAATATAATCATAATAATCATAAACAATCCATATAAAGAATAAGGATGGTACCATTGGATCATATCCCTTGTAAAAAATAAGCAACATCAAAGGTTGTTTTCATTGATGAATAGAAATTTCATAAAAAGTCATTAAAAAATTCATGAGTAACATATCCTTTACATTTTTAAATCACTTCATTAAAATAAAAAAATCTCAAGAATATTAAATAAAATATTTTATTTTAAATTAAAATTTAAAACTAGTAAATGATTATTTAAATCATTGATTGGTCATGATGGCTGAAAATATAGTTTATTTCATATATGTTAAAATAATTATTCCTTTGTAATTTTTGTTAAAAATTAAAAATTACCTTGTTTAAACCCTTAGATCTTTGGTAAATATTGAATCTTAAGAAATTTTAATAAAACAATAATTTGGATATTTAAATCCCCATAACATTTTTAGGAATAATAATTAATTATATTCATGGGTATCATATTTAACACATAATAGAAACTAGTTGTGAATATGGAATGTGTCCCACAAAATTAATAGTGAGACAAAAATCTCTTACCCCAAGTCTCGGATTTCTTGATACATGTTTGAACCTAAGGTAGAGTAAATTTATATTTTTAAAAAATAAATCCAAGAACCATAATAATATATATATACATATATCATACCATATATGATTGACCTATAAACGTTTACCACCCATTAATTAACAATTCTTTATTTAAATCACTATTTTGGGTGATAAGTGCTTCATTTTCCATGTATGTTCAGGTCTGGCAGTTTTGGTACATGTAATTTTGTTATTGTTAAAAAATTTCAAAAAACTTAATGCTGATGTAGTATCATATATATTCATTATATATGTATATATATATTTATATTCATTCATAAAAGTTATAGATAGAAAAAATGAATTGCATCGTTCATGGAGATGATAGACCGTACGTACGCATGAACATTGGATAATTCATTTTCTGATTTGGATGTATTAAACCCATTTATTTTTTCTTATATGATGAATGATTTTAGTCTTGATAGTGAGTAAACATTTAGAGTATTATTGATATATATTACTGTAGAGAATAGGGTAGAACTAGCATGGATATTTCTAATATGTGTTATTATTGTGAATAACTATTAAAATATATGGGATATAGAAGTTATTGATATGACCAATTATATTTTCATCATTGGTATAAATTCACTAAGTTATTTTCATATTCACGTTGATTGATGCAAGTGGAATGTTCCATTTCTTCTCTAGTGGGAGATTTTCATACTTTTATCAATGAGTGTTAGTTATAGGATTGTTGAGTGGGAATTTACCTTATAAATATAACATACATCATGGAATAGGTGGCTATATTGATTCTATGATCAATGGATGGGGTATAGTGACTGATTTTTCCTTTAGTTGTAAATATTTTTTCAAACATATTTTCAAAGTATTTATCAGGGTTATCCTTAGTGAGAGTGTTTGAATTTATAACTGATATTGTTTTATGTTTTGAGACTACTTGAGGGAATTAAAGTTAAGATATTTATAGGGTAGATTATATAATCTTGGAGTGAAATACCTCATATTGTTTTTATGAATTAAACTTGAGTAAGAAATTTAGGTTTAAAGTGTTTACTGTTATATTTTTGTAAGTCATAATGTTACAAAATAAAATGAAATAAACATTATATAAATTCAAGTAAATACAATGACTTGGAGAATGAAATATTATTTCTTATGGTCTCCCTTGAAAACCATACCACCAAGTATAACTAAACAGTTAATTAAAAATATTATAAATATGATTGAAATTTTAAGGAAGAAATAAGTGATTAAAATCAATAATTGATAAGTATATTTGAGGGTATATGAGTATATATAGGCTATGGGTGTGTAAATTATTTAGGTAAATATTTATTGCCAATAATTACATATAACCACTAAATATATATCTATTGATTAAAATTTATCAATGATATAAGGTATATAATTATGTGTTTAGTTGAAGGGTATTGGATACTCAAATAAAGAAATCATGATATGTACCAATCATGAATTTTTCATTGATGTGGTGGGTATAAATAAATTTAATCACATTATGAAACTTATTTAGAAATAGAGAATATATGAATTCAAGTAGTAGAATCCTTTCATATGAGGAAAAAATTGTCCAATCTTAGGACGGAGATAGAATTACTTGGGCTTCCCTAGACCAAACCATGACGAACTTCAACAAGTGAAATTTAAATCTCATGGGGATTCTTATATGATCAATACTAGATAAATCACTGTTGAAGATACTAATATTGTGTATCTCACCCTTAAGCCTTTTTCTAGTGTCTTAAGAAGTTATATAAGTAAAAGTTAAATGTTTTCAATATATAATTATTAATGTGAAACATGTTTCCTTATAAAAGTCATTTAATTATAAATATTATCATAATATTTATATTGAAAATAATTATCTAATATTTTTTATATGTTTAAATAAATAATTGACATCCAAGTAATAATAAAGGAATTATTTAATCATTCATTATCAATGAAATATATTTTATTTTAATAAAAATATTTTGAATATATTGTAATTTTTTTAAAAGATAAATTTACAATATTTTGGGTTTTAATTTAATTATATGTATCTAATATATGGAATAAGGATGAAAAAATTAGGTAAGATGATCAATATCATTTTTTGGTAAAATATAATTTACTGAGGTGAAAAATATAATATGTTGATAAATAGAAAACACAATAAATATGATAAAAATAATTTATAATTTAATTAAAAAATCATAAAACATTTTCATGAAATATTTTGGATGAAAATTTCTTGAACCACCATCCTTTTTTATTTATTTTCATAGAAATTTTCATTTTATAAACATTAAGGAATAAGTATTTTAAAAAATGCCACAAAAATGAAATATATAAACGAAGCCTACATCAAACCCTTCTGGGACACACCTCATGTTAATTTTCCTCTATAAGTTCTTCCCAAATACCCTACTTTTTAATCTTTTCTCACATATCATAGCTTCTAGTAAAACAAGGAGTCTCAAATCCTTTATTATAAAAATGTTTATAAGTGAATATATAACTTCTTCAAAGTAGGTAACACTTTTTTCAGTACTTATTTCTTTGGTCTTATTCATCTACCTATTCTTATATAAAATTAACTATATTAACAAAGTAAAATTAAAATCAATATACTTATGTAATAAGGGTATAGTAATGAAATATTTATGGTTTTATAATCATTCTTTCCTTGTATCTTGTTCATGTTTGGGCCAGTTCAATAGCTTACATGAATGATATTACTTTCTTTTCTTAATTATAATCATGTAGAGTTAAAAAATATAAATAAAAGATATTTTTATATTATATTAATTTCCTTTTTTTGGATGTAAATAAAAATTTATAAATATATATTCATTGTTAAGAAGATATTCATGTTTTATAATTAACTAAAATGAATGAGTTGTGGGTTTCTTCCTTGAAAGCTGTATGAGTACATTTCATAAAATGAACACAGGACTTATAAATTATTTTAAAATTAATATTATTATACCTTAAAAATTTCTTAGATGAAAAAATCATGAATAAGGAATAATGTATTTGGTTTCTATACTGAAATAATCAGAGAACAATTAGAATAACCGATATCTCACAATGAAAAATAATAATGACTAACTAATAAATAATTAATAGTTTAATTTAATTGATTAATCTTAAAGTAAATAAAAATAAATAAGTTTATGAAATCTTATTTAATAAAAAAATATTTTTTATATTTATAATTAGAGTCTATTAATACATGTCTTGAGTAAAGTAAAGGGGAACTTTTCCTAGCATTACTTTTCAATTTGATATTTATATTTTAATTACACGTTCTTTGTGTTTTATTTCATTTCATGGATATTTATTATAACACCCCAAGTTTTAAAAAAAATTAAATTCATGAAACATTGTTTTAAGGAGATTTATATAACAATAATTTAAACATAATTTTTCCACATCTATGATTTCATTTTCAAAAAATGGTTATCTACAATAGTGTTCAGTAATTTATTTGGAGTCTGATGGAACCAACATGGTTTTTTGTAAATAGTAACATACCCTTATGAATAGTATTATAAATATTAAATTGAACCTCATGAATAATAAATTTTATTATTATTTTATTTTCTTAAGGCTTTAAGATAATGACATCTTGGTTTATTTTTCAATGTGATATAAAAGCAATTATAGAATTAAAATTGTTATTTTTTGAATAAAGTATGATTATTTTTAAAAAGTTAATTAATAATATTCAGAAAATTATTTTAAAAAATGGAGATCATTTTTAATTTCAACATGTGAAAAAATGGGTTGGGTGATTTTTTATAATTTTGCTAAAATTCATGAATTTTTTATGAATAGTGAAATACGGTAAAATTCCGTATATTGAAATTATTAGTTAAAAAAACTATTTATGACATAATATATGATTTAAGACCACTTGGTTCAAACTAAAATTCAATTATTACTACTTTAGGTCAAATGAATTAAGATTATTCATAGTCTTGAGCAAAAATATTATAATAATGATATAAATAATGTAAAATACCTCGTCTCCTCCACTATAAATACCACCCTCATTCCCCTTTTCCTCCCACACATCTAAAGCCTTTATCCTTACCTAAGTTCTGAAAAATACACATCCCAAGGCTGTTACCCCCGTCATAGAGCCTATGGTATCACCAAAAGGCCAAAACCAAAGGCCCTAAAAGTATCTCAAGGAGAAGAGATAAAGACGTAAACATCCTCTTTTGTTGTCTTTTTTTAATTCTTCTCCTTTCCTCACCGCCATTATCCAAGAGGCATAAATGATAAAGTATCTTAAATAGTATATATATAATTATGTTTATATAAGACTCACCATTATAGTTCTTTTAATCTCCATATTATTCAAGAAATTAAAACACCTTCCGTGATGTGTCGATTTACCTACATCATGGATGATGTGATTTAAATTTCTTTTACTTCATTAAAATATAGTCATGAAACAATTTTTATGGTTGAATCAAAATATAATTTATGTATTATATCTTATAGAAGGTTCTGGAATCATTTTGTACATATGTTATTAATTTATCAAACAAAATGAGTTCTTTAGGATTGAAGAATTTCCAAAATGTCATAAACAAATATCAATAATGTTCTAACTTATGGATCATCCTCATGTAAGAATTAAAAATGATAAATGGTATAATTTATTGTAATTTAAATATTTAAATAAAATTAAATTACAATTATGGAGTATCAATTCCAATAGACTATAATATCCATCATGAACCGATAATGGAAATCATGTAAAGAACACACCCAAAAACAATGCAAGAAAAACAATACTAACAATTATAGGGTGAAATGATGTAATTAAATGATCATAAAAGGTATTATAAACATGTATATGTTTCTTTAAGATATTAATAACACCCTTTTAACCATTATACATGAGTTTTAAACATGTTTTAAGTAAGGAAAACCCAATGTAAGGGAATTCATAACCCAATTTTCGTTCTTTGGGTTAACATTCAACATAATTATTTATATGGTATTAAAAAAAAATTTAGATAAATTTTGTTTATATTATGTTGAATTATGTGTATTTACAGTTTTTATACATATTATATCCACTATATTAAGTCTCACCTCAATTATATGATATTTCTAAGTGACTTTTCTTCTAAAAATCCCCATTTTAAAATTCAGTTTTACAAAATTCAAAAGAAATGTTTTTATAAAATTAATATTATAGTATGATTATTTCTTTGTTATTGAGAGTTTCTTATGATTAAGTATGGGATATATATTGACCTCTAATTCATTTGGTATGTGTAAGTTGGAGGTCGGGAAGATGGTTACTCCAAGAGTAACTACAATGGTTACATAAATTGTAAGGTAGCCGTGAGGGTTAAATATTATAAGGTAGCTGAGAGGGATACAAGATTATGTATGTAATGACCCAAGATACCTTTATGGTTCTATTTATGTTCTTATTTTTTTTAAACTTTTGAAAATCCCATTTTTCACGATGTAAGTATATATGGGTGAAAAGTATGTCTTTTGGAAATGATTTCATACGTTACAAGTGTTCATGGACTATTGTCTTCTTTCCTTATTTTTATATCCCTTAATAAGATTTTTGTGCTCATCCCAAGTTTTTAAATGATTTTCATAGGTTATAATGATGTGTAAGAAAAATATGTAACCCAAGTTAAATGTTTTAATAATTTTCAATGAAATCATGTTTTATTTGAAAAGTTTTATATTTTGAAAGAATTGATTACTGTTTTTATGGTATCCACTATATATTAATTGGTAAGGTTGTGAATTTATTATGTTCTAATTCTCTAAATATGCAAACATTCAAAGACCCTAAATGTGAAAGGAATTGATTTTTTTGACTAAATTCATGATTATGTAATGTAATAATGTCTGGTCCTTATAGTTGGTATCAGAGGATAGTTTAGATAACTTTAGGGATTAATATGATGTTAATAAAATACCATTAATGATTTTTACAATATGATTAATTTGAAATGTTATATCATTTAAAGATTTCTATGTTGCATTGACTAAGATATGTTCATTAAGAATGGTTGTCCGCAGAAGAAATAGGAAATATGAAGAGGAGAGGCACTGACAGAAGGAAATCCTTCTGAATTTGTAGCCCAAAATGGTTGGGATTGAAACCGAGTAGTTTGTGATAGTAATGGATTAGATAATTCAGGCGATAAATGGTGGTGGAATCCATGCAAGAGAATAACCAGATTTACCACAGCAAAACAAGACAATAGTGAAACATTTTTTGAGACAATTCCCTCCTTCTTTTAATGGATACTTTGACCTAGTATTGGCTGAAGGATGGATTAAATCCCTTGAAAAGATATTCGATGTTATGAGATGTTTAGGTAATAAAAGTTCCAGTCTTTACTTTTATCATTTTGAAGGTTAAGATGATCCATGGTGTTCAATAGTAAATAATATTAGGGATAGAGAGGATATTGATGTCTTAAAGTGGGGTGAATTTAAATGTCTTTTCCTTGAAAAATATTTTCCTAAACTAGTGTGACTTAGGATAGAGAAGAAATTCCTTGAGTCGAAGAAAAAGGAGAATAATTTAGTGGATGTGTATGAAGAGAACTTCACCCGACTGTTAAGGTATGCTCTAAATCTTATTATGGATATTAAGAGAAAAATCAACCACTTTCCCCAAGGATTAAAGTCAAGGTATCAAAGGGTATTGGCCTCCTATGAGTTCAAAAGTTATGAGAAACTTATCTGATGTGTTGAGAGGGTAGAGATGGAATTTTTTGATGATCACACGAATTTTTGACAATAAATAGAAGAATAGGTCTAGATGGTAAGCGATGTGTTAGAATCAACTAAATAAATATTATGGTAAGAAAATCCAGTTTCCAGTTTGTGAAAAGTGTGGAAAGAAGCACCATGGGGAATGCCTTTCAAAAACTAGGAAGTGTTTTTGATGTTGTATGTTTGGACATATGTCCTGAGATTGTAATGAAAATGATCGTAAGAATAATCTTGATAATAAAACTATAAAATTTTTTAAATGGGGTGGGATGGGTCATTATGAAAATTCCTACTCTTAGAGAGATATGAATGATGAAAAGAAGCCATACTAAAAGTAGAAAGGTGTAGAGAGATCATTTGAGACTACATTATAAGACTTCGGTCCATCCAACAGAGTGGTATTAGGTACTCTATTTGTTTACTCATATTTTTCTAAAGTATTTTTTATATGGGGTCTACACATTCCTTTATTTCTAAGAAATTTTCTGGTAAATTGGAAATGTCACCTAAACAAATGAGACTAAAACTTATTGATAAAACACAAGGGAGAAATATTATATTGATTAAAATTATAAGAATCTTTCTATTGTGGTATGTGGAAATAACTTACTTGAAAAAACTATTGTTTTTCCCTTATTAGAGTTTGATGTCATTCTGGGAATGGATTGGCTTTCATTTTATCATGCTAAGATTGACTGTAGATCTAAAGAAGTTGTTTTTTCAAAAATAGTTTCAGTTTGTATACAAGAAGGATTCCATACAATTGATAATATATCAAGAATCTTATAAATTGTTAAAAGATATAAATGAAAGTTATTTTCTCATATTGTTTAAAAAAGGGAATTTTTCAGATTAATGATGTACCAGTGGTAAATGAATACCTTGATGATTTTCCCTATGAGTTACTCAGTTTCATACCTGATTAAGAAGTCAAATTCAAAATTGACTTAGTTTCTAATGCTATGAAAATTTCAAAACCCCCATATCAAATGGATCAAATGGAACATCTTGAATAAAAAATTAGTTATAGGAGATTCTTGATAAAGGTTTCATTCATCCTAGCACCCCACCAAGGGGTGATCCTGTTTTGTTCGTTAAAAAGAAATATGGTTCAATGATAATTTTCATTGATTATAGAGCTTTGAATAAAATCACTATTGAAAACATGACTCTGTTGCCTCATATCGATGACTTTTTTGATCAACTCTAGGGAGCTCTTTATTTTTCCAAGATTTACTTGAGATCCTAATACCATCATCTGAAAGTGAAATAGGATCACATCCAAAAACAAATGTTTTGTACTAGATATGGGCATTATAACTTTTTTGTTATGCCATTTGGGTTAACTAATGAACCTTATGTATTCATAGATCTTATGAATAGAATATTTCCTGATTTCTTGGATAAATATTTTATTTTTTTTATTAATGACATTCTGGTATTTGCTAAGAGTAAAGAGGAGCATGAAAAACATATAAGGGTTGTTTTGAAAACCTTAAAAAAAAAGAAACTATATGGAAAATTCAGCAAGTGTGATTTTTGGTTACAAAAGATTTATTTTCTTGGGAACATTATAAATAAAGATGGAGTAATAGTTGATCCTGCAAAAAAAAAAGTGGTTTAAGAATGGACAAGACCCTAAAATATTATATAGATTTGAATTTTAATTGGATTAGCACGTTATTAGAGAATTTTTTTTAAACAAATTACATGGTTATCTATCTTTTAACTAAGTTAACATAAAAAGGGGTTAAATTTATTTGGAAAGAAGAATGTGATGTTTGTTTTCAGAAACTAAATAATAGATTGGCGAATGCTCCAATTTTGGCCTTTCCTTCCACAAATGGTGATTTTTTCATCTATAGTGATGATTAATTGAATGTACTTGGTTTTCATCTGATGCATAATGAATAGGTAATTTATTATGCTTCATGAAAAATAAGACCTCACGAGTTAAATTATTCCACACATGATTTAGAATTTTCACCAATGGTTTTTTATTTGAAAAATTTGAGGCACTATTTATACAGATCCAAATGTCAAATATATACTAACCATAAAATCCTGAAGTATATATTAATGCAGAAGGAATTAAACATGAGGTAGAGAAGATGGATTGAACTAATAAAGGATTGCAATTTCACGATCGATTACCATCTGGGAAAAGAAAGAAAAGTTGAAAATGCCTTGAGTCTAAAATAGTATTCATCATTAACCATGTTAAGTTAGGAACATGATCCCTTGATTAATGATTTGGTGAATTTTGAATCAGAAGTTTTTGGTGAAGGAAATACCTCTATTTTGTTTCATGTTTCGGTGTAGTCATCGTTATCAGACAGAATTAAGAAAGTGGGGGAAGGAGGAACATGAGCTATAGAAAAAGGTATAATTGGTTAAAATGGTTATGTTTCAAGAATTTATCCTTGATAAAGATTATGTTTTAAGAATTGATAACAGGTTGTGGTGCCTTTTAATTCATAGTTGAAGAAATAATTTTTGTGTGAGGATCATAGTTCTCCATTTTCAGTTCATCCTAGCACTACTAAGATTTACAAAGACCTTTGGGAGTATTACTGGTCGGATGGAATGAAAAGGGACACTGCTGATTTTACCATCAAATGTTTGACATATCAACATGTTAAATTAGAGAGACAGTAACCAAAGGGGATACTTCAGCCTTTTCCATTTCTAGAGTGGAAATGGGAGAATATATCCATGGATATTGTGGTGGGACTACTAAAGACTTATCATGGTAACAATGCGATTTGGGTTATTGTTGATCGGCTGAGAAAATCTTCACATTTTCTATCTATTAGAGATATAATGTCTTTGGATCAACTTTCTCGATTGTACCTCAAAGAGATTATAAGGTTACATGGACTTCCACTTTCCATTGTATCTGATCGGGATCCCAGGTTCAATTCTTACCTTTAGAAGGGGATTCAGAAGTAATTGTGAACATAATTAAATTTTAGTACATCTTTTCATCCTCAATCAGATGGGTTGTCAGAATGAACAATTCAAACTTTATAGTATATGCTTCAAACTTGTTTAATGGAATACCAGGGAAGTTGGGATCATCATATTTATTCAGTTGAGTTCTCTTATAATAAAAGTTTCATTCCAGAATACAGATGTCATCTTTTTAAGAATTGCAAGGGAAGTGGTGTCGAACTCCATATTTTTGGGATGAATTTGGGGAAAGGAAGTCGATGGGACTATAATTAGTAGAGGAAGTGGCTGAGAAAGTGAATAAGATCCAGCAACAGCTGAGGACATCTCAGAGTAGGAAGAAAATTTTTGTACACCACAGGAGGAAAGAATTTTCTTTTGAGGTAGGTGATCATGTTTTTCTTAGAATGTCACCATGGAAAAGTGTTATGAATTTTGGTAATAAAGGAATGCTATGTCTATGGTTCAATGGACCTTATGAAATTCTGAAGAAAGTTTGACCAATTTCCAACCAAGTAGCTCTGCCTCTGAATTTATCTTAGGTACAAAGTGTTTTTCATGTTTCGATGTTGAGAAAGTATGTGCCAGATTCATATCATGTCTTAAGCCTAGAAAGTATTTAACTAGAAGAGAAACTTTATTATGAAGAGAAACCAGTTCAGATTCTTTATTAAAGGGAATAGGTATTGCAGAATATGGTAATCCACCAGGTAAAAGTTTTGTGGAGAAACCACATAGTTGAAGAAGCATCATCAGATTCTGAACATTCTATGAGGGAAAGATAACCTGACTTATTTAATAAGAAAATAAGATTTTTAGGATGAAATTTTCAGAAGGTAGGGATAATGTAACACCCCAAAGTTTTAAAAAAATTAATTGAAATGAATGAAACATTATTTTAAGTAGATAGTTATAACTAAAATTTAAACAAAATTTTTCCTCTTCTTTGTTTTGATTTTCAAGACGCAGTTATCTACAATAATGTTCAGTATGTTATTTAGAGTCTGAAGGAACCAACATGATATTTGGTGAATAGAAACATACCATTATGATTAGTATTATAAATAGTAATATGACCCTATTTAATAGTAAATTTTATTAATATTTTATTTTATTATGGCTTTAACATAATGAAATCTTGGTTAATTTTTCAATGTGATATAAAAGAAATTATAGAATTAAATTTTTTAATTTTTGAATAAAGTATGATTTTATTTAAAAATTAAATTAATAATATATAGACAATTATTTTATAAAAATGGAGTTCATTTAAGAATTCTACACATCGAAAAATTTGTAGGGTGATGATTTGGGATTTTTTTGAAATTCATTAATTTTTTATGAATAGTTAAATCTAGTAAAATACCGTATATTCAAATTATCAGTAATATAAAATATTTATGACATCATAACTGATTTAACACCACTTGTTTAGAACTCACATGAAATTTTTACTCTTTGAGGACACATTAATAAAGATTATTCATAGTCTTGAGAAACAATATTAAAATAATGATTTAAATAATGTAAAATACCACCTCTCCTCCACTATAAATACCATCCTCATTCCCCTCTTCCAACCACCCCTATCAAGACTTTATCTTTACCTATGTTCTTCCCGATACACCTCAAAGTCTCTTCCCCACGTCTTAGAGCTATTGGTATCACGAAAAGGCCAAAACCAAAGGCCTTAAGAATGATCTCAAGGAGGAGAGATAAATAGCTAACCATCCTCCTTTTTTTATTATTATTCTACTTTCCTAACCTCCACTTATCCACGAGGAATGAATGATCTAGTATCATACATTTTATGGACATAATCATTTTTATGGAAGACTCACTATTATACTTCATCTCCTCTCCCACTTATTCAACAAATTAAAAAACTGTCTATGATTGTCGATTTACCATCATAATGGACGATGTCATTTCATTTTCATTTACTTCATTCAATACTTGTCATGAAACAATTTTTATGGTCTAAACTGAATATATTTATGTATTATATCTTATATAAGGTTCTTGAATCATTTTTTACCCATGTAATTAATTTATAAAACAAAATGAGTTCTTTACGATCGAAGAATCTCCAAAATGACCTAAAAAATATTAATAATGTTCTAACTTATGATTCATCCTCATTTCAGAATTCAGATTTCAAAATGGTATAATTTATGGTATTGTAAAAATTTAAATACCATTATATTCTGCTGGACTCACCTGTTTTGATAAATCCCAATTATGATTAATTATGTTTTGATAATCCCAAATGATGTTTATTATTTAAACATTGAATTATTTTAGTTAATGTTTAAGTACTTTAAACCAAAAAATATAAATACTTTTAAATATGTCCAAATTATAAATATTATATGATATATTTAAGTCTTTCAGTTAATTAAATGTGTATATGATTCAATATATTCTAACTTAACTCATTATGTGAATAGAATAAATAAACAGACACTTAGTCACTGGTATAGAACAGAGCTACCAATATTTATAAGTCTACCGGTATGAATGTATACCATTACAGGAAGGTCAACATTGCACCATAGCTAGCGTTAGAGCAATTCCTCTGTTATATAAAGGTAATCGGTTCACAGATAGTTACCGTTACACAGTAATTCTACTGATACAAGGAGCTACCGGTGAAAGAACAAAGAGATACTGATAGGAGATCACCGCTACACAGAGACCTACCAATACATAAAGAGAATGGTATAAGGAGATACCGTTATAGAGATAAACAAGGAGTTACTATTATAGAGACAAACAACTACCGATATAATTCGACCGTTACAACCATTCTTCTTCTTGAACTTTTATGCTTTATTTAAATTATAATAACGGTTATATTTGATTAATTTAATGAAACTACTATTAATTAGTGATGGTTTTTGGATGTTAGGGAACCGTACCTCATACCTGCCATAAAGTAATCATTCCCTTTGCTAGATCTTGATTTATTTAAGGAAGATCGAGCTGCAGTAAGAGAAAAGATAGAAGTACACAATAGAGAGGTGCATCCGTACAATCACATGCTTGAAGAACACTGGAAATACATGAGGTCATTCATACAGGAAGAGAACACAAGATGAACCTTAGTCAAGGAGTGAATAACTAAAATGATATCTCCATGCACTCAAGCTGATCAAACTGAACCTGAAAGTAAAAAAAGCAGACGATGCTGTATTTTCATACAGAAACAAGAAAAGGAATCAAAAGAATTTCTGATTAATCTAAAGGAGTCTAGAGCTCCACTTAAAATCACTAGAGAATTCTAAACTCATATATACCCTCTTTCAATGATACTTTTGTATACTTATTGAGTGGTGTGTGTACTCTGTATATTCCATACACACTTACTTCTGTGCTAAACTGGAGGACTTCTAAATCCTCACTCAAAACTTTTATAACTCTCTTGTATCCCATTGTGGATAGTGGTAGAGGTCAAGTGTGACCTGGATAGCCTGTGTGCTGTTGTTTCTGTTTTCCCACATAGAGCTATGGTAGAAGTCTTAGTACCTAGACACTCTGAGTACTGTTGTTTACCCATATCCAGGGTGTTGATCAAAGTTTTATTTAAACTATTTGAGTGGACTAAGTCTCAACTTGAGACTGAATGTCTTTTTTTAAATTTCTGTGCATTTTACTTTTTTCAGAATTATTTGTTTTCAATATTCCACTGCTAATTATTTGGAAATATAAAATTGTTTTAAAGTAACATTGATAGATAATCTATCAAGTGTTTGTAACTATTGTAAATCAGTAGGTTAGTTTCAAAAGATAATTTAATCTTCTGATTAAATTAACTAAGACCTAATCAATATGTTGAGAACCTAATTGAACCTTTACATTTTTATAAATTCACTACAGTTTATCTTAGTTTTTAAATTGGGGGATTTTAATAAGAAACGTTTTTATAGAAATTTTTAATTGGAACTCAATTCACCCCCTCTGGAGTATCCACTCTGACCAACATTTGGTATCAGAGGAAGTTTGTTAATAAAGTATTTCCCATACTCTGTTTTTCAACTGTGATTTTAGTTGTATCTTAAAGATCTTAAATTTCTGTTAGTTCTAAATTTAATTTCTTTAAATATATTTTCTAAAATCTAATTATAGATAATAGGCTATAAGGTGCTTCTACCAACATGCCACCTTTCTTTAATGGTGTTAATCATTCTCAATGGAAAGAGAAAATGAATATTCATTTAAAAAGTATGGGATTTGATATTTGGAATACTATTGACACTCAGTATAACATTATAGACACTGAAAGAACTACTTGGGAAGAACCTACTAAAACCGCTTACAATAATAACTGTAAAGCAATGAATGCCGTGTATTGTGCTTTAGGAGATGAAGAATTTAATCGAATATCTATTTGTAAAACTGCTTATGAAATCTGGGATACTTTTGGTGTTTCTCATGAGGGAAAAACCAATGTTAAAGAAATGAGATTGAATACCTACACTATTAAGTATGATAATTTTAAAATGAAGCCTGATAAACCTATTTCTGACATGTATCTCAGGTTCAATGAAATTGTAAATACAATGAGTTCACTTGGAAAAGTTGTTCCTACAAAAGAACAAATCATGAGGATACTAAGATGTCTACAAGACAAATGGAGAGGCATATCTGTTTCAATTAGAGAATCCTGTGATATTGGTGCACTGCTTGTAAAAGAGCTGATTGGTAGGTTAATGATGTATTAAGAATATCTAAATGTAAACAAAGAGGAAGATGATAAACCTAAGAAGAGATCAGTGGCATTTAAGTCTACTGCCTCAAAGAGCAAGGACAAGGAGATAATTAACATACCGACTGAAAGCTCAATCAGTGATGAGACTGCATCTGAATGTGATGTAGAGATGGATCAAATAGCCAAAAGATTCAAGATATTCTACTGGAAGAAGAAATTCTTCAGAAAATTAAACTACAAAGGAAGTATAACAAAAAAATGGTCATTAGAAGAAATATTGTAAAAAGTCTGATAGGAGTGATGAATTTGTCTGATATGAATGCAAAAGAAAAGGACATGTGAAAGATGACTGTCCAAAGTTAATATTAAATAAGAAATATGATTACAAGGACAATAAGTACAAAATAGCAATGAAATCACCTTGGATTGCTTCAGAAGACAGTTTAGGTGATTCTGATTCTACTAAGGATGAAGAATCTCAAAAAGCTAACTTGTGTTTTATGACAAACACATCTTTGGTAACATTGGATACTCCTGCTTTAAATTTATATTATTCTGGAGTTGATTCTTATTCTGAATCTGAAAATATTTCTAGTGAATAATTATTTGAATATTGTAATATGTTAGAAGAAACCTTCAATGAGCTTAAAGACAAGTATAAAGCCTTAAAGAAACATCATTCTTTGACCAGCTCAGTTAAATTTTCACTTGATATAGAAAATTAAAAGAATCCTCAATTACATAAGGAAAATACTGAACTGAAATTGTATAATGACCAATTAAGGAAGGGATTAGAGAAATTCACAAATGAAAATGATACACTTACACAAATGTTAGGCAAACAAGTGGCACCAAAATATACCACTGGAATAGGGTATCAACCTGGAAAGAGACAGATTACTAAAGCTAGATTTATTCCTAAATCTGGAAAAATTGCTGCTTGTTCTAGTTCTCTATGTTCATATGCTTCAACTAGTTATTCACATAGTTATAGATCGAACAGAGTCTATCTTTCAAAATATAACACCCCGATATTTTTTGAGAAATATATTTTTTAATTTCATTGATGTCTTGTGTTGTACGCTACACCAAGATTAGCTTTCTCTATACGCACCAACATATTAGCTTGCAGTATACGCAATCACTATTCTAGGCTTTTGTTTCACGCCAGAGCAACTATCCTCGATAGCATGTGTTGTACGCAATACCGGGTTTAACTAAACGGGATATTATTATAATATAATTATGAACCAACTGTTATGAATAGTAATTACCACTTTTTTAAATTTTATAAATTTTATATTTCAAAATGGGCTTCATTTTTGGATAAAGAATATCGAAATTAGACTGGGGTGAATTTTTGGTATTTTTCTGGAAAATTTCAATTTTTGATGAATAGTGAAAAACACTGAGTTGTAGTTTAAAAACATAATTTTTATTTAAATAATTATTTATTTTATTTAAATTTATGTTTGGTCAAAATAGATACACAATACCTATATAAGTTTAATTTAATTCGAAGGAGCCATTTTAAAATAATTTTAGATATATATAAATGTTATTGAACTATTCACCGTCTTTTACCCACCTCATATTATCATTTACAAATTTACATAAAACTTATTTTTACCGCTTCTATAAGTTGAATATCAAAAATACAAGAGATACGGTTGATATATGTAAGTAAAATGTTGTTCAATGAGATGAAAATAATTTTTTGTGAATAGTAACTTTTTACTTTTATTTACCACGGTTAAAAGTAAATAGTGTAATTAATTGGAAAAATGAAATTATTATTACCCTAACATATGTCCTAATTCTATTGGATAAGTGTAATTTGACCAAAAATAACCTTAGGAATAAAATATTACCATTTAGGTCCACTTGGATCAGATTAGGACATATATTATTATTTAATTCAAAGAAGAGATAAAATTGTTAAAATCAATGTTTAATAACTAAAACATTTTTAATATAGGGTTATACATAAGATAAATTCATCTATAAATATTCATTAGAAATATAAAAAGATTTAATAAATAATGGTATTTTATTTATAATTTTTAGACTTTAAATAATTTATTTTATTTATGACACAATGATGATGCAGTAATTACCTTATTAATGAAATTTTAACATAATTGATGTTATATATACACAAATAAATGTATTTTGAGACTTTTTATTAATTACACTAATTTTATAGGTTACTATGACATGTTATTATTTATTTGATTAACATTTTTAGAACTAATCATGCTGTTATGAGTTTCAAAAAAATCAATTACCAAATAGTGTCAAAATTGGCATAAAATAGTTTTTTTAAAAAAATATTATATTGTTAATTGATATTATATTCCTAAAAATATAAGGTAGGGAAAAATGACTTATATAAGGTTATATATATTAAAAATAATCCTCTTTGTGTTCTATTTTTTGTTTATAGTATGTTTATTAACCATATAGTGTAAGAAAACAAGAAGACACGGTAAAAGTTATATTATTTAACTTAGAGTTAAATCTAACTGATAAGGTTAAACTAGTAACCTAAACTTGTCTAAAACCTATTAGATGAGATGATTTCGTCCCATCCCCACTTTAACATAATATAAATCAATTTTGAGCTATTATAAAGTGAATATGACTTTATTATAAAATAATATTTTAAGTTTTCCCTAAGGTGCCCCTCTCCTCCCTTATAAAAGGGTACCTCCTCCATCTCCTATTTACACAATTTTGAGCCTTAAAGCTCAGCCAAACCCTGAATATTTCCATTTTAAACTTCCATATAAACATAATAGATGTCCTGGTCTTCTTCAAAGACCAAATTTAGTACCCTAAGAGGAGGTTTAAAAGAGGCACATCAAAGAAGAGGTAATATCCTTTACCAATTATTTCAAATTCATTTCTTCTTCTACTTCATCTTCTTCTGTTTTTTCATAATAAAGTAATAAAATCAGTATCACTAATATATTGATATGTTATTATAAATATTAAACAACCCTATTCACATTCTATCCATCCTACAAAAAACAAAATCACCGCGCGTGCGTACGTACGAAATACCATCTCCATGTTGTGGTGTAATCTGTTTTTCCAACACCAACATACATGGATGGGTATAATGATGTAAAGAATAACTATATATGGTTATTATAAAATTATTATAATTATGAGATATTATATCATCCACTCCAATTACATTCAATAATTATGGTAATGATATCATCGCTTGTGCATACGTACGGATTACCGTCTCCACGATGCGATGAGATTCATTCTCCATGTTAGCCATTAAAGAATGATTATAAAGTATATTAAATAAGTAATCATGAAAAAATTACATAATAATGCCACTGGATTAATGTATATATATATGTCATTTACTTTCATTCAATTTAATATGGAAACAAAAACAACGTTCATGCGTACGTACGGCCTACCGTCTCCATGAACGGTGTGTTTCATTTTATTTAACTATCTATTATGTATATATATATACTGAATATATATGATATATAAATCATGTTTTACATTCTGGAATTAAGTAAATCGTGATATAAGTAATAATAATATCAATAACAACAAGTCCAAACATGCACGATAAATGAAAAGAATATTACCCAAAACGTTGCATTAACATGGAATTGACAAATGAACGGGTAATACAAAGACCTAAGTGAATCATATATGATAATATAAGAATGAATATGATTATGTAATAAGTAAATGAAATTATGTAAATCATTATACAGGAGGTTCAGATACGTACGAAGTATATCAGACATAAGGTAAGGGAAAATCTTGCCATCTCAATTTTTATCCAAGATTGTTTATACTTCGGTATTTACTGGGGCATATTTATCATCCACATCCTTGTTTCATTAATATTTAGTATTATTTCTATCCCTATATAATTTTTTAAATCTAATTTTACATATTGATGAGTTTTAATAAAGGATATAAAAGGAATATTTTGTAGTTTTTAGTACGAGTTACTTTTTGACTTTTTCAGCCAAATACGAGAAGAATGTTTTTTAACTTATACAGCATGAACAGATTTTTATGATTTCATATAAAATTATTTCCATAAAGATTCCATTACCAGATTTCAAGTTTGTTTTCAATTAAATCTTTTTAGCTTAAAATTTTCTAATGTGTTGGGAAAGGAATAATGTTTTTGAAGTAGAAAGGATATTTTCCTCAGGAATAGAGTTCAAGTGTTTTATCAAAATTATTTTCCTTCTAAGATAACACATGGTTCTGTTCTGTCCCTATTATTATATTGATTTTATTATTATGAATTTATTTTTATGAAGTTATTTTATCTTTTATGGATTATGTTATGATAGCATGATGTTATGAATCCCATTTTTATTACATGGGTTATGCTATGATTTATAATTTTGTGGCACACATAAGAATGGTTTCATTATGAGATGGTTGGGAACTATAACTCCCTTCTATGCATTGGGTAAAGATTTATATCTCATGATATAGACAAGGATGGAACGACATGTTAATACGGTTCAGTGATACAGGACTGTAACGAGGTGTGAAATCATTTAAGAAATGGAATTTATTCGCTAGTATAGTCTTAGTAATGAGTCTTTACTACTAAGAAATGATTTTCTATGAGTATGTGTGTATGCCAAAATGTTTCTTGTTTTATGTTATGATTATTGGGATTACATTTCACTACCATGATTAATCCCATGTTATGATATTATGATCTCTTTTGTAGGTTAAGATTTTCAAAATTGTTATGTTATTATGAATATGATATGATTGATATTTCATTTGTTTACCCTTACTGAGCATTTGAGATCACCCTTTTGTATGTTTTCTTTTCCCTAGGATATAAAGAAAGCTTTTAGGTAGGAAAACAAAAGGGAAAGATCTTTATGGGAGATGTTTAAGATCTTTCACCAAGATTAGAAGATTATGTTCCATGTTTCCAAAGATGCTAAACTATTACAGTCCTTGGGTGTTTGTTTTTGTTATACCTTATGTATTCTGCAAAAATATGGAAATTTCCATGTACATCAAGTATGGGTCTCTACAGTTGGTATCAAAAGAAAGGTTTAGTTAACCTTCTGAAACGTGGATGCGAAAACTTTAGTGAGATCCCTAGAGATATTTCTAAGGTATGTCTAGGGATGTACCTAAGGTTATGTATACGTGTAGGTAATAGTCCTTGAATTATAGTAACGATATTTGAATTAAACCTAATATGTTATATATTGAAGGTACTCCCACTTTATTATGTTTTTTTCCTAGCATGATTTTTGCCTCTCACACTATATTTTTTGTGTTTTAGACGATGGCTGGAACCTAAAAAAACTGTGTTGATCAATGTACTAGACAATGCAATGATTGTGCTCCTAAACAAACCAATGTTATGGGATATGGAGTGCAAAATATTATTTCTATACTTACATAATCTATGAATCATTCTGGACATCCAAATGAGTAGAGAAGGGAATGATATTCTTTTGAGTCCTTCATGAGGCAACGTCCAGGTTCTTTCAGTGGGTATTTTGATCCACTTGTTGCTGAACAATGGATCAGTACCATTGAAAAGATATTTTCCATACTTTGATGTTCAGAACATGAAAAATTCATTTTAGCTGTTCACCATTTAGAAGGTGATGCAGACTAGTGGTGGACTCTAATTAATAATACAAGGCCCCAAGATGAAATAGAATCTATGGAATGGGACGAGTTCAAGAACTTGTTTTTCAATAAGTACTTCCCTCGTATTCTTCGAACAAAGATGGAAAAGGAGTTCTTTGAGCTTAATCAAAAGGATGATGAATCCGTTGGTATATACGAGGTGAATTTTACAAGGCTTGTAAGGTATGAATCTGGATTTATCATCCAACCTAAAAGTAATGTTGAATGATTCTTTAGTGGATTAAAACAAAGTCTTCGAAGGGAATTAGCTATAAGAGACTTCAGTATATATGAAGAAATTGTGCGTTGTGCTACTAAGGTAGAACTAGAAGTTTTTGTTACATATACATCTCTTGGTTTTGAGAAGAAATGAATGTTGGAGTTCATGGAAAAATCAAAAAACAATGGTGAAAGGAAGACGAATGTTTCTTTATGCTCAAAGTTTGGAAATAAGCATGGTAGAGATTTCCTTAAAGGGACTAGAAACTGTTTTAAGTTTGAAAAAAAAGGTCATCGAGCAGCTGAGTGTCGAAGTAATGGAAAAAAGTTAACTAATGATGAGAATAGATAAAAGAATACAGAGAATGCACCCCCAACACTTCAATGCTACAAGTGAATGTAAATGGGGCATTATGCTAATCAATACCCTAATCCAAGTGTTAATGATGATTGACATCAACATCCTCTTAAGGAAAAGGACAAAGGGAAGTTACATGTGATCAATATTGGTGATGTTGAATATGACAAAGATGTGGTAGAATGATAATGTGTTTATGAAATGGTATTCCAAAATAATGTTGTAGTATCGTGGAATATTGAAATATTTATGTATTGGTCTATTGTGGTTTTCAATAATTTTATGGTACCGGTAACAATGAAAAGTGATTGAAATATTTTTGGAAAATAGATGATATGCACATAATAAATGGATAAAGAGAAAATAATATGTTTGATAGTATTCATGAGCTCATTATTGATGTAAGGACTAATTGATATCATGGTTTGAGTATATAAAATTTTTGGGATTTTGGTATGTGGAAAGAGTTAACTTTTGACAGCATTTACATTTTCATTAAATTTCAATGGGTATTCATTTTCCAAGAGAATACATGATTAAGGAATTCACATGTTTGTAATGTGACCAACAAGATATATCTTATGATATACGGGTGATAAATGATAGTATTCAATGCTTGGTAGATGACCTTTCTAGTAATCATTTTATTTATATTATCAGATTAGACAGAAGTATTTTGGATAAACCTAATGATTAGAATACATTATGTTAGACATCAGATAGTATTTTTTAAGGCTATAACTTCTTGTTATATTATAATAGTATAGTTTTAGAAAAAGGACAACCCGTATGATGGGCGACAACCCCTCACGTCGGACAAGGATGCGGGAATCGAACCCACAACCGAAGTGCGACAGGCCTTTATCACCTACCAATGGCCTACAGGAAGACCCTGGTTAGTAAAAACTAGTTTTATTTTATTAATACCTATGATATATGAATTATAAGTCCATTTTAGAAACCGTATATGATTAATCTCAGCATGGATGGACTTATGTATATTTAGTAAATTGTGCTAATCTTTTTGCGATAGAAACGGATGGAATGACTTATCATTCTATATCATAATCTGCTAACACTTCATGAATGAAAAAATTAAACTTCATTTCCTTAAGAGATTAAGTTTAAATTGTTCAAGGCATGAAAAACGGTGAGAATGTACCAAAATGTAGTAAGTATTTATTTTAATTCAACAGTTATTTACCATTAGGGAAGTGATCTTGAAAACTAAAAATGTTGTCTGAGTACCCTCAAAACCAATGAATTAGATGGTACCTTAGATCATCACAAATTTATGGCTTTGTGATTGATGGATTTTTTATAGACATGCTATCTACAACTCTCCATCAGAACATTATGGTTATATTTCTCTTCTATATCCATATTTTTTCACTTATGTTCTCCTATGTGGAAACCCAGTGATGAGTTAATTTGGGTAACCATTACCTTTCATACATTAGTTTTTAAAATTACAATTTTTTATTCCTCTTTATGATATGGGTTTCTATGAAAGAAACTTTCAAGTAGTAAATCATATATAACCCCGACGAATTTCGAGGGAAAAAATCATTTTATGAGGGGTAGAATGTAACACCTTGAGATTTTATGAGAAATATCTTTTTTAATTTATTTCATGTCTTGTGTTATACGCTACACCAAGATTAGCTTGCACTATACACAACACCGTATTAGCTTGCAGTATATGCAAAAAATTCTAGGCTTATGTTGCATGCCAGAGCAACCTTCCTCAATAGCATGTGTCGTATGCAAAACTGAGTTTCACTAAATGAGATATTATTATAATATTATTACAAACTATCTATTTTGAATAGTAATACCCACTTTTTGAAATTTTATAAATTTTATCTTTCAAAATGGTCTTCATTTTTTGATTCAAAATATCAAAATTTGCCTAGGGTGAATTTTTGGTATTTTTCTGGAAACTTTCAATTTTTGATGAATAGTGAAAAACACTGAGTTATAGTTTAAAAACCGAATTTTTATTTAAATAATTATTTATTTTATTTAAATTTATGTTTGTTCAAAATAGATACACAATACCTATATAAGTTCAACGTAATTCATTGGAGTCATTTTATAATAATTTTAGATATATAAAAATGTTATTGAACTTTTTACAGTCTTTTACCCACCTCCTATGAGCATTTAAAAATTTACATAAAACATAATTTTACCACTTTTGTGAGTTTATTTTAAAAAATCTGAGAGAAATGTTTGATATCAGTAAGTAAAATTTGGTTCAATGAGATGAAAATATTTTTTGTTGAATAGTAAGTTTTTACATTTATTTACCACAGTTAAAAGTAAATAGGGTAATTAATGGTAAAAATGATATTATTATTACCCAAACACATGTTCTAATTCTATAGGATAAGTGTAATTCGACCAAAAATAACCTTAGGAATAAAATATGATCCTTTATATTCACTTGGATCAGATTAGGACATATATTATTATTTAATTCAAAGAAGAGTCAAAAGAGTTAAAATCAAATTTTGATAACTAATTTTTTTTAATATAGGGTTATAAATAAGATAAATTAGTCTATAAATATTCTTTAGAAATATAAAAGTATTTCCCACATAATTTTATTTTATTTATAATTTTTAGATATTAAATAATTTAATTTATTTATGACACAATGATGATGTAATGATTACCTTATAAATGAAATTTAATATAATTGATGATATAAATACCCAAATAAATTTTATTTGAGAATTTTTATGAATTAAAATAATTTTATAGGTTAATATGACATGTTAGTATTGATTTAATTAACTATTTTAGAACTAATCATGTTGTTATGATTTTCACGAAAATCAATTACCAAATAGTGTAAAAATTGACATAAAATAGTTTTTAAAACAAATATTATATTATTAATTGAGATTCTATTCTGAAAAATCTATGGTTCATAAAAATTATTTAGAAAATTATATATATATTAATAATGAACCACTTGGGGTTCTATTGGTATTTTATGGTAAGATTATTAACCATATAGTGTAAGAAAACAAGAAGACAAGACAAAAGTTAAATTATTTAACTTAGAGTTAAATCTAAATGATAAGGTTAAAATAGCAACCTAAACTTGTATAAAACCTATTGGTTGAGATAATTTCGACACATACCCACTTTAGCTTCTAAATAAATCAATTTGGAGCTATTATAAACCGAATATGATTTTATTATAAAATAATATTTTAATTTTTCCCTAAGGTTCCCCTCTCCTCCATAATAAAAGGGAACCTCCTCCCTCTCCTCTTAACACAATTTTGAGCCTTCAAGGTCAGCCAAACCCTGAAAATTTCCCTTATAAACTTCCCTATAAACATAATAGAGGTCCTGGTATTATTTAAAGACAAACTTTAGTGCCCTAAGAGGAGGTTTAGAAGAGGCGCATCAAAGAAGAGGTAATATCCTTTACCAATTCTTTCAATTTCATTTCTTCTTATACTTATTTTTATTTTGTTGTTTCATAATAAAGTAATAAAATAAGTATCAATAATATTCTTATATATCATTATAAATATTAAACAACCCTATTTCACCTTATATCCATCCTATGAAAAACAAAATCACTGCGTGTGCATACGTATGGAATACTGTCTCCACACTGTGGTGTAATCAGTTTTTCCAACACCACCTTACATGGATGGGTATAATGGTGTAAAGAATAACTATATATGGTTATTATAACATGATTATAATTATGAGATATTATATCATCCACTCCAATTCCATTAAATAATTATGGGAATGATATCATCGCTCATGCGTACGTACAAATTACCGTCTCCACAATGCAATGAGATTCATTCTCCATGTTAGCCATTCAAGAATGATTAAAAAGTATATAATAAGTAACCATGAAAAACATGACATAATAATTCTACTGGATTTATGTATATATATATATATATATATTTCATTTACTATCATTCAATTTAATAAGGAAATGAAAACAACGTTCCTGCGTACGTACGACCTACCGTCTCCATGAACAGTGTGATTCATTTCACTTAACTATCTATTATTTATATATATATACTAAATATATATGATATATAAATCATGTTTTACATTATATAAGTAATTAAATCAGAAAATAAGTAATAATAATATCAAGAACAATAATTCCAAACACATATGATAAATGAAAAGAATATTACCCAACATTTTGCTTTAATAAGGAATTAACAAATGAACGGGTAATATAAATATCTAAGTGAATCATATATGACATCATAATAATTAATATGATTATGTAATATGTCAATGATATTATTTAAATCATTATACAGGAGGTTTGGATATGTACGAATCATATCGGACCTAAGGTAAGGGAAAATCTCGCAATCTCAATTTTTTTCTGATACTATTTATACTTTGGTATTTAATGAGGCATATTTATCATCCACATCCATGTTTCATTAATATGTTATATTATTTCTATCCTCTTAAAATTTTTTAAATCCATTTTTACCCATTGGTGAGTTTTTATTAAAAGATATAAAAGGAATCTTTTGTCATTTTTAGTACGAGGAACTTTTTGACTTTTTTCGGCCAAAGTACGAGAGGAATGTTTTTTTAACTTATACGACATGAACATATTTTTATGTTTTCATTTAAAATTATTTCCATAAATATTCCTTTTAAAGTTTTCATGTTTATTTTCAATGAACTCATTTTAGTTTAAAATTTTCCAATGTGTTGGGAAAGGAAAAATGTTTTTGATGTAGAAAGGATATTTTCCTCAAGAATGGAGTTCAAGCATTTTCTCAAAATTATTTTCCATATAAGATAATATAGGGTTTGGTTTTGTCCCTATTATTACATTGATTTGATTATGATGAAATTATTTTTATTAATTTCTTTTATCTTTTATGGATTATGTTATGATGGCATGATGTTTAAGAATCTCATTTTTATTACATGGGTTATGCTATGATTTATGATTTTGTGGCACACATAAGAATGGTTTCATTATGAGATGGGTGACACCTATAAATCCCTCCAATTCATTGGGTAATGTTTTATAACTCAATAGATAGACATGGATGGAATGGAAGGTTAATCTGGTTCAGTGATATAGGACTAGAACGAGGAGTGAACTCATTTCAAAAATTGACTTTGTCCGCTAAGATAGTCTTGGCAACGAGTCTTGACAACTAAGAAATGATTTTCTATGATTATGTGTGTATGAAAAAATGTTTCATGTTTTATGTTATGATAATTGGGATTACATTTCACTACCATGATTTATCCCATGTTATGATATTATGATCTCTTTTGCAGGTTAAGATTTTCAAAATGCTATGTTCTTATGAATATGATATGATTGATATTTCCTTTTTTTTACCCTTACTGAACATTTGAGCTCACCCTTTTTATGTTTTCTTTTCCCCAGGATATAAAGAAAGGTTTTAGGTAAGAAAACAAAAGGGGAAGATCTTTTTGGGATATTTTGAATATATTTCACCAAGATTATAAGATTATGTTCCAAGTTTCCAATGACACTAAAATATTATGGTCCTTGGGTGTTTGTTTTTGTTATATATTAAGTATTCCCCAAAAATAATTAAATGTCTATGTACATCAAGTATGGGTCTCTACAAAAAATCTTTTGATTCTGTAAATTATATGAGATCTATAAGACAAATCTGGTTACCTGAATCTTTTCTTGATAACCTCTCTGGACCCAAGAAAATTTGTGTACCAAAATCATTTTCTATCTAAAACTATTTTGTAGGAAACCTGCTTAAAAAGTTCACGTAGGAAGACATGGTACTTGGATAGTGGATGTTCAAGAAACATGGCAGAAGATTTCTCATGCTTCAAGACCCTAATCAATGTTTATGGAGGCTATGTCACCTTTGGTGATAACTCAAAAGGAAAAAATCATCGGCTTAGGCTAGATTGGTAACATTGATTCAATTTTAATTTCTAATGTATTATTTTTTGATGGACTTAAAAATAATATGTTAAGTATTTATCAGTTATGTGATGATGATTTTAATGTTAAATTTGAAAATGATTCTTGTGATGTATTTGATTCTAATTTTTTTTTGTTTTACTACCCTATTAAATGAAAATGTATATGCTGTAGATTTAAATTCATTAGTCAAACAAAACATTACTTGCTTAAATGATTTTCATAAATAATCTTGGTTGTGGAACAGAACATTAGGACACTACAATGTTCATTCACATAGAAAAATGACTAGGAAGAACTTAGTTAGAGACCTACCAAACTTGATTTCCCAACTGACAAAGTTTATAACCCCTGTCAAAAGTGAAAGCAACATAGAGTTTCTTTTAAATTAAAGAAAGATGTTTCAACTTCTCAACCTCTCGAGTTGGTTCACATGGATTTATTTGGACCTTCTAGAGTTTCTAGTTTAAATGGGAAGCACTATGTCTATGTCTTAGAAGATGACTTTTCTAGATACACTTGGGCATACTTTATTTCTCACAAAAGTGAAGGTTGTTCTTATTTTATTAAATACTCCAAGTCTATAGAAAATCATAGTGGACTTAAGATTAAGACCCTATGAAGTGATCATGGCCGTGAGTTTGAAAATCATGAGTTTGAATCTTACTTCTCACTAAATGGATACAGTCACAATTTTTCTACCCCTAGGACACCTCAAAAGAATGGTGTAGTATAAAGAAGAAATAGAACCCTTCAATAAATTGCAAGAACTATGCTTAATGAGTATGACCTACCTGTTTATTTTTGGGATGAAGATGTGAATACAACTTGTTATATTATAAATAGAGTCTTGATTAGACCAGTTCTTAAGAAGTCCCCTTATGAAATGTGGAATAATAGGAAGCCTAAAGTTAGTTACTTCAGAGTTTTTGGTTGCAAAGTATTTATTATCAATACTAAGGATAATATTGACAATTTTTCTTCTAAAAGTGATGAAGGAATCTTTCTAGGATACTTTATAACCAGTAAATCTTATAGAGTCTTTAATAAAAGAACCAAATGTGTGGAAGAATATGTTCACATCAAATTTGATGAAACTGATCCACATGAACCTAAGTCTTCTCTTGAAAATCTTGAAGAAGATATGTCTATTCAGGATTTTAATGACAAAATCAGTGAACCAGTTGTAAAGACAACCAGTTCTGGAAATATTCCAGAATCTGGTCATGGTGAACCCGAACCTAGAGGAGAACCGGAAATTTATAGTCCTACCATTAAAAGATGAACTGGGATTCTAAATAATCATCCTTTAGATGATGTTATTGTTAATCTTGATAGAGAGACATAGAATAGAACTTCTCTAAGAAATTAGGTTGAACATAAAGCCTTTCTTTCACAGCTAAAACATAAAAATATCAATGATGCAATCAATGATGAATTTTGGGTAATGGCTATACAAGAAGAATTAAATAGATTTGAAAGAAAAAAAGCATGGGAATTGGTTGACAGACCTAATGACACCTTGACCATAGGAACTAAATGAGTTTTTAGAAACAAAGTTGATGAATCAGGAAATATCATTAGAAACAAAGCAAGGCTACTTGCACAAGGGTATATTCAAGAAGAAGGAATAGACTATGAGGAAACCTTTTCACCTGTAACTAGATTAGAAGCTATTAGGATTCTTCTTGCCTATGCTGCTCATCTGAATTTCAAGTTATATCAAATGGATGTTAAAAGTGCTTTTCTAAATGGCTTTATAATTGAAGATGTTTTTGTTTAACCACCACCTAGATTTACTAATCCTCACTTTCCAAATCGAGTTTTTAAACTTTCTAAA
This sequence comes from Viscum album, assembly GCA_963277665.1. Classification (NCBI taxonomy): domain Eukaryota; kingdom Viridiplantae; phylum Streptophyta; class Magnoliopsida; order Santalales; family Viscaceae; genus Viscum; species Viscum album. Next base: position 139,195,763 of record OY728119.1, read on the forward strand.
GTATTATATGGTTTTAAACAATCTCCATGATCTTTGTTTGATAGAATTAGAAATTTTCTTTTTTCAAAAGGTTTTTATAAACAGATTTCTGATCCAAATATTTTTATAAAAAGAATTTATAAATGTGTTTTAATAGTACAAATCTATATTGATGATATAATTTTTTGATCTTATAAATATTCTTTATGTACTAATTTTTCAAAAATTATGAAAAATGAATTGAAATGAGTTTGATGGGAGAAATAAAATATATTATTGGTTTTCAAATTTTTCAAAATAAATATGGTACTGATTTAAATCAAATTAAGTGTCAAAAGATATTTTAAAATGTTTTGGGTTGGATAGTAATAAGGGAAGTGAAACACCCATGAGTACCACCTGTAAGTTGGACATTGATGAATATGGGAAACCAGTTGACAAATCAAATTACAAGGGTATGATTGGAAGTATACTTTACCTTACTGCTAGTCGACCAGATATTATGTTTAGTGTGTGTATGTGTGCAAGATTTCAAGCTAATCCAATAGAGTCACACTTGATTGATGTTAAAATAATTTTCAAATATCTTAAACATACTACAAATTTAGGTTTGTTTTATCCAAAAAGACAATCATTTGATTTAATGAGTTATTATGATGATGACTTTTCTGGTTGCAAGTTAGATAGGAAGAGAACATCTGGAATAAGTCATTTATTGGATAAATCTTCAGTATCTTGGTGTAGTAAGAAATAGAATTCTATTGCATTATCAACTGCTGAAGTATAGTATATAGCTGCTGGTAGTTGCTGTGCACAAATTATATGGATGAAACAATATTTTTTGGACTATGGATATGTTTCTAAACATGTTTCAATAAACTATGATAACACTAGTGCAATTAATATTTCAAAGAACCCTGTATCTCACTCTATAACTAAACACATTAATGTTAGGCCCCATTTTATAAGAGATCATTATCAAAAGGGTGATATAAATCTTCAGTTTATAACCACTTAACATCAACTAGCATATATTTTCACCAAGCCTTTAAGTTCAGAGAGGTTATGTTACATTAGACACGAATTAGGAATGATAAATCATTAAGAAAACCTTACTGTTAGAAACCTCACCGTTAGAAACCTCACCGTTAGAATCCAAATTGTTAGAAATCTCACCATTAGAAAACCTCACTGTTAGAAAACCTCGTAGTTTGAAAACCTCACCATTAGAAAACTCACCATTAAGAACCTCACAGTTAGAAACCTCACCGTTAGAAACCTCACCCTTATAAACCTCACCATTAGAAACCTCACCGTTAGAAACCTCACCATTAGAAAACTCACTGTTAGAAACCTCACTATTAGAAACCTCTCCCTTAGAAACCTCACCATTAGAAACCTCACTGTTGGAAAACCTCACCGTTAGAAACCTCACTGTTGGAAACCTCACCGTTAGAAACCTCAACGTTATAAACCTCACCGTTAGGAAACCTCACCGGTATGTGTTACCGTTAGGTTGCGCTGTTTTTCAAAAAAATTATCTTTAGCCACCAGAATCTGTATCGTTTTCATCATACTTGTTATGTTTTATTTATTTATCTTGTGATTCATAAATGATATAAAATCAAGTCTAAATCTTACTCAATCCAATGAAAACTCTACCAGTTCAGATTCTCACCATCTTATAAACCCAAACCTTGAGAATTCTCGTGAATCCTAAGTTTATTATTGTGGAAATGGATCATGGATGAGAACGATACTCAGTGAAGAAGATTCACCAAGTACTAAGAGGGAAAATGTCAATTTCGGAACCAATGGTAGTGGTACTGTTAAGGAAATAAGAGAGTCCATGAATCCGCATCTGACAAAGAGGGAGATAGTTATTGAGAAAGAACACTACGTTGAATGGTTGTTATCTAGAAAATAGTTAATCTTGATTATATTGGAGGAGTAGGGCTAGCTTGTGTGTTTTGTGAATAACAATGGACTGTAATTTCTAGTTTTGGTAAAAGAATTTTATATGCATGTTCCTTTTGAGATGTCAGAAGAGGAGAATAGGATGATTTCCTTTGTTAATGGAAAAGTGATAACTTTCTCATCTAGTGAATGGGCTGAAAACCATAGAGTACCTCATGAAGGAGAGTACAGATTTTCTTCTATGTCCATACCTGTAGCCAGTGATCATTTTGAATATGAAGCTGCACTACTTGGGCTAACTAGAAATGGAACTCCAAGGAAAGTGATTGCAGTAGAGATGGAAGGTGAGAACAGATTGTTGTTCAAGTTTATCCAACATGTGATTAATCCCAGGAGAGGGGATTTTTCCACCCAGAAGTTTCAAGAAATATACCTGTTGTATCTTTTGAGGCATGAAGTAAAGGTCAACCTATGTAGACTGTTGATGATTCAAATAGAGGACATGACCAGACCAAAATCCAAGACCAATGCTTTATTTTTTGTAAAGTTTCTATCTGTCATGATAAAGGCAAAGAAAGTGGATGTGTCTTAGGATGAGACAATGGTGGTTAAGGATAATTTTTTCATTACTTGAACAATATGAAAGTATATGAAAGTGAAATGGAATCTATGGAAGATGCAATGGGTGAATGATGAAGGAACGGTATATGAAAAATACAGTCTTGTGGACCATCCTTATAGACCAAAGGATGATAGGGATCCGGGTCTAAGACCTGATGAGGCCATCCCATCCTAGAGTGATTATGAAGAAGATGAGACCTCTGTTGAAGAAGGAGGGGATCCTGATCTTCCTCCCAGCCCGATACCTCATAGTATTTCTTATGGGAAAGCTAGTCCTCCAGCTGCTTTGCCCATAAGGGAACATGTTTTGGCTGAGGATGATGATGAGACCCCAGAAGATGAGGAAGACCAATTTGTGTGTGATCTTGAGGAGACTACTCCCGAAACCCCTTATGATGATGATGTTGAAGAGGAATAAAGACCTGTTAATTAATGATTAGTATCCAAGAGAACAGATGAGAGATCCGCTTCTAGTTTGAGTCCAGATATAGGATTTTCTATTTTACCTATAGAAGCTGATCTAGCTAATCCATCAGACCCTATACCTGAAATTTTTGAGCATCTTGTTGCATAGATAGATAGTGTTATAAATTATTTTGATGAGGAAGACCAGCCAGATAATGCTTTTGGGGAGAATGAAAAAATTGAGGGGGATCATCCTATCAGACATGGCGCTATTTCAGTGTCAAATGAGATTGAGTACTGGGTAGAAGACCCAGGTTTTTTAGTGCATGGCTTGGATTACCTTGACTCTAAGTATAAGAAACCTGTCAGCAGACCTCATGTCAATTATAATATTCTTGTCTGAGTTGTTACTTGAGGATGTGGTCATAAAAGGTGATCTGGATCAATTGAAGACTGATCTTAAGGCCTCATTTGTGGAAGAGGTATGAATAATGGAAACCTCATTGATATCTTGCATTCAATCTATTATGAATGACTATGTGGCCACTATTGTGTCCGAAAGAGAAACTACAATTGTACCAAACAATCTAGTTACATGGTATGATCTTGATTCCATAAAGAATGAGTTGAAGGAGACCTGGACTGTATCATTTGAAGAATTAAACCACTATTTTGTTGAAGAGATCAGCAAAATGGAAAAATCAGTGGAACTCTTTCTTGGTTTTATTATGTCAACCACTATAGAAGCGATGATGAATGAAGCCAAGGCCTACCAAAATCATATTTCATGCTTGGAGGATAATGTTGAATCTCTAAAGAATTCAATTATCTCTATAGAGTCTTTCATGATCTCTAAATCTCACGACGACATTGACTGGGCCTTTGTGAAAAGTGTTGTGAGCCAGATGGTTTCAGTTTTTGAGGAGTTCAAGAATTCAGTGGAACATCATGTCAGCACCCAAGACTCTCTTGTGAAACATCTCATATGTGGTCTGACTAAATATTTGAAGGAAATAGTTGCCTCCATTGTTACACCTCTGACTTCTACCAGGTCTTCAGTAGAGTTGGATCAGATTCGAGATTTGATGAAAGAGGAGCTTGGTTTAACATCAATAAGTGGCTCTATGGAATCATCTATCCTAACTCAAGTGGTGACTACCACTAAAGATATAGGGTAGATTGTTCATAATTTTATGAGAGAATCTTCTACTTCCCAAAAAGAGGTCAAAGATAAAGTTGATTCTTATTTTTAGAAAGTGTATACCAAGAATCAGTTGACCAACCATTTCAAACTTCTTTTGAAAAATATGAAAATACACCTTGTAAATCAACCCTTCAGAGAACAAGTGAGAAAGATCAGAGAACTGACTCCAGCTTTGGATAAGTTTTTATAAAACAAGGATGACTTTTTGTCTGCTATGGAGAGGTGAGGAGGAATTATCATGGAATTCAGGAATTTGTTGTTGCCTTTATTACATGTTGATGCTAAACTTGTCATAGTGCCTCCTGATCTGGCTGCATCTACTTCTGGATCTTCTTATTCTACTTTCCAAATGACCCCAACTCAAGCTATTTGAAGTTTAACACCAGTGATTCCTCAGAGACATATTCCTTACAGATTTGAAAGTCTATCTCTTACTGCTCCACCTGTAATCCCTACAAGAGTTCCACAATCTTCTTCTTCACCTTTTGAGCCTAAGTCAACCTTATATCCTACAGGAAAATCCAATGTGGACATTCAAGAAGTGGATTGAGTGGGTCTAGCTGTGTTTTATAGGAATATTTTGTATTTCTTTTACTGGTTTTGTATATTGTACTCTTGATTCATTACTATATATCATTTTTTAATCTCTTTTCCAGTATACTTCCTTTACTATTCCACATTTTCTCTGATACATTCTTTTCATCCATCTTTTTTCTAATCACAAAGGGGGAGAAATATTTGACTCATATAGAAAAGAGAAATTAACAAAGGGGGGACCTTTAATAAGGAGGAACAATCATTGAATTTTTTTATCTCAGAAATATTTGATTATCTATAATAATTTTACAGATCATTATCTCTGATATATTTGAAACTGTGTTGACACACACATAGAAATCATAACAATTTTATTTTGAGTCTGATACATTTTTTATTACAATGTCATAAGTTGTGATTATCAGAAAGGGGGAGATTGTTGGACTGACTTGTTTTGATAAATCCCAATTATGATTAATTATGTTTTGATAATCCCAAATGATGTTTATTATTTAATAATTGCATTATTTTAGTTAATTTTTAAGTAATTTAAACCTCAAAATATAAATACTTTCAAATATTTCCAAATGATAAATCTTTTGTGATATATTTAAGTCTTTCGGTTAATTAAATGTGTATATTATTCACTGTATTCTAACTTAACTCATCCTGTGAATAGAATGAATAACAGACACTTAGTCACTGGTATATAACAGAGCTACCAGTGTGTATAAGTCTACCAGTATGCAAGTCTACCATTACAAGAAGGTCACCGTTACACCAGAGCTACCGTTAGAGAAAATCTACCATTACAGAAATGTCACCGGTACACAGAGAGTTACCGATACACAGTATGTTTACCGATACAAGGAGCTACCGATACAAGAACAAAGTGCTACCAATAAGAGGTCACCGCTACACAGAGACCTACCACTACATAACGTAACCGGTAAAAGGAGCTACTATTATAGAGATAAGCAAGGAGATACTATTACAAAGACAAACAACTACCGATACAAGTCAACCGTTACAAGCATTCTACTGATTGAACTTTTATGATTTATTTAAATTATACTAAGAGACATATTTGGTTAATTTAATTCAACTGATATTAATTAATGATGGTTTTTGGGATGTTAAGGAACCTTACCTCATACCTACCATAAATTAATCATTTCCTTTTCTAGATCTCAAGGTATTTAGGGAATATCGAGATGTAGTATGAAAAAAGATAGATGTACACAATAGAGAGGTGACATCCATATACTCACTTACTTGAAGAACACTGGACATACACAAGGCCATTAATACAAGAAGAGAACACAAGATTAACGTTAGTCAAGGAGTGAAGAACTTCAACGATCTCTTCATGCACTCAAGCTGATCAAACTGAACCTGAAAGTCAAGGAAGAAGACGACACTCTTTTTTCAGAGAAAAACCATAGAAGGACTTAGAAGAATTTATGATTAATCAAAAGGAGTCCAGAACTGCACTTCAAATCACTAGAGCATTCTAAACTCATATCTACTCTCTCTCATTGATTCTTTTGTATACTTTTTGAGCAGTGTGTGCACTCTGTATATTCCATACACACACTGACTCCTGTGCTAAACTGGAGGACTTCTAAATCCTCAAAAAAAACTTCTATAACTCTCCCGTATCCCACTGTGGATAGTGGTAGAGGTCAATTTTGACCTGGATAGCCTGTGTTCTATTCTTTTTGTTTTTCCATGTAGAATTGTGGTAGAGGACTTAATACCTGGACAGTCTAAGCACTATTGTTTACCCGGATCAATGGTGTGGATCAAAGTTTTATTTAAACTATTTGAGAAGACTATGTCTTGTCTTGATACTGAACCTCTTTTTTTAAATTGCTGTGCATTTTACTTTTGTCAAAATTATTTGTTTTGAATATCCCACTGCTAATTACTTTGAAATATAAAATTGTTTTAAATTTACTTTGATAGTTAATCTAGGAAGTGTCTGTAACTATTGTAAATTAATAGGTTAGTTTAAAAAGATAATTTAATCTTCTGATTAAATTAACTGATACCTAATCAATATTTTGAGAACTTAATTGAACCTTTATAGTTTTACAAATTCACTACTATTTAACATAGTTTTTAATCTGGGGGATTGTAATAGAAATCTTTTTAACAGAAATTTTTAATTCGAACTCATATAACCCCCTATTGAGTATTCACTCCGACAAACATATTCCAATTCTTTAGTTTCACTTCCAATATACATGATTATCCACTATGAACCGATAATGGAAATCATGTAAAGAATGCACCTAAAAACAATGCAAGGAATAAAATATGAACAATTAAAGGGTGAAATGATGTAATAAAATGATCATATATGGTATTAAAAAGAAGAATATGTTTATGTAATATATTAATAACACTCCTTTAACCATTATACCGGTGATTGAAACAATTTTTAAGCAATAAAAACCTGATGTAATGGAATTCTTAACCAAATTTCAAATCTTTGGGTTAATATTATACTTCATTATTTATGTGGTATTAAAATTGTTTGTGAAAATGAATTCTGTTTATATTATATTTAATTATGTTTATTTACAGTGTATATACATATTCCATCCACTATATTAGGCCTCCCCTCAATTATATGATATTTATAAGGGAATTTTCTTTTAAAAATCAACTTTTAAAATTCGGTTTTACAAAATTAAAAAGAAATGTTTTTATGAAATTATTCATGTTGTATGACTATGTTTTCATTCTTGGGATTTTTTTTATGATGAAGGGTGGGAACTATATTTAACTCAAATGAATTGGATTTGTGTATATTGGAGGTTTTCCATGTGGTTACTCCAAGTGTAACTATGATGGTTACAAAAATTGTAAGGTTGCCATAAGAGTTACAAATTATAAGGTAACCGAGAGGGTCTGAAGATTATGCATATAATTCCCCAAGATACTTTATGGTTTTATTTATGTTCATATGTTTTTTTACTTGGTGGGATAATTAGGTTTCACAAAGTAAGTATATATGGGTGATAAGTATGTGTTTTGGAAATGTTTTCATACGTTACAAGTGTTCATGAACTATTGTGTTCTTTCCTTATTTTCATATCCCTTATAGAGATTTTTATGCCCACCCCATGTTTATAAATTCGTTTTAAAGGTCATAATAATGTGTAAGAAAAAGAAGGAATACAAGTTAATTGTTTGAATATTTTTCAATTCAAAAATGATTTATTTGAAATGTTTTATATTTTCCAAGAAATGAATAATTTTTTTTGGTATCAACTATGTATTAATGTGTAATGTTATGAATTTATTTCATCCCAATTATATAAATCTATAAAATTTCAAATATCCTCAATGTGAAAGGATGCAATTTCTTAACTAAACTCTAGATTATGTAATGTAATAAAGACCTGTCCTTATATATCTTATGCCCTTCAATTTGTTTCTATGGATTTTTCATGTCTCTGTCCATTAATTATAGATTTCTTAAAATCTTTTCAATTTGAATACGTTTATCTCTTTATTTACATCTTTTATTTGGTCTATTTGTCTCACTAATTATATATCTAAAAAAATTTTAATTAAAATATTATTTAAATAAATATTATTACCTTTATACTTTCTTTTGAATCTATTTATATATATTTTTATTGTTCCTAAAAACATCAAAATGAAAATGATATTTTTTTAACTGTCATATATTTTCTTCTCATCCTATAAAGTATTTTTTTAATCCATGTCAATATTATTTTATTTTTTTCCCTTTTAACATTTCTTAATGGTATATATCAAATATTTCTTAGGGAATTAACATTCTTGGTATCTCCTAATTTCTAACTTTATATTTTTTTATCTTGAAAATAGTAATTATGTAACCCATTTTATTTTAATGGGTTAATAATTATATGAATTTCAATGGATTTATTTCATTTTCTTACACAAAACAAATGGATTGATATATTATTACATGAATGGTAGTACAAAAATATTATATCCCTCAAATTAAAGGGGTAAATATTTACTTTTCATGAGATTATTACATATGGTACTTGGACTATTATCCATGTCCACTATGATATGATTCTCTTGAAAATTGTCCTTGACTTATCTTTATGATATAATATGATTTTGTGTGTGTAAAATTTCTATATTATGTTTATATTTACATGTATTATGATAATTCAATTATACTTTTTTCTCAATTACTTCATGTATCATGATTTTGTTTTTCTATATCAACATGGATCTAATATTCTCATTTTTTTATATTATATAGTTTTATCATTCATGTATATCTTATTGATATCCCCTATTTTTCATCTTACTAAAAAATTAGATAACACTTTATTTTTTTAATTTATATCATTAGGATTACCCATGAATTGATATATATGGGAAGGATTCTTATATGAACATTTTATTAAAGAAATTTATGAAGTTTGTGTATCAAGATAAAATATATTTTTAATATGAAAAAATTATTGAGCATTTGGGTTATTTGTTTGTGTTTGAAATTTTTTTATATATACTAATGCAAAATTATGTTAAATTAATATACATGTATTATAGGTTATTATAGATCATATATTATTTGGGATTAGCTAATTTTACGGATTATGTTAAGAATAATGAGAGAATAAAACCTAAGTAAACCTAAATTGAAATAAAGGTGTCATAGGTTAGGGTATATTTAGATTAATTTTTCATTTTAATATAATTATTTACTATTATTTTATTATATATTATTGTTTATTATTCATTCTATCTAGTTTGGTTTAATAAAATAGATTTAAACAGGAAGAATCAAGTGATTAAAAAATGCGATAAACAATGAAATGGTTATGTCATCCTGAAACCGAATATGATATGATTTATTGTAAAAAACACCATGACTATTCCTATCACAATATCTTATGTTAAAAATAATAACCCAAACCATGTCAAAATCTCAAAATTTTACAAAGAAGGAATAAGTCACTATTAAGTACTTCATGCGACAATGACTACCATACATTAGTAGATCGTTTGATCTATGAGTTTATATCCAATTTACTAACTTGATAGAAAAATATTTTATATTATCAAATTTTCTAAACATAAAATTTTGGTTTTATAAATTTATCATTAATAGGATGTAATGGATTAATGTTGAAAACTAATATATAACATAGGTAAAAAAATAAGAAATTGGATCTATAGAATGTGAGATGTTTAAGAAAATATTTTTAGCAAATAATATTCCCATACTATATATATAAAAATAGATAAGGATTTACATGAAATTAATAAAAAAAGAGAATGAATATATTTTTTCCTAGGGGGAGTTTCACAATATTTTAAAGGAATATCTCTAGTTTTATCTTTGATACTGAAAGTAAAATTGATTTATTCTTTAGTGGCTTAAGACCAAGTTTCAAAAAAGTAATAGGGATGAGATAATTTATTAACTACGAAGTTATTATTTTATTTTAACCTAATTTTGATAAATATCATAAATATTCTCAATGTATTTATCGATTTATGGATAATAAAAGAAAATTATTATTTTATAAAATATTATGTTATAATTCTTGTAATAACCTATACTTTTATAAATGAAATTTTCCTTATAAAAATATATGTGTGTTATATTTAATGATATCAAATAAAAAATAAAAACTTGGAACATTTTATTAGAATATTATATATTATTTATATACATAATATAAACATTGGGAATTATGGAAGTTGATAATATTTCTATTATAAAATGACTAATAGAATTAGGGTATATTAAGGGTAATGATGAGAGGTAATTGATTCATAAGAAAGGAATGATATCATAAACAAGTAATAAAATACCATATAAATATCATTTATCTGATATTATTATAGAGGTAGAATCATGGGGGTTTTCCCTCAATAAATCCCAAATAGAACATCAACAAGCGAGGCTCGATCAGAATCATCTATAGGAGAAGTTCAAGTTAATGGAAATCACAACCAAAACAGTGTTAAAAAAACTAACCCATGAAGGTACATTAATTAAAAACCTTACACTGAGGGATTATGTTAGAGTTATAAGGGATTATATATCTTGGGTAAGGTAGTATTAATTTTTAAGTCTTTTATAAATGAATTGGTGTTTACTCTGATAACATTTTTTTATTATTTTCTGAAAAAATTAGCTAAAGGTGAAATTTAATATTTTTTGGTATCATAAAAAATAAATATATAAAGGATTTATATAAAAATATAATTAAATAAACTTTTTAATGATGATAAAATAAATTTTTTACATAATGAAATAATATTTCATTCTAAAACAATAATCTCCTCCCGTAATAAAAACCACCCTACTCCACCCATTTCTATTCACTTTAAAAACACATTATCTCACTCAATTTCTTCACAAAATATCTCCCCCAGAATCTCGCAACATACTATAATACATTTTCTTATAAAAAACGAAACTAAGGGACCTTAAGGTGAAGCCTTTGAGTGAAAATCTAAAAGAAGAGGCAATATTCCCAATAAACTTATATATTTTTTCCTTTTTGTGCCTCCTCAAATATATCTATCTATGCTAGCATGATAACATCATTATTAATAATACAATTTTTTTATATTATTGTAATATCCATTGTATAACCTTATCTTATTCTATTCTAAAAAAATGTTGTTCATATTAGGGTCGTTTCACCGCCTCCATGAACAATATATTTCATTTTTCACCACTACCTTCACGACTAACTGAAATTCACATATTGTGGTTAATAATGAATTAAAATATTATATATAATTTTTATTTTTATTTAATGGATAAATGGTCATAAATTTAAGAGAAATTAAATAAGCTTACCATGGTCAGAAAAATTGACTAAATGAACTAAATGTACAACGACAACATTTATAATCAATGAAACATAGCTTTTTAAGAAAAAATATAGAAATTTGGAACCATTTAAACTATTTTATTAGAGTTTATATAATAAAATTCCAATTTTTGAGTTATTTAACCCTTTCATAATAGAATTCATAATTATCTAAAAATTGATGTGACCTTAGAACCGTGATACAAAGGACCTCGAAACAGTGAATATAATCATAATACCCAAATAAAAAGATTATAAAAAATATAATAGTAATAAGAAATTAAATATATAATTTCTTTTATAAATAAAGTATTTAATAAATTTGATTTTATTATTTATGAGGTTATTTGATTGTATCGAACGAGTCAAGAACCTGAGGTAAGGGATTATCTAACCACCATCATTACCTTTTCAATATGAACTCTCTTTATTTCTCTCCCTCTATCTCTATCTCTCTCTATATATATCATTTTATCTTATAATCACTATATTATATATAAATATATATATTACATACATATATACCTATTTTATGTTACTTTCATTTGTTGATACATGTTCTTCATGTTCCCTTCTTAATTGCTTCTTTTATACACATCCATTTAAATGGAACTTGTCTATTTATTATAGATTTTCATGAAACACTCAATATAATGTTTTAAAACATCTATGGTTTCTAAAAAAATTATTTTTTATGGGAAACCATTGGGTTGATTTATGTTTTTAAAGAAATTATTATACTCTTACCCTGTTTTAACACACTTTACCCTTTCTCTTAAAACACCACTTAAGTGGTTAATTTCAAAACTTACTTCTCCACGTTTTTATTTATTCACTACACGTAAACTTTATTTTCATGACCTATCAATATTTATTCATTTATATAAATCCATGATTTATTTAATAACTTCTTTTATATGAGTAGTTATGACATTCCATTTAGTTATGCTCAAAGATGAGATTATGTAACTCATTTCTTTTATATGTGGTTTTATTATACTTATGACTTATGTATGATTTTATTACATGGTACATATGTGAATGTACATGTTATGAATGTTATAGGTTGACCTAAATTTTGAAAATCATATAATTAATTGGGTAATATTTTTAGGTCATGAGATGCCATGTATAGTTTACAAGTAGTGAGCCTAGAACACTATGTTATGTTGTCTTGGCAGTGAGCCTTGACTTATGTTAATGACGTCATATTTTTTAATATTATCACATTTATATGATTCTATGATCCTATGATATAATTTTATTTATAAAATAACTTCATTTCAACATATATGATAATTCTCTTTTATGATATCATGAAATGTTTCTTGTCTCATATGTATTTGTTTCAATCACTCTTTACTCTAATTATTACCTTAATGTGCTTTATAGATCACCCTTTTACTTATGTATTTACCCTGTGTATCCTATGATGTAATATAAGATAAATGGGATTTAGGAACACATTATAGAGAATTAAATAAACATATTGTGGCCCCATAGATCCACACTCCCATATAAAGTGCTGATAACATATAATTCATATAGAAGCTTGGATACCCATTATATATTTCAGGACATAACTATCCAATAATTAAATGAATTAAAGAAAATATTTCATTATATACTTTCCCAATACCTTTTAAGTTTAGAACTTTCGGTAATTAGGAAAAATCACCTATTAACAAAAAACCATATCATTTTCAACTAAAGGACAGTTTCACAAACATATAAGAAACTACTTAATCACTAATAAATATTAAAAAACCCAAAAATATTCTCTAAAAGTTATTTTATTTGACATATTAGGTGTAAAACGTTTCCTTATAAACTGAGGAAATTGAAAAATAAGGAGTGGTGAGCTAAAAATATTAATAAGGGTAAAAATAAGAAATAAAAATCAAAGAAAAGAAGTGATAATATGGGAAGAATAAATTATATGTAAGGAATATATGACCAAAATAAATTCCATAATAGAAAAAAACTGAAAACAAAATATATCCCTGGATACCAATGGAAATGAAAAGATCGCATGGATAACAATAACGAGTTCCATAACGATGAAATACATAATTTCAGATAGCTAATTGCATTCCCTAAGCCAAGACATCATGATCTCACATATGATGATATTATTTTCAAGGAACCATGTTTAGAAACTATCTTGTTATAGGTAAGAATACATTGAAATTATAAGGTCCGAGACTTAAACATTACATAATATTGAATTAATTAAATAATTCACATTGAGGATCTTTTTAGGATCATATATTTAGAGAATTAGGTAATAACATATACATAAATACTTGAATATTACATGTATACACTTCTACTCAGTATCTATTTTTTCATAAAATAAAAACTCTTAAAAGAAAATAAACATGTTTAGTTTCATGTTTTAAACAACATTAAATTACCTTGATCCCATCCTTAACTCTATTCCACCTTAATTCTTGTGAAAGAAATTTCAAAAAATTGGGATGGGGATAAAAAGCTCAGTAAGGGATACACAAATAAGGAAAACTATTAGTTTTTCAAAACAACATGTAAACCATGAATACTTTATCATAAGTAATAATTTTCATGTTTATGAAGTTGTAAATACTATTCACAAAATAAAAGCTCATTAATTTAACTTTTGTAACCAAAATATTACCATAAAACCCATATAAATCACACATTACATATAAAAGGTAAACTTGGTTCATAATCATACTTAAATAGAATAACCATAAAGTCGCCTTCTAAAAATCATTCTTAAAAATGGAATATCCATACATATGACTTCCATACCCAATGCATCGGAGTTTAAAAATTAACCACCCATCGTTGGTTTATCACAGAACAACCTGTCATTTGGTTTATCACGTAACCACCTGTCAAATGTTCAAGTACCATTATATAATCATTCCACACAAAAGATTACAAATATCAACATTTCAATCATAAAATTTCATTTTAAATCACAAGAAATAATTTAAAAATATTTAAATAGTAAATACACTTTCAAAACCATTTTCAATTCAAAATTATGTAAAAAGGGAATATGATATTTATTTTCCATTTAAAAACATCATGACTTTTTAAGGAATCCAAATATCAAATAATCTTCACGGTGGAAGAAAGGTCATTGTCACATAGTACATTAAAAGAAACATACCCTTTTCTGTTTAAAGAAATGATGTATAGAAAAAGATTTCATTTGAATAAAATTAAAATTAAAATGGGTTTATAAATTGTAAATAATAAAGTCATGTATAAATCAAAACATGCCTCAAATAAAGGAGTTTGAGACAAATTCCCTTACCTCATGTCTGACTTGACTCGTTTATTATTTAATTTCTTGAATAATAAACATAATTTATTTTATACAAACATCAGAACCTTTTTAATGTTTATTTTTCCTTTTATATTACTTATAACCTTGCTATGAAAATTTGTTAATTATTTTAGTTCATATCAATCATTTTTTCAATTTTCGGTACTTGGGTCCAAAAAATGAATTTGTTATAATTACAAATTGTCAATGTGGTCAAACATCCACTTAATCCAAAATGATATTAATTATTTATATATAATATATATCACATATATCATATATATCTAGTATATATGTATTTATAATAGTACATAGATTTTGGATATAAGAAATGAAATGCACCATTCAGGGAGACGGTAAGCCGTACATAAACATTAACGCTACTTTCTTTTATTTATCATATTTAAAGAAAGGAAAACAAAATAATACATAGGTATATTATAATATATATTATAATATATATTTTATATATGTTACATATGTTTATTATTTCAACCCTTTATACGTTCCATGTATTTCATGAATGAGTCATATCACCTTGAGTGGGTGGTAATCGACATTTCCTCAAATGAATTTATCATATTTATAAAAAATGAAAATTATAAAGGTATGATATAAATGAGAATTAAATAAGCATATAGATAAATTAAATATCATAAATATCATATATAATTATAGTTACATCATAATGGATACCATAATAGGTGGTAGGAGAAGATTGAACAATCATCGTTTCGTGAGGCAGTAATTCTCTATCTATAGAAACAGTAGGTTCTATACCCATTATACAGAGGTGTGTGTAAGTGTAGTTCAAATAATTATCATAAAAACATACTAGTATATTTAGTATACTGGTTTTTTATGTAATCAAATAATAATAAGAGCATTGGGAGTAGTGAAGGAAAAATAATGGAAAGGAACTTGAGAGAAGACATTACCAAAAATTAGTTAACTTATATTGATTTGATCCAAAAGGCTTTCTCTAATTGCCTTATTCCTAGGGGAATTATTATAGGAGGAATAAAGGTATATTGGGAGATTATTTGGGAAGATTTTTTATGATCTATGGGGGATTAATAGGTGTGAGTAAGGGTTAGAGGTTGTGTCCTTTTATAAGAGGGAGGAGGGGCACTATAGGAAAGTTTGAAGGTATTAATTTATTATTAATTGATGTTAGAATTATAATAACAAAAAAGTAATATATTTAAAATATCAGATGATTATGGGTAAAAATAATCTCATTAAATAGGTTTTAGACAAGTTTTGGTCATAAAATTAACCTTATCTTTTAGCTTTAACCCTTAGTTAACAAATTTAACTTTTACCATTTCTTCATGTATATTCATAATATATGGTTAATATAGTTACTATAAAATGCCAAAAGACCAAAAAATGGACCGTTAATGATATTTTTAAGATCATATATGTAATTTGGAAAAATATTATATTTTTAGGACTATTTTATCATTTAATAAAATATTAATTTATTTAACAATTCATTTATGTCAATTTTTAAACAATTAAAATCCGGAATTTTTAAAAATTCAAAAAAATTTGATTAATTATAGAAAACTTCATTAATTAAAATATTAAAAGTCTTAATTATCCATAAATTTCTTTAATGGTATAAAAAGGTCAATATAAATTTATTTTAATATTTATAATCTCATCTATTTAAATATTTCATCAATAACGTAATCACTACATCACCATTGTTTCATAAATAAATTTCGTTATCTAATCTATAACATTTTTAAATAAAATACCATGATGTAATAAATCTTTTTATATTTATAATTAGTATTTATAGTCGAATATATCACTTATATAACCCCATATAAAAATTGTTTTTGTAAAAGATACATGTTTAGGTTATATTTTCCATAACTTTAAATTAAAAGTAATTAAAAGTCATTTTCACACACAATTGGCTCCATGGGGTCCAAAAATAGACCCATGGATGCACAGGTTCAGATATTTCTCATCCCATATGTTTAGTACATGTTATAGGGTAATTTAATATTATTATAATATTATTTTGTACCCTTATTTATCAGATTTACCCTTTAACCATGGTAAATAAAAAATTTACTAAAGTTTCTATTCTTAATATCTACAAATAAAATTTACCTATTTAAAAACTTTGGACCCCATAATTCCAAATTTCGTATAAAATTATCCAAATTAAAAATACAAAAGTTTTAGAAATTAATTTAAAATTAATTCATGTAGTCAAAACCAAAAATCTTGTTTTTAAGAAATAAAAACTACTAAAATATTGACATGCGTTTATGTCCAATTTCAAAGAGAAATTACTTAAAATGACCTAAATTGGATTATATTGTAAAACTATAATCCAATTACACTTTAAGACCAATTAAAATTACAATATAACTATATAAATAAATTAGATTAAAATGTAGTTTTGGATTAAAATACAGTATTTGTCACTATTCATTAAAACTTGAAATTTTTTAGAAAAATACCAAAATTTCATCCAAAGTAAATTTTGATGTCACAATTATAAATAGTAAGTTTATATTTTCAAATAAAACATATAATGTTTTCAAAAAAATAGATTTAAAAAGGGTTCAAAATCCAAAGACGGTAAAACTATATTTTTAGAAAAATAATTCTTTTTTCCAAAAAAATGATGTTATTCTTATATAATATCTAGAAAACATATAAGATGAATTTAAAAAATTACATTAAATATATATCATATATTTAACATTAAATAAAAATCCATAAATAGTGATATAAAAACACAATTATTCTCTATTAAATAGGCTTTCATAAAAAACATCCATTATATTCAATTGCTTTTTATTTCCATTTCTAATAAAATTTGTAACCAATGAAACATCATTTAAACATGTGTAAAATATAATTAAAAATTACATTTATACTATTCATTCTCTATATTCCAACGGTTGGGTGTGAACTTCCATTTAAAATAATAATAATATTATTTTATTATTTTTCAGTATAACTCAAAGTTGTTTGCAACATAAGATTTCAAGGAAACTTGTTGTTGCATGTTGAGTATGCTATCAGAAATAGTGTCCTATATAACATAAAATTAATATCTTATTCATAAATATTAATATAAATGGAAAAGAGTATTATTATATAAATACCTGTGTTGTTACAGCCTTCCCCCTTTTCAAAATTGCTACCTCACAATTTTAAAATTTGGCACAGAAACATCATTGAAAGTACCATATCAGAAATATTTTCAATAAAACTATCTATTTAAAAGAAATAAATATAAGTATAAATGTCACCCTGGATAAAACATACTGGGATTCCATGATAACATGAATATGGAAGAGAAAACTAGCAATCATGTTCTAATAGAGAGTGATAGAAAAAATGATCAGGAGAAAGTTAACCACCAAAAAACCACAAACTTGTAATAGGTTAAACAGTCTTTGATTCCCCAGTAAGAAAATTAAATGGAAACTGTTTTTTTTTTAAGTTCCCTTTGATAAATTCAAATAATTTATTTATGATATTGACTAATATCATAAGGAAATATACTTACTATTTAATTAGAGTTTCATACTTTCATAAGTTTCTACCAAAAAATTATCTTTTATCCAAACGATGAGTATTCAAGATGACTTGGTCACACGTGAATTGATATAATAAACTTCTAGATAATAACATGATCCAAAAAATATGAACAATATATTTACCCTATGTTTAGATGTTAAGGAAAACCAAAATGGTTAGTACGAGATCAAATAATACCCAAAAGGGACAATATTTTATAAAAAGAAATACTATTCTTAATCTCCAAAATTGAACAAAAAGATACCGAAATCTAAAAAATGACCATTAAATACACAATTTTAATTAAATTTTTTCAAAATAATCCAAACTAAGTTTCAAACCATAAATTCAGAAGGATATGATCACATAGTCTTCTACAAAAATCTTAATATTTATCTCCAAATAACATTAGTTACTCTTAATGTCTCATACTGAAATGTAATTAACCTAATAACATATTCTATATGATAGGTTAATAATTTCAATAAATAACCTAAATATCTATATTTCCACAATAAAAACATATATTCTTACAAAATAAAATTCCACAATTACTCATCAATTGAATTCCCAAAGTATTCTATCTTCCTTAGGCATATAGTGTTCCCAAAAGAGAAAAATGTCTTCTAAAATAAGCTTTATCACTTAATCACCAAATCATTTTACTATAATAAGGATATAAAATTTATAAAAAATAGGACCCCAAGTCAAATTATCATTGATCAATAAAATAATTTAACTAAAATGAATATATCATACTAACCAGGGAATTCACAATGGTCAGTGGTAGGCGATGCACCCTTGTCGTCCTTCGGTTGTGGGTTCGATTCCTATATCCATACTGGACGTGATGGGTTGTCGTCCATCCTATAGGTTTTCCTTTTTTTAAAACTATATCATTGTTATACCATTCTAAAAAATAATATAATTTCCTCAAAAATAACCATAACCTATTTTTTCCTCAAAGGTTATCTAATAACTTTCATTTTGGATCCCAAATTTAATAACCATTTATCACATCAAAAACAAAAGATCATACTAACCCCTAAGGTTATCGATTATGTCCACACAAGAAAAGATAATACTTTCTTGAATAAAATTTTCAAATATCAATCTTCAGTGTTACACATACAATAAAAAGTCTTCCAAAGTAATCACATCATCAAAAGAGCCTTAATATTTTTAATCATTTCATCATCCTAAAATCCACTATTACTCTTGAATCCCTTATATATCGAATTATTACTCATTAAACATTAATCATGATCCATTAACCATTATTTTCCAACTTATTCTGTAATACCTCTTTCCTACAAACAAAATCATGAATCATATCCTAAGTTTCAATAATGTCAAAACATCAGCTAAGAAATAATCCATACCTTTAATTGGTCATTGTGAATATATTAAACCTCAATTGGAATGGAATAAGTTATTGAAAAAAAAATATTTGGATAGTACTACAGATCCTATTCCCAAACCTTCTTTGTAGGACTTCTATTTGGGTAATCACCATGCACACCACATTTAAAACATTCAATTGATCCCTCAGAAAGAACTTCTTTCCCTTTCCAGGAGTCAACTGAATGCTTCCTTTTTCCATGATAGGTTCTTGATTTATAACCATAATTAGCACATCTATAGAATATTGACTCCCCTTTGAAGCATTTTCCTAGGTTTTTCTTTCCACATCCTTGACACATAGGTTTTTGAATATACTTACCTTTATGATTATTACCTAAACTTCCATAGGAATTTTTTTCTCACATATATGATGCTATAAAAAATTAACCAAGATTAAGGTGGTCGATCATGACTCTATATAGTTGGTTGAGAATAACTACAAGAGTTCTCATTGCATCTCACATTTAATTCAGATTCTTATTCATAAAACCGTCATAGTTTTCTTCACACCGATCGTTACTTTGGTGCCTGCTAGATCCATCCATTTACTGAAACCAAAAAGGCCAGTGTGAGTATATTAGTAAAATAATCAAATAATATCATATAAGGAGGTTAAAAACTAAGACATACTAATTCATGTTATCTAAATCTCATTCAATTTATCTAAAATAACTATTACTCTTTCTAATATGCTACCATTATAGTTATTTCACTTATACTTAAATAACACCCAGCAACTAAAGTCATCTAAACTGACCTATGATACCAACTATAAGGTCCTAGAAATAAACATTTCATAATCTTAAATTATGTTAATAATTCACATTGAAGATATTTTCAGGTTTAGAGATTTAGATAATTAGGTCATAACTTATACATAAAAACAGGAATATTACATGTAGACATTTCTACTATGTATCCATTTTTTTATAAAATATAAACTCTTAAAAGAAAATAAACATGTTTAGTTACATGTTTTAAACAACATGAATTTTCCATGATCCCATCCTTGACCCTATTCTACTTTATGTCCAATGAATAACATTTAAAAATCTTGGTTTCAGCATAAAAATCTCAGAATGGGATACACAAAGAAGGAAAATTATATGTTTTGAAAAACATTATGTAAACCCTGAATAGTTTATCATAAGTAATAATTTTCATCTTTATGAAGTAGTAAATACTATTCACTGAATAAAATCTCATTGATTACCATTTTGTAACAAAAATATTACCATAAAACACATATATGTCACACATAACATATAAAAGGTAAATTTGGGACATAATATACTTAAATGGAATAACCATATGGTCGACTTCCAAAAATCATTATTATAAATCGAATAACCATGATGATGACTTCCAAACCCAATGTATTGGTGGTTAAAATGTAACCACCCATCCTTGTTTTATCACGAAACCCCCCATCATTTGGTTTATCATGTAACAACCCGTCAAATGTCCAAGCACCATTATATAACCACCACAAATAAAATATTTAAAATATCAACATTTGAATCATAAAATTTCATTTGTAATAACAAGAAATAATTCCAAGATATTGAAATAGTAAATCCACATTCAACACCATTTTCAATACCAAAATATGTAATAATGGTGTATGGTATTTATTTTCCATTTAAAAACATCAAGGCTAGTTAAGGAATCCAAATATCAAATAATGTTCGCAGCGATGGAAAGGTCGTTGTCACCACTTATGTTAAAAGAAACATTCCATTTGTTATTTAGAAAAAGGCTACATAGAAAACTATTCCCTTTGAATGAAATTAAAAGTCAAAGGGGTTTATACACTGTATAAAATAAAGTTGTGTATAAATCAATGTATGCCTCAAATAAAGGAGATTGAGACAAAGTCCCTTACCTCGTGCCCGACAAGACTCGTTCATTCTTTAATTTCCTATATAATAAACCTAAGTTAATTTATACTTTCTTCATAACCCTTTTCATGTTTATTTTTCCTTTTTTATCACTTATTACCATGCTATAACAATTAGTTAATTATTAGAGTTTCTTTCAGGAATTTTGTCGATGTTCGGTACTTGAGTAAAAAAAAGAGTTTGTTATAATTACAAATTATCCATGTGGTCAAAATTCCATTATCTCCATAATGATATTCATGATTTTTATATAATATCTATCATATATATCTATTATATATGTTTCTATAATATTCCATATCATTTGGATATAATAAATGAAATTCACCGTTCATGGAGACGGTAAGACGTATATACGCACGAATGCTACTTTCATTTATTTTTCATATTTAAAGGAATGAAAACCTAATGATACACATGTATATTAGAATTATAGTACAATATATATGTTATATATGTTACATAAGTTCATTAATTACATCTTTTATACATTCCTTGTATATCATGAACGATTCATATCACTTTGAGGGGGCGGTAGTCTGCACTTCCCCAACTGAAATTATCATATTTATATAAAATGAAAAGAATGGAGGTATGTTCTAAATGAGAATTAAAGAATAATTGAGATAAAATAAATATTATATATATCATATATAATTATATTTATATCATAATGACCACCATAAGAGTTGGTAGGATAAGATTGAAAAATCATCGTTTTGTGAGGAAGTAGTTTGTCGTCCACAGAATCAGTATGTTCTATATCCATTAGACGGATGTCTGTGTAAGTGTAGTTTTAATAATAATCATAAAAACATCATAGTATATTTATCAAACTGGTGTTGTTATATAATAAAATAATAATAAGAGTATAGGGGGTGGAGAAGGAAAAATAAGGGAAAGGAACATGAGAGAAGACATTACCTCAAATCAGGTAACTTCTTTTGATTTGAGCCAAAGCGCATTCTTGAATTGCCTTATTCCTAGGGAAGGGATGCAGGAGGAATATAAGGATATTGGAATATTTTTTGGGAAAAGTTTGGATGAGCCAAGGGGGCTTGAGAGGTGGGAGTACGAGTTATATGTTGTGTCATTTTATAAGATGGAGGAGGGGAACTTTAGGAAAGTTTGAAAGTATTATTTTATTATTAATTGATTTTAGAATTTTAATAACAATAAAGTGATATATTTCAAATATTAGATGAGTATGGGTCAAAATAATCTCATACAATAGGTTTTAGACAAGTTTAGGTCATAAAATTAACCTTATCTTTTATCTTGAACCCTAGTTAACTAATTTAACTTTTACCATGTCTATTTGTACATTAATACTATATGGTTAATATAGTTATTATAAAATGAAAAGTGACCAAAAATGGATCATTAATGAAATTTTTTACATAATATATATCATTTTTCCAAATAATATATTTTTATACTATTATATCTAAAGACCCTGAAATTCCATGTATATTTTTTTAAAATATATGGGAATTTCACGAGTCCACAAAAATTGATGGTGTGTGATTATGAGGCCCGGTGTGCCCATAATGAATTTATGAACTTTTTTTCAAGTATGTTCAGTAAACGTATGAGCGGGTTTTTATAATTTTTCAACCTGTGCTCAGAATTGAAACTTGAGGGAACCGTTGAACACGCATCGCTGATATTCACTTAAAAAGACCTTCACCTCGACTGCAGTGGGTGGAGAGTGAAAGATACTTTTTCTGTTTTTCATGAAAGAATGAAATAAAAAAAAATGTTAAAATTTTTATTTTATTTTTTAAAACCCCTCAACATGGGTTATAGTGGTGGGGACCACCCGTGCCTAAACCTCCATGTTGATATTAAGAGGTGGGGACCACTAGAACTAAACCTCCCATTTGAGTGTTGAGAGGTGGGGACCACCCGAACTAAACCTCGCATGTGAGGTTATGAAGGTGGGGACCACCGAACCTAAAACCCCTAATTTGAATTTAAGGGTGGGACCACCCGAACCCTCCTAATGTGAGAAACCTCTTGAACTCCTTCTTTAATGAGGGAGGTAACCTTTAGGTTTCCCCAAAATTTATTATGCCAACCTCAATGTAATTATGATTCCAATTTAATTTGTTCCAAAAATTAAATTGGGGACACATATCATATTGGCTACCTTTTCTTTTTGGTGGAATTGGGGGGAAGTTTTGGTAAAGATAAATTGGGAGAGAACCTTGGAGGAATTTTTCTTCTAAAAAAAAGAATGCTCCTCTAATGAAGAACGCCGATGCATGACTTCAACTTCTTCCTCAGGACATCCTCCAAAATGGGACATCTTTAATCGACGACCATCCTTCCCTAATCATCAATGTCAACAAACGGATGAGGTAGGGGTGTGTTTTAAATTGATGAATATTAATTTTCCTCTCACATTGAATCATTCCCTTTGAACCGCTTTCTACTGCCCTAACGTGGAGGGTACGGGCCAAACAAACATGGCCTGACCCCTCCGCAAACCTTATGGTTCTTTTGTGTGTTCTTCGTGATGGTGATGGTGATCGGTACTGGATGTTGGAACTGGTGGAACTCGAGAACCGCGATCGACACCACGACCGGCCGCAGTGATGGCGACAAATGGAGGGCGGCCTGTCAAGCCAACTGCTAGCGAAGGGATGGCGCGCGACCGCGCTGCATGACCAGTGATAGTGAACTGTCAAACCATGGACTCCACTGTCCCACGATCTTGTGGTCCCCGCGGCCTCGCCGCCCCATGGCCTCACTGCACCGCTGTGCCACCCTCTGACTTCACTTCCCTGCGACCCTCCACGCCGCCCCGCGCCCTCGCTTCCCCACAGCCCACCGCGTCGCCTCACGGCCTCGCAACCCCATGGCCTCCGCGCCTCCCCACGGCCTCACCACCCAGCGGCCCTCTGAGCCGCCTCACAACCTTGCTGCCCTGCGGCTCTCCACGCCACCTCGTGACCCTCCATGTTGCCCCATGGCTTCTCCGCCTCGCGGTCCTCTGTGCCGCCCCAGCGGCCTCGTGCTACCCTTGCGGCCTCCACGGCCCCCACGGCCTCACGGCCTCCATGCTTCCCTAGAAGCCTCCGCACCACCCAACGCTAGGCCGGGCCGGACACAGCGGTCTGGGTCAACCTGAATCGGGTCGGGTCAGACCAAACCCGGGCCAGCTTCGAACTTTTCGATCTATCAGCCATAACATTGGCATCATGCATCTGTTTGATGAACCGTCAGTGGTGATGGAAACCTTGGAGTGAGACGGTAACTTTGAGTATCACCCACTAGATATTTGGATAAATTTAGAGTATGGTGTGGTTGGATCGATCATGAATCCAACCGGGCCCTTGGGACTAAAAGGCTAATAACATACACATCGGGCGTCCGATTGACGCACCATCTATTGCATTGAGACCCCTAATATGTGGCGGTCCTTTGAGTTTAATCTTCATGGGACTTCATGGATGTTGGAGTATCAAATAGTGGGTTAAGGTGTGGACCCTCCCACATATGAGAAATCTTATTGGAGGAACCCATTGGCTGGCTGTGACGTGAAGAATGAATTGCGATCCTGTGTGGGTCAGCACCTAGCGATCCTGTGTGGGTCAGCCCCGAGCGATCTTGTGTGGGTAAACACTAAGCGATCCAGTGTGGGTTAACACCAAGAGATCCTATGTGGGTTAGCACCTAGCGATCCTATGTGGGTCATCATCAAGAAATCTTGTGTGGGTCAGCAGTAGTGCCTCATAACAGAGTAAGATGATTCAGTAGTTACATCTAATCATCATCTCTACTACTATACCTAAGTTATACCTAGTGTGAGCTGAGTTCATACCTGTGAGGTTATTTCCTTCATGGTAATACCTTGGTGGTATTCTTCTGTGTGGCGTACCTGTGTGGTACTTACCTTTGTGGTTTTCCATCCTTCGTGGAATAGTTGAGCTTTGGGTTTTTAGGTGAGACCCTATGTTTTCTCTTGATTGAGGTGGGTATACTTGATAAATTAGGTATATGTATGGACATATACCAAAGTAGGGTTGTCAGTTGACTTCATTCCTTGTGGTTTATCCTTTTTGGATTTTGTGAGACCTTGAGGGTCTCGGGGTCCCTACTTAGTATCGTTATAATCACCCCTGCACGAGCTATGCCTGCAGCTTGTTGTGTTTGGTGTAGACGATGGAAAACGCAGATCGAGGCTGAGGGTACCAGGACTAGACGGGGCCCGTATGTGGACCATATGGCATGTAAGTTCGTAGAGGAGACATGGGTAAGTGGAGTTCTTATGAGGCAATCTGTACCTACCCTTCAGGTAGGTGGGCTTGGGGTAGTCACGACACAGGCTCTGGGGGACGTGTCATGACAAATTGGAATTAAAGGAGTCAGTTCTACCATAGAACATCAGACTCTGATATTTATTTTTAATGGAAATAGGGTTATGTGTAGTGAGTGTGGTTATCATTTTTGGGAATCCACTATTGGTGCGGTGGCCGACGTATCCAAACACCAGGACCCTGACTTCGGATTTCTTATTCAGTGCATGAAAACACTGATTGCGTGTGTGTTTTTAAGAGTTTTCTTTGTGATCTTTTTGAGTCAACTTACCAGGTATAACTTATTAACTGTGGCACACCTGTTTCATTTTAGGATGCCTTCACGTAGACAGCCAACTAGGGTTCCTAGAGTAGTACGCATTAATAGCCCACCAAGCGACGATGTCTTGGTGTAGGGCCCTCTTCTAGCAGAGTCATGTGTGGAGGTACTAGCGGTACCATTACCCATTGGTCCACCGATGCCACCATCCCTAGAAGCAGAGGGTGCACTCCACTTGAGCGCATTGAACGAGTTCTTGCACCATAGGCCACCCAGGTTCAGGGGAGAGATGGACCCATATGAATCTGAGGATTGGATGGAGGGTATAGTTAAAATCTTCAGACTGGTAGGGACACCAGCTGATCTCATGGTGATACTTGCCGCCAGCCTTCTACAGGCAGCAACAAGAAGACGGTATATCTTGATGCTCCACGTTCATGATAAGGTGATGCTTATCTAGGTAGACGTCGAGAGCCTATCTCAGGAAACGTTTGTCCCTGTGACTCTCCGCGCAGTGTGCATAAAGGATCTTCTTCATCTATAGAAGGGAAGAATGACTATGGATCAGTACTCATCGAGGTTCACTAACCTCTCATGCTACTCAAATGATATGGTGCGAGACCCATTCTTTAGGGCCCATACCTTCGAGAAGGGGCTCAGGTGAGAGATTAGGGCATCAATGGTTTCTCTCATCATCCCGACACAGGAGGTGGTGTTAGAGTGATCCCTCTTAGTGGAGAGTTTTCTTACTGAGCAGTCACCAACAATGAGACCCACCACTGGACGTCACGTAGTAGAGTCTTTCATAGATGGAAGAAGACATATGTCAAAGAGGTCTAAGAGGACCAGACCTACAGGAAGATGACCACATGATTCAGGGTCAGTTGTTTAGGTTACCTCAGGCAGAGCCAGTCATGCCAGGAGCGGGCAATGTTACACATGCGGCGGGTAGGGTCACATGGCTCATGACTTTCCGACCTGCCATACGGATGATCTGCTGACGGTCGATGGAACGCCCAGGTAGAGACAAAGGATCGATCGAGGTGGTCTGTAGGGAGGAGGCGGGCGTGGTAGAGGAGTAGGCCATACAATAGGTAGTGGGTGAAGATTCGAGATTTTACCGCCACCACCACCAAGTGGTCCACCCCAACCACAGGGAGTAGGAGGATAGGGGCAGACTCAGCTCGAGGCACCTAAGTTCTATGATCACGGTGCTCCAGAGATGATATGAGGTATGATCTGTGTCTACTCCACCTTAGATGCAGTACTTATCACTATTGGAATTGGAGGTTCTCCACACAGTTCTTTACCAACGGTTTTCTTAAACCGTTGGTAAAGAAGGTCCAGGAAACCCTTTACAAACGGTTTCCTAGAAACGTTGGTAAAGGGGTGTTTGAGTAGCTCTTTACCAATAGTTTTTAAAAACCGTTGGTAAATTTTTACCCCAAATACAATCGGCCACACCTCTCCCCCATTAACGACAGAACCCTAAATCTGAAGCGCTCGTCTCCTCTCATGACTTCCCCCATCCAAACTGCTGAAACTCCATCAGATTCATCTCAAATCAGGTATTTTTTTCTTTCTATACATAAAATATTTTATTGGTACCTTGTTTTTATTTTTATTCATCAAATATTTTCGTTTTATGTTTTTATTTTTATGTTTATATAATTTTTTGTGTTTTTATTTAATCTAGACTTTCTCAATTCCAATCCATTTAATTAATTAAATCTTTAACCCCCATCAAAGAAGAAACATCTCAAATTCATTTCAGTTGGATTCCAAATTTTCTAATTATGTGTTTTTATGCCTTTTCTCCATCTTGTAATTAATTGTTACCTGGAAATTTTTTATATGTGCTTATTAATTTTTAACAAAGTTTCTATGAATTTTTTCCTTGAAATTCCTTGTGAAATATTATTTAACCCTATTCTCATTGAATTGAACAAATCATGAATTTGATGACTATAATTTTGAAATCATTCAAGTATTTATGAATTATTCAATTCTATGAGTGTTTAGATTTATTTTTAACGAATATTTAAAGAATTAATTGGTGAAATTGAGTCTTTGTGTCGAGTTTTTATTCAAAGAATGAATTAAATTGATATGCATGAAATTATTTGGCCTATTTAATGTTTTCTAAGTAGTTTCAAATGATTTAATTTTTGAAATCACAACGAACCCTCTTGGAATTATTTTTTTTGAAATGAGATTTCTTTGGTAATTTTATATTACTTATTTATTCATGTGGAATTAGGTTTTAATCCCATGTTTTGAATTAATATTGAGAATTTTTAATTTTAAAACACCCTTTAATGACTTTGGGATGTTTTGAAATAATGTATTTTTTAAAGGCCTATTTAGAATTACATGTTAGTTTTTGGAAGGAAGTTAGTATAGATAACCTTTCTAAATATTGAATTAAATAAGGGGTTTTGAATTGGATTGAAGATTTTTTACCACTTAGTTGGAACTTTATGAAGATCCTTAGTCGTAAAAATTCATTAATGTAACTTGATCAATTCTAGTAATTACAGTTGATGGATGTTGAAAATGGGAGTATTCACATTGATGGAGATTAGGGTGAGATTGAGATATGATTTGAGGTTTGAATAATATGAT
The DNA here is from genome assembly GCA_963277665.1 of Viscum album. Taxonomy (NCBI): domain Eukaryota; kingdom Viridiplantae; phylum Streptophyta; class Magnoliopsida; order Santalales; family Viscaceae; genus Viscum; species Viscum album. Next base: position 139,224,674 of record OY728119.1, read on the forward strand.
TGATATTGATAAGGATCCTCATTGTGATACTCATAACTTCATTATCTTACTCAACTCTTTTGACTAGTCATGGTGACATAGATAGTTAGATTGGAAAATGTATATTTTTGATTCACTTGTGGTCTCATACCTCATATAGTAGAATCCACTACTGGAAATATGGGTTTTCCCAATGCTCCTATACCAATGGTTCATCAAGGAGTCATTTACCAACAGTTTTATAAAACCATTGGTAAAGGCAGACATAAGTGATTTAAAATGGATTTCGAATGATATTTTAGAAATGATTTAATCTTGAGGAAAGTGTTTTTATTAAAATGATATTTTTTTAATAAGGCATGTGTAATGTAATTTGTTATAGTACACTTGTTATCTGACTATGTTTGGTATTTAGTAACACATGAGATAACTAGTGTGTGAGAATGTGTTGTGAAATAGATTCTATGGTTGGTTCAAGATTATATTTACGTTTTGATCCTATTAATGAGTTTATTTAAAGATATTTTGAGATATTTACCTTATGTTTATTGGTGAATACTGGGACATATAGAGGTGGTTAATGATTAAGGCATATAGTTACTATTAACCATATAGATAAACCACGCATAGTATTGAATTCTTGAAATGTTTGATGTTTTTAGTCCTTTTTTATTTGGAGTTTCTTTTGATGCTGATGTTTCTTATTGATACCTATGATGGGAATTTATTTTAGTTTCTAAATTGGCTCAGACTCCCCCACCATGCACAGTGTATAAAACCTCTACCCTTATTTAATCATTCTGTTTACATAGCCTATGCAACCTCTACCCTCATATAATCAGTGAACTCAAGTCATTAATTCAAGCCTTCATTCACACTAGAATGTAAGAAATTGAATAATGTATACCCATCCTCACATGATTTATTACCTTAAATAGTGTCCAACATATGGAATACGAGCTTTTGAATTCATCAGTTAACGAAGATCATATATTCCATTTCCCCCAAGATGATTGTAGTAATATAACTTTAGGGTTAATTAAATATGGTTCTCATTGTACGTTGTATATTATGTTTCCTTCTTGTCCAATACTCACTTTTATGAGGGTGGGGTGCTTTTCACTAGCCATGCTGACAAGTGTAGACATCCATAAAAATGTTAGATAAGTCACATGTTTAATTTACTAATGTTGTTATCATTGACTTGGGGAAGTAATTGGGTAATGAATGGTAGGACCATATAGCTTCCAATAATGAGTTATTGAACATGAGTGAATGATTTGGGATGCCTATAACACATAATGGGACCTGAGGCATGTACCTCTTATAGACCTAATGAAAATGAATATAAATAAATTTTAATTTAATTTTTGAGTACCCGTTCATTACATTATTTTAATAGTTCACTACATCGACTATAAACTTCTTCCTTTATCATTTACTTAAATGTATTTTCTATTAAAATTCAATCATATTGATTTGTTTATGACAAAATGACTTGTAAAAATTATTTTTACAGAATGGAAAAAAGTTGGATGTATGAAACCGATCAGATCTCAAGTGATTTTCAAAACAATTTGGGGATCCTTAAAGATTTTTCATTTCACAATGATTTAGATAGTGGTCGCATACACTGCCCATGTTCCAATTGTTTTGGTAGACCTTGGTTGAGCCATGAAGAATTCAGTTACCACATAACCAAATATGGTTTTCAATCAAACCACTTTGAGTGGTATCAAAATGGGGAGAAAATGAAATCTCAAATTGTTGATGATCGAAATGAAATGACTGGAATGGAGAATTTGTTAGATGATCAGTTTCTGTATATTTGTCATACTAAAAAATAAAGGATTTAGACTCAAGAAGACTTCAATATGAGGACATATGATGCATCTAGTGAAAATGATGATATTGATAGGGTGAAAAAATTGAATGATGCTGTCATAACTCCAGTATATCGACAATGCAATAAAATGAAAAAGCTAGAATTTTTAATCCGATTGTTTCATAGGAAAACTATGTATGGGATTTCTAATACCGAAATCTATTAAATTCTTACCCTCTTGAAGGATTTACTTATAGATGATGCAGATATTCCCTCAAACCACAATATGGCCTGGAAGTTAGTTCAGGAACATGGATTTTCAAGAAACAAAATTCATGCTTGCCTGAAAGATTTTTGTTTATTCTAGGAGGAAACCACAGAACAAAATGATTGTCTAAAACGCGTCACATCCCACTAGAAGTAAAAATATGATTGATCACCATCCTGCTTTCCACAGAAATTAATATGGAACTTTCCATTGATCCCCAGACTCTAGAATATTTTTATGTCTAATGACATATCAATAAAAATGAGATGGCATGATACTGAGAGAAATAAGACTAATGATGAATTGGTTCATCCTTCAGATGGATTTGCATGGCAGGGATTTGTTTCTTGAAATACTAATTTTGCAGCTAACGTGCATAATGTGCGGCTGGGTCTTTCATGTGATGGTTTTAATCTGTTTGGGAAGATGTTTACTTTGCACAACACATGGCCAGTTTTTATACACATTTATAATCTTCGCCCATGGTTGTGTATGAAAAAACCTTTCACTTTCATGTGTATACTGATATCTGGTCCTTCTAATATTGGCATTGATATTGATGTATACATGAAACCTTTAATAAAAGAGTTAAACTTCTTTGGGATGTGGGTGTGCACACATACAATGCATGTTCTAAAGACATATTTTAGATGCATATTGTGCTTATGTGGACGATCAATGATTTTTCGGCTTATGCAATGATGTCTGGGTAGAGAACGAAGGGAAAACTATCATGTCTAGTTTGTATGAAGAATACAAGATCCAGAAGACTGAAACATCGTTGTAGTTTCTGTTTTATGGTACATCGATGATTCTTTCCAAAGGATCATCCATATAGAATGAATCATCAAAGATTTGATAATACCATAGTGACCAATGATCCACCTTAGCGTATGTCTGGAACTGATGTGCTTAATGAATTGAAAGATTTCATTTTTTCATTCAAGAAGGGTCAAATGAAATCTGGAAAGAGAAATAATGTTTCCACTAAAACCAGTTACAATTGGAGGAAGAAGAGTATATTTTTTGATTTTCCTTATTGGTCAACCAATTTGTTACGTCATTTATTAGACGCAATGCATATTGAAAAGAATATATGTGAAATGTTGCTTCGAGTTCTTCTAAATTTCAAGGGGAAGACAAAATATGATTTACAATCTCAGCGTGACTTGGTGGATTGGGGAATCAGACCATAATAGCATCCTGTGCGTATCAGTGAAAATAAATGGAAACTTCCATGTGCATCTTATGTGATGAAACCTACAGAATAAAAAAACAATTTCTAGAAGTATTAGAGACTATTAGAGTTCCTAATCGCTATTCAAGCAACATATCTAAATGGGTCAACATAAGAGAGTTGAAGATAAAATCTTTGTAGACCCATGATTAGCACGTTCTACTGCATGAGTTGCTTCCAATAGCTATCTGTAATTTGTTTTCCAATAATGTAAGGGTGAATGTTATTCGGTTGTGCCATTTGTTTAGAGATCTTTGTGCTAAGATGTTGTCCAAGTCTATCTTGCAAAAAATGTTTACAGATGCCCCATTAATTTTGTGTGAGTTGGAGAAAATATTTCCTCCATCATTTTTCACATTCATGCTGCATCTGACTGTCCATATTCCCACTGAAATACTTCTAAGAGGACCTGTTTATTTTCATTGGATGTATCCAACTGAAAGAAATATGTACACATTAAAGTCTTATGTCCAAAATAGGAATCATCCCGAAGGTTCTATCGTGAACGGTTACATGGGTCAAGAATGTATGGATTTCTGCTCAATGTATTTGTCTGATCTTACTACAAGAATGAATAGACCAATGAGAAATGAAGAAGAACAGTATAAGAAAATTGAACCCAGTTTTCCATCACCTCCTCAAACAGGAGGAATTCCTAGATCATATACATTGAATACATTAAGCCATGAAGAGCGGGAGATGGCACATCGCACAGTTTTATTCAATTGTGATTTGTTCGATGACTATATCAGGTAACTAAATTGAATATATATATCTTACATATATATCTATTAAAATATTCATATGTTTTATCTCTAGGGAACATACATCAATGATAAATAGAAAGTATCATTCTTTATCTTTGAGATGGAGGGAGACTTTGCATAGCAAAGTGTTTTCTTCTTGGTTAAAATTGAAGGCAAAAATATTACTGTTTAAAATAATTATATCAAAATTTAATTAAGTTTAATAGTAATTTATATTTCAGGTATTGAGTTTGTCTAATGACTCTATCTCTGAGGAAATAAGAGCTTTGGATTTTGGTTCTAATACCGTGGTTCGTGACTGTAAATCAAATGTTATCAATGGGTACAAATTGATTGTCACTGAATGAGCAGAGAACATGAGAACACAACATGATGGTGTTATGGTTACTTCCACAACAGATTTTTATGCTAGGGAATCAGATAGTAGACCGCAATTTGAAAATGTGGGTTATTATTGAGTCATTGAAAAAATAATAAAATTAAATTATTACTCTCATGGATGAGTCACAATTATGAAATGTCATTGGTTTGATTCGATGTTGAGACAGAGAAAATTTATTGGTAATTTTGGATTTCAAGTAATTAATATGACTTTCACTCTTGCTACCGAAGAACCATATGTGTTGGCATCAATGGATGAAGAAGTTTTTTATGTCAAAGACCAACTTATACCTGAATTTGGTGTCATAATTGAAGTAATTTCAGGACATATTTTGGATGATGGTGATGATGGAATTGACACTGCCCCTAGTTCCATTAGAAGCAATACATTTATTTCTTTTGATGACTCCAATACCTCAATTGTCAGAGTTTATTGTGAACCTGAAGTTGTGGTTGAAAATATATAGAATCATTCATCCATGTTCTCAATTATTTTGGTTTACCTCGAGTTGGGTTGTTATGGTTGGTAATATTCAAATTGAATTAGTATTGATCACAAATATATTTTAGCTGACTTGACCATTATGTGAATTTTCAATGTTTATTGGTTGCAGTTTTATATGAATTGCATTTTCTAATTTGGAATTGAACTGTATTCAAACCTAGTCAAACAATATTTCTAACTTGGTGAACATGAAAACTTGTATGATTTATTAAATCCATTCAAGATATTCTAAAACATTTGATAGCTAAATTACTAATGAATCCCCATATTCCCTCATATATTTAGTTTTTTGGGTTACACATTAGTTTCCCTTTTCTAATTAATTACTTATTTGATTTAAAAAGTGGGAAATGAATCCAATTAAAGAGAGGTGAAGGAAACAAATGATGGAGAAAAATCGTCGAATGATGCATATGGGTGTTCCACCATTAGTCCCTGTAGTGAGTACTTTATTTCAAATATATATATTTAAAGAATATATAATGTCATGTGATTAATTTTTTTCGTAAACATTTTTGTAGGATCCACCTATACGTTGAAAATTATTTGACGAGGATCCTAGTAATAGTCCTAGTACTCAGGCTGGTGGTACGAGGAGTGTTCGTACCAGAGGTGGATGAGCAGCTTCGCGTACCCGACTAGACCCTACCCCTCCCATTGACCTGTCGGCCTTCCCACATTCTAATCCCGGTGTGTCATTAAGGACACACGGTATGTTTAGGCATCCCATGATTTCTCAATATTTTACATCTTTTAACCCATCTTTTTCATATCCCATGATGATTCCCACTCCCCAGCCAGAATCCGGTCATATAGCTATGACACCTTCTTTTCCTTATACTTTTGTCCCTCTGAGCATCTATATTCCATCTTCTTTGACTCCTGTTCCACCACAGGGTGTTCCATCAATTTCTGTGGATCTAGTGGCCCTCAACGATCAGACTGGTGCAGGTATATTTATAGAACCCTAAAAAATTTTGATAGCAATATTTATTTTCATTATAACATGTTTTAATAAAATATTTTTTTTCTTTCATGAAAGATACATATACTGACAGGAGGTGGGGGCAGGGGTGTACACGCATGCGTGCGGTGTGGAACTGCCACACACATGTTATAATGGATGACAATGAAGACAACTAAATGGTTGAGAAAACATGGTAGCAATGTCGGAGTTTTATGGAGACGCTTTCCAAATACTCCGACATCATTTTGGTTAGCCCGCTATCGTGGATACATTTGCCACATGAGGTCAAGGATAGATCTTGGGAAACGATATGGGTAAAAAATATGTTGTATTTAATGCAATTAATTATTTTTGTATTTATATTAATTAATATATTTATTTCAGCTTCGATGTAATTTTCCCGATGGTTAGGGTGCACGACCGACATGTCTAAAGGATTTAGGTGAGATTTTGAGAGCCTACAAGAATGGATTGTATATTGGCTAGTGTTCTGGAGTTGGCACTGAGTTAGAGGCGGTACCAGTTGTGGATGATTCTCCTATAGAGCAGTATTTTCATATGATTACTCATTGGAAGACTACCCAGTTTAAGGTATTAATTACATTTGAGTTATCTAAATAATAACTTTAATGTTTTTCATTAATACTATATTTTGCATTATAGAATTTTATTTAGGAATCATCTAGAAAAAATAAAAAAACATTGAGGCAAAAAAATACCTCCACACACTGGGACGTACTATGATGACAGATCATGAGAGGAAGGAGGTATGACAACCGTTAATAAGTTTTCTTTACGACATACACTTTCTTTTTCTTCCTCAATTATTTAATCATTTTCTAAAGTTTTCATATAAATTTAGTTTTCAATGTCATTGTAGAGGAAAATACAGAATATTGAAGGACGTGTGCCTCGAGAAAAACTATTTTGCTCGAGTAGACTGAAAAGGGATGGAAGTTCCGTCACTGAACCGACTCAGCAGAAGATTGTACGTTTTAATCTGTTGATTTTATATTTCAATATCTATTTTTTAACTTAATAATACATTTATATTTTTAATAGGATGCTTTATTGGCCCTCGATGCCCAAGAACTAGAAAGGTTTGGGCCAACTAATCACTTACATCAGGTGTTGGGAGAGGAGCATCCTGGCAGAGTACACTACCGACCAAGGATAGCCCCGACGATGTATTGGCCCTCCTTAGGTACGAGTTTTAGTGCCACCGACCTATAGCATGTTATGGAACAGGTAGAACCGGCAAACAAAATGGACATAGAGATTACAGAATGGTCTTCTAGGGAAAACAACGCATTTATGAAATTCATTGATGTTCTACGTCCAACACCTCCTCCAGAGGCCAGCCCATCTTTTGATGAATATATGTCATTGATAAATTCTATATATGGTGTACCAGGTGAAAGTTCTAGTGGAGGTCAATACGATGTCTAGCCTGACGATGATGATGGCGAGGATTCTAATGCGGAAGAGGAGGGAGAGGAGGAGGGCGAGGCGGATGGTGAGGGCAAGGAGGAGGGCGAGGAGGATGGCATTGAGGAGGGAGGGGACGAGGGCGAGGGTGATGATGATGGTGATGATAGTGATGGTGATGTGGGAAAAATTGATCCGTTACATTTTTGACTAATATTACTGATATTTGATATTCAATATATTCTAGTTGTTGGTTTTTTCTAGACTCATATTATAGTATTGGAGTTGATTTATTTTTATATATTGTCTGTTTTCAGGGATGGTGATGTCTTTTAGTGGTTTTTGTGTATCTTGAGCATGTCTATAGAGTTTTTTGTGTTTGGGAACTCCCTGGATAGCCCTCGTCCTTCCTAGACACTGGACAACCCCCCACCATCCTCCTTGGACCCCGGAAAGCCCCCCGAAAATCCCCCTAGACATCCCCCACCATCCTCCATGGTCCCCAGACAGTCGCCCAAACACCCCCCAGACAGCCCCCAGAAAGCCCCCCCACCCTTCTCCTTGGACCCCGGACAGCCCCCACCCTCCTCCATGGACCCCAGACAACCCCCTGAACACCCCCCAGACAGCCCCTGGACAGCCCCCCAGACATCCCTCCCGGATAGCCCCCCACCCTCCTCCCTGGACCCCCAGACAGCCCCCACCCTCCTCCTTGATTTCACATGCATTTTGTTATTTCTCTGATCATGCAATGTAATTTAGGATTATTCCAATTTTGTTTGTCTTGAATTATATAAATGTCTTGGTAAGCTTATTAGCTCATGCTCATCAAATGCATGTGATGATATGATTTAATTTGAATACAAATACTTGTTGTACATTCTCCATGTTATGTGAATTATGCCTTGTTTGATTTGGTTTACATGTCAATTGTTAGGATAATACATGGGTAACATGTTAAGGACTCATGGACCGACTCGTCATGCTCAGGGAATTTAGACTTGAAATTCCAGGATATATGCTTTGGTTTCTAGGTGAGGGATACCAGGATGGTTTCTATTACTCATGAGTGATATTGGTTCCATGAAGATAAACCATGTACATGTCTATTTTTCATGACGGTAATACCATGCCTCAGGTGTGGCCGACACCACTCAAAATGTCTCTGGTTTATTTGAAATAGACAACATTTTAAGTGAAAATAACAACTGGCATAGAAAAAACCAACCGAACACATTAGGATTGTGTTGATAGTTTAGGAAAATGATCTATGGGTCATTTGTGACGTGTATGAGTCAACCCCATCTAAATATAAGGCGCGGTGTGGCCGGTAGCACTCTAATTGTGTCTCTTTTGTTTAAAATGGATGCAATTTTAAGTGAAAATAACATCTGGAATATGGAAAAATGACCAAATTTATTTTTATTCTATTGATACTTTATCACAATGATCTATGGGTTATATGAGACGTGTATGAGTCAACCCCGTCTAAATCCAAGCCGTGGTGTGGTCGGGATCACTCTAAGTGTCTTTCTTATGTTTAAAATGGACAACATTTTTAGTACATACGGAAAACTGACCAAATGGATTCTGATTATGTTGATACTTTAAAATAAATGATCCATGAGTCATATGCGACGTGTGCGAGTCAACCCCGCCTCAATCCGAGGAGCGGTGTAGCCGACACCATTCAAAGTGTATCACTTTTTTTAAAAAATGGATAACATTTTAAGTGAAAAGTATAACTGACATACAGAAAACTGACCAAACTCATTCGGATTGTGTTAATACTTTAGAAAAATTATCCTTGGGTCATTTTTGACGTGTACAGGTTAACCTCTTTTCAATACGAGGCCTATTGTGCTCGGCACCACTCAAAGTGTCTCAAGTTTATTTGAAATGGACAACATTTTAAGTGAAAATAACAACTAGCATACGGAAAATGGAATAAACAAATTCGGATTGTGTTGATACTTTAGAAAAATGATCCATGGGTCATATGTGACGTGTACGAGTCAACCCTGCCACAATACGAGGCCCAGTGTGGCTGGGACCACTGAAAGTGTCTCATGTTTATTTGAAAAGGACAACATTTTAAGTGAAAATAACAACTAGCATACAGAAAACTGACCAAACGAATTCGGATTGTATTAATACTTTAGAAAAACGATCCATTAGTCATATTTGATGTGTAAGAGTCAACCCCGCCTCAATCCGAGTCCCGGTGTGGCTGACACCAATAAAAGTGTCTCTCTTTTGTTTCAAAAGGACATCATTTTAAGTAAAAACAAAAACGGACTTACAGAAAACTGACCAAACACATTAGACTTCTATTGAAACATTAAGGAAACCATCCATGAGTCATATGTGATGTGTAAGAGTCAACCCAGCCTCAATCTGTGGTGCGGTGTGGCCGGAACCACTTGAACTGTCTCTCTATAGTTTAAAATGGATAACATTTTAAGTGAAAACAACAACTGACATACGGAACACCAACCCAACGAATTCAAATTCTGTTGAAACATTAGGACAACAATACATGGGTCATATGTGACGTATACGTGTCAACCTATCCTCAATATGAGGCTCGGAGTGGCCAGCACCGCTCGAGGTGTCTATCTATAGTATAAAATAGACTTTATTTTAATTGAAAACAACAACTGACATACGGTAAACCGACCAAATGAATTTAGATTCTGTTTAAACCTTAGTAAAATGATCCATGGGTCATATTTTATGTGTACGAGTCAACTGTGCCTCAATCCGAGTTGTAGTGTGGCCGGGATCACTCTAATTTTCTCTCCTTTGTTTAAAATGGACAACATTTTAAGTACATATGGAAAACTGACCAAATGGATTTTGATTGTGTTGATAATTTATAACAAAGATCAATGGGTCGTATATGACATGAACGAGTCATACTTGACTTAATCTGAGATGCGGTGTGGCTGGCACCACTCAAAGTGTCTCTCTCTTATTTAAAAGGGATGAGATTTTAAGTGAAAACAAAAAATGACATAAGGAAAACCGAACAAACGAATTTCTTTTCTGTTGAAACTTTAGGAAAATGATAAATGGGTCATATGTGACATATACGAGTAAACCCCTTCTCAATCTGAGGCATGGTGTGGCTGGAACCACTCAAAGTGTTTCTTTTTTGTTTCAAAAGGACACTGTTTTAAGTGAAAACAACAACTGACATATAGGAAACTGACCTAAAACATTTGGATTACTTTGAAACATTAGGAAAATGATCCATGGGTCATATGTGATGTGTAAGAGTCAACAAATCCTCAATACGAGGCATGATGTGGCTGCCACCACTCAAAGTGTCACGTTTATTTGAAATAGACAACATTTTAATTAAAAACTTCTATCATATAGAAAACTGACCAAACACATTCAAAATGTGTTGAAATGTTATCACATTGATCAATGAATCATATGTGACCTGTATGAGTCAACCCCACCTTAATCTGAGTCATGGTGTTGCTGTAACCACTCAAAGTGTCTCATTTTTTTTGAAATGAATAACATTTTAAGTGACAATAAATGACATACCGAAAACTAACAAAATGATTTCGGAATATGTTGATACTTTTGGAAAATGATCCATGGGTCATTTGTGATGAGTATGAGTCAACCTCACCTCAATCCGAGGCATGGTGTGACCGGTTTCACTCCAAGTGTATGTATTCTATTTAAAATGGACATCATTTCTAGAAAAAACACATTTAAATGTGTATGTTTAAATGAATTATGTATGTTTATAATTAAGTTACGAATTTCGATTTAATTCTGGATTTTTATCATTCTAGAAGAATTATATGTTAACTGTGTATGAATTTTTTCTGTATATGTATGTGTTAGTTGGTTATTGTAGGTACAAGGAGATTAGAGAATTACGAGTGTTGTGCAAATTGCAGGCTGCCGTGCAAATTGCAGGATTTTGTGCAATTTTCACAGCATAGCCTATGGCAACGGTTTGAAACCATTGGAATACTATTAAAATAAAGTTTTTACCAACAGTTCAAAGGGAACCTTTGGTAAAAACACATTCCCAATGGTTTTAGAAACATTTGGCAGCCATGAGAAAATTTTTGTTTTCCCAACAGTTCAGGGGAAACCGTTGGGGAAAACTTTTCCCAACGGTTTAGAGAACCTTTAGGGTAGGCTAATTTTTCTAACCTATCCCAATAGTTCCATGTAAACCATTGAGAAAGTCTATCCCAATGGCTTACATACCAATGGTTCTCTGGCCTTTCCAAATGGTTCAGAACTGTTGGTAAATCCTCTTTTTCCAGTAGTGTATAGACACAAGTTCTATTCATTCTTTTATTGAAACTACCCTTCTTTGGAAATAAGAGATTCCTACAGATTCATTGTCTTGATCCTTACATCTAAGGACTCCTACGAGAGCATATTAGATGATTAAGAACTAGTTCTGGAAGTGCGAGGTTACTCTAGAAGGTGAGAGCTTTGGCTGGGATCTCCTAATAGAGGCGTCGAGGCCTTACAACGTCATCTTTGGTGTGAACTCGTTATCAACATTCCATGCTCAAATAGACTATATTAGACACAAATTGCGGTGTGTCTGCATGGATGGGACCAGTTTTACCTTCACCGGTGATAAGGGAGCCTGTGCAGTATAAGATGGACTTACCTGAAGGTGAGTGAAACCAATCACTCTTCAATTGGCTAGCCTTACCCTCAGAGTGGTTGATGTGGAGAGTCTAAGCTATCCTGTAGTGGTGGACCAGTACGTGGATTTCTTCCCTAATGATGTTTTGGGTCTACCTCCTCACAGAGAGGTTTATGTTTTACATTAACTTTTACCATGAGACGACAATGATATCTACACCAGCGTATCAGATGGCTCTCGTAGAGCTTCATGAGTTGTGGTTACAACTAGAGGACTTATAGGGCAAGGGATTCATTCGGCCAAGTGTTTTACCTTGGGAAACCCTGGTTTTTTTTACCAAGAATGTGGATGGGAGCTTGAGGATTTGTGTTGATTATTGACAGCTAAACCAGGTGACGATGTAGAACAAGTACCCACTCTCGAGGATTGATGGTCTCTTTGACCAGCTGAAGGGAGCACAGTGGTTCTCGAAGATAGACCTCAGATCAGGATATCACCAGCTCTGAGTATGAGACAAGGATGTACAAAAGATGGATTTATGGTGTTGGTATGAGAATTACGAGTTTTTGGTCAGGCCTTTTGATGTGACAAATGCTTCAGAAGCGTTCATAGGACTCATGAACAGAATATTCCAGCCGTACCTTGATCACTTTGCAGTAGTCTTCATCAATGAAATTCTGATCTACTCGACTACTGATGAGGATAATTCCAACCATTTATAGGTAGTACATGACACACTTAGAGAGAACTATCTCTATGTGAAGATCTCAAAGTTCCAGTTCTAGATCCGATAGGTTCTCTTTCTGGGACAAGTCATCTTGGAGGCTGGAGTTGCAGTGGATCTTGTGAAGAATGAGGCAGTACTTGCTTGGGAGCCACCCAGGAGTGTGATAGAGGTATAGAGTTTCCTGGGTTTGGCTGGATACTACTGGAGATTTGTTCCAGATCTCTCTAGAATTTCAACACCACTATCAGCGTTGATGAAGAAGGGGAAACCCTTCATGTGGTCGGAGAGATTCCAGAGGAGTTTTTAGTAGCCTAGATAGAGGCTAACTAGTGCCCCCATTATGAGGATATTGGAGGAGGGCGTAGGGTATGTAGTCTACTACAACACATTAGGGACCAGACTCAGATATTTCCTGATGCAGGAACAAGCAGTGATCGCATATGGTTCTCGACAACTGAGACAACATGAGAAGAACTATGCTATCCATGAATTGGAGTTAGTAGCAGTGGTCTTTTCCTTGAAGATGTGGCGACACTATCTGATGAGATAATGTTTTACAGTCTACTCAGATTACAGTAATCTTAGGTATATCTTCTCTCAGAAGGACCTATACCTGAGACAACGAATTTGTCTTGAGTTCATCCAAGACTATGTCTTTGAGATAGTCTATACTCCTAGGAAGGGGAACATTGTAGCAGATTCGCTCAGCAGAAGATCTGGTATACAACTTCAAGGTGAGGTGACAGAGCATCTGACCACTTTGAAGATATCATTTGTGGACCAAGATGGAGAAGCTTTCCTTCAGTCTCTTACAGTCACTCCCCCACTTCTTGAGCCAGTTAGGGAGGCACAATGTGGAGACACTGACTGAGAGGCACGATGTGCTCAAATATCCATATGACATGCACCTGATGGATTTTCTAAAGGTGGGGAGCACGTTATCCTCTTCAAAGGACTTACCATGGTACCAATGTCACTTCAAGAGGAAGTGTTGAGAGAGTTCCACATGTCCCCTCTAGCGGTAAAAATAAGAGTGGCGAAGATGTTCCAGGACCTCTGATGACAACACTGGTGGCTGAGGATGAAGAAAGCAGTAGCAGAGTTTGTCTTTTGATGCGTCATTTGTTAACAATTGAAGGCGGAGCATTAGGCACCAGAAGGCCTAGATCAGCCTTTAGAGGTCCCAGAGAGGAAGTGGGATGGGATATCCATGGACTTCATGATAGGAATTCCTCATACATCCAGAGTTCATGACTCTATCTGGGTGATCATTGACCGACTCACCATGTCGGCCCACATCTTATAGATCAGAGAGAAGTGTTCAGTAGATATCTTGGAATACCTCTATGTGCAGAAGATTGTGTAGATACATAGAGTACCCTCTATGATTTTCTCTTATAGTGATACACATTTTACATATCGACTGTGGATGGGGTTTCTGGAGGCTTTCGTGACGCATCTTCGTTTGAGCACTGCCTTCCATCCTCAGACGGATGGCTAGATTGAGCAGACCATTCAGACTCTCGAGGACATGCTATGTGCTTGTTTCCTCGACATCGGTCGTATCTAGGAGGATCACTTGAATTTGGTGGAGTTTTCATAAAACAACATCTGTCACTCAACCATTGGGATTTCACCTTTTGAGTCCTTGTACGAGTGACATTTCATATCACCTTTGTGCTGGACAGACCTAGGGGAGTCAACACTATTGTGACTATAGATGGTACAAGCAACCACATAGAAGGTGAAGATCATCCAGGAGTGGATGAATACTACACAGAGTAGGAATAAGTCTTATACCGATAGGAGACAGAGACCCTTGGAGTTCGAGGATGGCGACCACATATTTTTACGGGTTTCACCTCGATGAGGTTTGTGGAGATTTTTCTGATGTGGAATGTCATCTTTGATATTCATCAGACTTTTTCAGGTCCTCAACAGAGTTGGCGAGGTGGCTTACCGCCTAGAACATTCCCCTCAGTTGCACTGGGTGCACAACGTCATCCACATATCCCAGCTGAGGATATACCTGTATGACCCTTCTCATATCATCGACCACGACGAGCTAGACATCGACGATGGGGAGACATTTTCAGAGGTTCTAGTAGAGATTGAAGATCGACAGGAGAGGGTCCTTCGTGGGAGGTGAATACCTCTAGTGCATGTACATTTCCAGCATGGGAATCTCTACGAGAGAAAATGGGAGCGGGAGGCTTAGATGTGTGCTTAGTACCCCAACTTCTTTACTTAGTTTGAGTTGTGGCATATGGGGATGCAAATCCCTGAGGTGGGGAGAATGTAAAGACCAAGAATTTCCAGGTATTTTTTTTAAAAAAATATATGGGAATTTTACAATTCCACAAAAATTGACGATGCAAGATTCTAAGGCCCGGTGTTCCCGAGATAAATTTTTGAACTTTTTTTTGGTACACTCAGTAAAAATTCAAGCGGGCCTTTGTAAATTTTGAACCAGTGCTCAGAATTGAAATATGTTTGCACCGTTGAACTCGAAACACCGATATTCACTTCAAGATACCTTCACCTCGACCGCAGTGGGTCAAGAGTGAAAGATAGTTTTTTTTGTTTTTCATGAAAGAATGAAATAAATAAAATGTTAACATTTTTATTTTATTTGTTAGAACCCCTCAACAAGGGTTATAGTGGTGGAAACCACCCGAGCCTAAACTCCCATGTGGATGTTAAGGGGTGGGGACCACCAGAACTAAACCTCCAATTTGAGTGTTGAGAGGTGGGGACCACCAAAAATAAACCTCCCATGTGAGGTTATGGAGGTGGGGACCACAGAACCTAAAACCCCCAATTAGAATTTAAGGGTGGGGACCACCCGAACCCTCTTAATGCGAGAACCCTTTTGAACACCCTCTTTAATGAGGGAGGTGACCTTTAAGTTTTCCTAAAATTTATAATGCCAACCTTAATGTAATTATGATGCCAATTTAATTTGTGCCAACAAGGATATTGGGGAAACATATCATGTTGGATACCTTTTAGTTTTGGTAAAATTGGGGAGAAGTGTTGGAAAAGGGAAATTTGGAGAGAACCTTGGAGGAATTATTCTTCTCCAATGAAGAACACTCCTCCAATTAAGAACACCAATGCACAACTTCAAATTCTTCCTTGGGACATCCTCCAATGTGGGGCGTCTTTAATCGATGACTGTCCTTCCCTCATCATCGACGTCAACAAACGAACAGGGTATGGGTGTGTTTTAAATTGATCAATATTAATTTTCATATCACATTGAATCATCCCCCTTGAGCCTCTTGCTACCGCCCTAACGTAGAGGGTATGGGCCAAACAAACATGTCCCAAAACCTTTGCAAACCTTATGGTTCTTTTGTCTATTCTTCGCGATGGTGATGGTGACCAGTGCCGGCGTTTGGCACTAGCGGAACTCGAGAACCATGGCCGACACCATAGACAGCCATGAAGAGGGTGACAAATAGAGGGAAGTTGGTCAAGATGACCACTGGTGACAGAACAATGCGCGACCGTGCCGCACAACCCACCACGGCGCACCATCGTCTCGTGGCCTCCGCCATCCTGCCGGCTCCCGGCCCCTGCTACCTTGCTGCCCCGTGACCCTCCGCACTGCCCCATGGCCTCACCGCCCCATGGACTCACCACCCCATGACCCTCCACGCCACCCCATATCCCGCCGCTCCACCCCATGGCCTCACCGCCTCGTGGCCTTCCGAGAATCCCCCTACGGCCTCGCCGCCACACGACCCTCCTCACCGCCAAATGACCCTCCTCAACTCCCCGAGGCTTCCGTGGCACCCCGTGGCCTCACCACTCTGTGGCCTCCGTGGAGCCCTACAGACTTACCACCTCGCGGCCTCTGCGACCCCCGTGGTCTCATGCCGCCCTCATGGCCTCTGCGGCCCCCGCGACCTCCTACCGCCCTCACGACCTCCACGCCGTCCAGAGCAGGCCTGGGCAGCCCCGTAAGGCCGGGTGAGGCCCAGTGGGCCTGGCCAGACCTAGGGGGACAGGTCAACCAGAATCAGATCAGGTCAGGCCAGGCCGGGTCGGTCCAACCAGGTCAGACCAAACCCAGGATAACTTCAAACTTTTCGTCCTATCGGCCATAACTTTGGCACCTTGTGTCTGTTTGACAAACCGTCAGTGGCACTGGAAAACTTGGAGTGAGACAGGATCTTGGAGTATACCAAATTAGAGACTTGGATAAAGTTAGAGTACGGTCAGTTCGGATCGAGCATGAATCCAATCAGGCCCTCGAGACTAAAAGGCTAATAACTTACAGGCTGGGCGTCCGATTGACGCAATGTCTATTTCTTTGAGACCCCTAAGACGTGGAGGTCCTTTGAGTTTCTTCTTCGTGGGACTTCGTGGTATTTGGTGTATCGATTAGTGGCTTGATGAACGGACCCTCCCCGAGATGAGAAAGCTTAGTGTAGGAACCAATTAGCTGGCTATGACATGTAGAATGAATAACGATCCTGAGTGGGTTAGTGCCTAGAGACCCTATGTGGGTCAGCACCGATCAATCATGTGTGGGTCAGCAACGAGCGATCCTAGGTGGGTCAGCATCGAGCGATCCTGTGTGGGTCAGCACTGAGCGATCCAATTTGGGTGAGCACCTAGCGATCATATATGGGTCAGCACCGAGCGATCCTGTGTGGGTTAGTAGCAGTTCCTTATAACAGAGTAAGATGATTCAGTCGTTACATCTAATCATCTATACTAGTGTACCTAATTTATACCTAGAGTAAGATTATTTCATACCTGTGGGGTACTTTCCTTCGTGGTAATAACATGGTGGTATTTTTCTGCATGGCGTACCTGTGTGGTACTTACCTTTGTGGGTTCCTACCTTCGTGGAATAGTTCATATTTGGGCTTTTGGGTTGGACCATGTGTTTCCTCTTGATTGAGATGCGTATAATTGATAACTTAGGTATTTGTAGGGGTATATACCTATGTTGGGTTGTTAGTTGACTTCATGATTTTTGGTTAATCCTTTGTGTATTTTGTGAGACCTTGAGGGTTTCGGGGTCCCTACTAAGTATCATTATACTCATCCCTGCACGGGCTATGCCCGTAAATTGTTGTGTTTGGTGAAGATGATGGACAGCGTTGATCGAGGATGAGGGTACCAAGACTAGACGGGGCCCATAGGTGGACCATACGACGTGTCGGTTTGTAGAGGAGACGGGAAGACGTGGAGTGTTGAGGAGGCGATCTGTAGCTACCCTTCAGGCAGGAACCTCGGAGGATGACCCAATAATTGTCTTTCCATTTCATCAGTTGTAATATATTTTAAGTTATACTTGTTCCTCTACTATTAGGCTTGTATTTTGGCCCTTTTACTTTCATCACACTTTTTTCTATACAGTTTACTTGTGTTCGTATTTTACTGTGTGCTTGGTTGTGTGTGTTTACAGGTTATAAAGGAAATTCCTTCCCAGTTTTAGGGAACACTCCTTTAGTGCTAGTTTCCATCCCCTGGCCTATAGAAGGCAGGCTTGGGGTAGTCATGAGACGGGCCCCGGGGGATGGGTCGTGCCATTATATTATTTAATACATTATTAATTAATTTAAAAACTCATTTATATCAATTTCTATAATATTCATATCATGAATTTTTAAAAATCCATAACAACTTGATTAATTAGAGGAAACTTCATTAATTAATATATAACAAGTCATAATTATCCACAAAATTAATTTATGGCATAAAATGTTTCAAAATAAATTTATTGTAATATTTATAATCTCATTTAATTAAATCAATCATTAATATGGTAATCACTACATCTCCATTGTGTCATACATAAATTTATTTATTTGGTGTCTAAAAATTATAAATGAAATACCCCAATGTTGGAAATATTTTTATCTTTCTAATTACTATTTATAGTTTAATATATCACTTATATAACCCCATATTAAAATTGTTTTATTAAATGATGCATGCTTAGGTTATATCTTCCTTAACTTTAAATTCAAAGTAATTAAATGTCATTTTCACACAAAAGTGGCTCAATAGGGTCCTAAAATCAACCGAAGGATTACCATGGTCATAAATATCTCAAGAAATATGTTTATAACAATTGTTAGGGTAATTTAGTATTAATATAATATGATTTTTCCCTTATTTACCGAATTTACCCTTTAACCATGGTAAATAAAATATTAACTGAGGTTACTATTCATAATCTCTAAAAATAAAAGTTACCTATTTACACAACATGGAACTCTGGATTACAATTATGGAATATATTTTTCCAAATTTAAAACACATATGTTTTAGAAAATAATTTAAAATTAATTCCCGTTTTCAAAACCAAAAATAGTATTTTTAAGAAATAAAAACTACCAAAAGATTGAACTGCGTGTATGCCCAATTTCAAAGTGAAATTAATTAAAATGAAAAAATTGGATTAAATGTTAAAATTATTATCCAATTATACTTTAAAACCAATTAAAAGTAAAATCTAACTATATAAATAAAATTTATTAGAAGGCACCATTTTTCACTATTTATTAAAAAAATGAGCTTTAGAAAAAAAACCAAAATTTCATCCAAAGTTAATTTTGATTTTATGAATCTAAAGAAGAAGATTATTGTTTCAAATAAAACATATAAAGGTGTCAAAATGTATATTTAAAAAGGGTTATCCATCAAAAGGCAGTAAAACTGCATTTTAGAAAAATACTTATTTTATCCAAAAAAAATTAATTTATTATTATATAATATATAGAAAAAATATTAGTTGAATTTAAAAAATTACATTGAATATATATCATATATTTTTAATTAAATAAAAATCCATAAAGTGTGATACAAAAACAAAATTATTTTCTTTTAAATAGGATTTCATAAAAACACATCCACTATATTAAATTGGTTTTTATTTCAATTTATAATAAATTTGGTGACCAATAAGTCATGATTTAAACATGTATAAACCATATTTAAAAACTCTGTTGATACTATTCATTCCCCCCATTCCAATGGATATAAATTATCTACCATTTATAATAATAATATAAACATTGTATTATTTTTCAGTATAACTCCAAGTTGTGTGCAATGTAAGATTTCAAGGAAACCCGTTGTTGCATGTCGAGTATGCTATTGGACTAAGTGTCCTATTTTACATGAAATTTATATCTTATACATAAATATTAATAGAATGAAAAAAGTATTATTATATAAATACCTGGGTCCTTACATCCTTCCCACCTTTTGGAAATTGCATCCCTGCAATTTTAAAATTGGGCTGAGAAACTTCATTGAAAGTACCATATTGAAAAAAGAGTCAATAAAACTATCCCTTTTAATGAAATAAAGCGAATTATAAAGGTCAGCTGAGATAAAAAATAATATGATTCCATGAAAACATATATATGGAAGAGAAAAACAACCATCAAGTTATGATACTGAGTGATAGAAATAATTATGATAAGAAAGTTAACCACCAGAAAACCATAAACTTATGATACGTTAAACAGTCTTTAATTCCCTCGTAGGAAATAAAAAAAGAAAATGGTTTTTTAAGTTCCCTTTCATAAATTTGAAATTTATTTATGAGATTTAATAAGAATATAAGGAAATACACTTACTATCAAGTAGTGTTTCATACTTTAAAAAGTTTTTACCAATACTCATATTTTTTCAAAATTATGAGTATTAAAGATGACTTTGTTACACCTAAAATGATTGAATCAACATCTATAGAATAACATGATTCACAAAAGATGAACCATATATTTACCCTATCGTTAGACATTAACCAAAACCAAAATGGTATGTACAATATCTGATAACCCCCAAAAAGGATAACCTTTTATAAAAATAAATACTACTCTTAATCTTTAAAATAGAACAGACAATAGCCAAAGAACAAAAAAAGACCATTCAATACACAATTGTCCTTAAACTTATTCAAAATAATCTAAACTAAGTGTGAAACCTAAAATTCAGAAGGATTTTATCACATAGTCTTCTAAAAAATGATTAATATTTATCTCCAAATAACATTGGCTACTCTTAATGTCTGATAATGAAAAGTGATTAACTTAATAAAATATTCACTATGATATGTTAATCAATTTCCTAAATAACTCAAATCTCTATATGTACACCATAAAAACATATATTTTTCCCAAATAAAATTCCACCATTTGTCCTCAATTTAAATACCAAAGTATTCTATATTCCTTAGGCATATAGTGTTCCCAAAAGAGAAAACATCTTCCAAAATCACTTTTATTACATAATGCCAAAATAATTTTACTATACTAAGGATATCCATTTGATAAAACATAAGATCCCAAATAAAATTATTTTTTATCGATAAAATCATTTAAATAAAAATAATATGTCATACTGACCAGGTAATTCACATAGGTTTGTGATAAGCGATGTGCCCTTGTCGCTCTTCGGTTGTGGGTTCGATTCTTGCAGACTTGCTGGACGCGATGGGTTGTAACCCATTCTGTAGGTTGTCCTTTTTTCTAAAACTATATCATTCTTATAACATTATAAAAAATAAGACAATTTCCTAAAAAACAATCATAACCTATTTTATCCTCCAAAGTAATCTTATAAAATGTATTTTTCATCCCAAAATATAATAACCATTTATCGCCTCAAAACCAAAAGATCATATGAACCCATAAGGTTATACATTTTGTCCACACAAGAATACATAATTCTTTATTGAATAAAATTTTTACATATCAATCTTTAAGATTACCCATAATATAAAAATTCTTCCAATGTAATCCCATCATTCAAAGAGCCTTAATACTTTTAATTATTTCATCATCCTAAAATCTTTCATAACTATTGAATCCCTTATATGTAAACTACATACTCATTCAACGTTCATCAGGATCCATTAACCATTATTTTACAACTTATTTCGTAATACTTATTTCTTAAAAACAAACTCATGATTCATATCCTAAGTTTCAATAATTTAAAAACATCAGCTAAGAAATAATCCACACCTTTCATTGATCATTATCAGTTTTGTCATCCTCAATTGGAATGGCATTAGGTATTGGAAAAAATATATTTTTATGGTCCTAGTGATCCCATTCCTGAACCTTTTTCTTAGTACATCTATCTGTGTAATGACCATGGACACCACATTTAAAACATTCAATTAATCCCCTAGGAAGAAGTTCTTTCGCTTTCCAGGATTCAACTGAATGCTTCCTTTTTTTTATACTAGGTTCTTTCTTTATAACATTAATTACCAAATATATAGAATCTTCCCTTGAATTTAAATCATTTTCCTTGGTGTTTCTCTCCACATCCTTGACACATAGGTTTCATAATACATATACCTTTATGATTATTACCTAAAAATCCATAGGGATTTGTTTCCCGCTATACGATGACTTATAAAAATCACCAAGGATCTGGTGGTAAATCAGGAATCCAAATAGTTAGTTGAAAATAACTAAAAGAGTTCTCATTTCATCTCCCATTTAATTCAATTTCTTATTCATAAAACCTTCACAGTTTTCTTCACTTCCATTGTTACTTTGGTTCATTTTAGATCCATCCATTTTTTAAAACTGAAACAGTCAGTGTGATTATATCAGTAAAATAATCATAAAGTATCTTATGAAGAGGGTAAACACTAAGATATACTTATTCATGTTATCTTAAACTCATTAAATTTATCTAAAATAACTATAAATCTTTCTAATGTGCTACCATTATGGTTATGTCACTTATGTTTAAATAATACCCTTACCTCTAAAGTTATCTAAACTGACCCCTCATACCAACTATAAGGTCCCATCCTTAAACATTACATAATATTTAATTAATTTTATAATTCACATTGATGATATTTTCAAGTTTAGTGATTTAGATAATTATGTCATAACTTATACATAACAACATGAATATTACATGTTGACACGTTTACTCACTATCTATTTTTTCATAAAATAAAAACTCCCAAAAGAAAAAGAAACATGCTTAGTTCCATGTTTTAAACATCATAAATTTTCATTGATCCCATCCTTGACCCTTTTCCACTTTACATCCTATGAAAAACATATCAAAAACATTGGAGGAGTATACAAAGATCAATAAGGGATACACAAAGAAAGAAAACTATTAGTTTTGAAAAACAACATGTAAACCATGAATACTTTATCATAAAAAATACTTTTAACTATTATGAAGTAGTAAATACATTCATTGAATAAAACATGATTTCATACTGGTTTGTAACCGAAATATTACTATAAAACCCATAGAAAGAACACATATCATATAAAAGGTAAACTTGGTACATAATCATACTTAAATAAAATAACCATATGATCGACTTCCACAAATCATTCTAACAAATGGAATAGCCATAATGCTAACTTCCATACCCATTAGATTAGAGTTTATAACATAACCACCCTTCCTTGGTTTATCATGGAACCACCCATCATTTGGTTTATCATGTAACTGCCGGTAAAATGTCCAAGTACCATTATATAATCATCACACATAAAATATTGCAAATATCAACATTTCAATCATGAAATTTCATTTGAAATCACAAGAAATAATTCCAAGATATTTAAATAGTAAATCCACTTTCACCAAAATTTTCAATACTAAAAACATATAAAAACATTATATGGTATTTATTTTCTATTTAAAAAAATCACAGCTTGTTAAGGAAAGAAAATATCAAATAAAACTCATAGCGGTGGAAAGGTTGTGGTCACCGTGTACGTTAAATATAACGACCCAAACATTCATTAATAGAAATTACTCTTTGTATTTTTAAATGTCTTATTATGTAAAATGGTTATTTAAAACCTATTAACTTCCTTGGTTTTATGTTTTTTAATTGTGACCGTTGCTAATATAGTCGTTGAATAGTGATCACATGATTAGTATAAATATAGGGCTTTAACAATCCAATTTACTCAGACAAAGGAAGCGATGGCCTCATCCAGTAGAATTGTTCCATATGATTCCCATTTGTTAGAGATCGGGAAAGAGGTGGCATCATTGGGATTCTCTCTTGACCAAGCCTAATCTGAGCTTCATCATGTTAAGCTCGAACGTGACCGTCTACAGGAGAAGTGGAAGTTGATAAAGATCACCACATGTGCAATGTTATCCGAGCCACCCCAAGAGTCTATCACCATCGCACACCTTACCCTTAGGTCTTATGTGACTGTTTTAAGGGGTTATGTAACATGACCCTAGTACTATGGTTATTCACATTATTTTTGTACACTTTTATTTTATTATAGTTACCTTGTAAATAGTTTTTAAAGAACAAATAGAATTTTTAGTTAATATTCAACTAAGAAATCTATTTAGAGGAATTAATGGATTTTTGAATTAAATAATATTTTAATAAAATATTATTATAATAATTAAATTAATTTTTATTAAATATATATGGTCGTATAATTTTATGAATGCAAATGTAATTTTTATTATGGTTTGAAAGGTATTTTTATCAAAACCCATGAATTTTTGATAAAAGTTGGTTTTTATTTTAAAAGTGAAAATTCACATATTTATGAAGTTATTTAGGTAAAATTAATAATATTTTTGGAATGAAAACATCGAAATTATCCAACGGCGAAATTTTCATAATTTTCTAAGACAGTCAAATTTTTGGGTAAAAATTAAATACCATTTAAATATATAATGTGCTTTATGACATCATATGTTTTACCATTAAAATTACCTGATTTTGGGTTTATTTGACTTATTTTACAAAGCCTTAATAGACCCCCATGACTTATAAAACATTTTGCCTTTTTAAATTATTTTCCTTATGTGTGTGACTCACCTCCACATACAAAACCCTATTATTTTAAGAAGTTCAGACTTTGGCCATATAAAATATTATTTTCCACTCCCCTTTGGAAAAGACCATGGGAAAAAACCATGGGATGGTTTGTGGTTTTGTTTAGTTTAATGTAAAGGGTCCCAAACCTAAATAATAAACAATTCCCCCTCCTTTCCTATATAAACCCAACCAAGCTCCCACTTTCTCCTCACTATAAGTTTTGGAGTTCATCCAATCTCTTCCCTCCTCTCTCTAGAATCCTCGCAAGCCACCCCAAGCTCCCATGAAACCTCTCTCAAGCCTCTCTCAAGCCATTGGAAGCACAATTTCAAGTAAGGGGGTTTTTCTTCCTTTCTCATTTTTGTCCAATATTTTTTTAAATTGTTATGCCCTTTCAATTTCGATTATAAATTTTGGGGTATGGTTTTTCACCTCCCCCATACTGCCCTTTTTATGTTTGAATCAGGAGAGACCCCTTTATCTCTCAATAAATGCCTCCCTTGTACAACTGTTACTATGCCGAAATTCTGAAAGGAATTTATCTCTCCTCACTTACATTCAAGAAATTATTTTTTATCATTAATCAAAATTCCATTACAATTGTTGGGACATGTATCTATATGAACCCCTTACTGTCCATTTCATGTACATATGATGAGACTCCCATTTATCTCTCATCAACCATTTTTATGAATTCTTACGTCACACCGTAACTCTACCAAAATTGCACCGATTTTCCATACCAATGTCACTGTATAGTGAATACCATGCCTATTTCTCTATCAAGGGTATTCACCTTTATGCACATTTACTTATTGATTATAAAGTTTCATGTATTAATTCCACATTCCTTTATCGTGGAATAAATGATGATGTTTTAGGAATCCATGTTTTATGATCCATGTGGCACACTTATGTATGAAATAAAAATGTTTAAGAAGGGTGTGCCCTTATAGCGCTACAGTGCATTGGGTAAAGTATAGTATCATGATACGTCATGTGCAATGGGTGTTTACTCATGCTCATTCAAGTGCAATGAGGTTTTACTCGTACTTCATGTGCAATTAGTATTTACACTTTCTCCATGTGCAATGTGCCTTGGCTCATGCTAATTCCATGTTAAGTGTTGTTGCCACATTTCCACGTTATGATTATCATGCTTTATCATTCCTTTATGTTTATGCTTCTCGAATGCTCTATTGATATGTATACTTCCAAATATGTATCTTATTCCTCTTTTTATTCAATGATTATTCTTTTAATAGGTTTTATAGCTAACCCTTTTTTATGCATGTCCTCATGTTATCCCATGCAATGCTAAGTACGAGGGAATGTGGTGGTAATGTAAAGGAAGTTTTCAATAAAGATGTTTTATTTCATGTTTAAGTTGTTATGTAATGATTATAATCCCCAAAGACACTATACCTCTTGATCTTATATGTCGTACCAAGTGAATATTTTATGTGATAAATTATGCTTAATTGTGTAATAAAAGATCAGGGTTGTTATAGTTGGTATCAGAAGATAGGCTCAGTAATTTTTGGGATTAGGATTAGAAAACCCGAGTAAAGCCATAGAGACAAGACTAAGTGTAATAAAAACATACCTATGTTTTGGTGAGTATTGAGTAAGTTTTTTATTAAGAAAATACATCCATGTTTGGATACGAGCAGGTAGAGATGGATCTGGCACATATTTACCTAAGGGTGAAAACCCTGACAAGGAGTTTCGGGCTTGACCTGGGGTATCCTAGTACAAAACAATGGGCCTTGCTGCACTCTTGGTTATGACACTTCTGAGGGATATGCTTTGGTAAATTCACATGCTTAGTATCAACTATTATTAAGTGAATTTGAAAAAAAAATTCCCAATGAATATATGTTAGAAAGTAGATCATGGAAAACATATATTGAAGCCAATAGATTCATAAGTTAAGGAAATAAAAGTTATTTATAAGTCATCTGTTTTTATCTTTGGATTACCCTTAATGTGTTACCCCTAACATGTAACAGCCCGAGATTTTATGAGATATATTATTATTAATTTAGTTGATGTCTTATATTATACACTACATCAAGATTACCTTGTACTATATGAAACACTGTATTAGCTTGTAGCATACGCAACACTATTCTTGGCTCGTGTTACACACAATTTCAAGTTCGTTTTGTGGAAATTATTCTACGCAACATTAAGTATAGATTTTGTTTAATGTATAAATGAAATAAGTTTGGATTATGTTATATGCAACACCAAACGAATCTATCACTACACCCAGCCCTAACTTCACTTACATTACACGCAATCAAGACCTTCTTCGATAGCGTGTGTAGTACGCAATACCAAGTTTCACTAAACGAGATATTATTATAATATTGTCATGAACTAGCAGTTATGAATATTAATAAATTTTTTTTGAAATTTTATAAATTTTATCTTTTAAAATGGACTTCATTTTTGGATTCACAATATCGAAATTAGCCTCGGGTGAATTTTTGGTGTTTTTATGAAAACTTTCAATTTTTGATGAATAGTGAAAACACTGGGATACTATTTAAAAACCGACTTTTTATTTAAATAATTATTTATTTTATTTAAATTTATTTTAGGTCAAAATTGATACATAATACCTATATAAGTTCAATTTAATTCATTTGAGTCATTTTATAATAATTTTAGATATATAAAAATTTAATTGAACTTTTCAGCGTCTTTTACCCACCTCCTAGGAGAATTTGAAAATTTACATAAAACATAATTTTACCACTTCTATGAGTAAAATTTATAAAATCCGAGAGAAACAGTTAATATCAAGGAGTAAAATATGGTTCAATAATATAAAAATAATTTTTGGTGAATAGTAACTTTTTACTTTTATTTACCATGGTTAAAAGTAAATAGGATAATTAAGGGTAAAAATGATGTTATTATTACCCTAACACATGTCCTAATTCTATTGGATAAGTGTAATTCGACCAAAAACAACCTTAGGAATAAAATATTACCTTTTAGGTCCACTTGGATTAGATTAGGACACTTATTATTATTTTATTTAAAGAAGAGTTAAAATAGTTAAAATCAAAGTTTAATAACTAAAACATTTTTAATATAGGGTTATATATAAGATAAATTCGACTATAAATATTCATTAGAAATCTAAAACGTTTCCTATATAATGGTATTTTATTTATAATTTTTAGACATTAAATAAGTTAATTTATTTATGACATAATGGTGATGTAGTAATTACCCTATTAATGAAATATTAACATAATTGATGTTATCAATACCCAAATAAATGTAATTTGAGACTTTTAATAAATTAAAATATTTTTATATGTTAATATGACATGTTAGTGTTGATTAAATTAACCGTTTTTGAACTAATCATGTATTTATGATTTTCACAAAAATCAATTACCAAATAGTGTCAAAATTGACATAAAATAGTTTTTAAAACAAATATTATATTCTTAATTGTTATTATATTCCTAAAAATATATGGTTCAGAAAAATAACTTATATAATGTTATATATATTAATAATTAACCACTTGGGGTTCGTTTGGCTTGTTATAGTGAGTTTATTAACCATATAGAGTAATAAAACAAGAAGACATAGTAAAAGTTAAATTATTTAACATAGAGTTAAATCTAAATGATAATGTTAAAATAGTAACCTAAACTTCTATAAAACCTATTTGTTGAGATACTTTATACCCATACCCACTTTAGATTCGAAATAAATCAATTTGGAGCAATTATAAACCGAATATGACTTTATTATAAAATAATATTTTAAGTTTTTTCAAAGGTGCCCCTCTCCTCCCTTATAAAAAGGGCACCTCTTCCCTCTTCTCCTCACACAATTTTGAGCTTTCAAGATTGGAATAACCCTACCCATTTAACTTATCAACTTTCCTATAAACATTATAGAGGTTCTGGTCTCCTCAAAATACCAACTCTAGTGCCTTAAGAGGAAGCTTAAAAGAGGTGCGTTGAAGAAGAGGTAATCTCTTCTACCGATTCATTCAAGTTTTATTTCTTCTTCAACTTCTTCTTATTTAGTTTTTTAATTATAAAGTAATAAAATTAGTATAAATAATATAATTATATGTTATTATAAATATGAAACAACCCCAATTCACCTTCTATCTATCCTATGGAAAATGAAATCACCGCGCATGCGTACGTACGGAATACCGTCTCCACGCCGTGGTGTAATCTGTTTTTCCACCACCACCTTACTTGGATGGGTATAATGGTGTATAGAATAACTATATGTGGTTATTATAACATCATACAGATTCTGAGATATTATATCATCCACTAAATTCATTCAATAATTATGGGAATGATATCATCTCTTGTGCGTACGTACGAATTACCGTCTCCACAACGCGATGAGATTCATTCTCCATGTTAACCATTCAAGATTTATTATAAAGTATATATAATTAATAAAAATGAAATATACGACATGATAAAGCTACTATATTTATGTATATATATATATTTCATCTACTTACTTCCATTCAATTCAATAAAGAAAGGAAAACATAGTTCATGCGTACGTATGACATACCCTCTCTATGAACAGTGTATTTCACTTAATTTATCTATATTATATATATATATATATACGGAATATATATGATATATAAATCATGATTTACATTATGGAAGTAAGAAAATCATTATATAAGTAATAATAATATCATGAACAACAAGTCCAAAAATGTATGATAAGTAAAACGATTTTACCCAAAACGCTGCTTTAACATGGAATTTACAAAAGAACGGGTAATATAAATTCATAAGTGAACCATATATGATATCATAACAATTGATATGATTCTGTAATAAGTCAATGACATTATTTAAATCATTATACAAGAGGTTCAGATATGTACGAAGCATATCGGACCTATGGTAAGGGATATCTTTTCCAATATCGTTTTTATCTGAGATTGTTTATTCGTAAGTATTTAATGGGGTTATATTTGTCACCCATGTACCTATTTTCTAAAAATGTTTTCATGTATTTTTAATGTCCTTTTTACCCATTTTATACTTTTACTACATGGTATGTAAGGAATCTTTCTTTTTTTACCATATGAGGTACTTTTTGACTTTTTTGGAAAAAGTACGAGAAGAATGTTTTTTACTTATACGGAATGAATGGATTTTTACGGTTTCATAAAGCCTTATTTTCATGAAGATTATTCTACAAGATTTCATGAATATTATCAAAAAAATCCATTTTTTTTTAAATTTTATGTCATTTTGTGAAAAGAAAATGATTTTGAAAAATAAAGGATATTTTCCTCAATAATTCATTTCAAGTGTTTTATCAAAATCATTTTCCCTATAAGGTGACATTATTCTATATGTTTATGTTTCAAATATAATGTCTCTATGATTTAAATGGTTTCACTTTTCTTATGATGAAATGATATCCATTTTTTTATATGGAATATGTTATGATGGGATGATGTTTATGAAACTCATTTTATTCTTTGGGTTATGATGAATGATTTATGTTCATGTTGTGGAACACATAAGAATGGTTTCATTATGAGATGGGTGGGACCTATATCTCCCTCCAATGCATTGGGTAAAGATTTATATCTCATGAGATAGAAATGGCTAGAATGGTAAGTTAATCCAGTTCAGTGATACAGGATTGGAACGAGGAGTGAACTCGATTTAGTAAGGGACTTTGTCTCCTAAGATGGTCTTGGAAGTAATGTCTTGGCTACTATGGAAATCATATCATGTTCTTAATGGTTTTACACAATTACATGTTTTATTCCCATTCTATTTTATCATGATTGATGTTACTTTATGATATATTCCTTACGTACTTCCAAGATTTATGTCTTTTCTCTAGATTTTGATGTTTTGATTTTATGTTCATGTTTTTGCTTTCAAGGGTTCATGGATTGTTTTATGTTCTCTATGTTTTCCCTTAATGAGAATTTGAGCTCACCCTTTTTATGTTTTCTTTTCCCTAGGATATAAAGAAAGGTTTTTTGTAAGAAAACAAAAGGGGAAGATCTTTATGGGAGATGTTGAAGATCATTCACCACGATTAGAAGATTTTGTTCCGAGTTTCTAAAGACGCTAAACTGTTACAGTCCTATGATGTCTGTTTTTGTTATGTATTAGGTATTCCGCAAAAGTAATGTAATGTCTATGTATGTCAAGCTTTGGGTCACTAAATTTAGTATTAGAGGAATGGTTTAGTTAACTTTTTCAAGCTAGGATGTGAAAACTTTAGTAAGAAAACTATGATGCGAGAACTTTAGTGAGATCCCTAGAGATATTTCTAAGGTATGTCTAGGGATGTCTCTAAGGTTAAGTATATGTGTAGGTTATAGTCCTATAACTATGGTAACGATCTTAGAATTTATCTTAATATGTTATATATTGAAGGTAATCCCCATTGATTATGATTTTTTCCTCTCACACTATTCTTTTTGGGTTTTAGAAAGTAGCTAGAAACAGGAAGATTCCCAATAATGGAGGATATGATGGACAGTGGAGTGATATTCATCATGAGAAACCAAATGAAATTGGATCTGGAAGTCTACATATCATTATTATGTCTAATCAGAAATCTCATAATATGATCAATAATCTCAACTTTGGTAAGTATCCCGACTCAGCTAATAAGAGAGAGATGGAGTTTCATGATGATCATAGAGGAAAGAAAGTTCAATTCCCCTCATATAAATCATGTGGGAAGAGGCATGAGAGGGAATGTTTCAAAGGAACTGAAAGATTCTTTGGGTGTGGAAAATAAGGACACAAAGCCAGTAATTGTAAAGGAAAATTCTCAGTTAACATAGTGTACAAGGATAATGGTATTTCTAAGACACCAACAATGGTTAAATTTTTTAAATGTGGAATGTACGAGCATCATGAAAACCAATTCCCTAAGGGAAAATCTCATGAAGAGAATCAGCATGGTCATATGGGAAGTATTTATGTGGATGATGATGGAGAGACTACAAATGATATATGAGATGAAATAAGTTTTGAATCTAGGTCGATGGTTTATGAAGGTAGTGGAATGATTGCATGTTTATCAAGAATAATGTTTGGTAATATAAAATAGTGAAAAATCTATGGATTTTTACACTATTTTTTTCCTAAAGTATTTGAAAGTATATGTTGAATGGTACCAGTAACCATGAAAGGTTATTCAAATTTTCTTGGAAGGTAAATGATATGTGCATAATTAAAGGATAAGGAGATAATGAGATGTTTGATTGTATTAATGAGCTCATGACTGATATAAGGACAAAGTGATATCATGGTTTGAGTATATAGAAATTTTGGGACTTTGGTATGTGGAAAGAGTTAACTTTTGACATCATTCATGTTTTCACTAAGGTTCATTGGGTATTAATTTTTCAAGAGAATACATGATTATGGTATTCACATGTTAGGAATGTGACCAATAAGATATATCATGATAGATGATGGTATTCACATGCTCGGTAGATGACATTTCTAGTAATCGTTTACATTACACTATGAGATTGGATAGAAGTATTTTGGATAAACCTAAAAATTGGAAAAGACTATGTCTGACATCAAATAGCATTGTTTAAGGCTTGATATGTTATAATATTATAGTTTAAAAAAAGAACAACCCATAGGATGGGCGACAACCCGTCACGTCGAACAAGGTTGCGGGAATCGAACCCACAACCGAAGTGCGATAGGCCTTTATCGCCTACCACTGGCCTACATGAAGTCCCTGGTTAGTAGAAACTAGTTTTATTTTATTAATAGGTATGATAGATGAAGTATAAGTCCATTTTAGCAACCATATACAATTAATCTCAGCATAGATGGACTTATGTATATTTAATAAATTGTGCTAAACGTTTTGCGATATAAAAAAATGAAATGACCTATCATTCTATCACATGATCTACTAACAATTCACGAATAAAAAATTCAACTTCATTTCTTTAAGTGATGAAGTGGAAATTGTTCAAGGAACAAGGAACAGTGAGATTATACCAAAATCAGGTAAGTGTTTCTTTTAATTCAACAATTCTTTAACTTTAGGGAAATGATCTTGAAAACCAAAAATGTTGTCCTGGTGTATTCATATCTGATGAATCAAATGGTACCTTAGATCATCACAAATTTATGGCTTTGTGATTGTTGTATTTTTCATAGCCATGTCCTCTACCACTCTCCATAAGAACTTTATGGTTAGATTTCTCTTCCACATCCATATTTCACCTTTGTTGTCCTATGTGGAAACCCAGTGCTGAGTTACATTGTGTGGCCATTATGATTTTAACATCCCTTTTTAAAATGATGTTTTAGTATTCCTTTTTACGATGTGGGTTACTATGAATGAAAATTTAAAGCAGTAAACCATTTATAACCCCGACGAATTTCAAGTGAGAAATTCATTTTAAGGGGGGTAGAATGTAACACCCTGAGATTTTATGAGACATATTATTATTAATTTCTTTGAATTATTCTATTATACACTACACCAATATTAGCTTGTACTATATGAAACATTGTATTAGCTTACAGTATACGCAACACTATTCTTGGCTCGTGTTACACACAATTTCAAGTTCATTTTGTGGAAATTATTCTACGCAACATTAAGTATAGATATTGTTTAATGTATAAATGAAATAAGTTTTGATTATGTTATACGCAACACCAAACAGAGCTTTGACTACACGCGACACTGACTTGGCTTGCATTACACGCAATCAAGACCTTCTTCGACAGCGAGTGTAGTACACAATACCAAGTTTCACTAAATGAGATATTATTATAATATTATTATGAACTAGCCGTTATGAATAGTAATACCCAATTTTTAAAATTTTATAAATTTTATATTTCAAAATGGACTTCATTTTTGGATTCAGAATATCGAAATTATATTAGGGTTAATTTTTGGTATTTTTATGAAAACTTTCAATTTTTGATGAATACTGAAAACACTAGGTTTCTATTTAAAAACCGACATTTTATTTAAATAATTATTTATATTATTTAAATTTATTTTAGTTCAAAATTGATACATAATACCTATATAAGTTTAATGTAATTCATCTGAGTCATTTTATAATAATTTTAGATATATAAAAATTCTATTGAACTATTCACCGTCTTTTACCCACCTCCTAGAAGAATTTGAAAATTTACATAAAACATAATTTTACCGCTTCTGTGAGTGGAATTTCGAAAATCCGAGAGACACAGTTAATATCAAGGAGTAAAATGTGGTTCAATAAGATAAAAATAATTTTTGGCAAATAGTAACTTTTTACTTTGATTTACCACGGTTAAAAGTAAATAGGATAATTAAGGGTAAAAATGATATTATTATTACCCTAACACAAGTCCTAATTATATTTGATAAGTGTAATTCGACCATAAAAACCCTTAGAAATAAAATATTACCCTTTAGGTCCACTTGGCTTAGATTAGGACACTTATTATTATTTTATTTAAAGAAGAGTTAAAATAGGTAAAATCAACGTTTAATAACTAACATATTTTTAATATAGGGTTATACATAAGATAAATTAGACTATAAATTTTAATTAGAAATCTAAATATATTTCATACATAATGGTATTTTATTTATAATTTTTACACATTAAATAATTTAATTTATTTATGACACAATGATGATGCAGTAATTACCTTATTAATGAAATATTAACATAATTGATGTTATAAATACCCAAATATATGTAATTTGATACTTTTTATTAATTAAACTAATTCTATATGTTAATATGACATGTTAGTATTGCTTCAATTAACTTTTTTTCGAACCAATCATGTTTTTATGATTTTCACACAAATCAATTACTAAATAGTGTCAAAATTGACATAAAATAGTTTTTAAAACAAATACTATATTATTAATTGTTATTATATTCCTAAAAATATAAGGATCACCCAAATGACTTAAATAATGTTATATATATTAATAATGAACCACTTGGGGTTCGTTTGTCTTGTTATAGTATGCTTATTAACCATATAGTGTAAGAAAACAAGAAGACACTATAAAAGTTATATTATTTAACTTAGTGTTAAATCTAAATGATAAGGTTCAAATAGTAACCTAAACTTGTCTAAAAACTATTGGTTGAGAGTATTTATACCCATACCCACTTTAGTTTCTAAATAAATCAATTAAGCTATTATAAACACAATATGTCTTTATTGTAAAATAATATTTTCAGTTTTTCCAAAGGTGCCCCTCTCATCCCTTATAAAAAGGGCACCACTTCCCTCTTCTCTTCACACAATTTTGAGCTTTCAAGCTCTGAAAAATCCTTGAAACATCCCTTCTCAACTTTTCTAGAAACATTATAGAGGTTATGGTCTCCTCAAAAGACCAACTCCAGTTCCTTAAGAGGAAGCTTAAAAGAGGTGCGTCGAAGAAGAGGTAATCTCTTCTACCGATTCTTTCAAGTTTTATTTCTTCTTCAACTTCCACTTATTTAGTTCTTTCATTATAAATTAATAACATAAGTATAAATAATATACTGATATGTTATTATAAATATTAAACAACCCCAATCCACCTTCTATCCATCCTACAGAAAACGAAATCACCGCGCGTGCGTACGTATGCAATATTGTCTCCACATTATGGTGTAATCTATTTACCACCACCACCTTACTTGTATGGGTATAATGGTGTAAAGGATAAATATATATGGTTATTATAAAATCATACTAATTCTGAGATATTATATCATCCACTCCAATTCAATTCCATAATTATGGGAATGATATCATCGCTCGTGCGTACGTACAGATTACCGTCTCCACGATGGGATGAGATTCATTCTCCATGTTAACCATTCAAGAATGATTATAATGTATATATAATGAATAAAAATGAGATATATGACATGATAAAGCTACTGGATTTATGTATATATATATATATATATATTTCATCTACTTACTTACATTCAAGTCAATAAGGAAAGGAAAACAATGTTCATGTGTACGTACGGCCTACCGTCTCCAGGAATGGTGTATTTCACTTCATTTATCTATCTGTTATATATATATATATACTGAATATATATGATATATAAATCATGATTTAAATTCAGGAAGTAAGTAAATCATGATATAAGTAATAATAATATCAAGAACAACAAATCCAAACACCTATGATAAATAAAACGATTTTACCCAAAACGCTGCTTTAACATGGAATTTACAAAAGAACGGGTAATATAAAGTCATAAGTGAACCATATATGACATCATAACAATGAATATGATTCTTTAATAAGTCAATGAAATTATTTAAATCATTATATAGGAGGTTCTGATATGCACAAAGCATATCAGACCTAAGGTAAGGGATAACTTTTCCAATCTCATTTTAATCCGAGATTGTTTATTCGTAAGTATTTACTGGGGTTATATTTATCATCCATGTCCCTATTTTCTAAAAATGGTTAGATGAATGTTTATTGTCCTTTTTACCCATTTTTTAATTTTACTACAAGGTATGTAAGTAATCTTTCTTTTTTTACCATATGAGGTACTTTTTGACTTTTTCGGCAAAAGTATGAAAAGAATGTTTTTTTCACTTATACGGCATGAATGGATTTTTAAGGTTTCATAAAGCCTTATTTTAATAAAGCTTAATCTATAATATTTCATGAATATTTTCAACAAAATCCTTTTCTGGTAAAATTTCATGGCATTTTGTGAAATGAAAATGATTTTGAAAAAGAAAGTATGTTTTCCTCAATAATTCATTTCATGTGTTTTATCAAAACCATTTTCCATCTAAGATGACATTATTTTATATGTGTTTGTTTCAAATATAATTTCTCTTTGATTTAAATGATTTCACTTTTCATATGATGAAATGATATCCATTTGTTTTATATGTAATATGTTATTATTGGATGATGTTTATGAAACCCATTTTATTCTTTGGGTTATGATGAATTATTTATGTTTATGTTGTGGAACACATAAGAATGGTTTCATTATGAGATGGGTGGGACCTATATCTCCCTCCAATTCATTGGGTAATGATTTATATCTCATGAGATAGACATGGCTGGAACGGTAAGTTAATCCGGTTCAGTGATACAGGACTGGAACTAGGAGTGAACTTGATTTAGTAAGGGACTTTGTCCACTAAGATGGTCTTGGAAGCAAAGTCTTGGCTAC
The DNA here is from genome assembly GCA_963277665.1 of Viscum album. Classification (NCBI taxonomy): domain Eukaryota; kingdom Viridiplantae; phylum Streptophyta; class Magnoliopsida; order Santalales; family Viscaceae; genus Viscum; species Viscum album. The sequence goes on from OY728119.1 coordinate 139,261,462, forward strand.
TATGGAAATCATATCACGTGATTAATGGTTTTCCACAATTACATGTTTTATTCCCATTCTATTTTATCATGAGTGATGTTCCTTTATGATATATGACTTACGTACTTCCAATATATATGTCCTTTCTCAAGATTTTGATGTTTAGATTTTATGTTCATGTTTTTGCTTTAAAATGTTTATGGATTGATTTATGTTCTCTATGTTTACCCTTAATGAGAATTTGAGCTCACCCTTTTTATGTTTTCTTTTCCCCAGGATATAAATAAATCTTTTAGGTAAGAAAAAAAAGGGGATGATCTTAATGGGAGATGTTGAAGATCTTTCACCACGATTAGAAGATTTTGTTCCGAGTTTCCAAAGACACTAAACTATTACGGTCCTTTGGCATCTGTTTTTGTTATTTATTAGGTATTTTGAAAAATTTATGTAATGTTTATGTACATCAAGATTTGGGTCTCTACATAACATCCCTTTTATTACAGCCAATGGCCGGTAATATGAGGACCCGGGCTAACAACCGATGTGAAGATCAATGCAATGACTATACTAATGAGATGTCCAATCCAATGTGAGTGGGAATCGGAAAATTTGTCATGATTCTCTCTCAGATAACTCATTTTTTGAATAGAAACATGGGTCAAGAGGAACCATTAAACCCCCATAATAAATAATAAGTCACTATCGAGAGCTTCATGAGACAAAGGCATCCTACTTTTAATGGATCATCTGATCCCTCAATCACATAACAATGTATCAACTCCATTGAAAATATCTTATCCACCCTTCAATGTTCCAAACAAGAGAAGGTTCTTCTGGCTGCTTATCGTATGGAGGGTGAAGCCAATCAATGGTGGAAATTGATCGAAAATATGAAGCCTGAGGAGGAGATCGAGGTGTTGGAATGGAAGAATTTCCAGAAGATGTTTATTGATAAATATTTTCCACACATCCTCTAACTTAAGATGGAAAGGGAATTCCTTGCCCTCAAGAAAAAAGACAACAAATCCTTCATAGCGTATGATGAAAACTTTATAAGGCTTTCACGATATGCCTCCTTCTTTTTCGTTACCCCTGAATGCAAGGTTGACCACTTTTTTGTGGGCTGAAGCCAAACCTACGGAAAGCACTGGAAATCTGTGACTTTGATAGCTATGAGGATATTGTCTCATGTGTTCTCAAGGCTGAAATTTAGATCGGATACTCCCAGGGGTATTATGGGGATAAGAAGCGTAAGGTGTACTTTAGTACTGGAGGACCGATGGATAAATATAACAGTACTAAGAAGATCCATCACCCCACTTGCCAATGGAGCAGAAAGAAGCACCCCGGAAATCTCTTGAAGGGGATGAGGAAATGCTTTAGGTATGGAAAAGAAGGTCACCTAGCTATTAATTATTGTCAAGAAAAACCTGCGGCTGTGATAGAGGAGAGGAACACTCTGTTCGACTCTCAACACATTGTTCATTGCAACTACTACTAAGAACCAGGGCATCTTGGAAATCAGTGCCCTAAGCCAAGGATTTTCAGAGGCAACCAACAACCTCTAAGGCAGCAAAGAAGACATTTTTCCATCACTTATGCTGAAGTGAACCCCAAAAACTAAGTGGTGATAGGTACTCTAGTTATTAATTCAAGAATAGCAAACTTAATTTTTGATTCTGGTTCTACACATTCTTTTATATCCTGAAAGTTTAGTATAACAATCACAACACCACCACAAATCATGGAAGTAAATATGTCAGTGAGTACATCAAATGGGGAAATCATTACATCCCTGGAATATAACTCCTCCCCTCTTATAATTTGTGGATTAAACTTCCCAGCGAACCTCTTCATACTACCTCTGGTGGAATTTTATGCAATTCTTGGAATGGACTGTCTTTACTTATCTAAGGCCAATATAAATTGCCGTGAGAGGGAAATCACACTCCATGTGGAGAATTGACCCCTAATTCTATACAAGTGCAATGAGGAGGATGAATCTTATTTAGCTCCATCATCTAAAGCATGGATATTTCTGCCTTATGATCATGCATATCTAGCTCAGATGATTGAGTCCCAGGAAGCAACCATCCTTGAAGAAATGCCTATTGTGAGGGAATTCGCTAAAGTGTTTCCCAATTAATTTCTTGGTATTCCTCCTAGAAGAGACATTGAATTCTCAATTGAACTTATACTTGGGGCATTTCCAATATCCAAGAATCCATATAGAATGGCTATAGTGGAGATTGAAGAGCTGAAGAAACAACTATAGGAGAATCTGGATAAAGGGTTTATATTCCCAAGTACTTCACCATGGGGTGCACCAGTCCTCTTCATCAAGAATAAGGATGGGTTAATGTGGCTTTTCATCGATTATCATGAGATTAACAAAATCACAATAAAGAAAAAGTATCCTCTTCCACGGATTGATGACTTGTTTGATCAGTTGCATAGAGAACAATACTTCTCCAAGGTAGATTTGTGGTCGGGATATTATCAAGTAAGGGTGAAGAAGGAAGATGTCCCCAAGACTTCTTTTCGTACAAGATACGAACACTACGAATTCATAGTAATGCCTTTCAGACTCACTAATTCCCCAAAAATCTTCATGGAAATTATGAATAGAGTCTTTAGAGATTACCTTTCCAAATTTTTGGTAGTCTTTATAGATGATATTCTTATATAATCCAAAACCAAGGAAGATCATGATGAGCATATAAGAACTGTACTAGAGACCTTTTGGAAAGAGAAGCTCTATGAAATGTACAGAAAGTGTGAGTTCTGGTTTAAGGAGGTCTCATTCTTGGGCCATATCATCACAAGTAATGGGATATATGTGGATCCCTCCAAGACAGATCCAATAGAGGGATGGCCGAGGCCAACATCAGTAACAGATATCCATAGCTTCCTGGGGTTATCAAGATATTATAGATGATTTGTGAAGAATTTTTCATGATTGTCCAACCCTCTTACTAAGATAACTCAGAAGGGAGTAAGGTTTTATTTGAGCGATGAATGCAAAGAAAGCTCCAAGGAGTTGAAAAGGACGCTTATCACTGCGCCCGTTCTCACTTTACCCACAAGTGGAGAACTTTTTGTGGTATTTAGTGATGCTTCAAAGAAGGGCTTAGGATTTGTGTTGATGAAAAATGAGTAAGTCATTTCCTATTCTTCAAGACAATTAAATGTTCATGAATAGAACTATCCAACACATGACCTCGAGTTGGTTGCGGTGATTTTCACTTTTAAAATTTGGTGGCATTATCTCTTTGGGGAGAAGTGTAAAATATATACGGACCACAAGAGCCTCATGTATAGATTCACACAGAAGGAGTTGAACATGTGCCAATGAAGATGGTTAGAGATAATCAAAACCATGACTACTCAATCCATTACCACCCTGGGTAAGGGAAAAAGGTGGCAGATGACCTAAGTATAAAGGACCTAGTGATTCTATCATTGATGAGATTTGAGAAGGATCCAATCTTCTTATAATTGATGAAGATGGACTTGGGAATCATAAAGAAGGGAACATCATCAATCCTTTCACAAATGATTGCTCAACTATCTCTTTTTTAAAGGTTAAGGGATGATCAAAAGGATTATATGGGAATTCAGGAAAAATTGGAAGCTATCAGAAAAGGGAAATCCTTGGAGTTTAATGTTAATGAAGAAGGAATTGTGAGATTTGGGAAAAGACTATGCGTTCCATCAATTCCAAAGCTGAAGAAGGAACTTTTGGATGATGCACATTGTTCAAATTTCTCTATTCACCCAGGAAACACAAAGATGTATCGAGATCTCCGAGAGCATTTTTGGTGGGATAATATGAAGGAGGAGACAACTAAATATACATCAAAGTGCTTGGTGTGTTAGAAAGTGAAGGCAGAGAGGTAGAAGTCTAAGGGGATGATGTAACCAATTCCCATACTAGAATGGAAATGGGAGAACATCACCATGGGCTTTGTCACCGGATTTACAAAGACATCCAAAGGAAACAATGCAATCTGGGTTTTTGTGGATCGTCTTACAAAGACTGCACACTTCATTACTATTCAGGAGGATTTCTCATTGGATCAACTGGCACATATATATATTAGGGAAGTGGTAAGGCTGCATGGAGTACCACTATCTATTATGTCGTATAGGGATCCAAGATTCACCTCTATGTTTTGGAAGAGTCTTCAACATGCTATGAATATCGAACTGAAATTCAGTATGACCTATCATCCTCAAACTGATGTCCAATCCCAGCGGACGATCCAAACACTTGAGGACATGTTGAGAGCGTGCTCAATGGAATTTAAATGAGGATGGGATCAAAATCATTCTCTGGTTGAGTTCTCTTATAATAATAGTTTCCACTCGAGCATCCAAATAGAACATAATGAAGCCTTATATGGGATGAGGTGCAGAACACTGGTATGTTGGGATGAAGTTGGTGAGCGTAAGCTGCTTGGACCAGAAATGGTCGAAGAAATGGTGGAGAAGGAGAAATGCATTCAGCAGTATATCAAGGAAGCCCTGTGTAAACAGAAGACTTATGCAGATAACCGTCAACAAGAACTTGAGTTTAAGGCTGGAGATATGGTATTTCTAAACATATCTCCATGGAAGAAGGTCATGAGGTTTGGAAAGAAAGGGAAGGTAATTCCAAGGTACATCGGCCCCTTCGAGATTCATGATCATGTCGAAGTTTTGGCCTATCGACTAGATCTTACACATACCATGGGCAAAATACATGATGTCTTTAATTAATATCTCTTAAGGAATTACATACTGGACCCTGCACATGTACTCTTTTCAGTGGTGGTATAGTTAGAGGGAAATATTTCTTCTGAGGAGAAACCAGTGAAGATCTTAGATCGTAGGTAAAATCCCTACGAAATAAGACAATACCCCTCGTCAAGGTGTTGTGGTGAAACCACAAGTTTGAAGAAGCGACGTGGGAATCTGAGGAAGTGATGAAACATAGTTACTATCATCTTTTTAGTATGGAAAAAGGAAATTTCAAGGGCAAAATTTCTTAAGGGGGGAAGATTGTAATGACCCAAACATTCATTAATGAAATAACTATTAGTCTTTTTAAAAGTCTTATTATGTAAAATGGTTATTTAAAACATATTCACTTATTTGTTTTTATCTTTTTGAATTATTACCATTACTAATATGGTCATTGAATAATGATCACATTATTAGTAAAAATATAGGTATTTAAAAATCTGATTTACTCAGACAAAGTAAGTGATGGCCTCATCTAGTAGAATTTCTCCATACATAGCCCATTTGTCAGAGCTCGAGAAAAGGGTGGCTTCATTGGGCTTCTTTCCTGACTAAGCCCAAGCTGAGCTAAATCATGTTAAGCTCAAACGGGAATGTCTATGGTAGATGTGGAAGTTGATAGAGATCACCACGCGTGCAATGTTATCTGAGCCACCCCAAGAGTCTGTCACCATCACCCACCTTACGCTAAGGTATTATGTGGATGTTTTAAGGGGTTATGTAACAAGACCCTAGTACTATGGTTATGTACATTATTTTTTTATACTTTAATTTTATTATTATGACCTTGTAAATAGTTTTTAAAGCACAAATAGCATTTTTAGTTAATATTCCACTAATAAATCTATTTTGATGAATTAATGGATTTTTGAATTAAATAAAATTTTAATAAAATATTATTATTATTATTAAATTAATTTTTATTAAATATAAATGATCGTATAATTTTATGAATGAAAATGTAATTTTTATTAAGGTTTGAAATTTATTTTTATCAAAACCCATTAATTTTCGATAAATGTCGGTTTTTATTTTAAAAGTGAAAATTCACATATTTAGGAAATTATTTAGATAAAATTAATATTATTTTTAGAATTAGGATATCCAAATTATCCAACGGTGAAATTTTCCTAATTTTCTAAGACAGTCAAATTTTTGGGTAAAAATTAAATACCGTTTAAATATATAATGTGTTTTTTGACATCATATGTTTTACCGTTAAAATAATGTGATTTTGGGTTTGTTTGACTTATTTTAAAATGAATTAATGGACCCTCCTGGACTTATAACACATTTTGACTTTTTAAATTGTTTTCCTTCAGTGTGTGACTCACCTCCCCATAAGCAACCCCATTATTTTAAGAAGTTCAGACTTTGGCCTTATAAAATATTGTTTTCCACTCCCCTTTGTAAAAAACCATGGGCTGTTTTGTGGTTTAGTTTAGTTTAATGTAAAGGGTCCCAAACCTAAATAATAGACAATTCCATCTCCTTTCCTATATAAACCAACCCAAGCTCCCACTTTCTCATCACTCAAATCCTTTGGAGTTCATCCAAACTCTGACCTCCCCTGTCTAGAATCCTCCCAAGACACCCAAGCTCCCAATAAGCCTCTCTCAATCCTCTCTCAAGCCTTTATAAGCATACTTCCACGTAAGGGTTTTTTCTTCCTTTCTCATTTTTGTCCAATATTTTTTTGAAATATTATGAAATTTTTATTTCAATTATAAATTTTGGGGTATGGTTTCTCACCTCCCCCATACTACCCTTTTTATGTTTGAATCATGAGATACCCCTTTCACTATCAATAAATTCCTCCCTTGTACACCTGTTACTATGCTGAAATTCCGAAAGGAATTTATCTCTCCTCACTTACATTCAAGAAACTCTTTTGTATCATTAATCTAAATTCCATTACAATTGTTGGTACATTTATCTATATGACCCCCTTATTGTCCATGTAATGTACATATGATTATACACCCCTTTCTCTCTCATCAACCATTTTTATGAATTCTTACGTCATGTCGTTATGCTGCCAAAATTGCACCAATATTCCATGCCAATGTCATTATGTAGTGAATACCATGCCCATTTCTCTATCAAGGGTATTCACCTTTATGTACGTTTACTTATTGATTATAAATATTCATGTTTTAATTCCACATACCATTATCATGTAATAAATGATGATGTTTTAGGAATCCATGTTTATATGATCCATGTGGCACACGTATGCCTGAAATGAAATGTTTAAGAAGGGTACGCCATTATAGCGCTCCAATGTATTGGGTAAAGTATAGTATCATGAAATGTCATGTGTAATGGGTGTTTAATCATGATAATTCATTTGAAACGAGGTTTTACTCATGCTTCATGTTTAATGAGTATTTACTCATGCTCCATGTGAAATGAGCCTTGGATCATGCTAATTCCATGTTATGTTTTGTTGCCACATTTCCATGTTTTGATTAGCATGCTTTATCATGACTTTATGTTTATTATTCTCTTATGCTATATTTATATGTCTATTGCCTAATATGTATTGTGTTCCTCATGTTATTTCATGATTATTTCCTTACTGGGCTTTATAGCTCACCATTTTATTATGCATGTCCTCAGGTTATCCCATGAAATGCTAAGGACGAGGGAATGTAGTGGTCATGTAAAGGATGGTTTCAATAAAGATGTTGTATTTCATGTTTAAGTTTTTATTTAATGATCCTAATCCCTAAATAAACTATACCTCTAGAACTTCTATGTTGTATCAAGTAATAATTTTTGGTGATAAATTATGCTTAATTGTGTAATAAAACATCAGTGTTGTCATATTGAATGAAACTTTACCTTTTTAGTTTAGTAAAATGCTACGTAGAAAAATATTCCCTTTGAATGAAATTAAAATTAAAAGGGGTTTATACCCCTTATAAAATCAAGTCATTTATAAAGAAAAATATTCCTCAAAGAAATGAGATTGAGACAAAGTCCGTTACCTTGTGTCTGACATGACTCGTTCGTTTTTTAATTTCCTGAATAATAATCGTAAGTTAATTTATACATTATTTAGAAAATTTTTAATGTTTATTATTCATTTTATACCACTTATTACATCTCTATACAAATTAGTTAATTATTTTAGTTCATATCAGACATTTTGTCGATGTTCGGTACTTGAGTAAAAAATAAACTTGTTATAATTACAAATTGTCGATGTAGTCAAAAGTCCATTATCTCTAGAATGATATTCAGGATTTAGATATCATATATATCACATATATCCATTATATATTTATTCATAATATTCAATTCCATTTTGATATAATAAATGAAATACGCCATTCATGAATGAGTCATAACACTTTGAGGGGGCGGTAGTCCGCACTTCCTCAAATGAAATTATTGTATTTATACAACATGAAAAGAATAAAGGTATGTTCAAAATGATAATTACATAATAATAGAGATAAAATATATACCACATATATCATATATAATTACATTTCCATAATAATGGCCTCAATAAGATGTGGTAGGAGAATATTGAACAATCATCATTTTGTGAGTCTTTAGTTCACCATCCAGAGAAACAGTATGTTATATACCCATTAGACGGAGGTGTGTGTTACTGTAGTTAGAATAATTCTCATTAAAAAATCCTAATATTTTTTGTATACTTGTTTTGTTATGTAATAAATTAATAATAAAATCATAGGGAGTGTATAAGGAAAAATAATGTAAAGGAACTTGAGAGAAGACATTACCTCAAATCAGGTAACTTCTTTTGAATTGAGCCAAAGGGATTTCTTGAATTGACTTATGCCTAAAAGAAGGATTCTAGGAAGAATATAGGGATATTTTGACATTATTTTGTAAGATTTTGTAAGATCCATGGGGGATTTTATAGGTGTGAGTAAGAGTTAGACGTTGTTTCATTTTATAAGATGGAGGAGGGGCACTTTAGGAAAGTTTGAAAGTATTATTTTATTATTAATTTATTTTAGAATTATAATAACACCAAAGTGATATATTTCTAATATAATATGGTATGTGTGGAAATAATCTCATCTAATATGTTTTAGACATGTTTAGGTTATAAAATTAACCTTATATTTTTTTCTTTAACCGTCAGTTAACTAATTTATGTTTTACCATATTTTCTTGTGTATTAATACTATATGGTTAATATAGTTACTATAAAATTACAAGAGACCCAAAAATGGATCATTAATAAAATATATAACATCATATATTTAATTTGGTTTAACTTTATATTTTTAAGACTATTATATATTTTAATGAAATATTATGTGATTCAAAAATTCATTTATGTCAATTTTTATACTATTCAAATCATGACTTTTTATAAATCCATAACAACTCGATTCATTTGAAAAAACTAAATTAATTCAAAAATAACAAGTCATAATTTTCCATAAAATTTCTATATGGAATAACAATTTTCAAAATAAATTTATTTTAATATCTATAGTCTCATTTATTTAAATGTTTCATTAATAAGGTAATCACTATATCACTATTATGTCATTAATAAATTTATTTATTTGATGTCTAAATTTATTAAATAATATACCATAATGTAGGAAATCTGTTTTTAATTCCAATGATTATTTATAGTTGAAGATATCACATATATAACCCCCTATAAAAATTGTTTTAGTAGAAGATACAAGTTTAGGTTATATTTTTCTTAACTTAAAATTAAATGTAATTTAATGTCATTTTCACAAAAAAGTGGCTCAATGGGGTCCTAAAATAGACCCCAGTATTCCCATGGTGGTACATATATCTTAAAATAGGGTTAGGACATGAGTTAGGGTAATCTAATATTATTATAATATTATTTTTTACCCTTATTTACCATCTTTACCCTTTATCCATTATAAATAAAAAATTTACTGATGTAACTATTCATAATGTCTAAAAATAAAAGTTACCTATTTTGAAACCATGGACCTGATGATTATAAATATTTAATCTATTTTTTCAAATTCAAAACACAGAATTTTTAAAAATTAATTTAAAATTAATTCCTGTTGTCAAAAAAAATCGTGTTTTTATGAAATAAAAACTACCATAATATTGACATGTGTTTATATGCAATATAAAATTAAAATTTCTTACAATGAAAAAAATTGAATTAAATGATAAAAATATAATCCAATTACCTTTTAAAACCAGTTAAAAGTACAATCTATCTATATAAATAAATTATATTAAAAGACAGTTTTGAACTATAATGCAGTATTTTTAACTATACATTAAATAATGAACTTTAGCAGAAAAATAACGAAATTTAATCCAAAGTAAATTTTAATGTTACAATTATAAAAAAGAGATTTATTTTTAAAATAAAACATATAAAGGTGTAAAAAACTATATTTAAAAAGGGTTCTCCATCAAAAGGTGGTAAAACTGCATTTTTTGAGAAATACCCTTTTTATATGAAAAAATGAATTTATTCTTGTATCATATCTAGAAAACATATAAGATGAATTTAAAACCTTACATTGAATATATATAATATATTTTTTATTAAATAAAAATCCATAAATAGTGATACAAAAACACAATTATTCTCTTTTAAATAGGCTTTCACAAAAACACATACATTATTTTCAATTGGTTTGTATTTACATTTATAATAAAATTGGTAACCAATGAATCTTCATTTAAACATGTATAAACCATATTTCAAAATTCTATTGATACTATTCATTCCTTCCATTCAAATGGTTAGGTGTTAACTACCATTTAAAATATTAATAATATTATTGTATTATTTTTCATTATAACTCAAAGTTGGGTGCAACGTAAGATTTCAAGGAAACCCATTGTTGCGTGTTGAGAATGCTATTAGAAAAATTGTCCTATTTCACATAAAACTAATATCTTATTCATAAATTTCAATAGAAATGATGAAATTATTATTATATAAATACCTAGGTCATTACAAAAATACCCAAGAATGTTTTTCTAATGAGACCTATCGATGCATCGTGGGGATATCAATAATTAGGTCTGCTCCATTTCTAATAAAGTTTAATGCATTCATCATATAATATAAATAATAATATATAAAATACATAACAAATGTTTTTTATTAATTATTAAATATCCTTATCGTAAAATCAATTATAAATATTTTTATTATTTTCCCAATCAATAAATAAAATAACTTTCTATAAAATCATCCCTCATGATAACATTTTATAAAGAAATGGGTATATGGTTAATTTAATAATTCCATAGTTATTGAATAAAATAATACATCTATATAAAGAAGGTGAATGATTTTAAATGATAACATAACCAGTTTAACTAAAAAATATAAAAGGATATTAATATAGACTGAAAGCACCCTTGAAAGAATAATGATTTAAATGATATCACATAAGAATATATAAAGAATTATATAATTTGATATCGTCAGATCAATAATAACAAAAGATAAATAAAATAACGTAAAATAGTGGGTTTATCATGGGGTATAATTCCTATTTGGGTTAATCCTTTTGAAAATGAAATGGAAAATGGAATTATAAATGTGATAGAGTTCTTAAAAAACATTTTATAAAATTATAATATAGATGAACTCATGCACCACTTTTAATTTTTTTTTAAAAAGGTGAAGTGAAACTTTTGAAAAATAATCTGTAATAATAAATCCTTGAAGTAGATATAAATTTATCAATGGATATTTTTATGGATGATAAAATAATTGATCATGAAAGGAAAACACTTTTTGATCTTTTTAAAGTACTTTCTGTGAATACCCACACCATAAAAAGAGAGAGTAGTAAAACACTCTTTTGTATTAAAGATAAATTTTACCAAAGGGGAAGATAAAGTAACATATAATGAAATATTAGTGTAGGACAATCCATTCATCAAAAATAAAAGTTCAAGGTGAAACATTATAACTCAAAGAAAGGAGATTTTAGTTATCAATATCCCTTATGGGAAACATACACAACAATGAATGAAACATTTTAAAAGAGGGTGGTGTGGTAGAAATATAGGAAATTAGAGAGTATTATATAATAAAATTAATGTGTATAATTTACCTAACATATATGAAACTAGTTGAAGAGAATGATCATAACCAAATGAGTGAAAATTTAGTTACCAAAAACTCTTATGACTAGGGTAACACTTGAGTCAAAATTCCTTTGAAGAATTAAAAATGATTTAGATTTGTATATCTAATGAATTAAAAATAAAAAATTATAAAATCTTTATCACATATTAAATACATATAACACCATATAATTGAAACATGGTGCATAACATGTAACATGTCTCAATGAATCATAATTGAGACATAAGAAAAGCCTTACCTTGTTCCCCCACTTAGTCAAATTCACTATAAGAACATGTATAAAAAATATAAATATATTAATCACCAATTTGAAAAACATATTCATATATAAAACCTTTTGTAAAAATTATTTATAAATACTCTCTACATGCATATTAGTTAGTTATTTTCTATTCTCAATATCAAGTGTGGGTAATCCAGATTTTTTGAACTAGTTTCGTAATAGTGGAATTTTACTTTAAACTTATCACAAATTTCATAATTAATTTATTATAAAAGGAATTATAATTTATGTTTTTTAATTATCTATAATGTTATAATGTCATTTAGTAAGTATTTTAGTTATAATTTGTGATAACAACATCGACAACAAGTTTGTTTTGATAATTTATAACAAACAAATGATGTAATGTTAAATAATGATTTAAATGATTATATTAAAATTAAATAACTAAAAATAATTATTATTTAAATATTAATATCCAATATTAAGTTTCCAAATCCATAAATGATAGAAATTTATAGCATTGTTCTTATAGATGGTTAAATTGACCTAATAAAAACATGCTACAATTTATGTGTGAGTATAGAAATGGAGGAGATTCTTTTGTTATAATATAATTATCACAAAGTATAATGAAATTATTTAAATTTTATTAAGGTGATTAATTATAATTGTAAATAGTTATAAGAATAATATAAATTAAAAATAAACTGTCACTTATAAACAAATCTCTTTTCTTCTTAGTATGTTTGTTTTAGGAAATTAATTTTACAATGATAAGTTATTGATAATGTTACTTATAAAATTCCTAATTTATATTTATTTAATATAAATAGTGAAATAAATAACAAATATATTCACTAAACCTCTTTCTATAACAATATTTGAAATGTGGGGGTGAAACAACATGTCATTCTCGGAGGCGATGGTCCGCACACACACATGAGCAATGTTTTTTATTTTTTCGATTGAATGGGAGGGGAATATATAATTATTATACCATAAATATAATAAAATTAATTTATATTATTTATATTTATGTTATTATAAACATATGGTTAGAATGTTTTGGAGGAGGTTAGATGATGAGGATAATGAAATGAAGTAAAAGCGTAAGAATTTAAATCTTATATTGATGTATCCTTTGGTAATGAATGACTTAAGGGACTTTGTCGAGGCTAGGGGATTCCAAAACATTAGAGTTGTTATAGAAGTAGTAATTTGGTTTGATGATAATTGGAATTTTTTTGTTTATGTTTGGATATAAGTGGGTGTATGTGAGCTCCTTCTAAAGGTGAAAAGAGGGACACATATTTTGAAAAGAATATTAGGAAAGTGGTAATAATGAAATTAAATGGGAGTTAGGTGATTAAGGTGGGGGAAATGTGGTGAGACATGTAGGAATGAATTGTAAACATAAAAATGTTATTTTATAAGGTAAAGGTGTCATATTAATTTAGGAAAATGAGATCCACACTAGATTACCCACTTTAACACTTATTAATCTGGATTAAAATTTATCTTTTGTAAGTATTTTATTAGTAAAAATGTTAGATGAGGATTATTAAAAAATTTAAACATGATAATTTAAATTTTAGAATAAATTTAATAAAATTTAATTTTTAATTATGAGAAAAGGATCTTTTAAATTAAAACATATAAACTATTTAAAAAAGTTTTTTTTAAATGTCATTCTAATAATTAAATGTTATTAATATTATTTATCATTGATAACAAATTAAATTAATTTTAATTAATTTATATATATTGTTGAAAATCATATTAGATTATTCATTTTAAAATAAATTAATTTATTTTATAATCAAAAAATTTAGAAAAGTGTCATTCCCGGAAAAAATCTGTTCTATTATTGTAACTAATATATACCTTGGTAACATAATTTTATACTTAAAAATGAATTTGAACACATTTCATAATTTCAAAAAGATTTGTTCAAAACATTTTATATTATTCAATTTCTAAAAGTGGTAAGAATTTATTTTTGTATAAAAACATAAAAATGAAAACTATTTTCGTAAGAAAATAACTTTTTAAAAATATTAACTATTATTATTCTTATTTATTTTTAATTACTTATAAAATGAATAATAATATAATATTAATATCAAAAATATATTTTATATATGATATATTTAGTTTTGTAAAATAAAATGAATAAAAATCAAATATTTATAAAGTCTATATTTTGAAGCATAAATCTATATTTTTGGTTATTTAGCTATATTAATTATATTTTTATAAATTCATTAGTATTAATAATGAACTTTATTTTTTTTTTTCATATTTATGTTGCATCTATTTTACCCTCCAATTAAATAGATACATTATATTGGTTATATACTATTCATTGTCCCGTTGGGATTTACCATTGCATGTGAATAATTCCATGAAAATCATTAGGTTTTAAATGAAAATATGTAATATAAAACCTCATAGTGTCAAATTATCCCCCTTATATAAATTTTTTCATTGTAATTTTATTTTTCACTTACTAATAAAAGAATTAAGGGAATTGAAAGATAATCATGACTCCAAATATATCGTTTGTGATATAAAAATATTTATATATTAGGGAAGACAATGTCATATATCTTTTCCCACATAATAGTAATATATTAATATTATCAAAACCTTATTCTAGATTTTACACTATAACTGAGTCTTAAGAGTATCTACATATATTACATCAAGAAATTCATTTTTGAGATCCTGATTAAAAAAAAATATCAAAACCAAAAGTATTATGATAATATCTAATAGAATTAGAGTAAATGATAATATTAATATCTAAGATCAATCCTCAGATTTATTCTCCAATTACACCATCATTTCAACCTATGATACCATGTCATAATTAATTCATCTTATAACTATCTTGGTTCAACCTATGTCAATTTATGTTATGTTATATTATATTCCTTAACCTAATTACATAAGATAATGAATCCTTCATAATATCGCATCAATAGAATGTGATTAATCAAAGCATATCCCTTAAGAGTGACTAGCTAGGTGTGCAGTCATAGGCCCACTCATAATACACTGGAGTGATGATTGAGATAATTCTAAACTATTGGGAAACAATCTCTAAAGGAAATATTGATGCATTTTTGGGATGATTGTGTTTTTTGAAAAGAGGGGTTCTATAGTCATTTGTGTAGTTATAGAGATATTGTGTGCAAGGAATATTTAAATATCATTACATCAAAATATAACAACGGAAATAAGTGTGTGAAATGTATGGATTTTGTGTGAAATATGAGTTTCCACAAAATACACTTTCATGAAAGATACTTACGCACCCAATGTTACATTTAATGTTGCGTGATGATTTAAAAATTACTATAAATAGATAGCTACCCCATCATATGAAAATTCTCAAAACTTAGAGTAAATTGGAGCTCTAAATCGTTTAAGAAATGAGTTACATGTATGAAGGGATTTTCACACATGTTGTGAGTTTTGTGTAATAAGGGAGTTTCTCACAAGTAGTGAGTTTTGTATAGGAAGGGGGTTGAGTGCAAGTAGTAAGTTTCATGAAAGTTAGTTTTTTGAAACAAATGAAAAATGTTGTGTGCAAGTCACCCTAAGGTTGCAAGAAAGTTTGATGTTTCCCAGTACATATGTGGTAATGCTACATTCATCAAGTGGATGGATGTGGAACTAAATGATATACTAAATGAGGTATAAAAAATATTTATTCATGAAATCAAAGAAGGATCTTCTGTAGATGTAGTGACCACACTTTAGTTGAGAGAAAAATGATGTTTCAAATTGTGATTGTTTGTAAATCAATAAGGATAGTGAGTCTACTTCAAACATTGTAAAAAAATTGATATTTTAGTTGATTTGGTACATCGGTTCATTACCGTTGTATTCTATTTAAACATAGCCCGATGAGGGAGAACCAAGAAAAAATTATTGTGTCTCGTGCATATTTTAATTCTGCTCATATATAACTATGATAAATATATATAAGAGAGTTTTTTGACAAAAAACCATGATAAAAATGGGAAGTAGTTTTAATATTTCATACCTAGATTCACCCCCCACATTGGGTATTTAACCTAGTTCGGATAACATCAACCATCACTTTTCAGGATGATTACCCATAGGTGTATGTTTGTCACAACCGCATCAACGTGAAAAAATACAGAAATTTATTTAATTCCTTATAGAAACACATAATATGTAATTTAAAAAAACATTTGAATTTTATCCAATATTAGACTTATCCCTTATATTATCATAGGGTTTTCACTAAAGTTGGCTTTTCATAATCCTAAAAATATTCAATATTACCTAAATTAACCTAAAGGGTTATCTATAAAATTGAAATTATTCTAAACCTTAAATTATCACTCCTTAATGATATTATACCCTTATATAATAACATAATAAACTTTAATGTAATCTAAAATTTTCTATAATACCATCTATAGCATCCCGATCCCACACTCTCGGATCCAATAATGATAAAACATACTTTATATACTAGCTTCAATACCAACTGTAGATATTAATATATAACTATCCCATAATTAAATGAATTAGATAAACTATTACTTTTAATATATTACTAGGACCTTTTAGGTTTGTAGCTTTAAATAATTAAGAGAAAACATTAGCTAAAAAAACCGATATCTTTTTCAATTGAAGGTCTTTTTTCACACTATATAAGAAAAAATTTTAATAAATAGAAATTCTTTAATATATCCCATAAATTCTCTTTAAAAAAATTATTTTAGACATTCCATGTGTAATGTTTTCCATCATAGCCCAGGTAAATAGAAACATAAGAAGGTGTGAGCTCAAATGCTCAATAAGTTTAATAATAAGAGATAATAATAAAATATCATAAGTGATCATAATATGAGCATAAATAATATGTAAGGAATAGTTAAAAACATAATTCCATAATTTATCAAAACCTAACTCATAATATTTACATGTATAAAAATGGAAATGAATATATCACTTGAATAACAATAACATGTTCTTTAGCAATAAAATTCATATTATCAAACAACTAATTCTACGATATAATACAAAACATCATGATATTAGATAAAATGATCTCACCTTCAAGGCCATGTGTATGTGAAATATCAGGTTATGGGCTGGTATACAACAAAATGTCTAAAATAGTTTGTCTAATGATTACCATACATGCATCGATGGGTATTCTATAACCATGCCCCATCTATTTCTAATTAAGTACAACACATTCATCTTATAAAGTAATGATTAGGCTATAAAATACATAACCAATATTACATAGTAATCAATAAACATCCATACTGTAAGAAAAAGTATATGGATTTTCAATATTTTCCTAATAAAAAAATATAATATATTTATATATAAGCATCCCTCAAATTAACAACATATAGATAAAGGGGTATATAATTAAATATATAATTTCACTAGTTAATAAAAAATATAATCCATACATAGAAATAAGTTGGATAATTTCAAATGATAATATTCAATTATTTTAAAAAAATAAACTTATATATATGTATAAATAAATGGAAAACACATGGAAAATAAATATTCTTTGAATGGAACTACATAAGAAGGGATAAAGAATTTGATCATATAACATTGTGAGTTCAGTCCCTACAAATAATAGATAGAATAAAATAAAATAGTGGGTATATGATAGCGAATAAGTCCCATTAGGGTAATTTATTTTTAAAATAAAAATGAAAATGGAAGTGAAAACATAATATAGTCTTTAGAATTTTTTTAATGTTATTGTAATGAAGTTTCTTATGAATTTTAAAATGAATTTTTGAAAAGGAAAAAAGAAACTTCTGAAATATATTAAAATATAAAATAGTATATATATTAATGGATCCATGAAAAATACATAATGTTTTCCAAGGAAATGTGTTCTGTAATATAAAACATTTGATGATTTAAGGAGAACACTTTTTTTATAATTTTAAAGTAAAATTATTGAATAACCACATCATAAAAAAGTTGAAATTTGTTTTATTATTAAAAATTAATTTTAATAGATATTATGATAAGGTTACATATAACAAAATATTTATATAGGATACCTCAATCATGGAAAAAAAATTTCAAGATAAAACATTATAACTCAATGAAAAGATTTTTTTGTTATCTATATCCCTTACGCGAAACATACACCATAATGCATGGAACACTAGAAAAGAGGTTTGTGAGGTAAAAATTTATAAAATTATTGAATACCATATAATATAATTAAAGGGTATGATTTACCCATATTATAGGAAATAATTTCAAGGTAATAATAATAAACCAATGAATGAAATTGACTTACCAAAAAATCCTAGGCCTGGGGTAACACTTGACTCAAAATCCCTTAGAAGAAAAGAACATGAAATGGATGTGTATATACCATAAAAAATGAGTAATATATTAAATAATCATGGGATATTAAATAAATAGAGCACCATACAAAGTAAACATGTTGAATAATATGTAACATGTCTCAAAGGGTCATAATTGGGAGTTAAGAAAAATATTACCTTGTTTCCCCGATTTGTAAAATTCACTCTAAGATCCTGTATAACCAATATAAATTTATTTATCATCTATTTCATAAAATTATTAATATTAATAATATTTTTGAAACATTATTTATAATTATTCTCTTCATATATATTAGTTAGTTACTATCTATTTTCGATATTGAGTTTGTGTAATCTTTATCTTTTTGAACAAGTTTCGCAATACTAGTGTTTTTCTGTATTATTATCCAAAACATCATTATTCCATGATCATAAAAAGAATTGTAATTATTGTTTATTTTTTATTTAAAATGATATATTTTCATTTCATAAGTATTTTATTTCTTATTTGTGATGAAAAAGTTAGTGAAATTCTTATTTTGGTAATTTATAATGAATGAATGGTGTTATATTAATTAATGAGGTAAATTTTTATATTACATTCCTATAACTAAAAATGTAATAATTTAAATAATAATATTCAATATTGAGTTTAAAAATCTTTAATTGATATAAATTTATGTAGTTTTTCATGTCGGTGGTTAAACCAACCTAATTACAACACATTACAATCTATGTGTGTTTGTGGAAATTGATGATATTATTTGGTTAATATCATTATCATAAATGTATAATAAATTTTTCAATATTTTATTAAGGCGATTAATCATAATTGGTATGATTTATAATAATAAGGTAAATGAAAATAAGTTGTCACTTATATATAAATCACTTCTCCTCTGGGTATGTTCATTTTATGGGATTAGATTTATAATGATCAATTACTGGTAATATTACTTATGCATAATTTGTGTTTCCAAAATATAAATCATGAAATAAATAAAATATATATTCACTAAACCCATTTTATAACTATATTTGATATTTGGTGATGAAAAATGAAATGTGACATTCATTGAGGCAATAGTTCACACACATATATAAGCACCATTTTTATTTTATCTATTGAATATGAAGGTAATAGAAAATGGTTATAACAAAAATATAATAACATTTAAGTATATTAGTCATAATTATTTAATTATATACATATCTTTATAATGGTTTAGAGGAGGGTAGATGAGAATGATAATGAAAGGAAGTAAAAGTATAAGTAATACTAACATTGAGAATTTGAAGCTTATCTTGATGTTTCCATTGGAATTGAAGGACATGAAGAACATTATTTTGGATACGAGATGCCAAACGTTTATAGTGTCTCTTGAATATGTAAGTTTTTTGGAGTTTATAATTTTTAACTAGAGGTGTGGCTTGAAGTGGGTGGAAGTGAGCTCCTTTTATAGGTTAAAAAGAGGGACTAATCATTGGAATATAATGTTAGGTAAGAGGTAAGAATGGAATTGCATGAATGTTAGGTGAGATAGGTGGGTAAATACTGGTAATACTGATAGGTATGACTTTACAACCTACAAAATGTATTCTTGAATGTATGAGTATCAAACTAATTTAGTAAAATTCGAGCCACATTGGATTACCCATTTCAACACTTATTACTATTGATTAAAATTCAACCATGGTAACTATTTTGTTATATAAAACATGACATTAAATTTCATACCAACTTTATAAGTGATGAATCAAAATTTGGACTCAATTTATTGTTATTAAATTTATAAAATGATAAAATAAACTTTTAATTTAAAACATTAATATGTTGAAAAGCTGCTTTTACAGAAAAATGTTGTTTTAATAATTAAATGTTTTTAATATTAATTATCATAGATAACAATTTAAATTCTTATTAATTTATATTTTTATTGGTTTACACATCAAATTAGATTCTTTAATTTAAAATAGGCGAACCTAATTAAAAATCACAATATTTATAAAATTATCATTGCTTGAAAAATAACTATTTTATCGTGGTAAATAATATTTACGTTGGTAATTTAATTTTATACCTAAAAATTAAATTGATACCATTAATTAAATTGAGCAGTCTAATTAAAAATATTTAAAAAAATTTATATGATTCAATTTCTATAAATAGTAAAAATTAATTTTTATATAAAAAATAAAAATAAAAATAGTTTTCATAGGAAGATAACTATTAAAAAATATTAATTATATTTATTCTTATTTCATATTAATTAAAAATAAAATTGGTTTTAGTATATTATTCATATAAACAATATATTTTATCAATAATATATTTAGTTTTATAAAATAAAATAGACAAAAATCTAATTTTTTAAAGGCTACATTCTAAAGCATAAATCTATTTCTTTTGGTTATTTAGACACACTAATTGAGTTTTCACCAGTGCCTTAGTTTCAATAATGAAAATTATTTTGTTTCTACACGTTTTATGTATCTAATCTATGAAATACATCAATAATATAGATTTTTAGGATTCATTTTATTGATTTTTTTGTAAAATCATATAACAAAGTATATGTGTGACTCAAGTCTCTATTCTTGGTATTATATTATAGTCTAGTGATTTTGGTAACTTTAGACTAGAAACAATTTGTGAAAACCATATGAATTAGATTATGTATAATAAAAAATCAATTTTTATGGTAAATTATAGATCATGGGATTCCAAGAAATGAAATAACTATCTAGATACAAACAAGTGGATACAAGATCTATCATAGATACACCTAGGGGTAATAGCCCTAAAATTAGCTGGTTGTGTATTAACTAGATCCTAACTCATCATACAACAAGTGATCCTATGTACCCACATATTTTGACACTCCCTTGAGGAATTATTTTATTAATTCACATATTCTTTATAAACCATTATGAAGGATTGGATATATTATTATAAAATTTGATGATATGATACATAACTAGTTTGGTTGGAGAACCTAATAGGAAAATGATCATGGATAACCTTTATTGAAACCATAAATTCATAATTTATGGTATACATTTCATCTATGACTTATTCAGTCAATTTTCACTATATACCTTTTTATATGATTATTATTTTTTGTATTATCATCCCTAAATTTCATTTATTTTAGTTAGTGAATATAAATAGGTGGGATTGTGCCAATAACCAATGTTATAAGAAATGTGATGTTTTCCAAAATAAGATTCCTAACCCAATGAGAGTCAGTTTTAAGAATTACATAATAGTTATTTCTTAACCAAATCAAAGTTATGAATAATAACATGAATATAGTGGAACACCTCCTTATACTAAGAAAGGGAATGTTATGGTTGATCCCTTTATGTGAAAAAGGATTTATAATTTTTGAGGATATTCTATCCCCCTAATCAAATAAAAAAAGACTAATTTCATTTAGAA
This sequence comes from Viscum album, assembly GCA_963277665.1. NCBI lineage: Eukaryota > Viridiplantae > Streptophyta > Magnoliopsida > Santalales > Viscaceae > Viscum > Viscum album. The sequence continues at coordinate 139,283,379 of OY728119.1, forward strand.
TATATTTTCTATACTCAAATGACCAAAGATAGAGAAATTCACATTGCTCATTTATTTCCTAGAGGGAAAATATAATCAGTGGTGGATACTAATCAAGAATAAAAATTATAAGGTATAAATTGATTTCCTGGAATGTAAGGATTCAAGATGCTATTTTTCAATAACTATTTTCACTATATTAAGCATATTAAAATATAGAGGGAGTTCCATGGACTCAATAAAAAGGTTGAAAAATATATCAGTTATTAAGATGTAAACATTAAAAGGATTTCATGAAACACATCTAAATTTTTCATTGAACCCGAAATTAAGATTGAAAACTTCTTTAGTGGAAGAAATGGAGTCCTCAAAAAATCTATGATGATTTTATAATTTCATAACATTGAGTAAATTGTTCATTCTCCCCTTAAATTAAAGATGAATAATGGTGGTCTCAGAGGGGTGGAGATAAAAAGAGGACAATATAGTGTAATTTTGGACGATCAATGCATAAATATCATGGAGGGAATCAAATCCAACATTAATCTTTTCGAAATTGTTAAAAGAAGTATCCTAGAAACATTATAAAGGGAACAAGGAGATGTTTTATGTATGGAATGAAGGGGTTATCAGACTAATGAATTGTTTTTGAAAAAGGTCCTATCATAGTTGGAAAATAAAAACATAGTCTAGCAGGTCTTTTCTTTCAATCCACATTGGGTTGATCAAGGTGTTTTCAAGGAAGGTGATATTACAGTAAAATATTGATACATTAATGAAGGTTTCATTATTTCATAGTGTTTGATTTTTTTGGCTCAAATTCATGTGTAAGGAGAAATCTTGAGAATTGTGGTATTATAAGATTTTATCATTTCAAATATGTTAAAGTAATGAGTTTTGTGAAGAATGGGTTTTGCAAAGGTTGAAATTCATGAAGATGTGGAGCACCAAGAATAAGAATTGTGAAAAATGTGATGGGATGATAGAAAATATTTGTGACTATGAGAATCTCCACAAATGAATTATGTAATGAAAGAAATCTACCCAACTATGAGAATGTTTAAAAAAATGTTAAATTTCATTTTATCTTTTAAAATGAAGGATGGTTGTGAACATGAATGTATAGGTTCTCAAAAAATCAACTAAGAGATTGAAATCATCACAAATGGTTATTCCTATAAACATCTAGTTACCCCCACTACATCTGATGTGAAAATAATTACAGAAAAGGACAAATCTCTCTAAATTTGAAGTGGATAAGAGATTAAAAAATAATGAATTCAATGTTTCCTTGAGCATCATGGAAATAGTGTTATAGTCTTGAGTAATTCTTAGGAAAAAATGCTTCATGCTGATAGGGTATTCTGTGATGAATTAGTGCTCAACAATGGTAATTTTCTTTGTGAAGGATGTGAGCTTCATGAACAGTAGTGTTGAACATAAATCTTATGTGAACAATTATTTCATGTTCATCAACATAGGATTATAGTGAAACTGGATCCTTGTTCTAGTGAGGGAAAAAGATTTAAATGCCAAGGTACTGAATAATCATTCAAGTCATTAAACTAAGTAAAGATTCACCAAAAGTAGTGGGATAATGGGATTTGGTAAAAGTTTTCGGATGGAGGTAGTGTGATGTCTCTAAAATCTTCTTAATGTGGTTCACTTAGCATAGAGTGACTATGTATGATCTTCATTATTCCACAATAACTAGTGAACTTAGTAGATTTTGGTATGACTGATATGATTTTGGTGTATGCTGCTTGGACTAGCCTTTATTGGTGAACCAAGTAAAAATTTTGTGTTGTCTCTCTTCATGTGAATATTTAATTACTACAATATTCCATCAGTCAAGTTTATCAAGTTCTTTCCAACGTGGGAACAAGATCTGTCACTTTAATAGAAAATTTTGACAACCTACTTCACCCCTCCCCTCTCAGGGTGTTCTGGGGTCCTGCATGAATTTCCAATGGAGATGAAGAAGAATTCTAATATGATGAAATAACATATGTTTCTAATCAATATGAAACCATTAGTCTAGTGTTTAAATTATAATGAAAAAATATGCTCTCCAATATAATGACCTAAACTAAGGGTTGTTGAAGATAACTAATGAGAAAAACCTCCACGTCCAAGGATTAAAGGACATTATTATTCAATAACTACTACTGAGGTGGATCCAAAAAATGAAGTGGTGATAGGTAATCTAGTTATTAATTAATTGATGGAAAACCCATTTTTTATTTTTCTATATATTCTTTCATATCATGAAAGTTTAGTAGAACTATTAAAACACTACCCCAAAACATAAAGGTTGAGTTATCGATGAAAATCAAAAATGGGAAAATTATTTCTTAGAAAGTATATAACACATCCTTAGTAAATAATTTTAGGATTAACGACCCATTAAATCTTGTCATACCCTATTTATTGGAAATATATTCAATATAGGGAACATATTGTCTACGCTTTTATAGAGATAACTTCAACTTAAAAGGGAAATAAATCACTATCCATATCTGAAATCATCATCCAATTTTATACAAGTGTAAATATAAGGATTAATATCCTTTATAAATACCTTATCATGAATAGATATTATTACATTATGAGTAATCATATCTAGCTAATATTATTGAGACAATAGAGATGACCAACCTTGAAGAAATTCTCATTGTGATGGAATATTCTGATGTATTCTATGAAAAATTTCACAGTCTTCCTCTTGACAAAGTGGTTGAGTTCTTGATTTATCTTATAACTAAAGATCTACACATATCCAAGAATCCTAATAGAATATCCCCCATTCAATTGGTAGAATTGAATAAGAAAATATAAGATAATATAGAATAGGGTTTCATACATCCAAGTGCTTTACCATAGGGTGTGTTGGTCCTCTATAAAGAATAAAGATTAGTCAATTCACCTCTAAATTGATTATCATGAACTCAAAAAAATCATGACAAAGAAAAAGTATCCTTTTCACACATATTTATGACTTGTTTGATCATCTAAATGGGGCCCAAAACATTTCTAAAGTGTATATTCAGTTGGGATATAATCAATTAACGGAGGGGTAGAAGGATATTCCCATGATTTCTTTTCATATAAGGTATAGAAACTATGATTTAATTATAATGACCTTCATAATTTCAAATAATATCCATTTACTTGAAGAATAGAGTCTTTATAGATGACATTCTGAAATACACGAAAATCAATAAGGAAAATGGGAAGAATTTGAGTATTGTGTTGAAGACTTCGAGAAATTAAAAGTTATATACATGGTATAAAAAATTTGTGTTTTGGACGAAGTAATTATTAGTATTGGGGAATGTTATCATAAGAAAGGGGATATATATGGATCCTTCATATACAAGGGAGGTTGTGTAATGGACCTGAAAAAAATTTGAAATGTAGAATTTTTGTTTATACAGATTATATGGGTACTATCAACAATTTCTGAGGCAAGAATCAAAAGTTTCAAACCCCCTAACTCTAAAAACATGGAAGGGTATAATGTCTGTTTTTATTGATGAAAATTAAGAGATATTTAAGGAGTTAAATAATATTCCAATCATTACTCTTGTAATCAGACTACCCACTAGTGGGGAAGGATTATAGATCTATAATGACGCTTCAAAGAATTGTTTGGGCTATTTTCCCATGTAAATGATATAGTGATAGCCTATTCCTCTATAAAATTTTATATCCTTGAGAATAATTAAAAATACATGATTTAGAGATAGTTGTAGTAATATTTTCATGAAATATTTATAGGTATTACCTCTATAGATATATGTGTAACATATTTTTGGAAACAAATCCCTCAAGGTAACATTGCAGTGTTTTGGGTTGATTGTATTTATTGAAAAATTAGGTGGAAAAGGTCAATCATGGATGTTCTAGAATAGTCGTTTACTAGGTATGATGAAGGATATCCAAGTAAATTTAATGTATTCTCTGGAGGTAGTACAAAAAAATCCATATAATAGGTGGTTCCATTTCCCATTAATTTCCAATTGTTTAGGGTCCAAAATTTGGATTTTCATTCAATCAGCCTGAAAGTTGGATTTCAATGAATGCCTAAGTAAAATACTGAAAATTCATAATTTCATGATGGTGTGTAGTTTTGAAAAGGTATGAAGCATTTTTAAGGGACCCGGTGTCACAAAGGTTGGGGTTTGGGAAGGACTGGAGCATTGCAAACACGTGATGGTAAGACGATAATATCTATTATTAATAAAAGCTTCATGAATGGTAAAAGTTTCGTGCTGCTTCACAAAGATTCATAGGTTCATGAAAAAAATTAGGCACTTTAAAAAAAATCAATGGTTATTTGGGAATCTTCCTGAAAGGGAGGAAATGCCTATAAATAGACCTATACCCCCCTCATTTCATAATATAAAGTCTTAACAAAAAACCAAAGGTTCTATATTTTTAAAGGTGATATGTGAAAGATGTCCTTCTGAAAAACTTCATGAATAAAAGATGTTCTCAAAGACTATTTAGGCTAAGTAAAATTTGTAAGAATCAAGAAATTATTAATCTTCGCGAAGGCTTAGTATGATTTGTGAAATAGTTAATCTTCGCAAAGGATAAGTGAGATTCATGAAATAAGGGTTCTTAGATAAGGAAGTTTGAGATTCTTGAATGTGGTGAAAATCGGGAAATGCGTTCAGTTCATGAAAGTATATTATAATTTTGAATAATTGGGCAGTTTTCAAAGGTTGTGTGAGCTTCATGAAAGCAGTGACCATCCGGAAAGTGTCGAGAAGTAATTATCTAGTAAATATTTCATATGATAGTATTAATAAAGTGGATGAAATTTGAACTTAATGATTTAATAATGATGTGTAAAACATATTTATTCAAGTGATCAAAAGGAGAATCAATTGAAAGACCATTGACCACACTTTTTTGAGAGATATGTGATCTATTATGTTTTTATTCATTGTATACCAGGAGGGTCAATGAGTCCATTCTGAACTTTGTAACAACAGTTCAAATTAGTGGATTTAATACATAAGAACGTTTCCTTTGTATTATCATTTAATGTAACCCTGCGAGGGTGAACCATGTAACATTCTTGTGTCTTGTGCATGATTTCATTTCAGCACACACATTTCTAAAGGAAATGGATAGAATATAATTTTGTTTAATAAAAAAATAATACCTAATGGTATAGTAGCTTTAATCTATCATACCATGATTAACTCCCCTCTTGGGGTATTTAACCTAGTTGTAATAACGATTGGTATCAGAACCAAATTATACATTCATTATTTCTATGTAATGAGTTTCAATGGAGGTTGTTAATTATAAAGGAATTCCCATCATTGATGGAAGAAAATTTTAATTATAGAATAATTGTATGAAAAACTACTTATGATCTTTAGGAATGGATGTATTTATAGCAATAGTGCATGGTATTTCAACTAGTATGGGCAGTGGTGATTTATTAGTCGCTCATCAAAGTGAATTGGATACTACTGCAAATGGAATCAGTGCTTTAGGGAGAGGCATATTCATTGAAATCTATAGGAAGGTTATGTCATGCAATTCATCACATGATATGTGGGAGAATTTGATAATTATTTATGATGGTGACTAAAAATTCAAAGGAAAAAATTTTTAGGTTATCTGGAACAAGTATGAGTATATGAGAATGCACTCTAATGAGTCTATAGATTCATTATTTATCTGAGTAAATGTTATTGTGGAAGATATGAGTGGTGTTGGAAAAATTGTTGATGATTTAAATATCATTAAAAACTTCTTGAGATGACTTACATCCTAGTTCAGTATGAAAGTCACTTTATTGGATGACAAAGATCCAAAGGACCTAACACTGGAGAGGTTGAAAAGTACTCCTTCACATAAAATATGAGAAATGACGATATTGAATTCATAGAAAACATAATTATAAATATGTGGAATTCATGTTCATGAAAAATATCACCATTTAATATATATAGTAAAAATAATATACTGATGAGGTTATGTTATTTCTATCCAGAAATATAAAAATAGGAAAAGGAATGTTAAAAGGGAAACTCTGGTTCAAAGGATTTTGTTGCAGAAAGGTTGGACATCTTAAAAAAAGGTTCTCTAAAAAAATTCAATTCAACGATGGGGATGATGTCCAAATTTACATGAAGAAGTATTGAGCCAATATGAAAGGTACAAAATAGTTTAAAATAAATTTCATTAAAAAGAAGAATTTACTTTCACAAGAAAATAACAGTTTATAAGAATCTATGGTTGAATAGATGTAAAACTGCAAAGATTATCGAGAAAATGAACTGATGAATGTTGTAGGTAGCTCCCAGATAAGGGAATAAAGTGAAAATGAAGAATAAAATTCAAAGGAGTAATAGACCTCCAAGATGAATTAAAATCTACTTTCTAGGAGATAGATTTCTGGAGAGACAAAACAAAGAAATAAAATATATTTGTTCATGATAAATAAATTTATATGCTATATCGAGAATAATAGAAGTTTGAGACTAAGGAAGAAATAATAAATCTTATGTATCCAATGATAGAGAACAAAAAAATGGCTGATGAGTAAAAGATAAAAGTTGTGGATTAGAAAATGGTGATCAATTGTTATAATTTCATGGAGAAAGATAAAATCAAATATATTGAAGAACATGAAGAGGAATTGATTAGCCTGTGAAGAAAAATTAAGGATTATGAAAAACTCTTGAATCTTGGTATAACATCAGTAAAATAGATCGTTCGGGTGAAAGAAAATATATAAGTGGAGCATAAAGGTCCAGTAGAAAATAAGCAATAGTAATATCCAAATGAGAAATAATGTATGGGGCTTGATCACAAAACAAAATTTGTGGTAATTGATACTAGACCAAAAGAACCCCCTCCAAGTTTGACAATTTATTTGGGTAAAAATCAGAATCAGAAGACTCCTGAGACCCAAGGTAGAATAAGTCATACAATAATGCACATGAATAAACCTTGTATTAGGTGCTATTACTATGGAAGGATGGTAAATTATGAAAATGTATGTTCTTTTGAAAAAAGGTATTAATGAGAAAATATAACGAAAGAATGAAACATAAAGTTCAATATTCAGAGAATAATTTCGATGGTAACTTCTTCAGGAGTGGAGGATTTAGACACATGGAAATATATTTCTCATCAATAATTTAAAGGAATGTGTTGAAGAAAAACAAAATTGGTCATAAGAATTAACTCAATGAATCATCAAGTGAGATGAAAAAAAAATTGATTTGAAGCACTATAAGATGAAGTTGGTCAATCATACTCTAAGGAAGATCATAAATATCAGTCCATAATAGGTATGAATTTAGTGACATGAATCAAAAATAAAATATCTGAGCAGATAGTGCTTGTAGATATTTCCCTTAAGCATCATATCATTTTGGTGCATAGATCATTGATAGTGGATGCATAAAAAATATAACGGTAAATATGAATCTTGTTACAGACATCAAATATGAAAACGAGGAGATTATTAAATTTGAAAATTATGAGGGCCAAAATATTATTGGCTCGGGAAAATCCAAATTTATGAGAAAAGAAATAAGATGTGCTGATGTCTTGGTTGTTGACTGGCTCAGTTACAACTTCCATAGTGTTAGTCAACTATGTGACTCAAGACATGCGATATTCTTTTATAAGAACATTTTTATCGTTAATCGAAGATACAATGTTGTTCATTTACATGGTAAAATAATAAAGGTTAATCTTTACCTTGTGAGTGGAGTTGAAGACATGTGCTCTTTATCTAGATAAAATGAAAATATTTTGTGGAATAAATGTATTGTCTATCTATGCCAACCACCCCTAGAAGATCTGGTCAAATGTAATTTAGCTTAACATTTACCAAATATACCCTATGATCTTACTCAGAAATGTGATTCTTTTCAACAAGGGAATTTTATCAGAATGACATACATGGTGAAAGAACATAAGTCAATAAGAGTGCTTGAATTAGTGAATATAGATGCGTATGGACCTATCTCACTATGTTCTATTGACTAGAAGAGTTATTATGTTCTTTCCATGGATTATTTAGACAGGATGGCTTGGGTAATTTTCGTTTACCAGAAGTATAATGAATTCAGTTACATAAAAAAATATCATATGGGAGTTAAAAGGATACTTGGACAATATATTCTAAAGTTTCATACTGACAATGGTACAAAATTTACAATAAATCAAGTGAAATATTAAATTTAGAAACATAGGAGAAGGCATCAAGTTTCAATAGTGAGAACTCTTCAATGAAATGGAGTGGTTGAAAGAAGAAATTTGATAATAAAAAATATGGTGGGAAGAATTCTTATTGAAAATGACCTACCAAAAAAATTATGGAAGGAAGCTATCTTTACATCAGTCTATATATCCAATAGGACTTTATTATATCTGAAATAAGAGAAGACTTAATACGAGCTTTGGTAGATAAGGAATCCTACATTGATATACTTTATAATATTTATTTGCACGGTTTTTATACTCCATAAGGAGAAACATAGGAAATTTGTATCTTATTGAGATGAGGGTACATTCCTTGAATATTCATAAAAAATAAAATCATATAAGTTCTTCAAAAGGGGAAAAGTAGTTTAAAGTAATGATGTTACTATAGTAGATGATGAACAGAATCTTCAACAACATGGTGAATAGTTCCCTGATGATAGTGATGAGGAAGAATGAAGCTCAGGGGGAGTAGAAGTAGAAAATAATAATTTAGAAGAAGATAATGATGATGAGAAGGAGAAATTCAAATCTATATCTATATAGAAACTAAAGGGTTGAGTTGAAATCGATAGACAAAATATTTTTGGTGATCATGAAACACTAGTTAAAACATGGAGAATGAATTCATTAGAGTGGACATCTTTCTTATCTTAGGTAGAGCCGAAATGTTTTGAGGAAGCAGCTGGAGATGAGAACAAGGTTATGGCTATGAACAAATAGCAGGGAAAAATTGAGAAATATTATACATGGGAGAATATTTTGAGACCAACATATAAAAATGTAACCGAGACTAAACGGGTCTCCTGTAATAAGCTGAATAAAGGTTGTATAGTTTTTTGAAAAAAACATAACTATTTTGAAAAGGGTACTCCATGATAGAGGGAGTCAATGTTGATGAAACATTTTCACCTATTTTGAGGATAAAGACAATCAGAATAATCTCAGTCATAGTAGTGCAAATAATTTTTAATGATTCAAGATGGTTGTCAAGTTGGTTTTTTTAATGGGGTTCTGGAAGAAGAAGTGTATATCGAATAGCCAGATGGTTCTCTTATTGATAAATATGACAAAATAGTTTGTTGTTTGAGAAAAGTGCTATATAGGTTGAGTCAAGTATCGAGAGCATGAAATTCAAGGCTTGATTAGTTTTTTAATAATATCTATCTTTATCCTAGTGGATTTGATTACAATTTCTATTTCGATAATGATAGTAATAAAAGGATGATGGTGTTGGTGTATGCTAATGATATAATATTTGGTGGATCAAATGAAGAATAGTGAAAAACATTCGCAGAATGCATAAAAAGTGAGTTAGAAATGTCAATGATTGGTGAAATAACATTTTTCCTTGATATAAAGGTGACACAAGGAAGAAATGACACTTTCAATTTGTGATCCAAACATTCCAAGGAGGTTTTTAGAAGATTTGAAATGGATAATTCCAAGTATATGATGACATCGGTGGCTACCTAGATGAAGAAATCAACAGAAGATTAGGAAAAATAAGTTAATGTCATAGAATACAAGTAGATTATTGAAATTATATTATAATTGATAGTGATAAAACTTGATATTGTTTTTACTACATGCCAAGAATAATATTATAAAAGTAATCTAAAAGAAATCCACTTAATTACAATAAAAATGATACTTTAGTAAATCAAGAGAATGGTGGATTTCAGTTTGGAAAATCATAGTAAGAGTAATTGAGGTATACATATGTAGATTAAGCCAGATCATTAGATGATAGAAAATCAATGTGTGGTGGTGAATTCTATCTTTATGGATTGTGTATTTCTTAAATAAGAGAAAACATAATTACATTTCATTGACCACCACAGAATCTGAATATATTGCGGCTACCCAAGTGTACACACAGTTATTGTGGATGAAGCCTCATCTAGAATATATGGGAGTTGAAGTGAAGTCTTCGATTGAGATCTATTTAGATCAATTATGTTCTATAAATCTTGGTAAAAATCTACTCCATCACAAAAGTAAGAATCACATTGAAATCAACTCCCATTTTATCAAGGAGAAGGTGGAGAATATGTTTGTAAAGATTGATAATGTGTCTAATTAACTATATGTTGAAAACATTCTGAAGAAGTCCTTACCCAAATAGTCATTTGAGAAACATCAACTATCTCATGAAGTCTAATAGACTCCTAAAACATTAAAATGTGTAGATGTGTAACCCTCTCTCCTCAAGGAGTTATGTGTTTTTCCTTAATGTCCTGATCTATGTTTTTTACCTTGTTGTAGACCATAAAAGACTGATATTTGGGTTCATTGAAAAAGGGGTAGAATTTTTGGAAATAAAAGGGGGAGAAAATTTCTCAATAAAGTTGTGGTAGAATCTAATATAAGGATTAGTGATGTAGGGGGAGTTTTAAATATGATGATGGTAAGTATGATCAATCAAATCTTATATATCATTCAATAAGGGTTTTTTGAAGAAAGCAATTGACTGATTTTGGAATGATGTGATTAATTGATGAAATTTGTATGCAACTCTTGTTTCTGATGTTGATCATGGATCATGTGGATTATAGTTTGTGTTTAATAAGTCTTTGATCCCTATCTAAATCACAGAAAGTGAATTTTGGAAGTATATGGAAGAATCATTAATGAGGTATCAAAATGTTATAATTTTTCAACAAACCCAAGGGGGGAGATTATTGCACAAAAATACATCAAGGTAACATTACAATGTTTTCTGGGTTGCTTGTGTTTGTTGAAAAAGTTGGTAAAAAGGACCATTGAGGAAGTTCTAACATTTACATTGACTAGGTATTCTAACAAAGATCCAATGAAATAAATTTGATTCTCTAGATGTGATATAGAAAGATGTATATAGAAGGTGGTGTTGTTTCCCATTGTTTTTGAAATTTTTGGGGTTCAAAATTTGGTGGTTGGCTCAATAATCATGAAATTTTGATTTCCATGAAACCCTCATAAAAATATAAAAATGGAATGGATTTTACAAAGTTTAAAAGTGTTGTAAAATTATAGGGCTTTGCAAAGGTATCCAATTTTGTGAAGGCAGGGTTTTACGAAGGTGTGGAGCATCAGGAATGTGCAATGGAATGATAATAATATTCAAAACTATGAGAATATTCATGAATGGGAAAATTTCTGTGGTGTTTCATGAAGGTGTGGATGTTCACACTTTTTTTCTAACTTTGTGAAAATTTTATGGCAAGAATCGAAGCTTTTCAAAAGGGAGGAAACACCTATAAATAGGCCTCCCCCTTTATTTATTAAGATAAATCCTTAACAAAAATCCAAGGGCATGGAATTAATGAAGGTGATTCATAAAGTTTTTTCTTGTGAAAAATTTCACTAAGACAAGAAGTTCTCTATGTCTCTTTAAGCTTACTAAAAGTTGAATGCATCACAAAATTATTGAGCTTCATGAAGGATAAATAAGATTAACAAAAAAGTTGAGCTTCACAAAGGCTAATCGAGCTTCACTAAATGAGGGTGATTCAAAAAGGATGTATGATATTTTTGAAAGTGGTGAGAATCCAAAAAGGCATGGAGTTCATGAATGAAGATTATTTTTCTGAAGAATTGGGTAATTTTGTAATGGATGTGTGAAATTCATGAACAAAGTGAGCATTGTGAAATTGTTGAGAAGTAATTGACTAGTAAATCTATGGTAAGATTGTATTCATCAAGTGTCTTAATTTAAAACTTAATGATTCCTCAAATTAGGTTTAAAACATTTTTACATAATCTATCAAATGGAGAATCATCTGAAGGAGAAGTGAGAACACTTACGTTTGAGAGAGTAGTAAGCTTTCATGACGTGATTGGTTATAAACTAATTGGGATATTGAGTCTGATCAAAACATTGTTACATCAGTTCCCTTTAGTAGATTTAATATACAAGGAAATTTCCTTTTTATACTCCTTCGATGTATCCCAATGAGGTTGAACAATATAAAATAGTTTTCTTTAGTAAATTCTTTCATTTCAGCTCATATATTGCTATTGGAATGGGATATAAGTGCATTTTGTTTAACAAAAGAAATATAATATAAAGGGGAAATAGTTTTAATTCTTCATACCCTGATTCACCCCCTTAGGGGTTTTAACCTAGTTAGGATTATAACTTATATACAAATCATAAGATCCACAAGTATATATTCACATAGAAATAGATAAACATGCACCACTAAAGTTAGTTAGAGCTTATCAAGGACTAGGACTTCCCAATCCATTTTCATCCTAGGAATTTGAATTAAGTTTTTAATGTTCTAAGTATAAAATATATTAAAAATTTATCTATTATAATGATTTAGAATCATATAATCCTCTTAGACTTATAAATTATGGTTGTATCTCCCTATTTTGAGGTATTTATATGTATTTTTATATTTTTCTAATATTTATTGTGGTTTTGTTTGTGTTCAGAAAGGGTTAGAAGGGTTCTTGGTGGATTTAGTGGAGTTTGAAAATTTTTAGGAGCACTATAGGTCATGAAACATTGATGGTGGTTGATGTTTTTCATTGAGATTTTCCATATGGGAAACAAAGAGAGAAGACATGTTATACTATTAGGCAAGGTGGACCTATGACAGGGTGAGTCATAAGTGATGCTTGTGCCGTGGGAAACAACTTTGGAGGTCTCACCATGCCATTGTCCAAGCTGCAGTGGGTTGAAAACTATTAAGGGTTTCTTCCTTCACCTTATTTTGTTTCCATGGAAATAATGTAATTGAATTCACCATGACTGTTGTAGGAATCACTAAAGTATGGTATGAGTTAATGATATTTTTAAAAGGCTTATTCAGCTAAAAATTCTTCCAGGGAGTTATATAAATTGAATGGGAAATTCATGAAATAATATTGCGAACGTTATAAAAATAACTTTTACTCAATTAATTACATCATTCATCCTCTCCTCACTAGGACTCATGAACTAGATGATTATATAGGGAATTTTAGAATGTTTTGTGTCCTATTAAATCCTTTTCCACTGGCTCTTGATGTGAGTTCAAATTTCATGGTAGGTGGCTTCTCTCTTCCTCCAATTTCTATATAACTTTAAGGATTTTTATTTATATAATTAACATCTTATTATTTTCAATGGAAAACCATTTTTGTTTCATAAATTTTAATTGTTCATTTGGGGATACAACTATAATGTGTTTTATATAATGGTTAAAAAACTATTTATTTTAATGAAATATTTGAGAGTGAGAAATTGGAACTCACATGTGTTGAATGCGTTCATATTGTAGGGAATTTTTAGTTTGTAATTGGTCATTAGTGATAGCTTTGGTGATGCATGGGTACATAACTAATTTGAAACTTTGGATTAGAAGGATAAATTTTCTATTCTTGTGTAATGACTGTTCAAAATATTATTGCATGCATGGGTCTATGAGTTTTGGATTTTTATTCTATATGGAAGCAATTTTTTACACTTCATGTTTTATAGAAATTTTCATAAATAATAGTTTCATATTTGTTTTTTTCCTGTTTCATATAAAATTTTGAGTAACTCATTCTTATATTAGTGGTATGCATGGTAAGTCCTATAGATTAGCTAATGATTTGATATACTCACCCCATACATATGCACCATTGTGTATAGTAAAATGTTTTTTTACACTGATACAAGAATGGGGAGGTTTCATATTTTATTAGTAGAGATTGATGATATTTTTATAATGGATTTTTGGTGGTGGGTAATGGGAGTCAGTTAACTCATGGTGTCTAGAGAGGTTCCAGTATACTACCTCAAGTATATCATGCATTGAGTGTTATTTTTTGATTTTTAGTACCATATTTTTTATCAACTCTGATATTGTTCAATTATTTTGGATATTAATTTGTATTGGTATACCTTAATTCATTATATAATGTTGTGTTATTGTCCATACTATTTCTTTTTATAGGTTGTGTATGTGCATAAGGGAAAGTGGTTCCCCAATATTTTATTATTCCCTTCGCATTTATTTTTTGACTTTGGTGTTCAGGGAACAACACTTAAGGTTAGTGGGAACTCAGAAATTCCCATGATAATGGTATGACGTTGGTATATTACAAATGGTATCAGTTTGTCGGTCCAACTATTGAGATAGTAGACTCAAAGATAGGATGTGTCCGAACATGAAATGTGTAATAGAAAAGGTGTAACTAACCTCTTTTTCTAAACATCAAGTTACCGGGATGGTACAAATACATAAGGTGTTCTTAAAATACCTATATGAATGTCAAAAAATCACCATCATGGGTTTAACTGATGAGTTCACAACATCTTGGATTTTAAGGAGACATCACACTAGGACTGAATCATCTAAATTTAGATTAATTACTTTTAAAAAAATTAGGATGATTATTCTTGTTTTGATTTGGAATATACTAATCCTTTTTCTGGACATCATGTGGTGATTAAATATAAATTTTATGATGAATTTACCAATATATAACTAGGATGAAGGAATAGAAATATGAAGAAATAGAACAATGAGAATGTGGTTTAACCTGATCAAGAAGTGAATTAATAGCTTGTTCAAAGAATTTTAAAATAATTCAAAGATGAATAAAGATGGAATTGAACTAAAGAACCATTCCATGGGGAGTTTTCATTAGAGTCTCAAAGGTATAACCCCAAAATATTTTAAGGGAAATCATGACTAGAACAAGTGGAGGCAAGGATTGGTTAAATAAAAATATTTTTTAGTTTTTTTGGAAGCCAATCTAAAATTAATGTTAAGATTGAAGTATACATGTTGGATTATTCCACATCAAAAAGGTGGGATTTATTTTTCCAAACTAGTCACAAACAAGACCTTACTTGGTAGGAATTCAATGAATTTTTTTACAAACAATTCTATACATATATCATCAAAGTAACCAGAATGAAAAATTTAATTAGTCTGAAGCAATAAAATTTATTAGTAATGGAATATGTAGTTAAGTTTATAATGTTAGTCAATTTTTTCCCAAAGGACATATTAATTAGTACATGAAAGTTGCATATTCAATATTAGGTTGTGACTAGAAATTCACTCAATGATAGTCATGTTTTATATTGATGATTATAATAAATGGACAATAGAGTAACAATGGTAGAAAAGCACATCAATGGTAATGATGGAGGAGGAAAAACTTTTCTCTAAATAGGAAAAGGTGGGAACTCTATTGTTGGAAGCAAGTGAAAGAGGGAGACCCACTCCCATGTAATAAAGTTACCAAAGAATAGATCCACGGGATTAGTTTCTTTTAATCCATAACATAGTAACAATAATTCATATTTCTTGTGTGGTTCACTATATCACATGAAGAGAAATTTACGAATACACCATGGGACTATTATAGATGTGGTCAAATGGGATATATTTGAAGTTATTCTAATAATTATTGAAATACAATAGATAAAATGGATTGAATGTGTCTCAATACTCTCATTCCTAGACAATAAGATCTTATTAGAATGGTTCTCAACCTTAAAACTATGTTATTCAGTGTGATTTTATAAATATCTAGACATATAAACCAATTAATCCTTATCATGGAAGTAGTAATTACTTATAAAGAACTAAAAAATTGGTGTATCGTGCTGAAAAGACTATAATGGAGGAGAAATCAGGCCCCTTAATGGTACATGGTAATATCCTTCTAAAATTTACTATTATGAAAGTATTTCTGGATGCAAGAGCATACCATTTATTCATTACTTCTTTCATGGTATATCAAATGGGTTTCAATTTGGAAATGATTCGACTTATAATAAATATTTTGAAACCTATTTTGAAATGGGAGTGTCAAGGATTTTAGTGTGCGCTGTTTTTTTATAGAAATTGATTAAATCTTGTTTTTTTGGGATTTTCTATTATAGATACTAATATATTTTATTTAATCCTAGTTATGTGTCATGGGCCCCTCTAATGGTACCACTCCCAAGCCTGTATTGAAGAGAAGTTATGACACTTGAGTCTTGCCTCTAGTATTCTCTAGATTAGTGACTAGAACTAAGGCTATATAAAAATCAAATGATGTGAATTAACATCATTTTACAAAAATAATTAGGGGAAAATATGTAAAACCACCAAAAAAATCCATCACATAACATAAAATAAAACAACACATCCCACATGTGTATGTCAAGAGAAATAAATAATGTCTCCAAAGTAAATAGAAATAATAAAAAAGGCTTCTACCCCATAACAACTTAGATATCTAAGATAATAATGTTCAGTTCTGTCACCATAGCTCTTCTAGAAACCTAAAAAAATTTATATATGTATTATGAGGATTACATGTATACTCACCTTGATCACACACAAGGTATCCCACAAAAATGTAAATAAGATCATACTAGAGAACTAGTGAACAAACAACAGAATCAACAAGCACCTAGATGGGTGATTTATCCATCCCAACCTCACAATGTCTTAATAAAAAAGTAAGGAATGAAATTAGTAAGATAAAATCACAAAAACATTCATAAAGGATACCTATATTAACATTACCATGGAGTTTATTCTCTAACAAGATAATGTAAAAATACAATGCTATCATCCCTTTGATTATATATCATCACCTCATATCCAATCATCACTAATGTGGGTTGGGTCACAACCCTACCTACCCTAACATCATGCAGGGACCAACATCCCATTCTGGAATCAATGTTTTCATGGAAAACTCTCTTTCCACGGTTGCATCATCATAGATCTATCAACAACATCAAAACTAGGGTGACTGGGTATCATAAATGTAAAAAACATCAACCATATTCAATACTCATATAATGCATTACCCCATTAGATATTACACACTCTCATCACCCGGAATCTCCTCCAATGATTTCATCCTCAAGGGATAGGTCCACCACTAAATTCCCTATTTTTTAATACTACCGCTGAAGGAAGATTAAGGAAGAGGGGGAATAATTAATACATTCCTCACTATATGAATGTTGGAAAGAAAATCCCCCAAAACATTTTGGTGTTGGAATGTAGTAATAAACATTAGTGGGGTGAATATTAACATAAAATGAAAGTAAAATCACACAAACACACACTTATAGAGAACACCCCATCCCTACCTAAAGGGTTCACATTAATAATTTACCACATTGGACTTATCATCAAAACTATACTAATTTTACCGCCTGATTCATCCATCTAGATGCAACCTATCACATAGAACAACCACATATACCCTACAATTTCATTTCTTCCAAAAAAAATATCCACATTTATAGATTATTATATTAACAACCATTTTCATTAATTAAGGCACCTGGGATCATATTTATTGAAAAACCATTACATCTAACATTTTTCATTTATTATCATTTATGTCCAACATGTTCATGATGATTAAATCCATCAATCCATTTTCCCTAAAATAATTTTCAATCAACTATTAAATTCCACCTTTAAGAATTTTATTACACCACAACTAGGCTACTAAAAAAATCATCACACAATAACCATCATTTTATCATATAAACCACATATCTAACATCAAACATCCACTACCTCCTATAGATATCAAATCTGAATCTATGACCACCATTATTATAAAAACCCATGAAGGTCACACAACCAATAGGATAATAACAAACATTCCAAAAACATACAACAACATAGTTCCAAACTGCGTGTTTTAGCATAATTCTTTTATCAGGGACATTCACATTAAATCATATTCTATAGGATTGGTATTTTAACATAGTTAAAGATTTACATGGGAAACCAATTCGTATTTATATATACATATTAAAACTTTTATGAGTGGTTGGTTTAAAAAAATAAAACAAAGGTCATACATTCTCAATCAAGGTTTACAATTCACAATATTCATAATATTCATATCACAATATTTTATATGTTTTTGGGGAAACCAATCTACAATATTAAGGAAAAAAACACAAAAAATCACTCCAATTCCCCTTCAGTTCAATTTAATAAAATTCATTATCTTTTTTGGTAAATATATACCTACAATACATTGGATAAAAAATCATGCAAAATGTAAATATTTACTAAATAAGAGAGAAAAAGGATCCCTAATATAGAAATGATGTTCCAAAACAAGATGCAAAAATATATATATAATAGAAAATGAGGTCTACAACTAGATATTGAAAAGGTAAGGGATTGATCAATCATACAAAAAATTTATATAAATTTAGTAATACATAATATAAAAACACATATCTCAAACATTACACATGACTATAGAAAATAAAAAATAAACCAAGATGTTAAAAACATCTTAAATCTTGAGCAGGAAGGCTCCAAGTGAAAGTAGAAAAGTAACAAGGTCCGTGAAAAAGTTTATGGTTAATTTAGACTCAAAGAAAACAAGAAAATACTCAAAAAGTGGAAATACCATGCTTCTATGATTCTAGATATAGATACTAGAATATATTTAAAGATCAATGTGGTGAACTTTCCTTTTTTAGTTTTCATTTATGTCAGTGTCATTTAAAATATATAGAATTTTTTTAACCATGAGGTTTAATGAATTTAAATTCTATATTTACTCCCTTACAAAATTATTCACAAAAATATTTATTTACACTTTAAATCCCATATTTTACATTAAAATCATTTTTCACATCATTCTTGAAATATAAGAGTTTTTTTAAGATTTTGAAAATTTTAAAACTATTGGACTAACCGTGATCAGAGTTCAACTATAAGAATAGATCGATCAAGTGAAGAGACTGATAGTGAGAACAAAAAATTAACAATGTGAACAAAAAAATCAACTATAATAGAAAACTGATCGACTATGAATACAAACTATCAACCATGAGAACTATATGACCAACAAATAGAACAAATTATTAATGGTGAGAATAAATTGGTCAAATGTGAGAAAAAACAATTGACTCTAAGGAAAAAATGATTGACTATGAGAACAAACTATAGACCGTGATAAAAAAAGATCAATTATCAGAGAAAACTATCAACCATGAGGATAGACAGATCGATTGTGATAAAAAATTAACAACAATCAAATATAACTAATCGATTTTGAAGGAGATATCATCTGTTAAAACAAATAGATTAATCATGAGAAAAATATTAACAATTGGAAAAAACTGATTGATCTTGATAATAAACTATTGACAGTAAGAAAAACTATTAATCATGAGAATAAACCATTCGACCACGAGAAATAACTATCAATTGTGAGAATAATCCAAACAACCATGATAAAAAACTAATCACCGTGAAAAAAAACATGGAGATTTCAAAGGAAAGAAGACCCAAAACACCCACTTTAAACCTCCGTCTCTTAGAAAAACCCAAAGGAATGGTTCTAAGAACCCATAGAGTTACATCAGAAGCCTCTTAAATAAATATCATCCACAAGAATCAAAATATAACTTGAAGTAAAAAGGAAAATATTTCTGGATAATCACCCATGAGAAACCTCTCAAGACTTTCTCTAAAACAATAACTTAGTTACAAATTGGTGGAAGAAAAAACATCACCCAGAAAATTCATCATCAACCAAGAGAGAGTGTTGATCTCATATAAATCTTAATGTTTAAACACATCATCTTAACCAAAGAAAAAAAGTGAATCAACACAACTAGAAATTCCTACATCAAACAACATGGGGTATTTGGTGCACATATATGACTGTCATTCCCAAATCCACTCATGTAATCCACCATTACTACATAGAATATAAACCAAGTGGATGAATCTCTCATGAATAACCTTCTCTCAAAAATCTTATATCTCAACTGAATGATAAAAAAATGTCATGTCTTCCTTGATGTGCAACTATCCTTAATCAATGACATGAGAGTCATAATATAAATAAGAAAAAATATGTAACACATCAATGAAATTGTGAACCCTTTTAAGCCATGGTGGGAGTGACAATTGATAATCCACAAGTCCTACACTCCCTAAAAACTTGAAATTTCCAAAAAAAACTAGGAGAAATATTACCCCATCATCATAATCAATGCTTTCTCTTACAAGGGTTACATTTAAGAACACATGGTCTCTAAAATCATATTTTATATGAATCTTCCTATGATTTTAATTGTATTTTTTCATTTCTTGTTCTACATTTATCCACCCTCAAACCCTGTCGATGTTATCTCTTATTATATACACCACATAAGGTCCAAAGATTACCGACTCCCCCACTTTAGTCCAACACAGTAGAGAATAAAACAACCTCCCATAGAACATAGCAAATGGATCCATACCTATAGATGAGTTATAAATATTTTTGTAGTAAAACATAACCAAAAGTATGTGGATCAATCATGATCCCCAATAGTCCAAAAAATCCCAAAATATATCCTCTAATGTATAGATGGTCCACTCTATCTAGCCATCCACATTGTGTGTAAAGTATTGCTAAGGAATAACTGAGATCCAAAATCAAGCTACATTTCTCTCTAGACTTACAACATAAAGATATAATCTTTATAAGATATAATGGTCCTAGATACCTCATGGAGTCTCACAATCTCATACATGCACTGCCTTTCCAGATCATCCACCACCCTCGACTCACTCATCACTAGAAATGGGATGACTTCATTAGTTAGTCCATGATTACCCAAACTACACCAAAACCTCCGTGTGGTCAAGGTAACCCAATGATGAAATCCTTTGATATGTTATCTAATTTCAAATCAAGGATATCCATGTGATAAATCAAATGTCCCAAAACCCAGTTTTCTACCTTCATATATTGACAAAACTAGACACCATGCCCTAAACTCCATCACTAAACACTACATCCCAAGACACCATAACTTCCTCCTCAAACCATAGTAAATCTTGGATTTACCAGGATGCACTACAAAGGATGAGTTCTGAAAATCATGGAAAACTCCATTATTCATGGAAAATGGAAAAAATAGTCTCCCCAAAAACAAAATCTGATTCTAAAATTACTTATACCACCCTTCAAGAGAATCACCATGACCATCATGGTTTCACATCACATCAACCTATAGATCCCACACTGAGACTCTTCTACCCACTACATCAGAGATGATTCCACTTTTATATGATAGAGGAAACCTCTAGAACTATCTTCCTCTAGATTGAGATGAATCTCTATAACCTCTTACATTAATTTCTAGGATTAATTAAATTCCCAAACAATATCTCTAGGTTAATTCCATCTTACTTAATCAATGACTACATAACCCTTTCCTATTGTTTAGAAGATCTAGAAATCATTATCTTGGAGAAAATCCATCCACCTTTGCTGAAACTGGTTAAAATATGATTGACAGAAAACATACCTAAGTCTCCTATCATCTGTGAAGACCAAAAAGTGATCACCAGTGAGTTAATATCACAAAAACTTTAGGGAAAACATGACTTTTGACAAATCTAAGTCACGAGTGGCATAATTAAACTTATGGTGATGAAATTGAATTTACCCATAAGATACCTCTTCCTATTGTTACATAAGGACACATACCAATCCATAAAGATAATCATCACATCATACCTTGAGAATAACCCATTTTTATAGAAACCCAAGTATAGGGGAACCCATAAACCTCTCTTTCATATAGTTGAAAGCTACATGACATTGATCAGTGCATATGAAAGCCTAATATTTCTGGGTCAAAGATATTAATGGGGTTTCAATCTAAGTGATGTTATAATAAAAACACTAGTAGTATCTTTCATGACCAAGGAATCTACAAACCAATATAACATTTTCGGTTACTACCGATGAAAAAAATGCCTTAATATATTATGGTTCTATGGACACACCCTATCGAGACACAATATGTCCAAGGAAATTTACCTCCCATGACAAAAATAAATCACCATAAAGAAAAATATAAGATACATGGAATTATCCTCCTATGAAATTGAGTATAAAAAGATATCATTGATGAACATGAATATGAATTAGACCAATAACTCATTGAATATAGAGTTCATGAGTCCCATGAACAAAATTGATGCATTCATTACATAGAAAAACGTTATAATAAACTCAAAGTTCCCATATCTAAAACATAAAGTAGTACCTAATATATTCTCATCCTTCACCCTCATTTGGTGACATACATACCATAAATTTATATTAAAAACCCAACTAACATTCATCATATAATCAAATAAATAATCTATTTCAAAAGAGGGTAACAGTTCTTGACCAACATTATACTGATTCCACCGCATCATTGTTAGTCTATATCCCCAACACACATAAAATAAGAAATAATGGCCTCAAATTGGAAAGGTTATTACCTAGGGTACCGATAGCCTCTCTACTCCCAATCATAATATGTGGACTAAGGTAAGTTTGAAAAATGGGTTTGAAGCTTCAGAATCAGATAAAGTAAAAATTGAGGTAGAATATAAACTAATCGTAGGTCAAAGAACCTTTAGTCCCTCTAGTGTTGGAACCCCCATAGAATGCACCTAATCATATCCAGATCCTCTACCTTACTATTAATTGATCATATTCCCAAGATCTGTAATAGGTCCCTAAGGATGAGGACCATCATTGGGATAACCTTAACAATCTCTATATCCTCTCAATTTATAAAAAAATCAGGTGGCCTTTGTTACTACTATAGTTAGGGGAGGGGGTCCTGACCACCCAAACCAAAACAACCTCCCTGTGAATTTATAAATTATGGATGATAATTACCAAAAACATAATAATACATAAAAAATAAATAAAAATTCTTTGGTAGATGATCGAGAACCACTGGCTCTAGAAAATCATTAAAAAGACTATTGTAATCGACTCTCTATTGATCATAATCTCAACTTCCCTCACATCCACATTCATATACCTAAATCTCTAGTCCTAAAGAAGAAATACAAACCTACATATCAAGGAAATCCTCTCTATGATTGGATCCTCTTGATAAAATCTACCTTTTTCTAAACTTCTAGATGCATTGTAAGTGTAATCAAGGTGACATCATATCTGATCCCTGGATGCAATGACTCTTCAAGATACAATTATCTAGACTCCTCATAAGGATAGAGATGAGGAGGAAAATAAAGGAGGTCCTTAAACCTAATTCCAAGTTCACACATTCTTAGTATTGCCAATTTAAGGGATAGAAGATCCTACCTATTGGAAACATTCATCGTCGGTGAAAAGAACTAAAGGTTAACCTACTTCTAGAAGTCTCCCCAACAAACATCCTCCTCCTTACACTATCAATGATAAAACTTCCACCAATGGAGTGATATTACCTACATATTTATAACTCCTAAGGGAACTCAATACTCAAATCGATCATGAATAGGACTAAATGAAATCTCAAGATAATTTAATAAATTCTATATCTATATCAGATAAATCACCCTTGTACTTTTTTAGACTATAAAATTGTAAAGAACAAAACACCATATGTCATTATCATCCTCCTATATTGTATGAATCCTTTAATGATACACTAGATTATCCTATTAAACCTATACCTCTGGAACAAAATTAGATCAATGACAATGATCCTTATCTATAAAAATATAAGGGACTGAAGCCTAATCCTTATAGCATAAATATAATTTAGATTAGTTAACTAACTTCATTTTATTTTCCAAAACACCACTTTTAAATACAAATTCAAACAAGAAAAATGGATACACCTCCCTTTGTAATCTAATATTCACTAAATATTATCTCTTATAGGGTGTTTAATAATCTTACGATCCTTATATCATAATACAAAGGCCCCTAAAGGCCTATTTTATAGCTGGTCCCCTTTGCTACATCACACACAAAGCCTTACTGATGTTGTTTCCCTACTATTTACATGCAAGACTCACCAATTCCTAACTCCAAAATCCATCCTATCTCTCAACCAAAACCGTGTATACCACTATATCATAACTCCCCATCCAATGGTACCCCTCTTGTCACTATAGTGAAGAGAATGTATGACTCCCCCTTGAGCGTCACCTCAAATAATACCAAATTAGGGATTGACACCAAGGGTGTAGAAAACATAAATGTGAGTAATTATCATCATTTAAAAAAAAGGATTGATTGAAAATACTAAAGAAACCCAAATAAATCCATCACATAATATAAAAGAAACAGAACCATCCCACACATGGAGGTCATAAAATATAAATAAATTATCCAAAGTAAATACCAAAAAGAAAAATATAGTAGAGACCCCATAGAAGCTCTAATATCCAAGATAGTAATGTTGAGAACTATCTTTGTAACCCTCCTGTAAACTTGAAAAAGAATTTATATATATCAAAATGATCATAACAAGTATATTTAGAATGATCAGACCCACAATATATCATGAAAATGTGAGAAGATCAAACAGTGTAGTAGTGAACAAACAACAGAACCAAAAAAAATAAAAACAAGTTGTTTATCTATTCCAACCTAACCACGGGTCTCTCACTAAATAACAGAAAAACTTATTAAGATAAAATCAATGAAAAATGAATAAATTCCATATATATCCACCTATCTACTAAGTTACAACTCTCACTCCCCGATGTAAAACATTATATTCTCTCATCCATTTCATTCTATATCATGACCTCATATCCAACCATTTTTGATGTGGGTGAATTTGTAATAATACCTACCCCATACCCTGAAGGAAAAAACATACCATAATAGCATCAATGTCATCATGGGCATCCCTTGTGTCATGACTACATCAAATATTCATATGAAACATCATAACCAAGGAAGTAGGGTACCATCACCATGAAGTAAATTAGTCTTGTGTCCTCAACATACCACACATGACCCCATTACATATAATAGCCTCTCATCACCCGGAATGTATATCAATTCTATCATCATAAAGAGCTAGGATATACCACAAACAACACCATTTCTTGATAGATTTTCCAAAGGATGAGTGGGAAAGGGGGGAAAATCAACCATGCATTCCTCACAATATAGATACTAGAAAAAACCCAAAAATATTTGGGTGTTAGTACATGGTACTCAACATGGATGGAGTGAACATGAAAGTAACATGAAAACACACACACACACACATATAAATATATAGAAAAAAAACAAGCACATACTAAAGGATTCATATCAGTAATTCACCACTTTTACTGTATCATCAACACCATACTAACATAACCACACATTTCCACCAATTAGATGAAACCTATCGTATAAAACAACCACACAAAACCCACAATTTCATTTCATGTTAATAAAAATTCATCCAAATTTTAGACTATTACATTAATAACCACTATTTATTAATTAAGACGCTATACCTCATATTTAGTGAAAACCCTTTATAGCCAAAATTTTTATTCAATTATCATTTACATCCACGATATTCATGATTATTTAATTCACCAATTCATTTTCCCAATTAGAATATCTAAACCACTTTATTAAATTGAACCATTAAAAATTTCATTCCACTACTAACAGGCTTCTACAATAAGTAATCACAAAAAAAACATCATATTACTAAAGATACCACATATCTACCACTACAATCCCACTACCCACAATAAATCTCACATCTGAACCATTCACTCATATTATCATAAAAACCCCACAAAGGCCCTAAAAACACAAGGAAACTAACAATAATACCAAAAATTTAAAAAAATATTTATAAACCACATATTTTACCACAATATGATTATTGAGGATTTCACATTAAATTCTCTTCTAGAGAATACATATTTTAACATAAATCTAGATTTACATGGTCAACCAATTATTAGATAATTATATATATTAATACTTTTATGAGTGTTGGGTTTATGTAAAAAATCAACCAATGGATGTCAATTCACAATAGGGGTTTACAAGTCACATTAACTAAAACTTTCATATCACACTATTTTATAAGTTTCAAGGGAAAACAAATGCTGATAATAAGTAAAATAAATAAATACATGTGATTACACCAATTACCCTTAAATTAAATTTAATTTGGTCCATTATATTTATTATTTAGTCTATACCACCCTTCCATTGGAAACAAATGATGCTAATTTCATATATACGCAAAATAAGAGATAATAAACTTCCATTACATAGAAAAGATGTTCCAAAATATGCTTTATCAAAAATAAGGAAAATAATAGATAATATCAAAGCCTGGATATTAGAAAGGTATGGTATTGATCCAATATAAAACACATTTAAAGAATGAGGTGTGGGGCTACAAAAGAGAAACAAACTCTTACCTCAAACATGAGCCAAATCTATATAAAAAGGATAGGAATCCAAGATATAAAATAGACCTAGATTCATGAGTATGAAGGATCTAGGTGAAATTATAAAACTCTAAAGGTTGAATAAAAATGATATGGTTTATCTATACTCAAAGAAAATAATAAAATAATCAAATAAAATAAATATAATACTTCTTAAATTTGGATATTTTTAAGTACTAAATATTTTGAATACTATTGGATCCACCATGAGAAGTAAAAATACCTAAGAAGGAATAAACAATTAGAAGTAATCAATTATGAGAAGGGATCAATAGTGAGATAAAACTGCTGACCATATGAAGGAAGATATCTACAATGAGAATGAAATGATCGACACGAAGAATAAACTATTAACCCAGAGAAAAAACTAATCGACTGTGAGAAAAAACTATCCACTATGAGAAAAAAATAATCCATCATGAAAAAAACCATCCATTATAAAAAAAAATGATTGAACTCGATAAAAAAACTATAAACCATGATAAAAATTAAACATACTATGATAAATATCTATCCATTGTGAGAATAAACAAATCAACCATGAGAAAAAACTATCTTCAATGAAAACAAATCAATCAACTATGATAAAAATGATTGATTATGAGAAAAAATTGATTGATTGTGATAATAAACAATCGACTATGAGAAACAAATAATTAATAGTGAGAAAAAACTATTTATTGTGAGAAACAATACTGAATGTGAGAATAAACTGATTGACTGTGAGGAAAAAAGGTCGAATGTGAGAAAAAACTGATTATTATGATAATAAACTATCAAACTTGAGATTTGTTTTGGAAATTGTTTAGGAATTAATTCCCCATATAGTCCCATGATACCTCTATCCCTCGAAAAAATTTAAAGGAATGGTTTTAAGAAGCTAGTGCATTATAGTATGGTCTCGTTAGTGGTTTTAGAAGCTCATATAGATTTTAATGTTTGATTAATGAGTTTTAAAAATCTTGATGGGTCAACATATCTATTTAATGTGGATTAGAATGTGAATAAAGTAATAATATGACCTTTATAACCAATGGTTGTAACCATATCTTATTAGTTTATTATAATAAATTTTTGTAAAATTAATTCACCTAAGATTGACACCTATGGAATTAATGGAGTTGGAAATTCTGCTGGAAGAATTAAAAAGAAATGGATTCATCAAACAAATTATATTAATGTAGACCTCTCTAGTGATATTATTAAAGGAGGAATATAGTGCACATTAAATATATATCAGCTATCATAAAATAAACAAAGTTATGTTAAAAAATAAATACCCTCTTCCATTAATTGATAATCTATTTTATTAATTAATGGGATCTAATTGGTTCTTTAAAATCATTCTATACTTAGGGTATGACCAGCTCAAAGTCAGGAAATAGGATATTCAATAGATATCTTTTTGAATCTGATATGATTATTATGATTACTTTTCAATGTATTCAGTCTACTGAATTGATATTTAGTTTTTATGGCCATGAGGAACCACATATTCCAAATGAAACTTGATGATTTTATGGTATTTTTTGATGATATTTTGTTTTCTTCTTGAACCAGAGATGACCTTGAAAAAAACATTGGAATTATATTTATCACATTTTTTTATTACTATATTTATACTAAATTCTATAAGCATAACATTTATAGGTAAGAAGTTTATTTCCTTGGGAATGTCATTCATGAGAAAATTATATCGGTTGACCCCAAAAAATCAAGGCATTAATTTCATGGAGACCACATAAGTAGGTCTTTGAGACATATACATGTTGGGAACCAGTATGTTATTGTCATCTCTTTGTTCAAAATTTATCACAACCCACATCCCTTATGAAACCTTTGACAAGAAAGTTTATTCCATTCAAATAGAATGAGGACTCTTTTTAATCATTTTATGATCATAAATCATGGATTAATTTAGCACCCATACTTATCTTTCTAGAACTTGGACATGGGTATGTGGTATTTTGTGATGTTTCTGAATTTAATCACATGATAAAATCAATCTGATGAATGATCTAGAGTTCTCTACAGTTCTTGGTACATTAAATACATGTAATGAACTTTTTTAGTGAAACTTTAATTATCTTAACTGAACATAAAATATTTTATCAAATATTTTCATAATGGGATTTAAACATAGGAAAACTAAATTTCATATATTATCTACAAATTTTTGAATTCAATTTGGTGTATACACATATGGAAGGGAATTCAATAGCTGATGCCTTGATTCAAAATTTGTATAACCAAGTTATATGAGAACCTTGTGACAAATGGAAGTTGATGAGCACAATAAATAATATATATAGACTATGACGAACATAATGAGGTTTTAATTTTCTTTCTAATCATTCTAGTTCTAGATTTTATTGACCTGGTCCAGGAGGATCAACTATTATATTTTTATTGCATTACCACTAGTTCAATCCTCAATGGTTGGGAGACATTGAAGGTTTTGTGAAGGGTTCAGACTCTATGTTTTTATTTTTGTACTGAATTTTCATTCCTTATTCCTAACATGAAATACTCTATTCAACATATCATGTTTTTGAATGGGTTGTCTACCTAGATATTCATAAAATTTTCAAATCCAAGAAATATCATTTTTGGTATTTTTTAATTATTATTTTGATAATTGATTATTATCCTATATGTCTCACCATCTAATAGTTAAATATTGAACATGAACACCCAATGAGTTTTTCATAATTGATTCCCACACCTAAATGGAAAATTAAGGGTATTTCCATGACTTTATCATTGGACTAGAATGGAAGCTTCATAAGCATAGTGCTATTTGGGTGGTTATTGATCAACTAGACAATTCAACACATTTCATTAAAATTTGAGAGACTAATATTATAGAAAAAATGGATAAGATTTATATCTTGGAATTGGTAAAATTAAATGGAGTTCCATTTGTCTTTATCTTTAATCAAAACCCTAGGTTTACCTCATTGTTTTAGAAGTATTTTTAATATGACCTTGGAATCAAATTAAATTTTAACATGACATATCATTACCAAATGGATAGATAATAGAAGCATACTATCCTAACATTTCAAAAAAATCTTTAATATTGTGTTATAAATCATGGTGGTTCAATGGGGATAAAATTTGTGTTAAGTGGAGTTTTCAATTGATGATAATTGTCATACTATGATACGTATAGCTATGATAGAGGAATTGTAAGACCATCTATATTGATCGACACTTCCTTGGGTAGAAACAAGATAAAATTCACTAATTAGACCTATAATTGTTGATGAGATGACATTGATCATTAAAATTATTATAAAAAAGATGAAAATGTTTTAGATCCATTTGAAATCATCTTCATATCATCGTTGTTACCATTTATCATTTATCATGGGTGATCATGTATTATTAAAAGTCTCCCCTTGGTTTAGACATCATCATTTAGGAGAGAAAAGAATGTTTAACATTTTTATATAAAAAAATATGAGATACTTGAATGTAATGGAGACATGGATTATTTGTTGGATTTACCACTAAGATTAATATTGGTTAATAATATAGTTTATGTATCTTAATTGAATAAGTTCCATCCAAATACTAGAAGTGTGATTAGATGGGATCATGCCGTAATATTTCCAGATGATATATATATCCATCCTTCAATTATTATCTAGGATAGAAAATAAAAATATTTACAAGGAAGGTATATTAATTTAGTTTGGGTATTACTAGAACATGGTTATATACAAGAGGAGCCTTGGGATCAAGAGAAGTTGATGCTATAACAATTTCCTAGACACTTCCAAAGCATGACCAACCATCACCTTTTCTGAAAAATAAAATCTCAATGGCGTGGAGGATGTAAAACCTTAGTTTTAGTTTTTTCCATGTTCATTTATGTTTTTTAAAGATTTATGGTGGTTTTTTTGGGTTCAAGATGGGTTGAAAGTTTACTTAGAGGATTTAGTGATGTTTGGGAATTTTGAGGAGAACCAAAGTAAGTGAAACACCAGTTATGGTTACTAATTGGAATTGAGAATTCCACTATGGGAAATGAGGAGGACCAATACACTATAGTATGGGGTGGGGTGGCCTTATGGCATGCAGAGTTACAAGAAGCCAGACATAATGATAAATGACATGAGAGGTGTCACCACATCTTGATATAAGGCATGGCTAGCTGAAAACGATGAATGATTTCTTCCTTCTCTATGGTGGGACACCATGGAGAGTTTCCCTTTATGTGGTATAATTAAAATCACCATGAAAATGGTGGGAATAACCATGCTGTTGTGACACTAAATGAGATTTTTGAAATTAATGATTTGGAAATAGATTCATCAGGGGTGTTATAAAAATTTAATGGGAAACACATGTAATAAATTTGGGGAAGTTATTAATACAAATTTGACTTGATTAACTAACTTATTCACCATATACTTGGAAGGATGCTCTAACCAGATGATTTAAAATGATTTTTTATGAATGTTCCAATTCTATAGAATCCTTTGCCTCAACTCATGATATGTCATCAAATATAATGGAAGATGGATTCTATATTTATCTAATTTCTCTATAACTTTAAGGATTTGGATTTATAGAAATAACTTCATGTAATTTTAATAGGAAACCCTTTTTTTCATGGATTTAAATTGTGTATTTTGGGTGACACCCATAATGTGTTTGATAAAATTATAAAAAAAATCTTTTTTCAAAGAAATTTTTGGGTGTGAGATTATGGTATAAAAATGTTCTTTTTATGTTTATATTACATTATATGGGCCCTTTTTGGTTCAAAATTGGTCACTATTTCCATCTTGGAGAACACATGGGTACATATCCATGTGAATCCTTATGAATGGAAGGAAAGGTTTTCCACTTTTAAGATAGGACTATTTAAAGGATGGGTTCACACATTGATGAGTGAGTTGTGGATTGGTATTTCTTGTGGGAATAAATTTTTAAACTTATTGTTTTAATGTAATTCAGGTAAAGGCAAGTTTGATATTATTTATTTGTATTTTATATAAAACATTGAGCTTGGTAATTCTTCTCCTAGTGATGTGATTGGGAAGTCTTGGAAATTTCCCACTGAGTTAATATAATCAACCCCAATATATACACCTTGGATCATATGAAGATGTTTTTTATAATGATACATGTGTGAGGAAAGTTTCATACTTTACTATAAAAGATTAATGATGCTTCTATAATGGATGTTTACTATTGGAGCTTGGGGGACAATTGAGAATTTTCATCTAGTGCAGTTTCACCATAGTGACTTGAGTATATTTTGAGTTGAGTTTTATTTTTCTTTGGTTGTCCTATATTATAATTTTACTCTGATATTTTTTAGTCATTTTAGATATTAAGATGTTTTGGTTTACCTTCATGATGTATATAGTATCATTTTATTGTTTGAACTTTTATATTTTACAAGTTATGTATGTGTTCAAGGTAAACTCATTCCCCAATGTTTTATTTTTTCCATGGGATTTATTTCCATTATTTAGTGTATGGGTTATATCACACAATATTAATGGAATCTTAGCTATGTCTAATCTAATGTCATGGGTTTAGGATTTTACAATGTATATGAGAATCATTAAAGAATAAACTCAATCTAAACATGACCAAAGAATTTCTCAACTGTTAATTCTAGAGAAAATTAAGGAAACTCAAAGTGTTGATGTGGAGATAAAAAATAAGGTGGATGCTATAATAAATAAGAAATATAGAGAGTTTAAAATTAATGAAGACGGAGTTGGGATATTAATTTCCTGAATATGTGTGTCATCAAATCC
This sequence comes from Viscum album, assembly GCA_963277665.1. Taxonomy (NCBI): domain Eukaryota; kingdom Viridiplantae; phylum Streptophyta; class Magnoliopsida; order Santalales; family Viscaceae; genus Viscum; species Viscum album. Next base: position 139,315,585 of record OY728119.1, read on the forward strand.
AAATATAAATAATGATATATTGAATGAAGAATATAGATTGACATTCTCAATCCCTGTATGGAGAAAAAATATGTATAAAGATCATCGAGAGCACTATTTGTGGGACAATATGTAAAAAATATATTGAAAATTTTACATTAAATTTATTGGTAATTGATCATGTAAAGGGAAAAAATGAAAATATATGATGCAACCATTACCCATGACTTAATGGAAATTTGAGAATACCACCATTGATTTTGTCACGTGAATTACAAAGACACCTAATGGACATGATGAAATATGGAATGTAGTGGTCCGTTTCAATAAAACTACACACTTTATCACTATTCGAGAAGAATTATCACTTGATCATCTTTCCTAGATATACATCAAATAAGTGGTGATATTAAACTGTATAACACTATCGATGGTATATAATCTAGAACTACTGTACATATCATTGTTATAGAAAATTATTCAACCTTTATTAAATATATATTTTTACATCAGTATAAACTAACACCCAAAAACTGATAGCTAATTTGGAAAAACTATCAAGACACTAGAATATATTTTGAGAGATTACTCTATGGACTTCAAAGGTGGTCAAAACTAATATTTTTCTCTGGTTTAGTTCTCATAAAAAAATATATTATACACTATAATTCTTATTAATTCTAATGAATCCCTCAATGGGAGGATATTTAGAATACCCACATGTTTTCATGAAGTCTCTAAATACATGCTTTTGAGACTTTAACTAGTTTAAGAAATGATAGTTAAGAAAAAATAAATTTAAAAACGAATTTGAATAGAAAAGTGTTGAAAAAATATCTACACTAAAAATTATCAATGAGATCTATATTTTGAGGTTGGAGATAATGTATTCCTTCACTTATATCCATGGAATAAAGTCATGGGGTTTGGGAAGAATGGAAAGCTAACTCTAAAATAAACTAGCCCCTGTGAGATTCTTGATCACATCATTGATTTTTCCTATCAAATGCCACTCAAATCTATTATATCTCAAGTTTATCATCTATATCCCTCAAATGTAAAAAATCTAGAGACAATATAGTCAGAAAATTATCATTCTTCTGTGGAGAATCCATTGAATAGTTTTGACAAAAAGGATTAATTTTTATGATATAAGACAATTCACCTACAAATATTTATTCTATGAAACCATTAGTATAATGACACATGGGAACCCATGAACGAAATTAAATTAAATTACCCTTATCCATTTTCACTTTATTTTGTATATTGAAATTCTAAGGGTGAAAATTCTAGGGGTGGGGTAGAGAATATGACCACCCAAACTTTTATAAATGAAGTTTAACATCTAAATATATATGAATTTTATATTTAATGAAATAAAACACATAATAAAATTACAAGATCATTTTATTGGAACATTATAAAATAAATCATTCCATAATATGACTGTTGAGCATTATGACCATTGGTAATAAAACTATTATTAAATTACCATTGAAATTAGTGTATATTAAGGGAAATGATGAGAGGTAATGAATACATAAAAGAGTAATGATGGACTCTACTAGTAGAATCATTTATTATGAAGCTCATTTATCTATGATTCAGAGAGAGGTAACATCACTTAGATTCATCCCCGACTAATATCAAGAAGAACTTCAAAAATCGAGGCTTGAGTGGAATCATCTATGGGAGATGTTCAAATTAGTGGAAATCACCACTAGATATATGTTTTCCAAACCAACCCAAGAATGTACTACTAATTCACAACATACATTGAGGGATTATGTTGGCGTGAAAATGGGGTATGTATTTGTGGTACATTTAGTATTCATGTGTAATTTTTTTTTTAAAATTAAATTTCAGTTACTACAATACAATATTTATTTTAAATTTTGTTGAAAAATTTAGTTATTGGTGGAATCTAATAGATTTTTATATCTTAATTAATAAAAATTTAAATAATTTATATCATAATACAATGAAATAAAAGTTTTGAATATGATAAAATAAATATTTGACATAATAAAATCATAAGCATATTTTTAGAAAAATATATTTGATTTATTTTTGTTAAAATATTTTTTTTAAATTAAATTTTTTTAAATAAAATATAATTTTGATAAAATGAATCCATAAAATAATAAATATTTTCATTATATGATAATATAATTTAATGAACCCATATGTCATTTTTCTATGTTTTAGAAAACTGATCTTACAATTTGTTTTTCGAAAAATATGAATTTTATTGAAATATTATATTTACAATATCTTATAAAATTATTTTGAAAATATGGATTTCATTTTTAGAAAAATCATCATAAAAAATTGTCAGATTAATGTTTTTTTATTTTTCATACAAAATAAAAAATGAAGGTGGAATAGTATAATACCATAGAAGCATTATAATTTTTAAATAATATATATGATGGAATTTTTTGTTTTTCATGGAAATTATATGGATATATTATTGGCCCATTACTATAAAATCATAAGAACCTTACTATTTACTGATGATATGGGTCACTTTTTGAATAAATAAAATGTTATTCTACTATTTTATTCTTAAACACCCCTCTCTTCCCCTTATAAATGCCACCACCCTCCGCCAATTTCCATTCACTTCAAAAACAAATTATTTAACCCATATTCTTCCATATATATCTCCATTTACCTATTACCATGTATTATAAGCCTTAGTATAACCAAAATACAAAACAATGGATCCTTAACCTGAAGCCTTAGAGTGAACATCAAAAAGAAGATGTAATATTCTTAATTGAATTCTCTTAAATGATTTTTATTCATATTCCTACTTAAATATATTCTATCCATGATATTATGATAACATAAATATTATTAATATATAGAAATTTAATTATATTAATGTAATATCTATCATATAACATCATCTAATTCTATTTTAAAGTGAAAACGGTGTTCATATTATGGGCGGTTCATTGTCTCATTGAAAACATATTTCATTTTTCATAACCACATTTATTGATAATTTAAATCCCCATATTTCAGCTAAAAATGAGTTAAATTAGTATTTATTTTCGTATTTTTGAATCGATAAGTAGTAATCAAATTAAATGAAACAAAATAATCTTTTCACGGTTGAAAAAACATCCTAAATGAACTAAACATATAATGATTACATTTGTACTTAATGAAACATACCATATAGGAAAATTTATATATATTTGGAATGATTTGAACTCCTTGAATGAAAATAAAATCATTTCATCGCAATTTTAGAGTTATGGAACCATTTCATAATAATTTCTATAATTGTCTACAAACTAATGCAATCATTCAAAAAACATACTAATAAATGATATATATATATATATATATTATTTTTTTATAAATAAAAAATTTAATAAATTTAATTTGATTGTTTAGGATTTTAGATGGCCATACTGAACGAGTTAAGAACTCGATGTAATGGATCTTTCAACCACCCTTATTACTTTTGTGTTTCACATTATCATTTTTTCTATATTTCCAATATAATCTTATCATTTACCTATTACATATTATGTATATATTTTCCTTACATATATACCTATTTTACGTTAAATTAATTTATGGAGATAATACATATTTCTTAATTTCCCTTCTTAATTCATCATTTTAAGAAAATCTGTTCAAATAGATATTTTATATTTATTATCTATTTTCATGACCCACTTAATCTAATGTTTTTTAACCTCTTGTGGTTTCTAAAAACTCATTTTTATAGGAATCCATTGGATTAATTTATTATTTTAATGAAATTATTATTCTCTTACTCTCATAAATGACTCTTTACCCTTTCTCTTAAAACTCCATTGAAGAGGCTCAATTTGAAAACTCACTTTTATAATCTTTCTTATATATTCACTTCACTTAAACATTATTTTCATAAATAATGATTATTTATTCATTTATAAACATCCTATAATTCTTTAATACCTTATTTTTATGGAATATTTATGATTTTCTGCTAAGTAATTCTCTATGATAAGATTATGAAACATATTTCTTTTTCATGGATTTTTTCTTATCCATATTCCCTATGTATAATTTCCTTATGTGGTAAACATAAGAATGTTAATGTTATGGAGGTGATTAGTGAGTTTAAAATTATATATCCCCTAATTAATTGTTCAATGTTTTCATGTGATGAGATAACATGTATGGTGGATAGAGCCTAGCACTTTATGTTATGTTATCTTTGTAGTGAGCCTTGACTTATGTTTATGATGGATTATTTTTTTTCCATGTTCCAATGATTCCATGATCCTATTATATCATCTTCTTTATGAATTAATTTCATGTGAAAATATAAAATCCTTCTCTTTTATGTTTTTATGATATGCCTCTTCTTTCATATGTACAGATTATCATCATGATTTACATTGATTCTTCCCTTATTGGTATTTAGATCTCACCCTTTTCCTTATATATTTTTATAGGTTATCTTATGAGGTAATAAAAGATTAATGGGATTTAATATCACATTATTAATTTTTATATTAAGATCCATTGGTTTATATTAAGGTTGATTTTTTAGTATCTAATCTTCTAAAGGCACTGAGAAACTAGATTTTTGGTTTTTAGTTTATGTTATTTTAAATAAAAAAATAATGAAATAAAATATATGAGAGACATGAGTTACTATAACTATCATAGAGAAAATAGAATTCAATTACTTACAGATCAAAAATATGGGAAGAATCGCCTATAGAATTAATACAAATGAACTAGATATTATTCAATTATGGTAAAGGTGGTCATCAAGAACAATATTTGTAACGTGTGAAGAGATTAGACAATATAATAGTTGAAAATAAAGTTACTCATAATTAACCACAAATAACTCTATGTTTCAGCTACACATAATTTAGGCATTATTAAAACCAACACCAAAATATATTTTAATGTGGAAAATCGATGTGAACCACTTCCAAATACAAGGTATCAATGAAGTGAAAATGAAATAACTATAATTTAAGTTTATCATGAAATTTAGGAGTTGAAAAGTACAATTATTATCCACTCAATAACTATGAATGAATTATTTTATTCAGGTTCTAAACATCCCTTTAAATCATATAGGTTTAATAAAACTGTTGAATGATCACAAAAAATAATTGATATTTATTTATAGTGGAAAGGAACCAATGGGGTTATGATTCCATCCCAATTATATATATCTACTATGATCAATATGTATTGAAGGATACTTACTAAAAATATACTTATTCTTATTTTGGTATAATTCAATGAGATATCAGACGTCGACTATATTTTAAAATATAGATATAATTATAGGTTCATGGTGTGGAGGATGTATGCACTAGGCAGTGCCCAACATGGATTTTTTTTATAATTTATGATCAATATGAGAGCTATATGAGGATGAATTCCATGATCCATGTAATTTAATAAAATAAATATAAAATTGATAATTAAGCCATAACCATAGAGAGGATTGTCACATATTATTTATAATTAATTTAATTAAATAAAGAATTAGCATTAAGAAATTACTTCTTTGTTGATGAATCCAATGATAGATCTACGGTCCACCATCATTACAGTATAGAAAAAAAGTATATATTTCCTCTATAATTGATCCACACATGTTCCAAGAATCTCTAGACATCATTGAAGGAATCTATGGGTTCTATCCTGATGATCCTTACGCTCATGTCATCCGCCTTTGATTGCTTCGAGAAATGCTTCCAAAGCGTTCTCCTTGATGGGATAGAGGATTATAGTTCTAAATTATTGGGAGAATTCTTGGAGAATGGATCTCTCTAGTCTTGAGAGGATTCTCAAATTTTGTTTTGCACAAATGAGAAAAAAATAAATTTTCTCTCTTTTGGAAAATAACATAAATGGGTATTTATATTTCTAGGGTTCAAATAAAATAATTTCACAAGTGGAATTATTTATTTATTTAATACTACAAAAAGCCGATGTCAAATATTAATAATCACATTACCATTTCTCTAAATGTTCCTAACTTGTGAATTAAAATTAAAATTTATTTAATTAAATGATATTCAGTATTTATTATTTCTCACCAGACAATTAAACTCAATCCACCATTCCACCACAATATTTATCAGGCCCTGAATACTGGTTATTTATTTCATAAATAAATATCACTAAATTGTTTTTAATAAATAAATATATATTATATTCATTAAATAGAAGATAAATAATTACTAAATATTCCAATCAAATTATATTCTCTCAAATAAATTGTGATAGAATATATGTGATCAAGAAAACATGAATACTTTTTAAACCATGATTGAGAATAATCTTTATTCAAATTGTTAAATAATAAATAATAATATATTATTTAACTATGATTCTGGATACACATAGTGTGTCGAACTCTAGATCATTTTCTCCATGGCATTAGGTTAAGCAGCCTAATGTCTATGGTTAGCATCTAGAAACATGCCAAGACATCCATAGAGATAGAATTTAATGTTGATTTTTTTACCTCTTACAAATTCTTACTGTGAAATATAAAACATTTTTCATGATATCCCAACTCAATCAGGTTGAATTTCTGTGCTATCAACATATATTCTTGATGTCTCTTTATTTGAATTTCCTAAAATTGAACTTTCCTATTGATCATCGTGGGCATGGATTTATTTAGGGTATATTATTTCCATCAAAGGGACAATGATATCAACATCCATTAAAAAAGAAGGGACAAATCTTTTCTCATATCATTCATTAATGAAATAATAATAACGACACACCCAATATATCCCACCTCACCAAAAACATCCGTCGTCATGGCTTTTGTCAATACATCAAATTAAGCATCTCATAATACCCATTAATAACAATCTTAACATCTAATAAAAAATAAACATGTCCATAGATAGGAAGATAAAACACCATATATAAATGTGGATTTTCTATTGGTAGGGTCCCATTCTCAAAATATTATACTGGATATCACCAAGGGAATACTTAATGAAAAGGTTCCCCAAAGACCGAGGAGTCTCCACCCCTGATAGCTTGTATCATTTCTATCGCTAATATTATATCATCTAGATATAGGAAATATATTTAATAATAGTTTCATAGCACTTCCAAGTTGCCATCATAGTGGGGAACAACTTTGACCTTTCAATGAGATAGATACTCTTAGGACATTATCAAATACTATGTTACGTAGAAGAACAATAATTATGTGATAAGTTGTTTATTAATATTAAAAACCATGATTACAAGTTATCATAAAGTACATAGAAGTTTGTTCTAGGGAACCAAATCCAATATATTCTCACTTTCACTATAGCCAACTACTAACAACCTTCAGTCAACTAGCTCTTACATGATAGTAATGCTTCTGCTAAGATATAATATTAGTCGTGGGTCCTCTATATTCTCTTCTATGGGTACACTACTTAATGAAACATCAACCCTCTGTTAAAAATCTATCATAAAGTGATAATTTTGGTGTATATGCTTTTTTTGTTGGTGTGACCTTGGATCTTTTTCCAGATCCATCACGGTAGTATTATCATAATACAATGTGATATGGTCTTTACTTACAGGTACCACACCAAGCTCTTGAACCAAGTTTGAAATCCAAAATGGATTCCTTGGCTTCATCAAGGGATTATATGTACTCAATATATGCTATACAATCAACAATAAACTGGATACTTTGATCTATTCCTGATCACAACTCCTCCGATGAGATAGAAAACATATACTGATTGAGAATTCAGATCATTATGATTTTTTAAAAACTAGAATCATTATAACCCCTATTGAGTAGCTCTTTTCTCCTCCATAAACCAAGAACATATATGTAGTTCTTCTTAGATACTTAAGGATATACTAAATAGAAGTCCAATTCTATTATCATGGGTCTCCTTGATATCTTCCCACAATTATCAATGTATATGAAACATCAAGTCAAAATCATAACATAGAATACATGATTTATCCTATTGCTGAAGTGTATGGGATCTGACTCATTGTGCCTTCTCCTATTATGTATAAGGACACATTTTCATAGAAATGTACAAACTACATGAGAGTAAAACCAATCCCATTTTGGATTATTCCAACTAAATATCATTATGATCTTTTCAATATATTTACATTGAATTAGACTAACTTGGATCTTGGATATATCATATATGATCTTGATCCTGAGAATATAGGCTGCTTCAATGAAGTCCATCATGGAGAAATATTTTTAACTAGTCCTTAACTGATGTTAAGATTAGCATTTCTTTTCCAATAAGGAATACTTCATAAACATATACTACTAGGATAATGAACGCATTACCACTAAATAGATTGTAAATACATGGATCACATTCATTCTTAATGAAAACAAATTCTTTTATGGCTTCATCAAATCAAATGTTCCACGACTTGGATGACAACTTCAATCCATAAATAGATCTATACAACTTTCAAATCCTTTTGGAAACAGCAAGAGTCAAAAACCCTTCTGGTTGTGTCATATAGAATTCTTTATGAAGGTTCTTGTTATGGAATTCATTTTTGACATTTATATTCCAAATATCACTTTCATGGTAAGATTCTATTGTATGTCTAATTTAATGGATTTAAACATGGAAAATGGTGAAAAGGTTTTATCATAGTTAATTCCTTGATATTGTTTAAACCATTTATCTAATAACATTTCCTTATAGGTATTTACCTTACCTTTCATGTCTAGTTTCCTCTCGAATAACCATTTTCACCCAATGGGATTTACATCAAAATGTGTATTGACCAGAATCCAAACATGGTTACGATAAATGGGATATATTTCAGAATTCATGGATTCTTTCCATCCTGAAGCTTTTGATCTCACTACATTTTTTAGGAGATAGGTTCATTATTGTCAATAAAAGATGAGTCACTATCTTTGGTGACTAGAAAACCATATCTTTTTGGTTCTCTTACATATATTATTCCCCAATGTAGTACTTAATTTTTAATATCTATTTCTTCCACGGGGACCTATGGAATCTGTTCCTGGACCAACTCTTATGTATCTTGAGCATCAGCTTCATTGTAGTCAATATTTCTCTCACTATTCATTTTTAGGACGTTCTCCCTCTCTATTAATATGGATTGTGTGGTAACAATCACATTATTGTATGAGTGTTGTACAGGTAACATCCCCTTGTTTTGATATGATACCCTATAAAGGTACACTTCATTCCCTAAGGTGCTAGTTTGTTTCCAAATAAGTTCTTAACAAACACCTCACAACCACATACACGTGTGTGTGATAAAATGGGTTTATTTCCACTCTATAGATCAAAGAGAATTCAATTTTTTCTTTATTTGGGACTCGGTTTATTGTTTATGACACATTATATAATGCATATCCCCAAAAGAATAATAAAAGATCTACATGACTCATCATAGACTTTACCATGTATAAAAAGGAACTCTTATTCCTTTCACTAACTCTATTCCAATATGGTGTGTAAGGTGGAGTGAGTTGAGATAGAATCCCAAACTCCTTTAGAAATTTGATAAACTCCTAATTGAAATATTCTCCAACTCAATTTGATAAAATATTCTATATACTCTTACCAAGATGATTCTATACTTCATTGTTGAATTCCATTAATTTCTCAAAGGACTCAAAATTATACCTCATTATGTAGATATACCCATATCAACTCAATTCATTAGTAAATGTTATAATGTAAGAATATTCACCTCTATATTCTACTAGAAATGGTTTGCACACATCAGTGTATACCAATACTAGAAGATCTTTATCCCTTCTAACATATCCACTAAACAGTGGTTTTATCATTTTACCTTGTAGACTAGCAATACATATATCAATTGGTTTTAGTTCAGAAGAGTCTAAATAACCATCATTACAAAGAATTTACAAATGCTTATCATTTACATGACCAATATGTTGATTCCAGAGTTGGGTGTTCTATGAGTTGTGTGAGAACGAACCATTATAAATTTACAAAACATAGTTTTGATAATTTAATACAAAGATACTCTTATTTAAATTTTTCATACGATAACATATGTTGTCATTGTAAAAGAAAAAAATTATTTCCAAAAATAAAAATAAACCCTTCTGTATCTAGGCGTGATACATAAATTATGTTTTTGGTAATTGTAGGTACATAATAACAATCTTCCAAAACCAAAGTCATCCCTATTGTCAATGACAGGTGGTAGTCACCAATGGCCAGAGCAACTAGCCTCATACCATTAACAGCTCTCAGATCCACATCTTCTCTTTCAATCATTCATAATCTTCTTGGTTACTAAATTTGGATTCAGACGTGATCTCTATAAGCTGTATCTAATATCGAATGTGTAGATACTAAAATATTACACTCAATAAATAATGAAACTTTAGCTTCACCTTTCTTTTTGGTGTAGTTACACTTCTAGTGGACTGACATGCGACATGAAAAACATACTATCTCCTTTTCTTTGACCTAACTTTGGATCTTCTTCTTCTTAGAAGGATATTTCATAGAATCTTTAGATTATTTATTCGTTATAGGACCCTTTTCCTTGCTCTTAATTTTCTAATTCACCATAAGGACCGCAAGATTTCACCATCCCATGACTTTATCCACTTGGAGTTTTAATCTAAGAAGTTCTGAAAGACTCTTCTCATTGTTAGTCATATTTTAATTAACAATATTGATGTAGTAGGTCATGGGAAGTGATGAAAGTATAATATATATACAAAATATATCTGGTAATTTAATCCCTAAGATGTCCAAACATTCAATGTAGATAATATGCTTGACTAAATGAGGCCTATATGGTGTATACACTCTAATATTAGTTGTGAAAAAAGCATTAGAGATCTCGTATCTATCTTATCTAACCTTCTCTTGATAGTGATCCCGAAGGTGATGCATCATGCTATAGGAATCCATATCATCATGTTTCCTCAAAAGGTCATTAGACATGGATGATATCATGAATCATTGAACATATCTAGCATCATTAATATGTTTCTTAAAGATAAATAGCTCTTCATCACTTTCCTCATTTAAAGGTACAACTGGGAAAGGTTCTTTCAGTAGATATAATTTCCTCACCACTGGCTTTGAAATATCATGTTGCATTCTAGTGGAAAGGATCCTTATTTCCCTTATCATTAACCCAACTTGGGTTACTCAAGAAAAAAGAATGGTTTTAGGTAGGCATTCCAAATCCCAAATCTATTAACTCATGGTTACTTGATCCGATAAGTAGACTCCCCAATCTTGACACCCTTAAAATTATTTCCTCAACCTTTACCTCTTAGCTACACCTAGTCATACTTTTCCAGTCAACCTTCGATGTGAAATAAGTTAAGTCAACCCTAAAAATCTAGATATAATTCCATAATAATTGAAAGAATCCCAAATTGGGATAGTCAATCACTTTGAACTATGGTTTACTTTAACTGAAGTAGTGGAAGGATATACAGACTTAATATTTATTATAGAGGGATTTTATCCTTTTATGTGTAAATTTCCAATTATTAGCTTTATCACATGATTGTTAATAATAGGTGGATTTATATAAGTGGTTAACCATATCTTAGATAATATCTATGCAAAATAAAATTTATTTTTGTCATATCTTGCATGACTATTAATTTCATTAAATTATGTGATCATGACACAATATACATAATGAAATTACCAGGAAACTTGAGAGAAAAATAATAATAATGAATTATGATCATGATATTATACTAATGGTTTGATTATCAAGTGTTTTATAAACTAACTGCTGACCTAGGATAAAAATAACTTGAACAAATTAAGGTTTATGTTAAATATTTTCACTTATCCACCAATGTATCACCCTTTATTGGTTTCACCTCAACATAGAAATTCAATCACCTCCACCATCTCGAGAGCTCCATACATTACATATGTATTTTAGCTCACATGAAGTTGAGGGGAAAAGGGGTTTACATAAAGGTAATCCTTGGAATACATACCCTATATAATAAGATTAGAGAAGGTGCGCCTGTGAACTATTTAATTTAATAATAAATTAAAAGAAACCAATCACATAAAAAGGTATGTTATAGCTCATGATCATCCATTTGTATGCAATGAATTACACATTTGATAAAACTACCCTTTAATTCTCAATCATTCTTATTTAATATAAACCACACTCAAATCAATTAATTATTTTCTTTAAATAATAAATTTATTTATCATTATTGTTATCTAAATTTCCTTGATATTATTATCCATTATAATTTAAAAAAAATTAAAAAATTCATTTAAAATTAAATGTTTACATAGATTTACCTTGGAGTTAAGATGGTGAATTCCCATATGATTCTACCCAATCATGAATTATAATTTTATACTATTTTACTCTTATTACCTATGGAAGACACAAATTATCACATACTTTTACAATGTGTACTTCATATATTATTACATGAATTACATTATTTTTCAATCACATGTTATGATTTAATTCATGTAGAGTAACAACATATAATACGACTCATACATGATATAAAGATCTCAAAATTTCTTAGATATTAATTAGAAATTTATATATTTCTATATATTAAAACCTATTTCATGGAATGTCCTATATTTACAACCACACATAAGAACATGTCTCAAGGATTACATAGTAAAATAAATAAGTTTTAAATCTATGTAATCTGGCATAAGTACAAGACATGTACATCTATTCTACATGACATATACATATCTCACTATATATCAGTGACACACACCTAGGGACTGAGTACGTAATATGTGCCTCAAAATGTTTTGGAGTAAATTTCATGTCTAATGGGACACACGACATGTTAACTCCAAGTTACATGGTCACCAGTTAGGCAGACCTTGTATGAAATGCATGGTCTATCGGTGACTCAAAAAAACTACTTCTAATGTACACTGGCTACATGGAATGTAATCTGGATGACCATGCACCATTATGTTCTGGTTAACACGTGGTGAATTTAAGGCTTGTAATTAATGAATAATCTTGAATTAATTTCTGAATCAATTACGATGCATTGAACATGAATACATAATGTGTAACTCAGGTTACATAGCATGTAGTCCTGTGTTGTTCAGCCTGAAGCCTTGGAATCTCTAGAGGAGTTACTTGATTTTATTTTAATCATTACATTAATCATTTCGATTAGATCTATGAGAAATTAAGGAGGAATAAATAGATCTAGCAATTTAGATTAAAATAGCAATTAAAATTTAATTGAAAAACTAAATTAAATTTTTTTAAATCACCTATGATCCTTAAATAATTAAAAATAATTATGTGCTACTCTCATACCACTTATAGGTTATGGGGGTAGTGGACATATGTACTGGGTGGTTCCCAAAATGGATTTTTTCCATAATCAATTATAAATCTGAGATCTATACAATGATAAATGTTGAGATCCATGTAATTGAATAAAATAAATAGACAATTGATAATTACATCGGAATTACAGAGTGGATAATCAGATATTATTTATAATTAATTTATATAAATAAAGAATTACCTTTAAAGAATTCTTTTTTATGAATCTGGTGATAGATATAAGGTCCACCATCATTTCAAAGTAGAAACTACATATAGATTTTCTCTAGGAATGGTCCACACGTGTTCTACAAATCTTAAGATGTCGCCAAATGAAAAACTCAGTACTGGCATGACAGATCCTTACACTTAAATTACCCACCTTTGATTACCGTAAGAACCGTTCCAAAGCACTATCCTTGATCTGGTTAAGGAGGATTTGTCTCTGTTCTTGGGAGAGTTCTTGGAGAAGGGGGGACTCTAGGCTTGAGAGGATTCTCCAAATCCATTGTTCACAACCAAGATAAAAATGAATTGGATGACTTTGAGAAATCAACATACCTAGGTATTTATATTACTATTGTAAAAACAAAACAATTTTAGAAGATCCTTTAACTATTTATTTAATCCTAGTAAAATCCCATGTTAAATATTAATAATAATAATATCATTTATCAACATTCTCTTAACTTAAAAATTAAAATTAAATATTATTTAATTAAATAATATGTATTATTTATTATTTATCACCAGACCATTAATCTCAGCCCCCCATTCCTCCAAAATATTTATTAGGACATGAATAATGCCTATTTATTTATTAAATAAATATCACTAAATTTATTCTTTAATATATAAATAAATATTATATTCACTAAATAGAAAAAAATTATTAAATATTCCACTCACATTATATTCTATCAAATAACTACTGATGGAATATTTGTGATCAAACATAAATTAATAATTATTAAAACAAAATTGGGAATAATATTTTTTTCATCTTATTAAATAATAAATAATAATAATATATTATTTAATTGAGAGTCTGGATACACTTAGTGTGTAACCCTATAGGCCTCTTTCTTAGTGGCATTAGGTGAAGTAGACTGAAGTCTGAGTTTAGCATCTAGATCTATGCGATGACACCCATAGAGAAAGAATTTAATTCCATAATGACATGTCATCTCATACAAATGATTATTGTGTAATATAATCTATGTTTGACAATATCTCAAATCTAGAAGATTACATGCCAGTGCCATTAACATATTTTCTCAATGTCTCTGTATTTGAATTTATAAAAATCTAACCTGCCTATTGAACACCATGACCATGATTTACTTTGGACATTTCATTTCCATCAGAGTTCTTGAGATACCAAATTTCGTTAAATGAAAGAGGAAAAATCCTTTCTCTCATTATTCATTACTACAATATTAATTGTGATGCACCCAACATATCCTAACTCTCTATGGACATCTATCATCGCGATTTTCATCAACAAATGAAAGTATGAGACTCATAATACTTATAAATAATAATCTTAATATATGAGGACCAATACACATGTCTGCATATAGGAATATCCAATGACACATATAAATGTGAATTTCCTTCTGGAGGGTCTCATTATTATAATATCATATTAGATATCACTAAGGGAATAAACAATGTTAAGGTACCTCAAAGTCCTATGAGTCTCTATCCCTGATATCTTGTATCATTTGTCTCCATCAAATGATATCATCCATCTATAGAACATATATTTAAGAATAGTGTCATAGAATTTACGGGTTCTCATCATAGAAGGGAACTACTATGACATTTCTGTGTGACAAAAAATCTTAGTAAATTATCGCATTATTTGTTACATAGAAGAAAGATAATGATGTGATAAGTTGTTTATTAATATTAAAAAACATGAATAAAAGTTAGAATAAATTATATAAAAGTTGTCTTTAGGGAACCAACTCCAACAATAATATCAATGAATAGGATATGGAAATTTTATTTTATATCTTAAATAATTCCATGATTCTATAATAATTCAAGGATGATTATGAATATAGAAACTACTTCCACAATTTGGGTCTTAATACCAAATAATGAGGGATGCCTATATAAAATGGTAAGTGAAAAACTCATAATTTATGTTATCCTAACTGTGCTAGAATATGTCGATGTATTTCCTAATGTTTTGTATGGTATTCTCCTCAATCTCAAGAATGAGATTTAATTAAACTCATTCTAAGTGTTCTACCTACATCAAAGATACTATAAAAAAATTACCTGTATTAAATTTACATAATTGAATAAACAACCATAAGATAATTTGGAAAGGGTTTTATATGTCCAGGTGCTTTAATATAGAAGAAATTGGCCCTATTTGTTAAGAATAAATGTGGATTAATGAATCTTTTCATTAATTATTAGTAGTATAATAGGATCTTAATCATGAACAAGTATACTCTACCTTCGTTAGAAGATTTTATCAATCAACTTCTTGTTTATCCATTCTACTCAAAGATGGATCTTCAATATAGATATCATTAATTAAGTGTGAAAATGGAGAATATACATAATATAAACTTTTGTAAAATATATAGATAGTGTAAATTTATAGTAATACCTTTTATAATTATAAATTCCATAAACATCGTCATCTCTTTAATGAATATATTATTTATAGATTATGTTGATAAATGTTTAGTAGTCTTTATAGATTATACTCCCAATATTTTAAGATTAAGGATGATTATTGAGAGTATTTAATAATTTTCATTAAGAATTTATTAATGATAAATTATATACCAATTTTAGTAGTATTGAATTTTTTTTGAAAAAAGAATAACTTTTGGGTCATTTAATCACATGTGAGGTTATATCAGTGGTTCCTTTAGAGAAAAAATTAATTCAAGAATGTCCTAAAAAAACTTCTATAAAAAAATTTATTAATTTTCTTGCATAAACGATATACTAATGGCACATTTAAAAAAACCATAATTCTTGAATCCACTGACCATGTCAATTCAAAAGGTTTCCCAAGATAAAATAATGTGAATACTACTTTAAAAAGTATAATATGAGGTTTTTCACTACTCATTTTCTAAAATCATCAAATATTGAAGACATGCGTGTGATATATAATTATGCTTCAAAGAAGGTCTTGGGCTACATTATTATCTTTTATTATCCCTTGATGAAGATATTTCATTAATGATTCTATGAGGGGAATTAAAATGAGAATTTTTTAATATTTTATAGAATGATTTTATGCTGTGAAATAATTAATTCACTTTAATTAATTCGATTCTCATTTAAAAATGAAATGGAGAATCTCAATACTAATCATTTCCTCATTTTAGTACGTAAAACAAAGATAAAATTTATCTCTCCCTTTTCAGATGATAAATAATGGTTATTCATGTTCTATATGTTCTTTATGTGTGTGGTGATAAAATTTATGTACTGATATATAATATATGAAGTAATTAATATTCTCTAATGAGAAAGGATTATTTATATTTCATTTCCTCATTCTATAGTTGGGTTGATCCCTATTCCCTTATAATTGATCCACCTAAATTATCATGATAATGAAAAGATAAAATTATGAATTTTTTTTAATCAAATAAATGGTAGATTATGATAATGATTTTGGATTAAAAATCAAATATGAAGAATAAATTTATCTTGATTATATGGTAAATTACTTCTAGAATGGAATAATATCAAAAACATAATATAGATTTTAATAAATAATTCAACTATATATAACGGACAATATTTTTTTATAATTTGAGAAATGCAGATGTTTTTCCTTCAGTAATCTATAATCATGTGTTTCAAATTTTTTAAATACACAATAAAACGTTGTTCTTAAAGACCTATCCTGGAAAACAATTAATGTTTTATAATGATGATAAAAAAATATTTCAAATAAAAATATTTGAGTATTTACATTATGTTTTTATGTATATTTTTTGATGTCATATTAATAATTGATTAATAATTTTCAATTAGTACATTTGAATTATTAATGAATAATGTATTCCAAGAAATGTGGAAAAGAATTAATGATATTATATTGAGTATTTAATGAATATTTTTTTAACTTAAAAGTTAGGAATATTTAAATTCTCTTTATTCATATCAATATATTCTTGATTATATAGGCTAACTAATAATAATACAATTACTATTTTTGAAAAACAGATTTTTCTTATGGTGGTTTTAGATAAACTACTCCCCCTTTCCAATGTCACATTCTTCAAAGGTTTTAAATGAAAACTTGATTTTTGGTTTTTTGACCTTTCCCCCTAAAAAACTTTCTTTGATTACTAATCATTGTTCCTCATTTTTGACTCACTCATGGTTGTTAATTTCAATATCAGGTTATAAATGGTATGGTTTCACACATAGAACCATTATGTTACTTGAAATGGTGCGTGCCTTCACTGCAAGGGAAAATAATAGAATCCAAAAAATGGATATTCTTGTGAGCATCAAACAAATTTATGGTAGATTTGTGTACAATTAATAGTGGAATCATGAGAAGGATACATGTTGTATATTATAAAAACCAGAGGGAGAGTAAAAATGAATGTAAAATCTAACTGGAGATATGGAGGATAAGTATCTATATGTTCTAAGGATTTCTTGAATACAAATAGCATATTCTTAAGAATACATTCCATGTATGTCACATATTGTTGTAATTAGGGTTTATAAAAAAATCATAAATACCACTCTCTATGTGATTATGGGTTAAAATCAATGTATTGAGTAACAATGTACATCAACATGTACTCAAGTATGGAATATATTACCTTATTAGACCCACACACCATGTGTCACATTAAACAATCCATTTTTTCCGAAGTAGTTCAGTGTATACTAGTCATACACATCATTTATCCTTAGAGGAACCATATGTTAGGTATTCAATGGAGACACCATGATCTGTGAGTACAATTGGGGTTTCAGTACCACCAAACCTACCCAAAATTATTTTCCTTAAAAAATAATTGGATGTTTCTACCCCTCTACTATAATAAATAGGCATCTTGGGTGACTATAAAAAATGTCAAAAACTAGTCACAATCAATAGTGAAAAAACATCACCGAGTTTTGACATATATAAAAAATAGATATTTTATTGGGAATTAATAACATATATACAGATCATTTATCCACCTGAAATTATTCTCATGTCTCTACAAGGTTTATAAAGGATCTACGAATTTGAATTTATTGTTTCCAATCACATACATCCATAGGATTATAGGTTATTTTTTTATTTTCTATTTATTTATTTAGACTTGTTTCTATCATAATATATCAAATAAATTGATAATATACTCCAGTTTGATTCATTCTATAATGAAAAATTGGATTCCTTACAATATAAATGGTTCTATGATTTTTGAAAAATAAAGGGATATTATCTTGTTTATAACTTATGACTTCTTGAAACCTTCTCATCCAAATTTTCTATTTATAATCACTTTTAGCTTCTATGAATTATAACTTGGTCATGGATAGAGACATAACTAACTAAAACATTTAAATTTACCATATAAATCTAGTTACAGTTGTAAAAACATAAAAAATAACAGTTTTTTATGATCAAAATCACCTATAAAATCTGAATCAATATAGCCTATTATATCTAACATTGATGTGATATAACGCAAAATATAATTTGATTTCCTTTTATATCCCAATATTATCTTCAATATAATATAATGTTCCCATCTTTTATTTTTTATATATCGACCAACTTCTCATATTTTATATATAATGTTTGGTTTGGTATAAACCATAAAAAACATAAGACACAAGACAAATTGAAATATATTGTACTAAAGACATCTCCATCCAATATAATTAAATAGAAGGAATAATCATAAAGTTTATCTTGAAATTAATTGGAAGAGGGGTATATATTATATTACAGTCTTTTATGTTAAATAATTTCAAGGAATTCAATTAAATAACTCTTCCATGATATCCTAATATTTCCAATATTACAATCACTATAAATCTATATCCCAAATTGTTTTCTAGTCCTAAGTTATTCATATCAAACTATCTAACCAACCATACCTTCTTACTCTATATATGATCATTATTGGGTCTTATAACTAACATATTATCCTTTTAATATAAAATACATAAAAAAGTATTTAAATTTGGACCCTTGTAAAATGAAAAAGTATATTTGTGATGTTTATTATGCGTGAGTCTCATGATATTGGATTTAAATACCTTATATAAACTCCTTGTATCCTAATTAAGCTCATATATATATATATATATATTTAACCTATAAACCATGTTCTATTATACTTATTTTGAAAAAAAATCATTAAACCATATAAATTTTCTCATAAAAATGGTAATGGAAAACATTATTATTCAAGTATAATTTCTCTAAATGTAAACTATATATAACACTATTTTTAATGAAAAAATTGACTATGTTTTGTTTTTTATTAATGTTTAACAACTTTTTAAAGGTAGAAACAATAACTGGGACATAAATAATAATCCTTGGGTGGAACATTATCCAAGATAATGGAAATTCAGGTTGATCACACCCTTTAGGGGGTATTATTTCATACTCTAGGATTATCTTATAGATTTAAGTAATATTCATGAATCCTTACCTAATCCTAGCATAGGACTAGTTACCCCTTTACAAATCTCTGATCAAAACTATGAATTTAGGAAAACATTTATATGTATTATAGATTATCTATATTTATATTTAAATTTTTGATGATATGACTTAGATCCACATGGTTTGGAACTATAGGGTTTATCACTATTCAAGAGGTAGTTTGTATTGGTTATTTGAGATTCGGCCCAGGAGAGGGGCCTCCTATATATCTTTTTGAAAGGAATTATAAGTCATGTAGTTTAGTGCCATATAATAGGGAACATTGTACCTTTATGTTTGTGTGACAATGACTACTTCCATGAAGTTTAAGGTCACGCAGAATAGGAAACTAGGGAAAAGGTTACAAGAAATGTTTGGTGTGCGACATACACATAAGAAATATTTTATATTTCAACCTGTTTGTTTGAACCAAAACATGAAACAATATGGTTGTGGATGACACAAAGTAAGAGGACCATTTAGATAGATGTCTCCCCCTTTGACTGTTGGTTACTATATGATGAAGGATAAGTGGTAAGGTAATGTCTTACACCTAATAAGATAACAAAATATGGTAACCAAGGTGAGTATCTTGACTTAAGGTGTTTAAAAAACCATGAAAATAATCTGTACTAAAGGAAAATGAGAAAACTGAGAGGAGAATATTGACTCATGAAATTATGATGGAACTAAAAAGAGTATATCAACTCAAGGTGATTGAGGGAACCCAGATAAGAATTTTTTCTCTAGGGAAACAATGAAACCTATATAATAATTTTCATGTTAAGGTATATAAGGGAAACAGGTCTCTAGTTCTTCACCTAAGAATACCCGTATATCTCTATTCTTTTAAAATGGTTTTATCATGTTCTTTTCATAATAGATAACCATATCTTTCTTATATTAATGAATGAATTAATCTTAGGCTCATCACCTTTGGAATAGTTTATTATACTCATAAAATAGGGTTGAATATATGTTTAAATCTGAACATGTAAGTTATTATAGATTTGTGTTTAGTAGGTACGTTGATGGCTTAATGTTCAATGAGTACTAGGGTTTGGGGTATAACACCACTCAAAAGAGAGATGAGGAAACAAGGTGTTGAATTATTGGTATTGAACCTCAAAGTGGTGTTTTATATATACTAGTATAAAAATAATCAAAATCCTCATTGTTTGAGTTTCAAAATATAAATACATATTGAAGGATAAGTCTTTTTAGTTTAATGTCTTATATTAAAGAAATTTTTTCATTAAAGGAACAATAATAAGGAATCAATTTAGGAATTTGTATGGGGGTTCCCATTATGATTCACCATATTTGTGGGTAATTAAACATGAGTGAGATATGGTTGGTTTTATACCACATACTTTATGGTAAGTAGACAAGTAAGAGAGACTCAAAAGTTTGGGGAATACACCTAATAAGAGGTCCATATATGGTGGAAACCATGTAGAGTATCTCAAACTGAGGAATATGTAATAGGAATGGGTTCCCAATAAAGGTTAATTATTTAATTGGTTTCCAATGTAGGATACATGGGAATGTTGTTTCCCTATTTGTGGAACAAGGTTGTAGTGGTGACCTAATATAGGATAAAGGAAAATTGCATTCGTAGGTAAGAGACATAGGAAAATTGAGTTCCCATGTAGGAGTCTTTGTAAATTTAGTGACCATGTATTGAGTCTTGGGTGAATGGTTTTATGTATTTTGAGTTGGGTAAGGAGGTTCTCCCTATTAAAGGGAGGGGATAAAGGTTTTTTTGCTATTTGGGGTTCAGTGATAAGTATTTCACTAGTATGAGGTATGGGTGAAGAGTTATCCCAGGAAGAGATACTTGGGTGAAGTATCACCCTAATTAAGGGTCTTTGAGGAAAGATAACCATGGTTAGGGGCCCTAGGATAAGGGTCTCACTCATATAGAGAAGATGAAAAATGATCACATTAGTTACATGAATAGTGTGAAGGGTCACATAAGAAGTAGAGTTTGGAGAAAGGTCATTCTAGTTAAGTGACTTGGGTGAAGGGTCACCCAAAGGGAAGAGTTGGTCAAAAAGTCACCCTAGTTAGGTAAATTTGGATAATGGTTTCAATTTTTGTAGAGGTAGGTGAAATGTCACACTAATTAAGTGACTTGGGTGAAGGGTTTCTTGAGTATGACGACCAGGGAAAGAGGTCTTGTAAGTATGATGACCAGGGTTCATGTCTTCCTAGTATATAATCCACGAGATTACCATGGATCATGTTTCCTTACTACAGGGATATAGAATAACTAAGGAAAATGGATCTCCCTTCTCAATCTATCTTATAGGAATCTATATGTGTATCGAACATTGGAGGTGAGGGGGTCTATTTATAGACATAGGGGGACATGGTCATGTAGAACTAAGTGAACGTGCTCATGAAAATGGTACTGGGAGAATGACACCTTGACATGTTAATTTGGGCACCTAGATTTGGGAGAATGTTAAGAGAGTGTGTGATCCTAGGAACAAAGAATTGGGTTAACATACATTAATGATTGAACTTGGGTATGAAGTCAAAAAAATTAAAAATCATTATAACATAAAAAATTATAACTTTTAATCTAAAAATATTTTTTGGATCTAAAGTTAGCTAAATTTAAGAATTTAATATGAACTTTTCCCTTGGCTACTGGGGTTACCTGTAGAATGTGTTTTTTAATGCCAAAAAGAGTCCAAAAGGCCCATAAGTGGGGTTTTAACATTGATACCCCTTTTTCATCAAAAATGGGTGAAATAAATGGAACACACCTAGTGCTAGGATCTCACAACCACATTTCCAGACTAGTAATTTTTTTTGAGGAACAACTATCCCCCATTGAGTGAATAGTCATGCAATACATATTGATTCCATTTTCTTATTCTTCAGGACCAAAAATAATTGTCTATTAGGATTGTGAAAAATATTAAAGCACTGTAATATTTTCATTAAAATTAAAAACTCCAGTGAACTCTTCAACCTTTTATGTTTAGTGGGATAAGGTTTCTATTGTTGACAGTGAGGTTGTCAAAGATTCATGATCTTCTAATGGTTACTCGGTTGGAGGTCAACACATTGAGAGTTTAACATGAATTTCTATTACTATAATGGGATATTAATCATTTTAATCACTTTGATTCCTAAATATTTAAAAAAATAATGAGTTTATGGGAACATTTTTGTTTTACTAGCGATAGGAATCTTTACCAAGGAAAGTTATAGAGTAATAATTCTTAAAATTAAATATATGGATGACTGAGAATATAGGAATCTGTTTTGACCAAGTGACAGGGTGGGACCTTATGTAATAGTGAGGTGGGACCACATTGATGAGGTGTCAAGGCTCTTACTTGATAGAGATATATATGGATTCCTAGTCATAATATATTAAAACTTTTCTGATTTCAATATAATGAATAATTATTACAATTTTCCCTGTAGATGTAGGAAAACATTTTGAACCATGTAAAAAACAATTTTGTGTCGTTATACATGATTAAATTTCTCTAGTAAATGTTTTGTGTTTAGGAGTGAAACCAGTTGAGTAATTTCCACTCAAATTGTTGATTAGGGTATGATTTCCACTTCATATTTTTAGTTCTTTCATGTTGTGAGAATTATCTTCTGGTGATCTGTATATGTCATTGTGAGCTTCTAGTGGCCAAGAATTTTGTATGAGAAGTTAATGTATGATTCTCAATGATTTGTATCAATGTAACGATATATTTTGTCATATTATCAATTTTTTAAAAAATAACTCATGTTACATTCTAATATTTCTCTAATATATATTAATTTATTTTTTAGAATTTATTTTGGGAGATGATGACGATGTTATAATCAAAACATGAATTTTTGATAATTGAGATGATTTATTTGCAACAGAATGTCATCACAAATTAATTTTTTGCGATGGGTGTCCATCGAAAATAGATTATCATAGAATAAGGCATTGAAAATATAATTATTTGCGACATTATGTTGTATAAACCCTTTTTTTGTGATGGATATATATCACATCACAACAAAATCATGAAATATTATATAGGACCCTTTCCCGGTGATCCGTCACAAAAAACCTTTTGCGACAGATAAATAATCTTCCCCAAATAATTTTTTTTAAATGAAACAATTGATTTATTTATAAATAAAAAATTAAATTACAAATAATTAAAAATCATTAATTTTTTAAAAAAATTTAAAACACACATAAATGTAATACATCATTTCAAATATAATATGTCTATTATACCAAATTACAAAAAAGTCATAAATTTTTTAGAAATCATCACTAAAATTAGGTGGAGGAGGATCACTCGATGGAATAGGGGGAGGAAAATCCATACCAATGTCATGCTCAAGTCACCACATATACTCCATAATCTACTCATCTTTCAGACAGTACTTCCCATACTCCGCCTCCCCCTGATTCTGCATCTACTGTACCATCTCATCCCGATCTCTCATCCTCTCATCATAATGTATAGTGGATGTTGGCATCGATGACAGCTCTCCACGAGCTCCCTTCACGCTAACTATTTCCATTGTAAAATTACCATTATAACTCGTAAGTGTTAATCGAGAACCAATACCAATCATCCAAACTTTCTGGACTCCCTGTGAAGTTGCTTGTATCCAAGCCCCTTCATCGAAACCTGAATCAGCAGTGACATCTTATTTGGTCTCATCTTGACTCTCCCATTAATGAAAAGTCATAGCCTCATATGTTTCCTATAAATATAATGAAAAATTAGAATAAAAATAATATTAATATTAATGAAATTGTTTAACAAAATCACTAACCACAATACGGCGTTGTCGTTCGCCTATAACTTCTTCTATATGAGGACCATAATAAATCTTCTTATAAACATAAAACTTCATAATAGATGGGTCAGTAGAAGCCTGTATAATATAACAAACATTTTTCATTTAAAATAAATATACATGAAAAAATAATATCTCTAACTATATGTCATTGATATATGCCAAATATATGACTCTCGACCCTATGGGTGATGTTTTTCCTCCCCCGGCTCTCACGTCAAACTAATGATCTCTTCATAAAAGTGTCTCCTATCCAGAAGGAGCACAACCCATCCAATACCTGGGTTGATATATAGTCAAGATGATCAGAGACACAACACTGATTGAAGATGATAGTATAAGCTTTATTCATAACTAACTTTCTGGTGTTTTATAGAAACTGAAGAAATTTATCATGTATACAAGTATCACCTGCCTTTTGGAGAAGACATCTTTATCTATAAAAAATCATATAAAATAAATTCTTAAAGACAATTAATAAAAATTTAGTAATTAAATAAATTTTTAAAAAGTATATATTATTTAATAATATAAAATTCCATGGTTGAACATCTGGCCATGCACGATGATGGGTACTAGGTCCAATAACACTCATGAATCGAAAAAATAATTTCTTAGAATCGCACCAACCTAGCCAATGGATATATGCAAAAAACTGTTAAAATTGAAACAAATATATATAATCATAAAATTATAATCAAAATTAATACACATAGTTAATATGAAATAAATTTCTTATTAAACAATTATATATACCAGAGTAAACAAGGATCAAAATCAACAGATGATCATATCTTTGGAATAGAAACCAGAATTAGTAATCGAGCAATACCACACCCCCTCTAAGTAGGTGCACTAGCTTGAGAAGGAGTAGTTGAATCCGGATCATCTTCAATAAGTCCAACATTAGTGAGAGAACGCAATGTATCATCATGAGGATCATCTCCAGCCATCTGAAACAAATATTTTTATAAGTAAGAGATTTTTCTAATATATATTAGATATAAAAAATTAATGAAAGTGAGAATAAATAAATAAATAAATATTCATATTTTAATATACATACATACATGTATGAATATATATATTAACAAAAATTACACATTTTTTATATAATTAATATTAGAAAATATACACGTTTTTTAAAATGATTATAGTTGTATAAAAAAATTATTGTTTACATATATTTATATAATTTTTTTAATTAATCATAATGCATTATTTACTTGAATTTATATAAAAATATTTATTAATTAATATAAATTTATAATATATATTTTGGAAATTTATTTAACAGATCTATATATCAAATTTTTATATACATATATAAAAATATTCAAACATACATACATATATGTATATGAATATATATATATATATATATTAAAAACCATAAAAATATTTTTAAAATCCATTATATTTATATATAAACACATTTTAATATATATATATATATATATATGTATGTATGTATACACATAAAAATATATCCAAATTAACACGGTACATAAACGTACTTATAAATATATACAAATATAAATACAGAATGCAAATAAATATCAAAAATAAAATATTAGCAGAATTTCAAAAAATCATTTAAAATAAATTATATGAATTATATTAAAATAAATGTAGAGGTCAATACAATTGAATCAATCCTAAATATCATATAAAACATGTAAATAAAATAAATTTGTAAAATTAGGGTTTAACCATACCAATATATTTGACATTAAACCCAAAATTCACAAAAAACTAATCATATTAAAATCAAAAGATAAATTAATACAATTTTATCTATCATAAATACCAAATAAAGTATGAGAATCATATAAATTTCTAAACCTAGGGACTAAAAAAATATATTTAACATTTAACCTAAATATGCTAAAAAGTGATGTAAAACACAAGAGGGGTTCGTACCATAATGATCTGACCCAAAATCATAAAATAAATAATAACAATGGGGCTGCACAGAGCCAAAAAATGGATGGATGTAGGGTTTCCTGTGAGGGAGGGAGGAGGAATAATGAATGAAGAGGAAGAAGGAAAGGAGGGTCGTACACTATAAAATTATTGATTTTTTTCAACATCTTATTTTTGACAGAATTAATTTCATCACAAATTATTTTTCTCCAAGGTTATTTGAGATAGATACTAAGTTACATCACAAATAATCTAGAGCCTTGGTGCCTTTGTGATGGAAAAAAAATCTACCGCAAATTCCCACTGTGATAACTTTTTGCACTTGGTGGTGTGAAAGATCTCCAAAAATAGTTGCGACAGATTATTTATTCCGTTATCATAAATAATTATTTGTAACAGACTATTTATCCCATCAAAAATAGTAATATAAAAGACATTATTTTTGATGGTTTATTTGGCCATCGCAAATGACACATCACAAATGGCCAAAATTCAAGTAGTGAATATAGTAAGGTTTGGACCCTTAAATTCTATAAGAAGGATTTTATTTAAAATATGATGAATATATAGACCATAAACTCTAAAAATATCTATAAACTCTATTGAAATGTGATAATTAGTATTAATTAGAGAAATAAGAATGGGAAAATTTGGATTGAAAGGATTTAGGTTTTGTGAGGATGAACTAACTCACAATGTCTCTGAACATCCGAGGGAAAAATACAATACTAAAGTTAATGTCATACCTAACATATATAAATAAGATACCTAAATCACTCAATAAAATCTTCTTAATTCGATGGTTTTTCAGTATTATTCTATCTAAAAAAGATCTAAAATGGTTATTTTGAATGATTTAAACTTGATCCAGAGCTAGTTTGAGTCTATAAAGGTAACATTAATAGATGTTGATTGGGTGATATTATTATTTTCAATATTTTTGGAATCATGGAAGTCATTTTGAAAATATTAAATAAATGAAAATGATAAAGATACCTCATATTTAAAGATGCTTAGAACTTTATTCTAAATCAATAACTCTTGAGGAGGAATATTCAATCACATTCAAGAAATACATCTAGTGTAGTGGTAAGTGGGTTCTCACATCATCAAATCAGACAAACACAATAAAAATATATATTGAGAGATACGTAGAGGTAAATCTACAAGAACTAGCCTAGTGTACTAGATTAGT
Source organism: Viscum album (assembly GCA_963277665.1). Classification (NCBI taxonomy): domain Eukaryota; kingdom Viridiplantae; phylum Streptophyta; class Magnoliopsida; order Santalales; family Viscaceae; genus Viscum; species Viscum album. The sequence goes on from OY728119.1 coordinate 139,343,538, forward strand.
GGTAAAAGGGTCCAAATGAAGAAGGGTTGTTGTGACTAGAAGGGAAATTATGAAATACTAAGATCCATATGAGTATGTTCCATTAGATCAACTGAAGAATAATATACAATTATACTTGTCAGTTTAAACACTCTAATGGATTATTATATTATTTATTCTATAGTGTTTTTTCACTCCTCTAGTGATAATGGATGAAAGTAATGTTATGTTTGTTAAGTGGCTCCTTTTCATTCTCATTTTTATTTTGTTTTCATAATTACTTCAAACTATCAATCTTTTTTTTATATAAAATTTTTAAGTATTTTAGATTTATTACATCAAAGTATTTATTTTATATATGAACCAATAGTGATCAGATTATTACATAATTTATTCCAATGGAAAGATAAAAGAATATTTTTATTTCACATGTTTAAGTAAAAATCCAATTCAATTGTATCGATGGTTCAACAATTCACCAGATTTGTTACAATTGTTTCAAGTGATATTGATGTTTTGAGATTAAAGTAAATTCTGAATTATAATGACACATCAAGATAAATTTAACCGATTAAAAATTCCATTATACCATTGGATATATATGGAGTTTATCTAAACATCATCACTTTATGTTGAAGTATGAGAAGGATGTTTGGATACTCTAAAAAATCACTAATGTTTCTAAAGAGGTTTTCCAACTGTATAGTGAATATTTATGAAAAACTAGACTATATATTTTGTCTCATATTCTAAAGATGTCAGAATCACTAAGGGACTTGGTATATGGAAGGAAAATAAGTTTATCTTGATTTAATTAGCTTACATCAAAGGCTGAAATTGTGGTTTGGATAGTTAGTAAATTCACAGAAAATTGAGAATGCAGTTTCCCAGCTATGATTTTTTAGAATGTTATTACTTCTATTTTTCAAAGATAATAGGAGTTATAGAAGATAGATTTATTTTATTATTAAAACATTGGAAAGATATTAATATTTCTTAAATATAATTATTATATGTCAAAGGATGAATATGTTGTTAAGGGTCGTTGAAAAATTGTTTCAATATTTAAATTCAAGCTATCAGTTTTGCAAAGGATTATTTAATCCCTATGTTTAAGAAAATAAATATATAGATTGGAAATCCTACGTTTGGAGAATGAATTTATGGAATATCTAACATATGTAAAATTTTGGAATCATTTTTCATATCCCTTGTTCGGAGAGTGAATGTATGGATCATCAATACTACATTAGGAATCAACCTTATCCCAGAAAGAAGAACTATAGATTCTCATACCTATGTTACTTTGATACCTACATTACACACAGGTGAAAGTATGGTTCAGGAACCAAAAATTGGTATTAACCATACTATATGAAAAGGAACCCTAAATTTTTTATTTTTTCATTACATGAAAGAACCCTACGTTTGACAGTTCAATGAAAGAATTTTAAATCTGTGATATTTTGCGTGAATTCTGCAATGGTCTTATTATTATTAAATATTGTTATAAAGCTGTTTTATGACCAATTCAATGGATCTCATGAAACATATTAAATCATTACAATTTGTAAGTGATTTGATGAATATCTTTGAATGATATGATTTCAAATATTCAAAAAAAATTATGCAACTAGTTTTCAAGATTTGTTTACACTATATTTAAATTGAATTGAATGGATTCAAAATGGAATTTTAAAATTTTCAACATTTCTATTATTATGGAGATATTATTGGAGGAGTTATTCAAATTATTTTGAATCCATTTTTTAGATATTTATTCTATAGGAATAAAGATCTAATGGTGCTACTCTATTATTGGAATATTTATAAATACTACTAACGCTATTCATTTTGGGTATCATATCAAAGAGAAATACTATTTCATCTTTTGGATGTTTATTCTCTATATATATCTATGATTGGGAGGAATAGAATATACACAATGAAGAAAAGTGGATATTTGAATACTCTATTAAAAAGAAGGCGCTGGAAATATTTATTCTAAAGATTGACACTTTTGAAGGGAGAATTGATCTTCTTTGTTCATTCTTATTCTATCATAATGTAAAGATAACGGAAGCCTCCACAATCATTGTCGAATATATTTAATTTTGTTTAATGACTAAGAAGACTTGTTGACAATGAATATTATTTTTCATCTACTATTGTACTATAATAAACATCTGATTTCATCTATCAGTTGCTACTGAAATCTATGAAGTTCAACCTATACCAGCAAAAAAATCAATATCTATTTATTCTGAGGAGTATCAGCTGCTCAGACTCAGTCCTAGGGGAGTGTCAGTTTCTTGGAATAAGCTGTGGATATATGGTTACCTATAAAATAATAGAAGTACCTATAAATGACTTACAAGGTGTCAAAATCCTACACTCAGTTGTGGATTGGAAGGACTTATGATAAGAGGACATACTAGTGAAAATCACTAAGATTGTAGAGTATAGAATTGGTGGAGTATACTAGGATACTTCTATGCCCCGAACCACTATACATATTTTTGTTATTTTCCTTTATTTATATCATATTCTCACTCAACTTTAATAGATAAAGAAAGGATAACTTCATATTAAGAGGGACATTTTAATACTATGAAGATTTCTAAAAAAACACAATTCACTGCCCTCTTGTGTCTTCCTTATAGTCATTATGACCTAACAATTGGTATCATAGGGTGGAATATTTTGGATTATTGATGATTTATTTTTTCTTTAACAATACAGAGTAAATGATTAAAAACGAAGAAAATATTAATGGAGATATTCAGAGAAGGTATGTCAATGATCTTTACTCCTTATTTTAATGGTGACAATTATGGATACTGTAAAGTTCGAATGACTATATATTTGAAGAATATTGGATTCAATGTTTATATGAATATTGTAAAACCATATGAAATCCATGGATAACTGAAAAAGTGGAATACTACTAAGGAATATGAGTATGATATTAATTCAAAATCCATGAATGAAATTATATGAAGTCTTGGTTCAGATGAATTTAATCATATTTCTCAATGAAAAACATCCCATGAGATGTGGAGAACTATTTCAGTTGCATATAATAGAACTGAAAATGTCACAAAACTATGGTATAATATTGTAAAACATAGATTTAACACATTCAGGATGCAATAAAATGAGAGCATAACTCAGATGAATGGAAGATTAATATAAGCTATTAATGATGTTGCTACCTAGGGAACTCCAATTCGAGAACCAGATCAATCATTAAAGGTACTTAGAGTTTTACCTTCTATGTGGAACGAAATTTCAACTTCTATTCAAAAATACACTCCAGTTAAAGAATTAATGATGAAATAATTGATCAGAACGTAATGATGTATGAAGTAGAGATGTAAGAGGAAGTTGAAAATCATATTTCTATAAAAAAGGAAATATCTTCATTAAAATTTTCAATGAACTAATTTTTTGATTTAGATTATATCCATTTGGGTTCAAGGGATCATCTACCACATCTTATTAAATTTTTTGGCAAGTTTTATAAAAGGAGAAAAGATAAATTTGTTTAATAAAGAGAAATAAGTCAGATTCTATGAGTGTAAATAAAAGGCATAAAGATATTAAAAAATCTTAAGATGCTATTTCAATTGATAAAGAATGTTTTCCAATTCAGATTGGTTATTGAAGATCAAATTGTTCCAAAATCTCTTGTGATCTGCATGAAACTAAAATTAATGAATTATTAGATGAAGTTCAAAATTTAAATCAATATTCATGTATTCTTATTAAGGGAGATAATTATTTGAATCATATTCATGATAAAAATAAAATTCACAATTGAAAACATGGTATTGGTAGTAATCGAGAAAAACCAAAATTATATAAAAATTATTTTGTTCTTTATTTGAACAATAAAATCATGTACACTCTTAAATGTTTTTATTTTTGTATTAACAAACATTATTATAATGACTATTATGTTAGAAAACATCAATTTTGTGGTGTCATGTATATTCATTATTCAAAATCATTATCTAGATTTAATTATAAAATGTTTGATAAAAATAATCATATTTGGTTACCTAAATCATTAATTGCTAACACTTACAGACCCAAAAGTATATGTCTACCAAAAGGAACTTGTATTTGATACATTGAAAGTATGTTCCACAGAACATCATCATTATATCATCAAGTGGCCACTTAAAAAATTTGGGAATTTATTATATTATTATTTCTTATTATACTAAATAGAAACTTCATTAGAGCTGGAATGGTTAATCCAAGAATTATTATATTTTCAATTTTAATATTCAATTTAAAAGCACAAACTATTTTATATAGGGGAGAATTTTTATTTTATATTATCTTTTATACCTAAATATTTAATTATTCATATACTTAAACTATTAAATCTTTTTACACTATTATTTTATCAAATTAATTAATTTACTGATTTATTTTATGAATCAATGACCATCAAATGTTCTATTAATATTTTATATTAATGGATATCTTATGTGTAAGGATGTGTTTAATGTTTGACTCTATAAATTGATTGTGTGTGTTAAATTAGTCTCTTTTTGTTTGTGATACATTATTATATTATTATATTAAATTTTTTTGGTCATTTGTAAAATATGTAATAATTTAATTTAATTATTTTCAAATCTTTTAATTATTATTTTTGAAAATATTTTTATTAAATTATCTTAAAATCTATTAATTAAATTCTTTTAAAATCCTTTATTATTTTTATTATTTAATTAATTATTTTTTTGTTTTTCAAAAATATATTTTATATAAATTCATCGAAAATAATTTATTTAAATTCATTTAATATCATAAATATTTATAATTTGTCTAAAGGGACGTAATTTTAAATATTTATCATGTTTTTAAATGTTTTATTATTATTGAATTAATTATATTTATTAATAAATTAATTTCAAACCTTTTATATTCATTGAAAAATATTTTACATGTTTTCATGGCTCCTTGAAAATATTTTTTTTATGCAAGCATGATTTTAAGTGGAGTTAATGTTACAATATATATTTAAAACATAATTTGAAAGTACTAATCGTATTATTTTTTTTTAAAAAAATGATTCTTTAAATTTTAAGTATTAAAAAATCACATTTTAAATATTTTTAAAAGGGATAAAAATAAAATATTTTTTTAGGGTAAGAATTTTTTTTAATTATTAAATTATTTTTCTTGTACATAAAATTCTAAATTAGTATTCTTTATAAAATAGGTACATAAATTTTACTCAAGTACACATCTTTTTAATCCTTACAAAAAGGGGGAGAAAAGTTGATAATAATTTAGTGTTTTTTAATTATCAAAAAGGTGTAATTTTTTGAGTGGATCCTTTTCATTTTCATTTTTATTTAGATTTAATAATTACTTCAACACATCAATCAATGTTTGGCAATAAAATTGTTAAGTGTTTCAAATTTAGTACGTCAAAGTATTTATTTTATATATGAAGAAATATTTATCATATTCTTACAACATTTATTCCTTTGGAAAGATAATATTATTATCTTCATTTCAACTGTTTATGCGAAAAGCCAACTCAATTCTTTCGATAGTGAAAAAATTCACCAAAGTTGTTACATGATGTTGACGTGATATTGGAGTTCTCAGTATAAAGACAATATTGAACTAGAATGATATCTCAAGATACATTAAATGGATTCATGGAAACATTATACCATTGTATAGATAAGATGTTTATTTAAACATAATTAGTTTATGTCAATGACTGAAAAATGTTTTTGGATATTATAAAAAACTATCGATGTTTATAAAGTAGTTTTCCAACTCTACTTTGAACAGATTTGAAAACCTGTAGTCTTTATATTACTACATGTTCTACAGATGTCAGAATATCTCTGAAAAATGGCATATGGAAAGAGAATACATTTATCCGGATTTCATTAGTTGAAATCAAAGGATTAAATAGTGGTTTGGATGGTCAATATTTTAACAAAAAATTGGGAATGCATTTTCCAAACTGCAGTTTTCCCGAATTTTATTACATCAATTTTTTTTAAAAAATCAAGAGTTTTAGAAGTCATATTGATTCGATTATTAATAATTTGGAAATATATTAATATCTCATAAATATAAGTCTTCTATACAAAAGGATTAATCTGTCATTAAAAGGATTTGAAAAATCTTTGAAATATCTAAGTGCAAGATACCCAGTTTTATGAAGGATTATTTAAACCCTATGTTTGAAATAGTAAGTGTATGGATCATAAACCCTCTATTCAAAAGAATAACATATGGAATATCTAACCAATGTTGAATTATAGAATCCCTGTTCATACCCTATGCTCATAGATTTAACATATGGATAATCAATACTACGTTTTAAATTGACCGTACGTTGGAAGGATGAATGCATGGATTCTCATCCCTATGTTACCTTCATCCCACAGTTACACGTAGATGAAAGTATGGTTCAAGAAAGATAAATTAGTAGGAACCCTACACTATGAAAAGGAGCCATACACATTGTATTTGAAACCTATGTTTGGTATTTTTTTGTTACATGAAGGAACCCTACATTTGAATTTTAAACAATGGTGTTTTAAATATGAAATATTTTGCGTGAGTTCTACAATAGCCTTATTAGTATTAAGGATCATTATAAAGATATTTTATAACCAATTTAATGAAACACATTAGGTAGATTAAATCATTCATATTTATAAGGTATTTTATGAATCTTTTTGAATGATTTCATTTTAAGTATTCGTGATTAATTGTGCTACTAGTATTCAAGAACTGTTTCATCTATTTTTAAATAGGTTAGAATGGATTTAAAAAAGAGTTTTAAATTTTTCAATGCTGCCATTATTATGGAGATATTATTGGATGTGTTATTCAAAACATTATGAATTCATTTTTTAGAGATTGTTTCTATAGGAATAAAGAGGCAACAGTGGTATACTATTGTAGGAATATTTATGAATCATATTGACTCTAATTATTGTGGGTATCCTAAAGAAGAGAAATGTTGTTACAACTAATAGATATTTAATCTATATATATCATTATATATATCAGTAAAATAATATACACAAAGATGAAAAGAGTATTTGTGAATACTCTGTTAAAAATATAACAATGAAAATATTCCTACTAATGATTGATGATTTTGAATATAGAATTGAACTTTATCATTTTTTCATATTATCTCATAGTGTGATGATGAAGGAAGCATTCTAAATAATTTTACACTCCATTTGATGATATTTAAAGATGGAGAAACCTACTCAACATTAAAAATTATTTTTCTACTACTATTGTGCTCTATTAAATATCTGATTTCATTTTTTAGTTGCTAATACAAACTGTGAAGTTCAACCTGTACCATCAATAAAATAAATCTCTATTGATTTGGTGGAGTATCAGCCACTTGGACTCATTCATAGTGAAGTGTCAGCTTCTTGGACTAAGTTGTGGATATACGGTTCTCTATAAAATAACTAGACGGCCCTATAAAAGCCTTGAATGGTTTCAACTGCCCGCACTCAGTTTGGATTAGAAGTTCTTGTTATAAGAAGACCTACTAGTGAAAATCACCAATCTTGTAAAGTAGAACGTTGGTGGAGAGGACTAGGGGATTTATGTGCCCCAAACCACTATACATCCTTGTGATCTTTTCCTTTATTTATTTATGATTCTCACTCAACATTAATAGAGAAGTAAATGACCACTTCCATTTTAGAGATAAATTTTAATAATATCAAGATTTTTAAAAGGGCACAATTCACCCCCTATTGTGTCTTCTTCATATTCATTCCAACCTAATAATGTTTCTTAAATTAATTTAAGAGTGTAACTGGAAGATGATGAATATTTTGATATTCCGTGGAAGGTATATGTCAATGTTTGGTTGAAGAATGGATATTTTTTTGTGTTAAAGTATGTTATATATATTCTTGTACTTCTGAATAACATGATCTTAGTTGGTCAGTTGGATGATGTTAGATATGGAATAAAATTTTCTAAAGTTGTGTGAAAAATAAACTGGGGATATATTTTAAAATAAATAAGTGTAAAGTATGTCACATTATATCTGAATGAATGAGAAGTGGGAGCTACACATTCTATAACTTCCATAATTGGAAATCCAAATCTGTGGAACAGTTGGATTGTAAACCTTAGTGTGGAAGGTATGAAGACTCTTGAGAAAAAAATGCATACTAATGATAGAACATTCATACTTAAAAAGTTTTGAGAGTTGTATATGCATTAAGTATTGGAATGGGATTTTTAATCTAAAAAAAATAACATAAAATATCTAGAAGCTATAGGTTGATCATATAGATCACTAGGGAACAACACCAGTGAAAGCTCTCAAAGGATCAAACTATTATGCGACATTTATCAACAAATCTAGTAGTAAAGTAAGGATATAGTTACCAAAACATATATAAAGTGTTTAGAGTGTTACTGTAAGGTCAATACATGGTTAAAAAAGAAACATAAAGTAAAATTATATTCATAATATCAAATAATGGGTGTGAGCACACTAAAATAAGTTTCTAGAACCTCTATAAACACAATTACACAAAGCATGGGAAAACTATACCAAGAATTCCTAAGAAAAAAAATCATAGATTAATGAATGAAATATATATTTATAGAATGGGCATGAATAATAAATTTCTATTCAGAGGTGACTAAGACCCTTTGGACTGAAGTAGTGGGTACCACAATATACTTAATTAATTGAATCCCATTAGCACCAATGGGGAATAATTTACCTCAATCCCATTAGTAGGTTATATAGATGGACCATAATTTGAAATAGTAGGAAGTTTATGTAACACCCCTAGATTTTAAATTAATTAAATCTTGTTCTATAGAATATAAAACATTCCACACAAAGATTAAATTATTTTTGAAATATCATTCTTTAAATTTAATCTCTTTGATAGCTTGCGATACATGAAAACCCGAGTCCAGATGAGCTAGATAATGTCATAACCTAGCTGTTAAATTGGTGGGTATGAATAGGAATAAATAAATTAGAAATTTATATGGTTTGAACTTGTACAAAATAAATTCTACAGTCATCTATTTATTATAAATAAAATAATAGTCATTTGGAAAAAAATTATGTAAAAATATATTTTTTTAAAAGGCGGTTTCATAATGATTTTGACACATATATAAAATTAATTTTTATCACTTTCTGAAAATTTATTTCTCAAAATGAATATCATTTTTTATATTAAAATTTCAAAATTATCTCAGAGTTAATTTTTGACATTTTTTTGAAAATATTTATTTTTCAATAAGTAATGAAAAATATTAGTTTTAACTGAAAACTTCTTTTTCATTTGATGTATTTAAAAGTTACATTTTGATTTAATTTTTATATATAAGTAAAATTAGTTAAAATTATATTAATATACATAAAATATTTGTCATTGAAATCAATTTAAAATTGATTTTTGCTATTAAAACTTTATATCCTTATGAAAACTTTTCTTTGGGAAACCCATTTTTCGTTATGTCTATGGGATTAAATTTAAATTAAAATATTCCACTTATATGAACTGAATTGGGAATAATTGATTACATATTTATAATAATCATAATTAATATTAATTATAAGGTGAAATTAATTTTTTTCCTTACTGAATAGTAAAAATAGTAAAAAATAATTACTATAGGTAGGGTTATAATAGGGTTTTAGGGAAGATAAACTAAAAATATAATGATTAAATTATCTTATAAACATTTATAATTCTTATTTTAGGGAACCATTTAGATCATATATAATCCATGTTTCGAAAAGGATACATTTATGAGCCTTTTTTCATGAATAAAAAGTGGGTATCACCTTTTCTTTTCAAAATTTAAAGTGTGTGCTCTCCCCACTTATAAAAGGCCACTCTATATACTCTCCACTTCACACTAAAAATGAATTTTTTATAATGAAATACCTAAATAAATATATTTCATACATCCCTCCCATACCCTAGAGGCATTTTTGTGACAGAAATCCAATCTAGGTAAGATTTAGGTATAAACATATAGAGGTTTTCCGAAGGAGATATAATGTTCTTAATAATGCATTTTCATTTTAATTATTCTTATTATTACTAATTAAAATATTATCCAAATATAGAAAAATAATAACACCAGTATCACCTATATACTAGGATGTAATTGTGTTAATGTAATAACCAATCCTTATCCAATTCCATGAAATGGGAAATGAAACTGCCAATCGTGTGTATGATAGGCTACCACCCCATGAACTGATATAATTTATTTTCCACCACCTCCTCTCATTACTGGATATAATGATGGATTTAACATATTTATATTATATTTATTAAAGTAATATACTTATGGAGTTATTATATTATATATACCTTATTACCATGAAATCTGTTGGAATGCAATAACATCGCTCATGCGTATGTGTTGACTATTGCCTCCACGTAATGATGTGAAATGTTTTCATTTTATTTTGAAACAGATGGTAATAATCATATTTTTAATTCATATAAATTAAACATTTTAAATAATAATTTTTTATAAATTTTAAATATTATTTAACTTTCATACGTACCATATTTCGGATAATATATACAACTTTCACGCGTACAGACGACCAACCGTTTGCAGGAACGATGTAACTTATTTTACCATCTATAAAATTTATTGAATATTATAAATACTTATAAAATAATTATAAATTATATTTATATCATGATTAAAATTCCATAAATTATGGAATGAATATCAAATAAAAAGGATAGAAATATCAAACCAAAACATATATGAAAAAACGAAGCAATTATCACCCAAAATAGCGATTCTAACCTGGAATTATTTTTAAAGGGGTGAAAAAGGAATATAGGAAAATCATAAATGGTATGAAATATATGAGTATAGTTATTTAACATATTTATAATATATATATATATATATATTATATATGATATATATATATGAATGAAATCAGACTTGTGGTAAAAGTTTTTCATCTCAATTTTACTTCCATAATACATATGTAATATTCCACAATAATTTATTGTGTTTTGTGTATATACTACCCCTTTTTATTTTTATATAATTAATATGTTTATATTCATGTTATTTAATGTTTTTTTGAAGATATATATTTTATGGGGAGTATGTTTCAAAATTTACCAATGGGGCAAGCGTTTATTTCATAATTTCATCATTATTAAATATTTTTTATATTTAAACATATCTTGGGAGAATTTTTTAATATTTATATCATAATACTAATCTATATTTTTCTCCACTATTTTTTCATGAAATCTTCAAGTAATAGTACCCTTTTCATCTATTTGGTACTTAAAATTATTGATAAAATGTTTTTAGTAAAATTTGAATTTATTTCTCTATTCGATCAAAAATACATTCTACTTCATGTCCATGTTTTCTAAAAGAGTTTTTAAAAAGGGTTTTACTATTATTATATGATTTTTTAAATTAATATTTACCGATGTTTTTATTTTTAAATACTATTTAAAATGGATCTTCAATTAATTTTCCAAACTATGTAGTTTTTTATTTTTTTCTGAAAATGTAAAAGAATATTTTTTAACCTACACGGCATGAATAGAATTTACTGCTATCATGACCATTCCTTATTTTAAATCTTCCTTTCAAATTTTATAATTTTTTTTTTAAATAATTTTTTACCATAATATTTTAGATACTTTTAGTTTTTATATGTTATTTTTAAATTGAAAATTATATTTTCCGTAAGAATGGTTTAATGGTATTTTTATGGTATTTATATTAATAAAATATAATAACCCTCATTTTACCTTATGATACATTAGGAATATGTCGTAATAATACCATAATTATTGTTTAACTTGATTTTTTATGATTATTTTGACTCATATGTACACTTTTGATACCATTCTCAATAGTACTCTAGATGGTTTATGATTATGGCTATTTAGTATACTAGTTATCCAATATGAATGTTTATGTTGATTCTGTTTATTGATTAGGAGAATTATTAAAATTAATATTAATGTTTTCCAATATGAATGTTTACTAATTGGGAAAGTTATTAACTTTTTGTATGATAGTTTGTCTATAGAAATATTTATGTGGTATAAATTTATCCTTCTTCATATGATTAATGTAGAGTGTCCTCTCACATGACGCTCCCTATCTAGAGATGCCCTAGCGACGATGGCCGCAGATCCGACCCCCCCTCCCCTTCGGAGAGGGGGTGAGATCTTCCTCCGGCTGCGTCTGAATCTCAACCATGGCTATTCATTCCTTTCTCTAACCCGGAATTTCTCCCTGCGTTCCCGGCTATTTTGATTTTCCCAAAGGTTCCATACCAATTCGACGGCTCGCCTCAGCTTGATCTATTGACTTCGTAATTCTTAGAAGCTTCAGGCTTTTTGAATCTCACCTTGGTGGCTTGGTTCAGACAGAGATGGCCCTCAATAGATACATTTGACAGATTCATCTCCGGTTCTTGGTGATTTCAAGGCCAGGTGACCATGGGGCTTCTAGACAAATGACATATCACGATTCGCTTATCTTCTGAGGTCGACATGATCCTAGCTTGGTCCAGAGCCCCCCCCCCTAACATGCAACAAGTGCCGGTTCTTCCATTTCCGATGAACCTTCAATTTCCACATGAAATAGGATACACCTACTTCGGCGCTATGGGTATGTTTTCTAGAACTCCCACTACCCTTTCAAAATTATGATATTCTCTGTATTCTAGGTAATCTTGTAGGACATTATCTATGTTCTGATAGTAGAACTAAGTCCATATACAATCCGATATCACCGCGTATTTTTGTTTAGGTGGATGTTTCTAAACCGATGGTGGAGTGGGTGTGGATTGTAGTAGGGGAGGAATTACGCTGGAAACAGGATGTGGTATTTGAGTCATAGATAGACTATTGTTCGTCTTGCAAATGTCTGGGCCACCTAGTTTCTTCCTGACATCGCGCTTACAGAGATCAACATAGGGTTACTGCCTCGTCGAATTATCTAGAGTTACGGTATATGGATTCTATTGCAATGATTCAACTCGGTACTAAGGATGCACCTAATACAGAACATTTTTAAAAAGATAGAATAACATTGAATTAGGATCCTTTTCCAGTGGTGAATGATAACTGCATTATCCCCCTTGAGTGCCGGGATGTCGCTCAACATGCCCCGAGTACTGACAATTTGAACTCTCACATTGCTATAGAGGAAAGGCTAATGCAATCTAGACCTCTAATTTCTGATCAGGAAGCTAGAGGTTCCTTAGGGTAAAGCCATTTGACCGCTTTTTTTCTGATAGAGTCAAGAAGGTTCAACAAGAGCAGTAGGGGGGAAACCCCTTGGTTGTAGATGTCTTCAGGCAGCTGATCAAGGATCTGGGTGATCCCAGGCCAACTTCATCTTCTCCTCTAGGTACAACTAGCATGGAAGGGGGCCAAGTGGCTGATGGTGGAGATTCATCAAACCCCAAGGCTGTATCCTATGAAGATGCAGTATGCTTAATTCAAGGTTATTTTGGATGGAAGGAACCTCAGGAACCTAAGAGGCTTGCATTGGAACCTGTTTCAGCAAGAAAATGAAGCCCTAGAAGGGTTTCCCCTATGATAAAGTTAGCTAATCGCTTTGAGAGATTAGAGGTTAGTTTGGACATAGGGGTTCAAGAAGCACAAGTTGATCACCCCATTGAGGAGTAGGGAGACTTCGGTGAGGTGTCCAGTGTGGTAGATGAGGATCCCGCCCAAACTGTTGGAATTGACTTGGTCAGAATTTCTGTGAATGTGGAGATGGCGTCTTAGAGGGAGTCTAGTGACGAAAGATCAAGCCACTTTTCCAGCGATACAGAGGACTAGGACCAGGGGGTAGGCACCCTAGTCTGAGGCAGAGCAAGAAGAAAAGGGGAAAACAGAAAGAGAAAAAGGACTACTCTCATTTCCTTTTGCCGATGGAGACCAGATCGGAAAAAAAGTCGAAGGGCAAGAAGATAGAGTGCGGCCCCCATTCCTCCAAGGGGGCCTGCCTGCAACAGGAGGTGGACGATAATCCTTTTGATATTATCTTGAGCTCGGATGAGGTTATGCTGGAAACGTTACTAACAATCAAGGCTTTCAATGAGGAGGTACAAAGAATGATGGGAAATACACTTAAGGTGACCACCAATGATGAGCAGAGTGCATGGATCGACAAGCGGGACTTGATTCTGGTTGAAGGGTTCAACAACAGAAAGATCAATGTAGATGAGAATATACAGGTGTGGGGAATGTAACACCCCAAGATTTCATAGTATGTTAATTCTTCAAAATAATTCAATAACTTGCATTACACGCAACACCGAGTTCAATCACACCATGAATTACAAATAAAAAAGCCATTAAAAGAGGTCATGAATAGAATTAACTACATTTTAAACTTTATATAATCCTTATAATTTTAGAATCCATATTATGAGTTTCTTAGTCATAATGCAAGAACAGATTCATTTTCAGTATTACACTTTTATCAACTTTTAATAGTGAAACCTTTTTAAATAAAATATTTTAAACTTTTTGACTAAATGGGGACATCAAAAATTTAAAATGAAACATCCCAAGCTTACACGGTATGCTTTCCTTTGAATAAAACAGTAGCGTGTGTTGTACGCAACTTCGAGTTTTAACACACACCACAACCGATCAAACTAGCCGTTATGAATAGTAATACCTAATTTTTGAAATTATATATATTTTATATTTCAAAATGGACTTCATTTTTGGATTCGGAATATCGAATTTAGCCTAAGGTGAAATTTTGGTACTTTTCGGAAAACTTTCATATTTTGATGAATAGTGAAAATTACTAAATTTTAATTAAAAACAACTTTTTTAATCAAAATAATTAATAGTGATAAATTGTGAATTTGAGTGGTTTTAAAGTATATTTAGAATATATTTTTACCATTTAATATAATGTTGGTCATTGGACATAATTTTACAATTAAACCGAACATAAACAAGTGTCAATCTTTTGATAGTTATTATCTCTTAAAAACATGCTATTTGTTTTGATAGCGGGAATTAATTTTAAATTAATTTCTGCCACTTCTGTGTTTTGAATTTAGGAAAATGGATTCCATATTTGGAATCAGGATGTTCAAATTGTGTAAATAGGTAACTTTTATTTTTAGACATTTTGAATAATTACTGCGGTAAATATTTTATTTACCATGGTTAAGGGTAAATCCGGTAAATAAGGGTTAAAAAATAATATTATAATAATACAAAATTACCCTAAAACGTGTCTTAACCCTATTGGTTGATACATGGTCGACCATGGGCATCTTTGGGTCTATTTTGGGACCCCATGGATCCACTTGTAAGTGATAATGACACATTATATTAATAAAGCTAAAATAAAAATAAAAATGGCATAAGCTTACATCTTTTAGAAGGAAAATTTTTACATAGGGTTATACATGTTGTATTTTTGATTATAAATATTCATTAGAAAGCTAAAACTATTTCCTACATAATGATATTTTATTTATAATTTTTATACATTAAATAATATATTTTATTTATGAGACAATGATGATGCAGTAATTACTAAAATAGTAGAAAATTAACATAATTGATATTATAAATACCCAAATAAATATAATATGAAACTTTTAATGAATTACACTAATTTTATAGGATAATATGATATATTAGGATTAATTTAATTGACTTTGTTTGAAGTAATCAATCTGTTATGAGTTTCACAAAAATCAACTATTGAATAGTGTCAAAATTGACATAAAAGAGTTCTTAAAACAAATATTATATTATTAATTGATATTAAATTCCTAAAAATCTAAGGTTCGGCCAAGAGACTTATATTATGATAGGTTAATCATTAATGGACCACTTGGGGGTCGCTTGTATGTATATGGTAAGTCTATTAACCATATAATATAAAAATACAAAAAGACATTGTAAAAGTGAAACTAATTAACTTAGAGTTAATACTTAAAGATAAGGTTAATATAAGTACCCAAACCTGTCTAAATTCAATTGGATGAGTTTTTTTCGACCTATCCCCACCTCATCCTTTGAATAGTCAACTTTGGAGCCTTTGTAAACCGAATATGAATTTATTATAAATTAATATTTCTAACTTTTCCAAAGGTGCCCCTCACCCCTCTTATAAAAGGGAACTCCTCCTTCTCATTTCTTAACACCTTCAAAGCCTTTTGGTTCGGCCAAACTCTGCCCAAATACTCTACCAACATCCCTCAATACAACCTAGAGGCCTTAGTTTGATCATAAAGCCAACCTAAGGAGCCCTTTTGATCAAATCAAAAGGAAGAACCCAAAGAAGAGGTAATGATTTCACCACCCTTTTCTAAGTTCATTTCTTCTTCCACTTCTTC
The DNA here is from genome assembly GCA_963277665.1 of Viscum album. Lineage (NCBI taxonomy): Eukaryota > Viridiplantae > Streptophyta > Magnoliopsida > Santalales > Viscaceae > Viscum > Viscum album. The sequence continues at coordinate 139,359,937 of OY728119.1, forward strand.
TTCCTTTGTTCTTACCATTCTGAAATAATAACTCCAGTATCTCACATATACTGTGATGTTATTATAAATATGGTACAATCATATTCAGTATTATATCCACCCTTTGAATAACATGTCACCATACGTGCGTACGTACGGCTTACCGTCTCCACGTCGTGGTGTAATTGTTATTCAATATAATATAATTTGGATGGGTATAATAATGATGTGTAACTCATGTAAATAATAAATATAACATGTTAATGATTCTGTATATATGATATACCATCCATTTATATATTATTTTAATATCAAAAGAATGATATTGTCGCTCGTGCGTACGTACGGACTACCGTCTCCACGAACGCGATGAGATTCATTCTCCATCGTATCCATTCAAGTATAATTATCATTTTATGATTTAAAAATGATGTTTAAGGACTTGATATCATTCTGGATATGAATAAGATACAACAAACATGGCTTATGTAACAAAACATATAAAAGAAAATGAGTAAGTTAACACCCGAAACGATGATAATTCTAAGATATTATTAATAAATCAATGTTAAAAGATCATATATGATATCATATTAATATATATGATTCTTGTATAATTTAATAACAATTATTTCACCATTATACAGGAGGTTAACCTACCCCAACCAAGGAAAAGTACAAGGTAAGGTTTATTTCACAATCTCTTCATTATCCGAGGTTGTTTATACGTAATAATCTACTGGGATATCTTTATCATCCACATCCATGTTTCTTAAAAATGTATTTCAAAACATTTTTTTATGGGTTAAAGTCATTTATACCCTTGTTTGAATTTTTATAAGAGGTTTATAAAGGAATCTTTCCGTCGTTTTCAAAACAAGGTCCTTTTTAACCTTTTCGATAGAATTGAGGTAAGAATGTTTTTTTTAACTTATACGGCGGGTGCGGTTATTTTACGCCGTTATAAAATCGTCGAAGCTTTCCATACAAGCTTATAAGAATATTTTCAAAGAAAATGTTTTATTTCAAAATAAAAGGAGATACTTCTTTAAAAAGAATTTTGATTTCATCTATGTCAACATCCTTTGAATGGATTTTAAGATTATTTGAAGTTGATTTATTATGATACAAAACTTCTATATTGTATTGAAGGTTTTGTGATATGTTTGACTGTGGATGTGCTATTTTTATACCATTCATAGTTTATGGTGAAATTATTGACATTTCGTATGCTAGTTTTAATACGAATGTTTATGTTATGTTTAAACCTGTTCATATGGGAATGCATTGGACTTAATAAGTGACGGGTGGAGCCCGCTATAGCTCCTCGATGCATCGGTAGGTCTCATGAGACAAACTAGTGTCTTGGCACAAGGCCTTGACAAAATCTTATTTGTAGTCTTGGCACGAGGCCTTGGCTATGTGGTTATGATAGTCTGGCATTATGCATTCCAACATTATGAAAGTGGTTATTGATATTGCATGTGATTATTCGATTAGTAGAATATCCATGTGAACATGTAAATGGCATTATTTCATTTTACTTTTTCCATACTATGTTGAAGTTAAATTTTAAAAGGCTTTTGTTTTAGTAATTCATTGCCTTAAATGTTTATGCTTATTTTGAATGTTCCGCTATATTGTTATCCTTACTGGGCATTTGGGCTCACCCCTTTTCTATGTTTTATTTTTCCCAGGTAGTGAAGAAGTAAATTATGAATGACTTGCAGGGATATTATGAGGGGTTAATAGTGTGGATATGAAGACTTTGTTGTTGTAGTAGTTTTTCACTTTGAAATGTAATGTAAAACTTTATGATTATATCTAGTGTTTCCAAGGCTACTAAACCAATCGGTCTTTCGGGATTTGATCTTTCTTGTGATCATGCCAATGTTATGTAAGTAATGCACCGACTCTGGGTAGCTGGGGTCGGGGCGTTACAGTTGGTATCAGAGGAAGTTTAGTACAAACCTTGGAAGCTAGATTTAGATAAACTCTGATTAGAGCACGTAGACCTAAGATGAACTTTGAGGATTAGTATAGAAGAACTTCCTAGAATTTTGGTATTGTAGAGATTTTGTGAGTTTTCCAAGAAATACATCCCTGTCTTGATACGAGCAGGTAGAGGCGGCTCTGGCACAGATATACCTAGGGGTAAAACACGAAAACACCGCTTTGAGGTAGACTCGAACGGGAACTGGTGCACGACAACGGGCCTTGCTGCACTCTTGGTTACGACACTCCCGGGGGATATGCTTAGGATAACTCTCATTTTCTTTACAAATAATTATGAAGGGTTTATGAGTATATACTTCCTCAAAGAAAACATTTTTATGATTATGGATTATATCCATAAATAGTTCAATTTATGTTAAGTGTTTTATAAGTATGGGATTATGTATTTCGATTCATAAACTGATCTAGTTTATGCAATTGTTTAGAAATGGCGCCCAGTAGAAGGAATGAGAACTCCAGCAATGCACATGATCCAAAGAGAAAGAAGGATCATATCTTTCATGGTCTTAAGCCAGAATTTATAAGAGAAATAGTCTCCCATGTATTATCATCATATGAAGAAATAATATCATGTGTTAATAAGATAAGTAATGAGTTTACTGAGTCCTATGGCTTTGAAGGGAAGCAAGAGAAGAAAAGGATGGAAGAAAGAAAGATGGATAAAGGGAAGAGGGAAAAGAATAATTTTCCCATATGTGGTAACTGTGGAAAGAAACACCCTGGAACTTGCCTGAAAGGAATGGGAGTTTGTTATAAGTGTGGAGGAAAAGGGCACAAAGTACGTGACTGCAAGGGTAAGAAAATGGTTTCAAATGTACAATGCTTCATTTGCAAGGAGTTTGGACACTACGCGAAACTATGTCCCAGTCATCAGACTATGCCGCAAATGATGCTATTGGATAATAATCAAGTTATGATACTACCACAGATGAAGAGGAATGATTAGAGTTATTATGTTGATTATGTCAATTGAATGTTGTATCAACAATGTACTTGTTATAATAATATAAGGATTGTACTGCAGTACTATTTCATTAAGGACTAGAGATTGTGTGGAACAAAGAAAAGTGACTCAATAGCAGGATAAATTTTTGGAAAATATATGGTTGAGAGAATGATAAATCATAATATAGTTCTGATACTGAGGTAGTGATTTTGGAATAATATGTGATTGTTTTGGATAAATTATATTGGATATTCTTGACTACCTTGGAACTGATCAATGATTTGTATATTCCATCATTGTTGGGGTTTAAAACATTTTTGGATTAATGAAGTATATCCAGCATTCTATATGGAATAAGGGAGCATGAATGTAATCAATAAGGAATATGGTAATACATGATGAAGGTATTCATATTCTATTACGGGGTAAAAAGGATCTATATTATGTTTACCTTCCTTATAAATGTTGGACTGTGAGTTTAGACAGAAGTATTTTGGATAGTTCTAGTTTGGATTATTTTGGATTGCCATAAAAGGACAACCCGGAGGTCAGGCGGAAACCCGTCGCGTCCGGCAAGGCTGCGAGACTTGAAGCCGCAACTGAAGGGCGACAAGGGTGTATCACCTACCACTGTCCCACGAGATGTATTAGATTAAATAATGTAGTTTTTATTAAAAGATCTTGTAGATGAATTATAAATTCGTTTATTTTGGAACCCTATACGAATAGTGTAAATAGAAATTTTTACATTCTAGAGTGAAAGATGAGTTTGTGGTAGAAATTTATTAATGGATAAAACTCTAATTATAAAGTAAGTATATCTCCTTATGATCTTAGCCAATCTCATAAATAAATTCCTCAACATTAATAAAAGGAACTTAGAACAAAAATGTTGTCCTAGATGGTACCTTAAATCATCACTAATTTATGGCTTTGGGATTTTTGGCCTTTTCATAGCCATGTTCTCTACCACTCTCCATCAGATAATTGATGGTTAGATTTATCCTCCATATCCATATTTTCCTACATGGAACCCTAGTATGTGTTATGTTCGGTAATCTTCATACTTTCCACTCATTGTTTAAAATAGAGGCCTCATTAATTCATTTTTCGATGTGGGATTTCAACTAAGATATTTTGAAACGTCAAAAATGTGTTATCCCAATACCCTATGTTTTGTTGAACCGATAGTATTTCAAATCATCATAGATTGATGAGTTTAAGAACCTCAATTTTATACTTTTTTGTGATTGATGACCTCAATCACTACCTATAAATATTTACGTTTTTCCTGCAATTATATGTCTCTAATTGCCACCAATGTTCTCCTAATCGAGATCATAATTTGGTGGTGACCCTTTCATTTCTCTTTTCCTCATATTAAGACTAAATATTAGTAAACCAATTTCCTATGCGGGTTTTCCCACAAATATATTTTCTATTTTCGAAGAACAATTTCAAATTGCGAGGACGCAATTTATTGAAGGAGGGGAGAATGTAACACCCCAAGATTTCATAGTATGTTATTTCTTCAAAATAATTCAATAACTTGCATTACACGCAACATCGAGTTCAATCACACCATGAATTACAAATAAAAAAGCCATTAAAAGATGTCATGAATAGAATTAACTACATTTTAAACTTTATATAATCCTTATAATTTTAGAATCCATATTATGAGTTTCTTAGTCATAATGCAAGAACAGATTCATTTTCAGTATTACACTTTTATCAACTTTTAATAGTGAAACCTTTTTAAATAAAATATTTTAAACTTTTTGACTAAATGGGGACATCAAAAATTTAAAATGAAACATCCCAAGCTTACACGGTATGCTTTCCTTTGAATAAAACAGTAGCGTGTGTTGTACGCAACTTCGAGTTTTAACACACACCACAACCGATCAAACTAGCCGTTATGAATAGTAATACCTAATTTTTGAAATTATATATATTTTATATTTCAAAATGGACTTCATTTTTGGATTCGGAATATCGAATTTAGCCTAAGGTGAAATTTTGGTACTTTTCGGATAACTTTCATATTTTGATGAATAGTGAAAATTACTAAATTTTAATTAAAAACAACTTTTTTAATCAAAATAATTAATAGTGATAAATTGTGAATTTGAGTGGTTTTAAAGTATATTTAGAATATATTTTTACCATTTAATATAATGTTGGTCATTGGACATAATTTTACAATTAAACCGAACATAAACAAGTGTCAATCTTTTGATAGTTATTATCTCTTAAAAACACGCTATTTGTTTTGACAGCGGGAATTAATTTTAAATTAATCTCTGCCACTTCTGTGTTTTGAATTTAGGAAAATGGATTCCATATTTGTAATCAGGATGTTCAAATTGTGTAAATAGGTAACTTTTATTTTTAGACATTTTGAATAATTACTGCGGTAAATATTTTATTTACCATGGTTAAGGGTAAATCCGGTAAATAAGGGTTAAAAAATAATATTATAATAATACAAAATTACCCTAAAACGTGTCTTAACCCTATTGGTTGATACATGGTCGACCATGGGCATCTTTGGGTCTATTTTGGGACCCCATGGATCCACTTGTAAGTGATAATGACACATTATATTAATAAAGCTAAAATAAAAATAAAAATGGCATAAGCTTACATCTTTTAGAAGGACAATTTTTACATAGGGTTATACAAGTTGTATTTTTGATTATAAATATTCATTAGAAAGCTAAAAAGAGTTCCTACATAATTATATTTTATTTATAATTTTTAGACATTAAATAATTTATTTTATTTATGACACAATGATGATGCAGTAATTACTAAAATAGTAGAAAATTAACATAATTGATATTATAAATACCCAAATAAATATAATATGAACCTTTTAATGAATTACACTAATTTTCTAGGATAATATGATATATTAGGATTGATTTAATTGACTTTGTTCGAAGTAATAAATATGTTATGAGTTTCACAAAAATCAACTATTGAATAGTGTCAAAATTGACATAAAAGAGTTCTTAAAACAAATATTATATTATTAATTGATATTAAATTCCTAAAAATATAAGGTTCGGCCAAGAGACTTATATTATGATAGGTTAATCATTAATGGACCACTTGGGGGTCGCTTGTATGTATATGGTAAGTCTATTAACCATATAATATAAAAATACAAAGAGACATTGTAAAAGTGAAACTAATTAACTTAGAGTTAATACTTAAAGATAAGGTTAATATAAGTACCCAAACCTGTCTAAATTCTATTGGATGAGTTGTTTTCGACCTATCCCCACCTCATCCCTTGAATAGTCAACTTTGGAGCCTTTGTAAACCGAATATGAATTTATTATAAATTAATATTTCTAACTTTTCCAAAGGTGCCCCTCACCCCTCTTATAAAAGGGCACTCCTCCTTCTCATTTCTTAACACCTTCAAAGCCTTTTGGTTCGGCCAAAATCTGCCCAAATACTCTCCCAACATCCCTCACTACAACCTAGAGGCCTTAGTTTGATCAGAAAGCCAACCTAAGGAGCCCTTTTGATCAAATCAAAAGGAAGAACCCAAAGAAGAGGTAATGATTTCACCACCCTTTTCTAAGTTCATTTCTTCTTCCACTTCTTCTTCCTTTGTTCTTACCATTCTGAAATAATAACTCCAGTATCTCACATATACTGTGATGTTATTATAAATATGGTACAATCATATTCAGTATTCTATCCACCCTTTGAATAACATGTCACCATACGTGCGTACGTACGGCTTACCGTCTCCACGTCGTGGTGTAATTGTTATTCAATATAATATTATTTGGATGGGTATAATAATGATGTGTAACTCATGTAAATAATAAATATAACATGTTAATGATTATGTATATATGATATACCATCCATTTATATATTATTTTAATATCAAAAGAATGATATTGTCGCTCGTGCGTACGTACGGACTACCGTCTCCACGAACGCGATGAGATTCATTCTCCATCGTATCCATTCAAGTATAATTATCATTTTATGATTTAAAAATGATGTTTAAGGACTTGATATCATTCTGGATATGAATAAGATACAACAAACATGGCTTATGTAACAAAACATATAAAAGAAAATGAGTAAGTTAACACCCGAAACGATGATAATTCTAAGATATTATTAATAAATCAATGTTAAAAGATCATATATGATATCATATTAATATATATGATTCTTGTATAATTTAATAACAATTATTTCACCATTATACAGGAGGTTAACCTACCCCAACCAAGGAAAAGTACAAGGTAAGGGTTATTTCACAATCTCTTCATTATCCGAGGTTGTTTATACGTAATAATCTACTGGGATATCTTTATCATCCACATCCATGTTTCTTAAAAATGTATTTCAAAACATTTTTTATGGGTTAAAGTCATTTATACCCTTGTTTGAACTTTTATAAGAGGTTTATAAAGGAATCTTTCCGTCGTTTTCAAAACAAGGTCCTTTTTAACCTTTTCGATAGAATTGAGGTAAGAATGTTTTTTTAACTTATACGGCGGGTGCGGTTATTTTACGCCGTTATAAAATCGTCGAAGCTTTCCATACAAGCTTATAAGAATATTTTCAAAGCAAATGTTTTATTTCAAAATAAAAGGAGATACTTCTTTAAAAAGAATTTTGATTTCATCTATGTCAACATCCTTTGAATGGATTTTAAGATTATTTGAAGTTGATTTATTATGATACAAAACTTCTATATTGTATTGAAGGTTTTGTGATATGTTTGACTGTGGATGTGCTATTTTTATACCATTCATAGTTTATGGTGAAATTATTGACATTTCGTATGCTAGTTTTAATACGAATGTTTATGTTATGTTTAAACCTTTTCATATGGGAATGCATTGGACTTAATAAGTGATGGGTGGAGCCCGCTATAGCTCCTCGATGCATCGGTAGGTCTCATGAGACAAACTAGTGTCTTGGCACAAGGCCTTGACAAAATCGTATTTGTAGTCTTGGCACGAGGCCTTGGCTATGTGGTTATGATAGTCTGGCATTATGCATTCCAACATTATGAAAGTGGTTATTGATATTGCATGTGATTATTCGATTACTAGAATATCCATGTGAACAAGTAAATGGCATTATTTCATTTTACTTTTGCCATACTATGTTGATGTTCAATTTTAAAAGGCTTTTGTTTTAGTAATTCATTGCCTTAAATGTTTATGCTTATTTTTAATGTTCCGCTATATTGTTATCCTTACTGGGCATTTGAGCTCACCCCTTTTCTATGTTTTATTTTTCCCAGGTAGTGAAGAAGTAAATTATGAATGACTTGCAGGGATATTATGAGGGGTTAATAGTGTGGATATGAAGACTTTGTTGTTGTAGTAGTTTTTCACTTTGAAATGTAATGTAAAACTTTATGATTATATCTAGTGTTTCCAAGGCTACTAAACCAATCGGTCTTTCGGGATTTGATCTTTCTTGTGATCATGCCAATGTTATGTAAGTAATGCACCGACTCTGGGTAGCTGGGGTCGGGGCGTTACAGGGAAAGCTAGCATTCAGGTTTTAAGACCTTCTGATGGATAAACTAGATATCCACGTAAACTCTTTATCATGGAAACTGTTTAGAGAGATTAAAATGGATAGGCTGCAATTTCACTTTAATGGCCTTGTACTCTCCTTTGTTGCTTGACTTGGTTTCTCACTTTTTTTCTCAAAAATATCTGATAATAAAAATTTAAATTTGAAGTAGTGGACTTAGTATGTAATGGGTGGTTTCAGTTATAACCCATCAATTAATTGGTAGGTCTAATGAGATAAGCTATATTGGATACTTTTTTTGAGGCCTTGTCTATTTATGTAAGATGTCTTTGCACAATGCCTTGATGGTTCGGTTAAGATGTCAGACATTATTAATTCCTTAATTATGAGGTTAGATATTGATTTCCATGTGATTATTCAAATAGTTAGAATATACAAGGATAATTTTAATTCTATTGTGATTTTTTATATGGAATTATTTTATTATCATTTATTCATACCCTATTTTTCTTAATGTTCAAGTTACTCATTAAATGAAACATGTTTTAGTTATTTACCATCAGATATTGATTATTTATTATATAGTCATGATATATTTCATTATAGTCACACCCTTACTAATAATTAGAGCTCACCAATTTGATATGTTTCCCTTCTCCTTAATTTCAAGAAGTGTGTTATGATTAAAACACAAAGATATTTTAAATAGAATAATGGTTTTATAAATTAAATTTATATGATTTATTATATATTTTCAAATTTAATGTCAATTTAAATTATGTAAAAAATATTCAAATACTTCTAAAATACTCAGTCTTTTAGGATGTGATCACTTTTATCAAGCACCAATGTAATAAAGTACCCACCAACATTGGGATACTAGAGATGGGGTTTTTATAGTTGGTACCCGATAATGATTAGTATAATCCTTGGGAATTAGATTTAGGAAATATATATTACACAAAATTATCCAGTGATATAATTTTAGGATATTTATAGAATAACATCCTAGAGTTTTAGTTAGAAAGAGATCATGTGGTTTTTCCTAGAAATAAATCCCTATTTGGATATAACAATTGGATGTGGCTCTAGCACAGTTTCATGTAGAGGTAATAACTTTGAAAATTTCAGATTGAAATGTTTCTCAATTGTCACCTTTTACAAAAAAAGGTCTTACTACACACCTATTTTGGCAATCTCAGGGGATATGCTTGGGTCAATTCATATTTTATTTTGAAATGATAATGAAGTATTTGAAATTATTTTTTTTGATTTGAATAAGTTCCCAAAGAAACCATGATAATGATTATAAGACTATCTATGAAAAAAAAATTCAATTTATGTTTGGTGTTTCTGTAGTTTTCAGATTATATATTATGTTTCATAATTTTATGATCCAATCTAGTGTATTATTTTGTTTATAAATAGTTCCTAGTGGATGAAATGAGAATCGTATCAATGCAACACTCTATATTGATATTTCAATCATGGAAAAGATAATGAAGCCACACTTGGATATTTAATTGGAAATGAACCAATTATAACCATATTAGGGTAGCTAACTCAGTTTATGAGAAATAACATTTCCCACGTGGAGCAGCTTGGTGATCCACCATGCAGTGAAATAATGTTAGACAGCTATTTGTTTTAGAAACCTCCCTCATTCTATGAGACTAAAAATCAGTTTGTAGCTAAGAAATGGATAATTCCATAGAAAATATTTTAATCTCCTTAGGAAGTAATGAAACGTAAATGTTTTCATGATAGTTTATAATCTCTTAAAAGATGAAAATAAATGCTGATAATTGATTCAAAACACACATTATGAATAAGAAATAACAAGCATGAAATATAAGAATGTTAAGGTACTCACCTTAGAATAATATTTTCTTCATGGTAAATTAGTTGAAATGGAAGGGCAATTCTTGAACCTATGAAAAAAGGAAGAGGAAAATGTTTCTATGTACGAAGATAACATTACAAGGATATCATGTCATGTTACGAACTATATACTAAATCAAAATAGTAATATTAACATTTTTAGCCAATACATAGAATAAAACTTTAATCAAAAACATCTAATCATATAATGATATAGTATCATATGTTATGAATACAAAAAATGAATTCTCAATGTCTTATGGATTTGAATGGAAGTAAGAGAAAAAACAGTATAGAAAAATATGCATAAGGGGAAGAAGGGAAATAATTATTTACCCAAAGGTGATAATTAAGGAATTTAACACCTTGGTATTTGATTTAAGGGAACTAGAGTTTTCTCAAAGCTTTAAGATAAATTATATTAAGAAAATTATGCAATGTTAATAAAGAAACCTATATTGTTTAATGTTTCAACTGTATAAAGATAGGGAATTATGAAAACGAATTCCCTAAGTATCAAGGGTGTATACCTTAGAAAAAGCTGAGGGATCATGTTCAAAATTATGTTATTAAAACTAAAAACGTGGAATAATTAAAGTGATTTTGTATATGGATTCAAGAATTATGTTGTATAAGTATTCTTAAATTAATGTTTTCGTGAAAATAATTAATTAATATTATTTAATTTCATGAAAAGAAAAACAATCGTAAAAAAATACTTGTGATTAAAAAGTGTTTTGATGACCAATGTTATTTTTGAGAATATTCATTATATTTTTTGGAGAATTAATGGATTTTTATTAATATGGTGTTATAAAATGGACTTATCACATACCAGGTGACCAACCATCACATATAGAAATTCCACGTGGCTCGAACCCATAATTTAAGGATGATAAGTGTTCAGTTCCTACCACTGATGTAACACCCAAAAAATTCTAGAAGAGTAACTTTTATTTGATAACATATAAAATATTAAGACTTTATGGAATATTAAATATTTAAAATGTATTTAATATATCCTTTATCATTAAATTAACAAAATACTGAGTAATATTGCATAACATAGAACAATGAATTTCTTTGATGACTTGCGTTACATGCATGATTGAGTTTCAAAACAACAATATACTATTAAACTATTGTTACTCTATATAATAAGAATTAACCTAGATTTAAAATTAGCTATTATGGATAGTATTAAACAACTAATTAGAATATATATTATATATCTAGTCAAATATTTTACATTCAACCATTATATTTTACACTAACTAGATAACAATGAAACCAATATTACTCACAAAAACCAATATTTTTTAATGGAACTTTTCCCATATTTTAGTAGTGAACCAATATTAAATAGAATTTTGGAAACATTTGGAAACATTTATAAATATTATATTTTAAAATAAACGTATTTCTTGAAATAGGAATATTAAAATTATCTTATGGTGATTTTTTTATTTTTTGTGAGATTTCATTTTTTGATGAATAGTGAATAATACTGAATTCTAATTAAAAATTAAATTTTCATCTATTTTATTTATAATTTTAAATTAAAATTTTATTGGTTTTCAAGTTTAATTATTCCAATTTTATATTAATTAATCCAATTTAGTTCATTTTTTTCAATTTCACATTGAAATTAGAAATAAAAACATAGCAAACTTTTGAATATTTTTTACTCTGCTTTCTCATTTTGTCTACCGGGTTAATTTTAAATTAATTTTTGCCTCTTATGTGATTGTAATTTGAAAAAATGGATTACATATTCATAATTAGAATAATTTATAATTTATAATAAATTCAAATTTTATTTTTGGAAAAAATATTTTGGAAATTAATTAAAATTAATTACAATAATAAAGAGAGAAATTAGTTTAACAAAGGACTAACCATTAACCTTAAGGGCCAAAATGACCTAGAAACTTTTCCAAAAGACATTTTATTTTTATATTTATAACTTATCATTTATTTTAGCTAAATTTGTTTACTATTGGATCCAATATACATGGGAAAAACGTTGGTGGACTTCCCTTTTCATAAATTTACAAGAATGTCACTCCTCCTCCACTATGAATAGACACACAACCCTCCATATTATTCACACCTCTAAAAGAAACTGGGTAAACCAAAATTTTCCCACATAAGTTCCAAAAATCCATACACTAACCCTATAATCTACCCTTTATACAGAAATCCAACCAAGAATCCCTTTGGCACAAACCAAATGGAGTTACCCAAAGAAGACGTAACTTTCATCAACATTCATTTTGACTTTTTTTCATTATTCACTCCTTTTCTTTCACTTTATTTAATTATAATATAAATAAATAAATATATTAAATATAATTATATTTTTTATGTTAAGTATTATGCCTACATATATACACACTTCCCTTATATGGGCAACAAACTTACCATTTGTGTGTATGGTAAACTACCACCTCGCAAAACGATGTCCTTAATTTTTCCATCCCCATATAACATGATTGAAATTTATGATGGAAAAACTGTATATAAATGATATATGTGATATTTATGATGTCTTAATACTTATTTAATTTTTATACAACACGTACCTTAATGATTTCCATTTTTTGTAAATATGATTACATCATTTGCAGACATGTGGACTACCGCATCATCAAATACATGTGATAAGTTCACACATTACATGGAATGTATTAGGTATGATTTTTAAAACAAATGTGTGACATATATGACATAAATATTATGTTATAATTAAAATAAAAATGCACACGCACACACACACACACACACACACACATATATATATATATATCATTTACTTTTCAATATTTTAAATACGATAAAGAATTGGAAGTAGGGTTCATGTGCAGGTATGTCCTACCATCTCCATGAACGGTGCATTTCATTTCCTCTATCCAAATATTATGGATCATTATAAATACATATATAATGAATATATATGATAATTACATGATATTTTACATTCATTAGATGGTGTAATCACTATTTAATTAAGAAGAACAAAAAATAACAAGTCAAAACATACTCGAAAAACTAGGAAATTAACACTCAAAATAGTAAAAATAATGGATGATGGCTACAAATCGAGTATTAAGTTTTTTGAAGAAGATAATAAATGATATTAAAAATATAATTATTCTTCTTTTATAAGTTAGTGAAATGTTTAAAACCATTTTACAGGAGGTTAAATATGTTCACCTGAATGGAAATGCAAGGTAATGGATTCTCTTATATGTTATCTTTTCATGAGGCATACACCATTTTCACCACTTAATTGTATTTTGGGGTGTATAAATTGACACTATTTTAATTAATATAATGAATAAATATTTCTCCATGGTATTTAGATTTTAATTTTAAAATATTTCTTTCCTAGGGATTGTAATTTAGAAGTTACCAAGAAGTAAGGGACCTCACCTCAATTTCCTATCATTAAGGCATAATTTATGGTTTTGGACCTAATTGATTAAATATTATGTACATAATACCAATTTAAAATCTAATATAATTAATAATTCTTTGTTCATTGTATTTTTATTTTCAATTTGAATTATTTCATCTATGGGGTTTTGAACATAAAATTAGAGAGTGGTAAATGAAATTTGATAACTCAATTCCTTTTTCGTTAGGTTATATTACATTATCATTGCAATTATTTGATTATGTGTATAATGAATTTTAATATCAATTGATTTATTTATAATTATTATATGTGAAATTAATGTTGATACACATAATCAATTCATTTATCAATTCTCACTTCAATATTTTTATCATTTTAAGGGTTTACCACACAATCTCAATCTAATTGAGATTTCTTACTCTTGAAATTACAATAAAATAATTTAAATTATCATTGATAAATAAAACCTTTAAATTTATCCTCCTATAGTTATTCATCACCTTTTTTCATGTAATAGTTATATTTTTCCACTCATTATTACTCCAAATGTTTTATAAAATGTTTTCAAGAAAACTAGACTTCGTTTTTATTTTATTTGGAGAACATGTTTTTTTAAAAGCCATATTTTATAAAAAGGTTTTGATGTTTTTTAACTTTAAAAAATTATTTATTAAATAAATTTTCATCCTTTTTTTATTTCATAATTTTTTTCAATGGTATCTTCTTGTATATTTCTGAACAATTATTTTTTCAAACTTTTTATGATGTAAAAGGAGTGTTCTTTTTTAATTTGAAAACATGTATATATTTACCCACCATCATTTATTTGAGGCTTTCATTGCAATTTTAAAAGGATAATATTTAAATAAAATGTTTTCTAATGTTATTTTAAAATAAAAGGATTTACAAATGTTTTTCAAATTAAAAAGGATATTTTCCTCAAGAGTGTTTTTAAAATATTTATTTATAGTATTTTGATTCATCAACGACAACATCCCTTTATTTTTAAACCACTTTTTATCTATTTCACTGATACCATCTTTATTCTACATTTTCATGTTTTATGATTTTTCAGACAATGGATAGTATCAAAATTCAAACCCTTAATTTATTTTATTCTTCATGAAATATTCAATTTGTTATTATAATTGATCATTGAATTTTCCCTAATTATACATATAATTTATCATGGATATGATTATTTCCTAAAAAATATATAATATTTACGTATAATGTTTTCTTTGATATTAATTTGATTCATAAGGTAAATATTGATAAATTCATATACTTTACTAAATAGAGATATTTGATAAGGCCCATTGTTTATTTAAATTTATTATTCAATATGTGAGGAAGGATTTATAAATGAACTGTATGGGTTGGAGACCGGTTAATACAATCCCTACGTGTTCAAGATCATTTAGAGTAATCCTCGTGATACATTGTTAGTATCATGAGATTAAATAAGTTAGAGAAAAACCTTTTGAATTTGTTTCCAATAAGAATAGAAAATTTCTTCCCATAGATTTAAACTGTATTGGGAATATATCATAATAGTAAAGGTATCATGTTCCTTGGAAACATGACATCTAATAATTAATAATTTCTTTTATTGAGAATTCATTTATTATTATCATCCATGAGATTATTTCTTTGACATTATTTATGGATTCAATTTTATTCTTAGTTTATGGATTAATTGGAATGTGAGTTCAGTTATTTACCTTTTCATATTAATTTTTTCTTATCTATTTATTTAAAATGGAATGTGTGTTTAGTTATTTACCTTTCCATACTTCTTATGCACTTCCTACTCAAATTATTAATTATATGGCATATGTGTTCAATTATTATATAGCAATATCGATTATTCTCATTGTTTGATTATTTATTTCATCATAATTTAACCTTACTGGGAATTTGAGTTAACCTTATTTTTTCCTTTTATCTAGGATTCTACAATGCGTAGTAAGAGATATGAATAAGGATACGTTAGATGAACAAAATTTATTATGAAAAAAAATTATGTTTTAATTTTTCTATTCATTTATAATAAAATACTAATTTATGTATGTAGTTTACCAAGACTACTATACTACTTGGTCCTTTGGGGGTTGATTTAATTTTATCTTATGCTAATGTAATGGTAGTAAGAACCCACTTTGGGATTTTGGGGACTGAGTCACATCAATTTGTATCAGAGAGGGTTTTTGTAGAAAATGTGGAAACTAGATTTAAGAAAAAATATATTGGAGAACATAACCCTAATATAGAATTTGAGGATAAGTATAGAATAACATCATAATGTTTCAGTTCTATATTTATTATGTGGTTTTATTAGAAATATATCCTTATCTAGATACTACAAGTGGATGTGGTTTTGGAACAGATGTACCTATGGGTAACAACTCAAAAATGGTGTGTCGGGCCTAACTTGAGCCTAACCTAGTACATGATAATGGGCCTTACTGTGCACCTAGTTTGACACTCCCATGGGATATGCAAAAGATAATTCACATTTTCTATAAAACCATTATGATGGATTTGAATAGATAATGACAATGAATTACCTAGGTTAAACCTTATACTAAGGAATGAATTATGTTGAAATAAAATTATATTAGTATTTACTAGGGTTCTATAATTAAATTAAAGAAGTATTTTCACCAATAGTAATTTAGTTATAAGAATCATGAAATATCTAAAGACAATTTAAAATTTTAGAAGCACATATTTCTTCTTTATCATAAGAATTCAGGATGCCATCAAAGGTTTTTGATATTATGGTTGATCATAATTTATAAACCTTAAACACTTATTTTTAGGTTTTATGTTATTGGATTCTACCAAGATTATGGATATTTTGGAAGAAATGTATGGAAATAAAACTCATTAGTTTAGTATTTATTATTTCAAAAAGTTATTTGAGTAATAATTACCTTACATTTTAAAGAAATATTGTGAAGGTATTTATAACATTTAGTGTTATTATTATCATTAATTAAATTTTAATAACAATAAAAATAGATTATTAGGCTTTGAAAAAAAATATGTTATTGAAAACCTTTGTTAAAAGTCTATTTAATGATTAAATTTTAAGGATGTCGGTCATATTTATTTTGAATGTTTTTCTATTATAGTATATAAAAACCAAAAAACAGATACTTGGTGAAAAACCATCAAACTAGGAATGTTGGTGGGGCTTGAACCCTGATAGATGGATGATAAGGGTTTTGCTCCTACCAATGGCCTATGCAAGGTCGTTGTTTGTCTGTCATTATTTATAATTAAACAATTTAATGTATAGATATTAATTATGATCTATTATTTATAGTTATTATGTCTAAATATTAATATATAAAAAATATTGGTTTTGGAAAATAGTTAGAAATATATATAAATACTTGTTTTATGGATCTTACTATCCACTGAAAGAAAATTTTCATGCTTTAGGCATATAAATTCATTTTTGGATATTTATTCCTTGGTGTAATAGGGAAAATTTGAAATTGATTGAAGAAAAACAAAATATTGAAATTGTGTTAATAGAAATTTGTTAAGTAACTATATTTTATTATATTTTATGTAGTAAAAGAATTAATCGACATTAAGAAAATGATCTTTATATAAAATGTTATCCTACTATCTTAATTTTTGTTTATCCGATTTTCTTTTAAATAAAAAAATATTCCTGACTTTAGGGCCCTAAAAATTAAATTTATCATTCACTTGTTTGTGGTTTATAACCTCAATTACTCCTTATTTTTTCCCATGTACGTATCTCTAGTTTCCACTATAGTTCTCATACTTAGACACCTATTTATATGTTTTTCCACATGACCATTATACTTACCATTCTCTATTTTATAGATTATTTTTTATAAAACCTTCTCATGATATGGGATTTCAAAGAAGGAAATATGAAACAATTTATTTCCATGATCAAGTATAAATTATCAAGACACAATTTATTTAAGTTGGAGATAATCAACACCTCTAAAATTCTAAAAGAGTAGCTTTTTTTTTGATAGGGTATAACCTCTCCAAACATTATGGTATATTAAATATTTTAAATAAATTTAATATATTATTTATCTTTAAATGAATGCAAACTAATATAGATTGTATCATATGGAAAAATTACTTTATTTTATAACTTTCATTGCACGCAAGACCGAGTTTTTCCAAAAAACAATATATTATTAAAATATTATTATTTAATATAATAAGACATAACATAGACGTTAAATAAAAGGTTATGAATAATATTATATAACATATGTGAATATATATATTATATATACAATAAAATATTTTGACATCCATCCTATATATTTCATAGTTATGAGATAATAACGAACATAATATTACACACAAAAGCCTATATTTTTATAAATACACTTTTTCCACCTTTTAATGGAGAACCTATTTTAAATACATTTTTTTTAAAATTTTGTAAATTTTATAAGTCAAAGTAAACATCATTTTTGGTATATTAACATAAAAATTATCTTAGGTTTAACTTTTGTTATTTTTATTGAGGTGTCCATTTTTATGAATAGTTAAAAATATAGAATTTTAATACAAATATTATTTTTCCTCTAATTTATTTATAAGTTGATATTATATTATATATTGGTTTTAAAGTTTATATATTATAATTTTATATAAATTAATTTAATTTAGGTCATTGGAATCGATTTAATATTAAAATTTAGTATAAAAACATAGGAAACGTTTGAATATCATTACTTTAAAAAGTCACTTTGACATTCTATCTACTGGATTAATTTTAAATTAATATCTGACAGTTCTGTGATTTTAATTTTTTAAAATGGATTCCATATTTTTATTGAGAGTAATTTATAATTTCTAATAAGTTTAATTTAATTCTTTAACAAAAACATTTAGTGAATTTAATTAAAATTAATTATAGCGATTAAGAGAAAATTAGCTTAATAAAGGACTAAACATTAAACCTAAGGGAAAATATAAGAAACAAACATATAAAAAAGAAACTTTTATTTTAATATTTAGACCATATAATAACTTGGATCAAATTTATATTATTATGGTACCCACATGACACTGAAAAACATGGGTGCAATTCCCTTATTAAAAAATTATAAGAATGCCACTTCTCCTCCACAATAAAAAGGCACTCAACTCTCCAACTTATTCACACCTATCATAACCTTTTTCTCACCCAAAATAAACCCATATAATTTCCTGACATCTATAATCTCACCCTATAATACAAAATTGTGTTTAAATCTATCTAAGAATCCCTTTGGTGCAAAAAACGGAGTTACCCAAAGAAGTTGTAATTTTCATCAAAATACATTTTTAGCTTGTTTCGTTCTACAATCCATTCATTTTATTTTTTATAATGATCATATAATTAAATCATTTTATTATATATACTGAGATATTTATATGTTATTTTTTATACCTAAAAATATATAAACGTCCATCAAATGGGTAATGAACTTACCGTTTGTGCATACAGTGAACTACCGCCTCGCAAGACAATGTTGTCTGTTTTTCATTTACCACATCTCATGGTTGTGAATTATGATAGAAACCATTTTTATATTTGATATATGGGATATTTATTTATTATTTATACTTATTTATTTTTTATTAATTATATACCATAATTATTTCCATTTTATTAAATATTATTACATCGTTTGTGGACATGTTGACTACCGCATTCTCAGAGTAATGTGATAAATTCACACATCATAAGGAATGTATTAAGGATGATTTTAATAAAAATATGTGACATATATGACATAAATATGATAATTTAATTATAAAAAACTCACACACACACACACAAACACACACACACACATATATATATATATCATTTACTTTAGATTAATTTAAATATGACAAAGAAATGGAAGTAGCATTCATGAGTACGTACGACCTACTGTCTCTATGAACGATGCATTTAATTTCCTATATCCATATATTATGGATTTTTATAAATACATATATACTGAATATATATGATAATTAAATCATGTTTTACATTCTGGAGATATTTAAATCATGATCGACGTAAGAAGAACAAAAATAACAAGTCATAATATACTAAAAAAACTAAGCAATTGACACCCAAAATAGTAAAAATAATAAATTATTGTTAAGAATAAATTAATAATATATTATAAAAATATCATATATTATAATATAAATATTATTATGTTTATGTTATAATTTATTGACATATTTAAAAGCAACATACATAATGTTAAATGATGTTCGCCTAAAAGGAAATGCAAGGTAATGGATTCTTGTCTCAATTTTCTTTCAATAAGGCATACACCATTTTCACCACATAATTCTTTTGTTTGATATAAATACTGAAACCATTGTATTTTATATCATAAATAATTTTATATTCAATGGATTTAGAGTTTTATTTGAAAATATTTATTTTAGAGAAATTATATTATAGATGTTACCAAGTATTAAAGGACTTTGTCTAAATTTCAATTCATTGAGGCATACATTATCATTGTGAATATAATTTATTATATATGGTGTAAATAATTATAATTTTATGTGAAATATAAGGGATAATTCATTTTTCATGGTATTTTGAGTTTCAATTTTTTTTTATTTCATCAAAGGGGATTTGAACATAAAATTACCAAGTGGTAAATAAATTTCATATCTCAATTCCTTTTTCATTAGGATATATTACATACTAATTGTAATTATATTATTTTGAATATAAAAAAATTTTATTATCAATTGACTTATTTACACTTATAATATGTGTATTTATATTTTTACACACAATAAATTCATTGATCAATTCTCACTTCAATATTATGATCTATTTAAGGGTTTATCTCATAATTTAATTGAAATTGAGATTAATTATTCATTAAATTCCATTAAAGGAATTTATATGATAATTGATAAAAAAAATTCATTTTCCTATCCTATATTAATTCATGACTTTTTCAAGTAATAGTACTATTTTATCCACTCTTTATTACTCAAAATGTTTTGAGGAAAACATTAATTCATTTCTATTTTAGTTGGAGAAACTTTTTTTATTTAAAAACCCTGATTTTTAAAAATTATTCCAAAATTTATTTTAAGCTTTAAAAATGATCAATTAATGAAAATTTTACCGTATTTTTATTTCACAATTTTTTTCAAAGGAATCTTCTTATATCTTTATGAACAAATTTTTTTAATAACATTTACCATGAAAAATAATATTCTTTTAAACTTTTATGACTTGTATGGATTTTCCCACCACAATTTCTTCAAATATTCCATTGAATGTTTAAAAGGATATTTTTTTAAAGAAAATGGTTTCTTAATTATTTTTCAAAAGAAAGGGTTTTAAAAATGTTTTTCAATTTAAAATGGATATTTTCTTAAAGAATGTTTTTAAAATGTATTTTTATAGAATTTTCATTCATCAACAATGACATGAATTTATTTTTACACCATTTGGGATATGTTTTATTGATACCATCCTTATCATTTCTTTCGATAGATTATGATTTCTTTGAGAAATGATATTGTTGAAATTCACTTCATTAATACATTTTATCCCCATTAAATATTCAATTTCTCATGATCATGGAAAATTGAATTTACCTTAATTATTCATATCATTTATCATTTATATATTTGATTCCTAAAACATATATCATTTTTACATATGTGGTCTAATTTGACAAATATTTGTTTGACTCGGGAAATACTGATAAATCTATATCCTTTACTCAATAAAAATATATGATAAGGATATTTTTTAATTTAATAGATAATTATATATATTAGTAATGCTTTTTACATGCACTATACGGGTTGGGGACTAGTTACTTACAGACCTATGGGTTGAGGGTCATTTAAAGTAAGAACTATAATGCATCAGTAGTCCCTTGAGATGAAATCAGCTGAAAAAAACCCTTCTACTTTTATTCCAAGAAGAGTAGACATGGATATTACCATAGATTTATTCTATCATGAGAATAGATCTGAATAGTAAAGGTATCATGTTCATGGGAAACATGACGTCAAGTAATTAAGAATTTACTTTATTAAGAATTAAATTATTATTATTATTTTTATCCCTGAGATTATTTCTTTGAAATTATCTATGGATGTACATTCATTATTAGTTTATTGATTACATAGAATGTGTGTTCACTTATATACCTTTCCATATTAATTATTCCTTATCATGTTACTTTAAATGGAATGTGTGTTTAGATATTTACATTTCTATACTATTTATGAACTTCCTACTTAGATTATTCAATATATGGCATGTGTGTTCAATTATTACATTTCCATATTAATTATGATCATTTATTAATTGTTTCTTCCACTATACTTTACCATTAATAAGAACTTGAGATCACCATTATTTTTTTTCCTTTCCTTAGGATTCCGGGAAGTATACTAATAATGATATTCAAAGATACACTAGATGGATTAATGTTACTATCGAAAAATATTGTGTAAGTTGTGTATTAATTTGTAATACAAGACTCATGTATGCATCTAGTCTACTGAGACTAATAAATACTTTGGTCCTATAAGATGTGATTTACCTTTATCTTATGCTAATATAGTGGTAGTAAGAACTAGATCTGGGATTTTTGGGTCCAGGTTGGTACAACTGTTATACATGATGTCATGGTTAATATGGAATTGTTTATACCAAAACAATTTGATCGATTAATTTTTATGGAATGGATTAAGTTGAACATTGGTTGTTACTATTGAGGTTTATAGAATAATTTATTATATTAGATAACTAATTATAACCATTTTTACTTTGGTAAATATTTAGAGACATGTGGGAGGACTTATCATTGTTTTATGGATCTTATCAGCCTTGAAATGGTAATTTTAGTGGTTTAGGAAATAAGAAAATTCATCTTTAATATTAATTTCCTATAGTAATAAATGAAATGGAAATTGATTGAAGAACAGATGAAGGATGAAATATTAAGTATATATTCTTGTGTTCTCTATCATGACAGTAAAATAATATCTTTAATCTAAGAAATTTATATTTAAAAAAATGCTATCGTATTACCTTCATAACCGATGAATTAATAGTGTTTTATACCATCAAAGATTTATGGTTTTATAGTTGTCAACAGTACTCTAATCATTCACTTTATTGTGATCAATGATCTCTAAAACATTACATAATTATTTAATATTTTTTTCCACTACTACAAATTTGGGTTTATCTAATGCTGGAAAAAGTAAGGATAAATTGGGGGCCTTTATTAGAGATAAAAAAAGCACTGATTGGGGGGGGTCTTTTGTCATGACCCGTCCCCTAGGGCCTATGCCATGACTACCCCAAGCCCACCTTCCACATGTCAGAGGCTGGTGACTAGCACCAAAAGGCGTATTACCTAAAACCGAGAAGGAATTACCTTTATAACTTGTAAACACACACAACCAAGCACATAACAAGATACAAACACAAGTAAACTATATAACAAAAAGAGAGCAAAACGTAAAAAGGGGCCAGAATACAATCCCAACTTTAAAGGTAAAAGTACATCTAAAAAACAATATAACTAAAGAAAAAGGAAAGCAACTACTGGATCGTCCTCTGAGGTTCCTACTTGATGGGTAGGTACAGATCGCCTCCTCATCACTCCACGTCTCCCCGTCTCCTCTGCATACCGACACGCCATATGGTCCACCTTCGGGCCCCGTCTAGCCCTAGTACCCTCAGCCTCGATCAGTGATTTTTTTCGTCTGCACCAAACACAACAAGGTGCGAGCATAACCCGTTCCAGGGTGAGTATAACAATACTCAGTAGGGACCCCGAGACCCTCAAGGTCTCACAAAATCCACAAAGGATAAACCACAAGCATGAAATCAACTTTCAACCCTTCTTATGTATATGCCCATACATATACCTTAGTTATCACGTATACGCATCTCAATCAAGAGAAAAACACAGGGTCCAACACAAAATCCCAAAGATCAACTGTCCCACAAAGGAAGGAATACCATGAAGTTAAGTACCACACATGTATGTCACACAAAATAACACCACCAAGGTATTACCATGAAGGAATGTACTACACAGGTACGAACTCATCTCACGCCAGGTATAACTTAAGTACAGTAGTAGAGATGATTAGGTGTAACTACTAATTCATCTTACCCTATTAAGAGGCCTTACAAATGACCCACATAGGATCAATTAGTGTTGACCCACACAGGATTGCAAGGTGCTGACCCAGAGAGGATCGCTCGGTGCTGACCCACACAGGATCACTTGGTGATGACCCAGACAAGATAGCTCGGTGCTGACTCACACAGCATTGCTAAGTTCTTACCCACACAAGATCGCTCGGTGATGACCCACACTGGATCGCTAGGTACTGACCCACACAGGATTACTCGGTCTGTGAGTTATTAGCCATTTAGTCTCGAGGGCCCGGTTGGATTTGCGCTAGATCTAACCTAACCGTAATCAAACTTCATCCAAATCTCTATTGGGGTATACTCAAAGGGACCGTCTCACTCCAAGGATTCCCGTACCATTAATGTTTCATCAAACGGACGCCTGGTGCCAACATTATGGCCAAAAGAGCATATGGGGTCGACACTGGTTCAGGTCCGGTCTGACCTGGCCTGGGCCGACTCGGTTCGGGTTGACCCAACCTGGACCGGACTGCTAGGCCCAGCCTGACCCATGCTGGGTGGCTTGACCTGGGCTTTGGAGGCCACGAGGGGATACAAAGGCCATATACGGAATGTGGTTGTGGGAAACACAAGGCCATAGGGTGGTGGAGGCTGCAGCCGATGTGAGGCCGTGGGGCGGAGGAGGTTGTTGGCAGTGCGACACCACATGGCTGTAGAGGCTGCAGACAGTGGGGGCCACGGGCGGCGGTCGCCGTGGGGCAGCGGTCTCCGTGGGTTGGCGGTGGCCGTAGGGTAGCACCGTCGCCTTCGCCGCGGCTGACGGTGGTGCCAACCACCATTCTCAATCCCCACCAAAGTTGGATTGCCAACCTCCTCCACCACGAATAACACAACAATTAAACATAAGATTTTTGGAGAGGTTGGTCCATGTTTGTTTGGCCCGCACTCTCTGCGTTAGAGCAGTAGAAATAAACTATAATCTCTTCTTAATTATAAGATGAATTATCAAGAACGGGTAAGGGGAGGAAATTCAAACAACCACCCTACAACATCCCGCAAAGATTATTCCCAAACCCACAAAAGAAAAAA
The DNA here is from genome assembly GCA_963277665.1 of Viscum album. Taxonomy (NCBI): domain Eukaryota; kingdom Viridiplantae; phylum Streptophyta; class Magnoliopsida; order Santalales; family Viscaceae; genus Viscum; species Viscum album. The sequence continues at coordinate 139,384,984 of OY728119.1, forward strand.
TCTGCATATCAACTAGTTAGAGAGTTGATCCGCGTTCTTTGTTTTAGAAGTGAAGAACATGGGAATATAAAATCATACATAACTAACCCCATCCCTTGAAGTCTTGTTGACAGAGTCCATGAGATGGAAATGATGAAGGCGAAGAGGATTCCCACGATCATTTCTTCCACAATCATGCTTCTGAATTCAGTTTGAATGTCATCCCCGTTCTGCAATTTCAGAGTGCATTATTTGTTGAAGAAGTTCTTCGTTGGAGAATCATAATGTTTCTCAAAGTGTTGGGCATCGTGGAATGTTACCAGTGCTTCATCGCATTGTAAAGTCATCCCAAATCCTCCTCCCATGATCTATATAAATAGGTGAGGGGGGAGGTAGTTAACGATAGTGGAATTTATGATGGTTTATTTTTTTGGAACCTTCCTAAATTTCAACGACGATGTTACTTAGTATTTAAAAAAGGTCAAGACAATTAATATATGTTGGAACAATTAATTAGGATGATTCCAAGGGATTTATTTACATTTAAGAGGGGTTTGGGTGGTCCCCACCACTATGAATTCACAAAAAGGTGGTTTTAGTTCAGGTGGTCCCCAACTCCTTAACATTTATGTGGGAGGATAAAAATAAAAGTTTATTTTTTTTATTCCCACAAAAAATCCCAAACTAACTTTCACCCTCCACCAACTATCATTGAGGTGAAAGTCTTTTTAAGAGAATATCAGTGCTGTGAGTTCAATAGTGCCCTTAGATTTCAATTCCAAGCACCGGGTCAAAAGTTACAAAACGCCGCTTGCGTGTTTACTGAACATACCCAACAATATTTGGAAAATTATTAACAGTCACCCTCGACCCGCGCCGGTCGAGGTTAGGCTCTGCCCAAGTGAATCATGCCCCAACGAACACAACGATACCCTCAGATATCAAATCTGAGTGACCATTTAAATGTTATGGATTTTACAATAACATAATTGTCACATAATTATTTTATTTACATCCAAAACAAAACTTCACTAGTGGCCCACGCTGGCCAAAGTTATTATCTTCTTAAGTAGAGAATTCCCTCATGAGTTCAGCAGTTGTCTCAGATTTTCAATCTGAGCTACCTTTTATGAGTTATAAGCATTTGAAAAATAAAATAATTTATTTTATTATTTTATTTACAGTTATGCCACTTTTGGGTTTTCCCATAGGAGGCACGTTCCAACTAAATGTAAGTTGCGCCTAGGGTAAACCTGCGATCCTGAACGTAATGGTTCCCTCGTATTTCTGATCCAAGTAACAGTTTAAGAGTTATTCCACTTTTTCCGTAAAATTGCATATGAGTGCTATTTAAAGTTTAACAAAACTACGATGGACCATTCCAGGCACTCCGTGCCTCGAAATCATGCACCGTAAGATTTCATAGTCTTGGAATAATTCCATATAAATAAAAAAATATACAGAATTTCTGGGAAATTACATTATCCCTAGCTTAGGTATTTACGTCCTCGAAAGCCAAAATAAAGGCAAAACAACCAAAATAGGGTACTGAGCATTAATCTAAGCCTCCTTCTCCCATGTGTTCTCCTGGAGGTTTTTGTTCTACGAGAGTACATGCACCAGAAGTATGGACCACCCACAAAGGACCCACTCCTTTCAATCCTCATGCTCCACTGGAACCTCTCAAAATGATGCACAATCGTCTAAGTCCAGCTCGACGTGGTCGATGATGTTAGATGGGTCGTTCACGTATCCCCTTAGCTAAGATACGTGAAAGACGTTTCACACCCTCTCCAAATACGGTGGAAGATCCAAGTAGTATGATATCTTGCCTATCCTTCAAATTATCAGAAAAAGACCGATAAACCTCTGTGATAACTTTCCACCTTGGCCAAATCTTTGTAAACCTCATCGGGGTGAGACCCGTAGAAAGATGTGGTCACCATCCTCGAACTCTAGAGGTATCCGTCTCCTATTAGAAAAAGAATTATACTTATTCTGTGCAGTCTTCATCCGCTCCTGGATGATCTGCAACATCTCTGTGGTAGCCCGTACCATCTCTAGTTCCACATGTTTTGACCCCCCTGGGTCAGTCCAGCACAAAGTTCATCTGCAAGTTCGGTCGTAGAACGCCTCAAAAGTTTCCATCGCAATGGTGGAGTGATAGATGTTTTTTAATGAAAACTCCACCAAATTTATGTGATCCTCCTAGCTATGACCGAAGTTGAGGACGCAAGCATATAGCATGTCCTCAAGGGTCTGAATGGTCCACTTAGTCCGACCATCCGTTTGAGGATGGAAGGCGGTGCTCAAATGAAGATGCATCCTAAAATCCTCTTGCAACCCCTTCCATAGTCAGAAAGTAAACATGTATCACAATCAGAGATAATCTTCGATGGTAATCCATGAAGCCGCACAATATCTTGCACATAGAGGCGTCTCAAGCTCTCTACTGAATGATTCTCTCTAATCTGTAGGAAGTGGTCCGACTTGGTGAGTCGGTCGACAATCACCCAGATAGAATCATAACCTCAGGATGTACATAGAAGTCCTATCATGAAGACCATTAATATCCCATACCACTTCCAATCTGGGACCTCTAATGGCTAAACCAATCCTACTAGTACCTGATGCTCTGCCTTTACTTTTTGATAAGTGAAGTATCGAGAGACAAACTCTGTAACTGCTTTCTTCATTCCCGGCCACCAGTGTTGTCGTCGGAGGTCCCGATACATCTTCTCCACTCCTGTATGTACCGCTATAGGGGATGTGTGGAACTCCCTCAATACTTCTTCTTGATGTGATACTAGTACCGTGGTACGTCCTATTAAGAGGATGGTGTGCTCTCCACCTTTAGAAAATCCATCAGGCGCCTGTCCTGTGGATATTTGAGCCTGTCAAGCCTCGCAGTTAGTGTCCTCATGCTGCTCCTCCCTGACTTGCTAAAGAAGTGGGGGAGTGTCTATAAAATATTGAAATAAATATGCTCCATCTCGATTCATGAAGTATATTTGAAAATCTTCCAACTACTTTGTTGCCTCACCTAGTAGTTGTATACCATATATCTTTTCAAGTGCATCTGCTAGAACGTTCCCCTTCCCATGAGTATAGAATATCTCAAAGTCATAGTCCGGGAGGAACTCAAACCAACGTCATTGTCTCAGGTTCACGTCCTCCAACAAAAATATATATATAAGGCTCCTATGATCAGAGTACAATTTAAAATTCTCGCCCATCATGTAATTTCGCCACATCTTCATGGCGAAAATCACTACTGCAAACTCTAGGTCATGGGTAGTGTAGTTCTTCTCGTTCTGTCCCAGCTGTTGAGAACCATATGCGATCACTGCTCACTCCTACATTAGGACACATCTGAACCCGGTCCCTGATGCTTCATAATATACTACGTACCTTACTCCCCCTACAGTATCCTCAAGATGGGTGCTCTAGTCAGCCTCTGCCTCAGCTCCTGAAAACTCCGATGGAATCTCTCCAACCCAACAAAGGGTTACCCCATCTTTGTCAATGCTAATAAAGGTGTCGATACCCTGGAGAAGTGGGGTAAAAATATGCTATTGTACCTCGCCAAAGTAGGCGTCCCTCTCCCTTTAGTGAGGTACTCATGGAAACATATTTTGAAAATATTTTTCCAAGCTCTTCCACTCTTATTTAGAACTGAAAACTCAAAACTCCTATGCATGAGTTTATCCTGTGCTTCCCGGGTTTCCTTTTTCTCCAACCAAGGAAAACCCCATTCCAACATTATAGAAAAACCACATCCTTTTTTCCTAATACATTCAATCTGAGTATGAACTGTGGATGCCCAGTCCATACCCAAAATAACATCATAAGGCCTTGATGATTCCACCAATAGGTTCCAACCGAAACTCTTTCCTTAAGGTTCAGATCACACAGTCGGTGTAAGTGTGATTATCAAGTCTCCTCCCAATGTTTTCTCCATATGTGAGGATCAAGTCAATGATTTAACCATAACCTCTAGGTCTTGTACAAGATTCTTGGAAGGAAATAATGATTGGTACCTATTTTTATTGATACGGTAGCTAGTATCAGACACATACCATACCTCGAAACATTACTAGAGCTCTTGGGTCACACTCCTTGACCGCATGAAGGTACTCTCTTCCCCTTTCCTCCAGCTTCCTGAGTCGTGTGGGAACCACATTAGGGTGGTGGTTGTAACCTGTTGAAATGTACACCACCTCACACTACTCCCCAACCTCTGCTTCCATGTCTGCAGCCTTGCAGATTCATCTATCCCTAACACTTCTTCTTATCGAATAATTTTTACACGCCCAAGTCTCTAAGACTGGAACTAGTTTCTTACTTCCCCACCACTAACATTCACTGTCTATATCTGCTCAACCAAATAATATTCAACCACAAAGGTTCTTTCTATCACCCTAACATAAGTAGGAATGGATATAGGAATAGTGTTGGATCGCACATCCTTAATCACACTGTGGTTGAATTTCCGAGCCCCAAAGAACTGAACGTATTTTATTCATCGAGTACCATGAATTATCGGCATGACTCAATGAATACTTAGCTACCGAAATGACATCTTGCCGAGCTGTAGAAGCTCCAAAGAACGCTCACCCCCCCCCCCCTCAAGCTAGTCCTCAACCGCCTATGAGTTGGGATTACTTCGTAACATGAGGGGTATCTGAAGATGAATCAAAAGTAAAGAACTAAGAATATATGTATCCTCTACCGGTACTGCTAGTTTTATCTGCTAACCAACAGGCAGTGATATAGCTGACACACTACCCGAATGTACTATCTCAGGTAATGGTCCATGTACCGAAGCCTCATCAGTATTCGGACCATCCTCATGGTCACTCACTGAAAAATTCTAATAGCTAAGATCACTATCTACTATATTGGTGTCTCAATTTGGCAGAAAACTCTAGAAACCACCTCCAGTAATCCCTCAACTACATGATAAATTTTCTATCCTTGAAACCTCAGAGGTCCCTGCTGTTGGAACTCATGCAACATACTCAGTTGGCGTGCACTATTGTTTCCCTCGGAATTTGGGGATGACCTCCTTGATGGGAGGTTCAAATGTTTCGATCGGTATCTAACGGGTTTGTTCGTAGAACCGGAAACATCGAATGATTCCACATCCATTTAGACCTACTTTCCAAAGGTAGGCGCTCATTAGTTTGTGGAGTGAAGAGGCTTAGGAATTTCCATTGGTCAAGAGGATGGGAGGTCGGACTCATCACACCTTTTTGTGGAGAATTATTGTCTACTCCGAGAGTCTCTTTATAGATTTAAGTTATGTTCATGAATCCTTATTACATTACCAAGTAAAAAAATGAGCTTTTCCTTTATATTTGACAATCAATGATCAAATATGTAGAAAATTTAGAGAATGTTTTATATGTATTCTAGGTTCTTCGTTGATAGAGAATCATCTGTATTTATTAGAGATTCTTGGTCAATGGTACCCTTCGACACATTTATATAGAAGTCTCTTGGTCATTTTGATGACAATGCTGGTTTTAAAGCCACTCAGTGGGGCACTTGAAGTTTATTGTCATTTAAAAGGACATGGATTATTTCAGAGTTGGGATCGAACCCGAAGATGGGCTACCTACGTATCCTTTGTTTTTTTGGAAAAGGAATAAGAACCCACCTAGTTCGAGTGGCGAGTATGATTTTTATGATTGATGGCTCAAAGAAGGATGTCATAATTACTTTTACCCTCTAAGCTCACGTGATTAATGCTCAGTGTGAGAAACAAGATGTATTGGTAAAAATTAGACAATTGGTCCATGAAAGATGCAATCATAAGAAATGATGTGGGACTTATGTATGTATAACTGCCCGAAATAGATGAAGATTAGGATTAACTTCAGAGAAGAAATACAGGAACATGGTCCATAAAGGTATATGTGCTTCATAGAGATTTGAATACTCTATCTTGGGACTTACTCTTGGAATGGAGGACCAAAATTAAGAGATGATTGATGATTGGGTTTTACTCTTGAGAAGGAATCCCAAATCAAGGGAAAATTAGGATTTGATTAAGAGAAATTAAGACTGGGGATTACTCCTAAGGAGGATGCCCAGATTTAGGGGACTTATAGCTGGGGCTTACTCCTGAAGAGGAGGCCCAAGTTAAAGGAATTATGACTGGGACTTACAACTGAAAAGGAGGCCCATGTTAATTGAGTTATCTCATTTTAAAGAATGAGGTTGAATGAATGAAATGCCAATCTTTAGTGACATAAAGATGAGTAAATCACTATATTTTGAGAGATATTCCACAGAGTTCTTTTCAGATAAGGAAGAAAAATCAAGAAATCATTCCGTAAATGGATTTGAAGAGTGTCTTGAAGAATGAATCTTGAAAAGGAGAGGTGGAATGGCATAAGAGGGGTGAAATGGGAAAGAAGGGCACCCAAAAAGGCAGGGGCGCTCAAGTCATGATAGTCGCACAGGTACTGCGTGGGTATGCAAGTCTTGGTCGCGCAGGTATACCTGCGCGACATGTTTGGTACTTGCGCGGTGTCTAACCAGTGGTGTAATTCTTGAGCGACTCTTGGTTAAGGCCTTTAGAATCCTCTTGAGGTTCTTCCAGAAAAGGGACGCACAAGTTCTGTTGAAGGAATAAGGCGGCGCGCAAGTGTGCCCATTTCCCTTAAGGGATGGCCACTCAGGCGCGCAAGTGTTGATGAGTTTCAACACTTAGGCCTTCCTCTCCCTCTTTAGATATTCAGTTCTAGGTAAGAAATTACCTTAGAAGTGTTTTAGAAGATTTGAGAAGAGACTTGGGCGCTAGGAGCTGAAATCTGAGTTTCTGAAGAAAAAAAATCCTCCTCGAAATGGGGGGCCCATAGGGTCTATTTATAGGCAGGAGAAGACCCCGGGCGGTTATCACTTAGATTTCGCAAGTCACTTGCGTGACCAACATGCGTCGCGAAAGTGTTTTTGTGCGACTATGAGGGAACTGGCGCGACCTATGGGCAATGTTCTCATTGTTCATCCCTTTTGCGATTTTTGTGATATTTTCTTCAAAGGATGAATCAATCTGTGCTAAGTCATTTCCCTTTAAATTGTTTTGGACTCTGTGATGAAAAATGGGCATAAAAAAAGTCCCCCCTCAGAGTTTGATCCAAAAGAAATGAGGATTTGACTCTGAGGAAATCGAGAATCAAAAGGAAATTGGGGCGCGCAAGGTTTGGGCATGCAAATGTGCTTTGGGAGAGCACGCTCTGGCTCACAGGGATACGTCCCTTGATCACGCAGGGTCCCGGCATAGTATATAAATAGAGGGACTCACTTCCGTACAAAGCATCCGGATTTCTGGATTTCAAACCTTCGAGCTCTCGCCGCGCAGGTCACCTTAGCCATGCAAGTTTCTCTGTTTTCCGGTGTTTCCTTGATGGCGCGCTGCTATCAAGGTGTCTTGACTTGCATAGTGGTACTTGCGCGCCAAAAACATGTGTGGAACCTCCATACATGCGCTCCATGTTTTAGACTTGCGCGCCTTAATGCCTTGGCCATTTTTTTGAATTCATTCACAAATTTCGTGAAAAATCAACTTACTTAAGAGTTAATTATTCATCCTTTGTGCAGATTCAATGGTTCCCAAGGGAATTGGAACGACTGATGAACTGGCTAGCAAGCGGATTGATGACATGATGAACATCATTGGACATGATTACTATGATATCTGTGACATCACTCTCCCAGATTTGGCTAAGTAATTGAAGAAATATCATCTTAATTTCCCACAGAGAATCTATCTTCCTCTGTGTGGTCATGGTCATCTACAAGGAATCAATGTTTCAGATACAAAGAACTATACGCCTAAAATGCAGCTGCACTGATACTCCTCTATATCGGTTATGTTGAGCATTAAGAGCAACAACAATGGTGTGAACTTTCAAATTCGTCCTCCATGTCATTTTCTTGCAGATATGAAAATGGAAAACCCATGGGCTGAAATGATTTCCGCTGCCGGTTGGTGGAGAGAAGAAAAACATGGCATTAGAGCAATATCTGAAAAGAGTACTCTCTCCAAATGGCTCTTTACTTCCAATGCTCCATTCTAAAATCCATGTATCCATTTTCCAAGTCTCTTGGACAGAAACAGAGTCACTGTTTGATCATAAGAAAATTTTCTCAAACCGCACTCAAGAACATTCTTTTACAATTGTTCCAAGAAGAGCTGGTATCACTGCATCTCTTATGGTATCCAGTTGAATGAATGAATTCCAAGTGTTTGCTGATGAAGCTCAGGATGCCGTAAATCAAATGAAGAGTTATGTTGAAAGCCTCTTGTAATTATTGAAAAAGAGAAGAGACTCTAGTCTGTGGATGTCCTTCTAACTCTTTTGCATCAATTAAAAACAATTTCACCTTCACTCATTTGTACCTGCATTCTCTTTTTCTACATGCTTTAGATTTTACCTAAGACAATGGGGCTAGTAAGCATAGTTTGATTTTTACTAGGATTAATGTAAACAACCCTAAAAACTTCGAATCTTTTAATTGCTCGATATTAACTAAATCATACAATATGTATGTTTAGTGAGCTGGAACTTAAATTTTATTCAGTGTTCCTCTGTCTTTTGTGAGCAGTTTAAATTCATGCACATCGGACGTAAAAAGGCTAATGTTTAAGGTCGAAGTATCTTTGACTAAAATGGATTAAAATTGACTCAATTCCTTGACAATTCATCTGAAAACATAGTACCTTACTCAAGTATGAGGGAATATATGTAAACTATGACTTAAGAATATTTGAATCTGAGAAATTACATGAAAAAGAGCTAAAAGGAATTAGAAGAAGTAGTTTCCAAGAATGAAGTTACCATTATTTAACAAACCCGTTATGGGGTTGAATTATGTAGGGCCACCTAAGGGAATTGGATGCATAGTTAAATAAAATAGTATCTTTTGGCTAACAAGTCTGTTATGTAGACTGTTTATGCAAGTCCTCCTATGGGCACATGATTCCTAGTTAAGAAAAAGAACTCTCAGAAATTTACTTTTCTAGTGCTAAAATCCAGTGAATGTTTATGGAGATTAAAATCTTCCAAAGTATAGAGTTTGCTGTATGGAAAGAGGTACTTGAATATGGAGAAGATATTTCCAAACAAGATTATCAAAGAACTGGATGAATATCACTCCTAAGAAGGTCTGACCCAATCATAGAGAAGGAGAATATAAACCATAGACTTGAATACTTTCAGATCATGAAAATGGATATGCGACAAATATGTTAAGGATGGCTATTTTTTTGTGGATCCCTACATACTGTCATTAAAGACAAATAAGAACAAAAGAGGCATTCTTCCCAAGAATGAAGTTACCACTATCCAAAAAAACCCGTTAGGGGGTTGAATTATGCAGGGCCACCTAAGGGAATTGGATGCATAGTCAAATAATAGTATCTTTTGGCTAACAAGTCTGTTATGTAGAATGTTTATGCAAGGCCACCTATGGGCACATGCTGCATAGTCAGGAAAAATAACTCTCAGAAGTTTGACATTTTTGTGACTAAAAGTCATGAAAAGGGTTATTAGGATCTGAAAATATTTAAGGTTAGGATTATGACACAAAAAGATGGATATTGTTTAATGTATACAGAGATACACAAATCAATTCTAACCATAATCATGTTGTGGCTGGGTCTTGAATTGAAATGTTGGACTTCACTACATATCCCATAAGGATAAGAATCAATCCATACGTAGTTCTGAAACTATAGTTTAACGTCGTGTGGGAAAAAAGGATTAGAGATCTTAGTTATAGGGTCATAGAGCTTGGACCATTTTAAGAAATACACAGTGTGTGTTTTAATGGGGACTTTTCAGCCAAGGGACTGAAAGTGGAATTTGGGATTAGGCCCAAAGACTTGGGGCTGGATTCGAGGGACACTCGAACATTCCTATATATCCCATAAGGATGGGAATCAATCACATATAGTTCTATAAATACCCTTTGTACAAATTTGGTTCGTACATATGAAGGGTGAAAGGGGACTTTAGTACAATGATGGTTTAACCAAAGATAAAAGGTTTGGGCGTTTCCATGTATGCATGTAGTCTTTGAAATGAAACATGATTGAAAAATCAATGTAAATAATGGTTCCCTCTCAGGTGAGGGTATCAAAGAATATTGTAGTTTATTGTCATACTGGAAAAAAGAGTTGTATAGTTTAACATCGTATAACAAGGAAAAATGTGAACCAATGTAAAGATATTGATTCTAGGGGCGGTTTCACGAATCAACATCGTATGAGATGGAGGTGAACCGATATGAAGAGATTGGTTTTGGGCTTGAACCTTGGGAGGTTTCCAACATACCCTGCCTAGAAGGAAAGGATCAAAGTTTGTGTAGTTCAATTAAAGAATGAATTAATGATCAAGTTGTTATTGGGGACAATGACCTTAATAATGATGTTGGGACTTACACATGGTTAGCGGCCCAAAGAGAGTGTTATGGTTGAGGTTTTCTCTAAGATCACGTGAGTCATACTCGGTGTGAGAAACAAGAGGTAACAACAACCTTAACAACGCATAGTTTAATGTCATGTAGGACATATAAAGGGACTATGCAGTTTAAAGTCTTGCAGTTAGGACTATTGGTGCTGCACGGTTTAGTGTCATGTAGCAGGGATAAAATACAGTTTAATGTCATGTGTGGAAAATTACGGACTTTATGTACAGTTTAGCGTCACGTAGTTAGGACGATGGGGACAATTGAGTTTAACGTCATGTTGGACGAAAGGGGGACTATGCAGTTTAATGTCATGTAGGGAGGACAAAAAAGTACACCATTTAACGTCAGGTTGGACGTATTAGGGACTTTTTCACAGTTTATCGTCATGTTGGACGAAAAAGGGACAATACAGTTTAGCATCATGTTGGGCGAAAGTGCGAATAGTTTAAGGTCATATGCATGGACCGTGGATGCTTATGTAGTTTAACGTCTTTCCGGACGTAAGGGACTTCTATACAGTTTAGTGTCATGTAGTTAGGACATCACAGTTTAACGTCTTGCTGGACGTAAGGGACTATGCAAATAGTTTAGGTTCATATGCATGGACCGTTGATGATGTAGTTTAAGGTCATACTGGACCATTTAGGGAAAGTTTTCACAGTTTAACGTCGTTTGGGACGAAGTTGCAGTTTAAGGTCATACTGGACCATTGTTGTATAGTTTAACATCATATAGCATGGATGAACTAGTGTTTCACAGTTTAGTGTCATGTTTCAGGGACATCAAAGGTACTTTGCAGTTTATACAAAATACTTCTTCAAATATCTGGCATTGGTTGGATTAGTGATGGGTTTTCCATCCATCTAGATTAATGAATAAGCTCCATTGGAGTAGACCGTATGTTTTGAATAATGTCTTTCCAATTTTGGCTCAAGCTTGGGATATTTCTTTCCTGGTATCATTGGAGTTCGGAGAACTAATACCAATTCTCCCTGAGTGAATGAACGAAGATGAACTTTTTTGTTAAAATCTCATGCTATTCAATTTTGATAGATTTCCAAGTGGTGAAAAGTGAAAAATCCTTTCTCATCTAATCATTCCAATTCATTCAATCGCTTTTGAGATTGCTCATCTGTAGATGACTGATCGCAAATGGATACTCTGAGCGAGGGTAATTGAACTTCAATGGGAAAGACGGCTTCTGTTCCATATACCAATGCATATGGAGTTGACCGAGTTGCAGTGCGGGTGATAGTTCGATAAGCCCATAAAGCATGAAAGAGTTTATCAGCCCATGACCTCTTATCTTTATCCACCATCTTTTGCAGTATATTTGAAAGAGTCTTGTTAAAGGCTTCTCTCTGGCCATTGTCCGCTGCATGATACCAAGATGAATGGTTGGATTTGATTTTGTATTCTTGATACAACTTCTTCACCTCGGATGAACAGAAATTCGTGCCATTGCCTGTCAATATGGTATGAGGGACAGCAAATCAGGTAATGATGTTATACTTGATGAAGCTAACAACACATTTAGAACTGAATTCCTTGAGAGGTATTTCCTCTTCCCATTTGGAAAAGAAGTCAGTAGCAGTAAGAATGTACTTAAACTGCTTGGCTATAGCCGAAGGGTAAGGTCCCACCACATCCATCCCCCATGTGGAAAATGGCCATGAGTATTTAGCTGTATGAAGCAACTCTAGTGGTTGATGAATGATGTTGGAATTTACTTGGAGTGAATGACACTTATTTGTGAAATCAACACAATCTTGTATCATTGAAGGCCAAAAGTATCCAAGCCTTCGAATTTGATCAGACAATCTATGACCAAATTGGTGGGAACCACAGACTCCTGTATGCACATCTTTCATGACAGCCATTGTCTCTTCACCATCAATGCATCTAAAGAGAACTCCATCAAAACCACGTTTGTAGAGAATTTTCTCTAGGTGATCTGGGCTATCATAAAGAGTAAAATTAACCACACGTCACAAGATTTGTTCTTTCTCAGCTCTATCAGGTGGAAGTGTTCCATTTTGAAGGTATTCCCTGATAGGTGACATCGATCCTGTAGTATGACCATACGGTTCAGGAATGAGACTAATTTCATTAATTTCCTCTGTTCTAATTCGAACATAAGGTGAAATTGCACGATGGTGGGAAATACTGATGGTTGTCTCGTCCCGATTTGGATCTTCCAGAGCTGTGGCTATGTTATCCAATGCATCAGCTTGAGCATTTAGTGATCTTGGGACAAAAGAAAATGTCGGTTCTGAAGGGAATTCCACCATTAACTCTCTGACATAATCATACAAAGGGATTAGTTCATATTTTCTGATGGCATAATCCCCATTGACTTGTTTGATTACCGGGTCTGAATCACCCTTCACGTTTAAGTGATTCACTTGTGCTTGAAGTGCTAATTCCAATCCGGCGATAAGAGCTTGGTATTCGGCTTCATTATTGGTACCAACTTCCCATAATAAGAAGGAATAAGGTAACACTGCATTTTCTGGAGAAATGAGCACAATTCCTAAGCCAACATTGTTGAATTTAGGATTTTCCATTTTCTTCCCTGTTGGACTTCTAGAAGCACCGTCAAAATAAATTTCCCATGCTTGAGGACTTTATTGAATAGAAAAGACTTCCTCATCGGGGAGTTCAATATCTGAAGATGTGTCTTCCATTGAAGGGTGTTCAGCCAGAAAATCAACCAGATCTTGGCTCTTTATCGCCTTTTGAGACACATACTGAATGTCAAATTTCTGCAATATAACTTCCCAACTTGCCAGACGTCCTGTATGCATTGGACGACTAAGGATGAATTTGAGCTGGTTATTACAAGATACCAATTGGACCTCGTGATGTTGCAGGTAGTGTCTCAACTTTTGAACTGCAAAGATTAATGCCAGGCAGCACTTCTCAATACTTCAATACTGGGTTTCTGCTTCAAGCATAGTTCTAATGAGATAGTAGAGGCGGTTGTCATTCCCAGCATCATTATTTTGAGCAAGAAAGGCACCCAATGATCGCTCTAGAGCTGCTGCGTAGAGGATAAGTGGTCCTCTTTAAACAGTTGGCATAAGTACCGGTGGACTCAAGAGGTATTTCTTGAGAATATCGAATACTTCTTGACATTCTTCAGTCCACTGGTAAGTGACTCCCTTCTTCATCAACTTGGTAAAGGGTAAGCTTTTGCCTGCCAAATTGGCGATGAAACGCCGAATATTGGCTAAGTGTCCTTGAAGTCCTCTTAATTCTTTCAAATTTTGAGGAGGTGACATACAAAGGATTGACTTGGTCTTCTCCGGATCAACTTCAATACCATGATGGCATACAACAAAGCCGAGAAATTTTCCTGAGGTTACCCCAAAAACACATTTTAAGGGGTTCATCTTCAAATTATGTTGTCGAAGCTTGCAGAATATGACTTCCAAATCAGCCAAGTGATTAGAAAGTTGTTTGGATTTAACCACCAAATTGTCTACATAGAATTCAATAAACTTCCCTAAGAAGGGTTTGAAGATACGATGCATGGCACGCTGATATGTTGTACCTACATTCTTTAAGCCAAAGGGCATTACCCGGTAACAAAACACACCCCGAGGGGATATGAAGGTTGTAGATTCCTCATCTTCTAGGTCCATTCAAATATGATTATATCCAGAATATCCATACATGAAGGAAAGTTCTTCATAGATAGTTATTGTATCAATTAAAACTTCTGTAATCGGAACTGGGAAATCATCTTTAGGACAATGCCGATTAAGATCTCTTAAATCGATGCAAACCCTAATTTGTTCATTCTTCTTCTTTACAGGGAAAATATTAGCCAACCACTTGGGATACTGAACTTCTATGACGATGTTAGCTTTGATAATCTTATCCACTTCAGCTTCAATTTTGGAAGCATAAGTTGGGTGTGTTCTTCTCGCGTCTTGCTTAAATCCTCGATGTTCCTCTGGTAAACCCAAATGATGAGTAGAAACATCAGGATCAAGCCTAGGCATTTCTGTATAGTTCCAAGAAAAAATATCTATATTTCACTTTAGAAATGAAATATACATCTTTTTCTCTTCATGGGTCATGACCGCACTAATTAAAGTGGGTCGTGGATCTTTCTTTTTACCTAGATTTATTTCTCTGAGTTCATCCACAGTGGTAGAGATACCCTCTTCAAATGATGGAGGATCATCTCTAAGATCTTCCTCTTCTTCTTCATCATGTGTTATTTCTTCTGTTTCTACTTTCATAGTATATGACAAAGAAGAATTTTCATGATCATAAGAGATGTCAAAATTTTCACATTTTGAAGAGGAAGCTTCCATTTTTGACCCTATTGATGGTGAAGAGTTTTTTTCGGTAATAAAGAGGAAATTATGGATTGAGAATCGATATCATTGTTCACCTCTGATGTTTCTATAACTTCTTCTGGCCTAATTGGATAAGCATAGACTTGTTGGATTTCAATAGGTGAAATGAAGACGTTGCCATTTGTGCTTTCATTACTACTGGTGGGTTACCAATTTCTCCCATGTTGTCTGGCTCGATTGTCGTAATTGACATTACGGATCTTTCCCTAAGAGTATTTTGATTTGAGTATACCTTGTCAATTTGACTGATAGGCAACACATAATCTGTACTCACATGTGTAAATGGATTTACTAGAATCTTCTCCAAACCATATGGAGCATTAACTTTGGTAATTTACTTTGTTGTGGATTTCTACATTCCCTTCATGTGATAGAATTCCGCCTCAATGTATTGAGACTCACATGTCTTTAATGGGGCCTTATCACCATATAATTTTCCATCTTTACCATCGAAACAGTATTTGAGACATTGATGGTATGATGAAGGGATAGTTTCATGCTGATGTAGCTAGGGTCGTCCAAGCAAGACGTTGAAAGCTGAGTCTTGATCAACAATCATGAAATCTGAATTGGATACAAGATATCCAAACTGAGTTCTGAGTGTAACTCCGCCTAGTGGTTCTTGTTCATTTTTATCATATCCCTGTAACATCATGGAAGAATGAGATAAATCATATTCCCTGAGGCCCAATCGATGAAGTGTAAGAATGGGCATGAGGTTGACTCCGGAACCATTGTCAATGAAATCTCTTCGGATCTACACCATTGAACTTTCCAGATAAATAAAAAGGTCTGATATGTCCATGCACAACATCATCTTCATCTTTATCAGTAAAAGATATTATTGCATGGAATTCTGTAGGATTATTCTCTATGTGATAGACTTCAGCTGTAGGAATTTCATGTTCAAACTCCTGAGGACTTTACAAAGCCTCGATGAGTGCTTCCCGAAGATCTTTTGACAGTTTCAAAGCATCCAAAATTGATAAATTTCCTGGTACTTGGGACAAGTGTTTCAATATATCATTCTATTGATCCAGAGGTCTGCATTTCCCAACAGGAATATGTGGTTTAACAGGTACCTTGGAATCAGATGCTTTGGAATTTGATGAATCTTGTATTGGGATAGGAATTGGAAACATCCTTGGTTTTGGAAGATTAGACCGATTAGATCCATTTACTTGCTGAGAGGAAGAATATGGAACCTTTGATCGGTCTTCCAAAATAACTGTTCCAGGACTGAATTTGCTATTGGTAGAAGAACTTTCTTGTGCTTGCTGAGCTCGCTGAAGGGCTCTACCACGAGTTTCCACTGCATACACAGTTCTAGCAGGGGTAGAATTGGGGTAGTGGTTTCTGAAAGATCCATGTCTTCCCCTATATCCTGAACCTCCGGAACATCCTATGATTCCATTGTTTGATACAGGGAATTCAGGCTCATCAAAATTGAAACTGCGACTGGCATATGGATCTGTTAATTGTATCATATTAACACTACCGAAGATTAACTCTTCGTCTGATGTAGACCCTGCCTGATTAGCCTGTTTAGGCCGTGCCGTTTGGTGGGGTGGTGCCCATGGCTTTGATGTAGATGGCATGAAGTTTGCCAAAGTCAAAGACAATTTAGGCTTTGACACATACTCATCCTCTTCTGATTCTCTTTCTTTTTTTGAATCATGCCGTTTCTTTGAGGACTTTCCCTCTGACAAAGAGGGTTTTGCCGCAACATTTATCGCAGAAGACACAATTGGTTTCATTAATTGTGTTCGCAAAATATCATGAGTTCGATTGATTGTCTTTCTGACCATCCAATCATCATACTTTTGTGCATTTTTACTTTTTTACTTCTTGTCATTCACCTTCCTCTTCTGGAACTGTAGTAGTAACACATGATACCTAGGTTGAAGAACCTTTCAATTTGACTTGTCCCAAGTCGACCATCTTTTACAGGAGGTCTTTGAAGACAAAACACTCCTGGATGGGATGCCCCAACATTTTATGAAAGGGTAAATAATTGGGACGGTCTTCATATCCTTCTTTGTTTAGCCTTTTGGGCCTTGGAAATTGAACCAGATTATTTTCCAGAGCCGAAATTAAGTAACCAGGAACTTGTTGATTTCATAAAGAGAATGTTTTTCTCTTTAAATCCTCAAATTGTCTTCGTCTTTGATCTCTTTGATCATCTTGACGAAACGGCCTTTGTTGTTGGCTCTCAAGAGGTGGAGTCCTTCGAGAAGATGAAGGTTTTGAAGTAGAAACAGGTACAGGTGCTTGTTTAAGCATAAATGTAGATGTTTTTGCTTTACCAATTCTCCTTCCTAAAGCTGATGGAATTACACGAGATTTAGCCTTAGCCTGTATAAGGGAATCTTCAATCTACTGAGTGATTAAAGTAAGGTCTCAAAACCCTCCTGTGTATTTCACAGGGATTAATGGCGTGCGTAATTCACCATGCAGATTTTCCACACCGATTGGCAATAATTCTTCTTGAGGGAGTGCTAAAATCAAGGAATATTTTAATCCCTTCCAGAGAGCAATGAAATCAGAGACTCTTTCATTCTCAATTTGTTTACAGTTTGTAAGATCGATAACTATTGTCTTTGGCAAAGTTGAGCTGAACTGAAGGAGGAATTTTTGGTGAAGATCCTCCCATCCGGTAATTTACCGAGAATGAAAGCTTGTATACCAAACAAAAGATGGTCCTTGTAAGGTTCACACGAAGCATCTGAGTTTCACTGCTTCTCGCTGCTCCGAAGTTCCCATCATAGGATCTCAACAAGACACGCAATGCGTCAAATGCTGTTCAGGATCGCATGATCCATTGTAAATAGGGAATACAGGATTCCCAAAACTGGATGGAGGATAAATTGAATCTACCCATTCAAGGTAAACATTCTTTTCTGGTTGAACTTGCACACGTTTCCCTTTCATAGTTTCTAACCGAGCTGTTAATGACTCAATAGTAGTTATTAACTTTTGAGAAACATCCGGTTGAACTTGGACTTGGGTAGGTGTAATGACTAGAGCTTGGACAGATGTGGCGATTGGCGCTGCAACTAATGGTAGCACTGCCAACTGTTTTTGCACTTGACCCGTAGGATTATACCTATAAGGGTGTACTGATAGAGGAGGATATTCCTGATCCATCTCAGTAGCTGCAAAAAATTACTTTGGCTGACTGACTCCCACATTCTTAAGAAGAAGACTACTCTAAAGTAGTTCTGCATTCATCCTTCTTAATTATTTCATTTCTTCCTCTTGTTGTGAAAAACATTGCTCTAGTGAGAGTGATTGACCTTCTCCAGAGGAAGGATATGTAACCTGGTTCTTTCCCTTCCCTTTGTTGGATCCTTTTCGGAGAGGGAGAAGTGGGTTACTTGAAGGATTAACTAGATTCTGAGTAATCCTTTGACTTCATGTACGCACACCTTCTTCAATTGTGTCGGTGCATACATCTTCTTGAGCAGGAACCTCTTCATCTGAGTCCCCTGAGTAAGCCTCGTTTGATGGATCAGCAACAACGGAATTGATGACATTGATTGATGCATAACTCATCAAATCCCTTCTATATGAATTTCTGTGATATTGTCTTCTTCCATGTCTTTGATGAGACATTTCCTTTTTTTGATTCGATCCCTCGGGAACTTCTTGACGAACCATAATTTGGAGGGAATCTCCTGATAATTTGGCTCTTCATTCCTCTTGATGTTTCTTCCCCAATCGAGAAAAGACCGACTTTCTTTGAGGAGGGGATTGATGATTTGAAAAAGTCCCCAGTCCAGTGGACTGGGGCTGTTCCTGTTGTTCCCTATCAACTCCTGGGAACCTATTTGTTGATTCTGAGGGTTGGTTTAAAAAAGTCCCCAGTCTGGCGAGATGGGGTGGTTCTTGACATGTTATGTCTGAGACTTTCTTGAATGTCCTCCTGATCATACGAACCTTAGTCCATAAATTAGCTGGATGCATGAACCTGTATCCACTTTTATCACCCAGTTCAAAAGACCGTTGTATGATTTCGGAAACTTCTGCCACTTGGTGACGTGCTTCCTCCAAACGGGAGGCCTGTTTAATATTCTCTTTTACTTCATGCAAGATTAATTCAACAACTTGTTCTCTGTATTCTTGATTTTGAGAGGAAATAGTTGAATCATGTTCTTGGGCAAGCTTTTGATTACAAACAAAACCCATTGACTGTGGCCGGTTATGGGAAATAACATTGCATGAGACCATTTTCGGCAGGCTTTGTTGACTGGAGAGCACTATGAAATGTAGTGCTCCATGAACACCCCACCCTCTAACATGAATACCAGATGGGGCATTGGAAATCAACTAACACAATCTTCTTAGTGCGCTAAGGCATGAACGTTGAAGGGCTCTCTGCTGCTTTTCAGCCTTCGGATATCATGAGACTGATAGAGATGCCAAATCAATCTGACGTTGTAACCCTTCTATTATTTTAAGATGATTTTCATATTCATCATAAGATAATACCTTCTTCCTTAATTTACAAAGAGTTTTCCATATGTTGAGATGAATATCGTGGATTCCATCTTCCATCAACATCTTTGGAATGTCATACTGAGAGTCAGCCAGAGGCCAAAACATGACTGGTACTTCACCTTTTTCCAGTTGTTTTCTCATGTTCATCATTTCCTCTTTATCATTAAATGAAGAATATTCTACATGTTTTGACCAGAGTTGGTGTTTCCTTGTTTCTTCATCGGATTCAACAAGATTGGTAGAGAAATCATTGATCAAACTAGAAGATGCATGACTTAGGGGTGGTTTGGAGAATGACCTACACCCTGGGCTATCTTTTGATTGAGAAATTATTTCACCTGCTAGCGATGATGCATCAGACATGACTGGTTTCTCATTTGAAAGTGCCTCAAGATAATAGGGCTTTCTCGACACTACATTGTCCACTGGAGTATTTTCGGGGCAATGTGCATTACTACTGTGGAGAGGAATTTCGCAGAGAAATTCATCATCATGGGGAGGACCACCATAATGGGTTACAAAAAAAGATAATATCTCTTGCTCCTTGGTCTTCTGACCACATAGAGGGTTCCTGTAGCTCTCATCTGAAGATGAAACTTCAAGATCGACCGAATTTTCATGAAGCAAGCCTTCATGAGGAAGTGTCTATTGAAGACCTTCATAATTAATGTTCCCACTATTGGGAAATGAGGGAGTAGAATCTTGAATTTCAACAGATAATTGTCTGAGGGATTCAAGAACTCCAGCATCGAGCAAGGCCTTGTTACAGATTGACCCTTGATCTCCTGACTGTGTTGGGCGGGTTTTTTCTTAGACGTCTTCTTACTTGCCTTAGAAACCACTTGTTGACAAAAGTGGGTGCTCTGAGCAGGTGTATGTGCCTGATCAGGAAAGATGTCCAGGTTAGACTGACGATCTCCACTAAAATCAGGTGTATGTGCCTGACTTGGTTGTCCGTATGATATGGGGGAGTATGCCCCACAACCCTCTTGAACTGGAACAGATCTGTGTGTCTGTTCTGGAGTGAATTGTTGATGTGTCACTCCACTGGCAGGGATAGATTTATGTGTCTATCCCTAAGATTCCACTGAAGTGGTTATAATATCCTGGCAGGCATCCAGAATATGAGCAGGGGTTTGTTTCTGCTCTTTCACCATTGATAGAATATGCTTGGTGAATTCAGCTGCTGGAACGAGAATATACGTCCATTCCGGGCTTGGATCAGATGTATGTGCCTGCTCATGTCCTCCTTTTCCTGTCAGTGAATCCTGACAGTACTCATGTGTGGGGGCAGAGAGTTGAGTCTGCCTCCTATTTGTCGTCGGAGCATTCCGACTAACTTCTCCGTGTGCGACCAAGTGGGACTGTTGGTAGGCTTGATTAATACAAGCAGGTGTATGTTCATGCTGATTGCACTTCGCCAAACGTGGTTGACGAGATACATCATATGTAGTCAGACGATCCTGCTGATTAGCTGATGATGTATAAACAGGTGTATGTTCCTGCCTATAGTACTCTGCCGGAATTGCCTCGCGGGATTGGCGTGATGCTACCAGACAAGTCTGCTGGAAAGCAGAATTAAAACGGGTAGGTGTGTGTGCCTGCTCTTTTCTTGCCACCATGTTAGGTTGGTGGGCTTCTCTGGAAATGGCAGAGATGAGAACCTGCTCACTATTTACCGGATTCCACCTCTGGCGGTTCATCTTTCCTGCTTGGGTTCGAGGAATCTGAGCTGAACGCCTGGAGTTAGTACCCTCCTCATGTTGAGGGCACACTGTCGCACGAGTTTGGAGGTGATTATTGGTGGGAGATTTTAGGAAGGAGTCTTGTCTTCTTGAATTAAGGCCCTGAGGGACCTGCTCATTCACTTCCTCAGAATAAGGGAGTGAATGGTGATTTCATTCCGGGGATAACAACCCGAAACGGTTGGAGATGGTAGTCAGCACCGCCTGCTTCTTGATCAGTGGTCGTCGTTGTCCAGACGAACGGTGTGAATTGTTCACTTGGAGGGCTTGTCGGGTAGCCCCCAGAGTCGGGATGGTACCGTGTTGACGGTACTCCTTAACCAGCGCGTTTGATACCCAGCATTGAAGATGCTGAGTATGTGATATTGTCCTTAGAGAAGACGATGATCTAGCAGGAGTATCAGCAGTGGCATTTGCTGCAGTAGTATTCACAGGTGTGAACTTAAGAGCAGCCATTCAAGAAATGCAGAAGATCTTGGAAAATAGTGCCTGTTTGATATAACAAATGTAATCAAGATAAATTCAGCTACTACATCTTTTGGATGAGCACATATGTCAATGATTGTTTTCTTTTTGTTGGCCCTCTCATTGAGTTTTAAATAGGGAACTAACAAATAGGTAAAACAACATTTTAACTTGGTTAAGGATTCATGTTGGGTTTACAATTTTTTGTTTCCCTCAGAATTTGGGGATGACTGCCTTGATGGGAGGTTCAAATGTTTTGATTGGTTTCTAACAGGATTGTTCATAGAACTGGAAACATCCAATGATTCCACATCCATTTGGACCTACTTTCCAAAGGTAGTCACACATTAGTTTGTGGATTGATGAGGCTTTGGAATTTTCATTGGTCGAGAGGATGGGAGGTCAGACTCAAAACACCTTTTTGAGGGGAATTATTGTCTACTTTGGGACTCTCTCTATAGATTAAAGTTATGTTCGTGAATACTTATTAGATTACCAAGTAAAAAAATAATCTTTTCCTTTAGATTTGACAATCAATGATCAAATATGTAGAAAATTTAGAGAATCTTTTATATGTATTCGAGGTTCTTGATTGATAGAGAATCATCTGTATTTATTAGAGATTCTTGTTCAATGGTACCCTTTGACACATTTATATAGAATTCTCTTTGTCATTATGATGACCATGCTGGTTTTAAAGCCACTCAGTGGGGCACTTGATGTTTATTGTCATTCAGAAGGACATGGATTATTTCAGAGTTGGGATCGAACCCGTAGATGGGCTACCTACATATCCTTTGTTTTTTTGGAAAATGAATCAGAACCCACGTAGTTCGAGTGGCGAGTATGATGTTTATGATTTATGGCTCAAAGAAGGATGTCATAATTACTATTACCCTCTAATCTCACGTGAGTCATGCTCGGTGTGAGAAACAAGAGGTATTGGTAAAAATTAGACAATTGAGCCATGAAAGATGCAATCATAATAAATTATGTGGGACTTATTTATGTATGACTACCCAAAATAGATGAATATTAGGATTAACTTCAGAGAATAAATCCAGGAACATGGTCCATAAAGGTATATGTGCTTCATGGAGATTTGAATACTCTAACTTGGGACTTACTCCTGGAAAGGAGGCCCAAAATTAGGAGATGATTGATGATTAGGTTTTACTCCGGAGAAGAAATCCCAAATCAAGGGAAAATTAGGATTTGATTAAGAGAAATTAAGACTGGGGCTTACTCCTAAGGAGGATGCCCAGATTTAGGGGACTTATAGTTGGGGCTTACTCCTGAAGAGGAGGCCCAGATTAAAGAAATTATGACTGGGAATTACTCCTGAAAAGGAGGCACATGATAATTGAGTTCTCACATTTTAAATAATGAGGGTGAATGAATGAAATATCAATCTTTAGTGACATAAAGATGTGTAAATCACTATATTTTGGGAGATATTGCACAAATTTCCTTTCAGATAAGGAATCCAAATCAGGAAATCATGCCATAAATGGATTTTAAGAGTGTCTTGAAGAATGAATCTTGAAAAGGAGAGGTGGAATGGCATAAGATGGGTGAAATGGGCAAGAAGGGCACCCAAAAAGGAAGGGGCGTGCAAGTCTTGGTCGCACAGGTATACCTGCGCGACAAGTTTGGAAAATGCACGGTGTATAACCAGCAGTGTAATTCTTGAACGACTCTT
This sequence comes from Viscum album, assembly GCA_963277665.1. Lineage (NCBI taxonomy): Eukaryota > Viridiplantae > Streptophyta > Magnoliopsida > Santalales > Viscaceae > Viscum > Viscum album. The sequence continues at coordinate 139,408,230 of OY728119.1, forward strand.
GGTTAAGGCCTTTAGAATCCTCTTGAGGTTCTTCCAGAAAAGGGACGCGCAAGTTCTGTTGAAGGAATAAGGCGACGCACAAGTGTGGCCATTTCCCTTAAGGGCTGGCCACTCAAGCGCGCAAGTGTTGATGAGTTTCAACACTAAGGCCTTCCTCCCCCTCTTTAGATATTCCGTTATAGGTATGAAATTACCGTAGAAGTGTTTCAGAATCTTTGAGAAGAGACTTGGGCGCTGGGAGCTTAAATCTGAGTTTATGAAAAAAATCCTCCTCGAAATGGGGGGCCCACAGGGTCTATTTATAGGCAGGAGAAGACCCCAGGCGGTTATAACTTAGATCGCACGAGTCACTTGTGCGACCAACATGCGTCGCACAAGTGTATTTGCTTGACTATGAGGGAACATGCGCGACCTATGGGAAATGTTCTCCTTGTTCATCCCTTTGTCAATTTTTGTGATATTTTCTTCAAAGGATGAATCAATTTGTGCTAACTCATTTCCCTTTACATTCCTTTGGACTCTGTGACGAAAAAGGAGCATCAACAACTTTCCACCAGTGTAGCTAGTCGTAACTACTTCCCAACGGGTGGTGGTGCTGCTGGTACACCACCCGAAGGTTCCAACATAGTAAGAGGGCCCTACACTAGATCCTTTTTGATCGGTGGCCGTCATCGTGTACTCTCTCTGTAATCCTAGCTCACTGTCAATGCAGCAGCATCTTGATAAGGAAAAGGTATTCCATGGTGATTATGTTATACCTGATGAGATGAATCAAAGAAATCAAACAAAAAACTTTTTTAAGCACACACTCAATCAGTCTTTTCATGCACTGAGTCGGAAATCAGATGTCAGGGTCCCGGTGTACAGATATGTCGGCCGCCGCACCAAATCTAGATTCCCTAAACTAATAACCACACTCACTAAACATAACATTATTACCATTAAAATGATATAAGATAGTCATATGTTCTACGGTATAACTAACTCCTTTGATACCAATTTGTCACGACCCATCCCCTGGGGCCCGTGTTGTGACTACCCCAAGCCTGCTTTCCATAGGATAGGGGCTAGAGACTAGTATCAAAAGGTGTATTACCAAAAACCGGGAAGGCATTACCTATATAACCTGTAAACACACACAACCATGCACCTAACAGGATACGAACACAAGTCAACTATATAGAAAAAAGAGTCCTGAAAGTCAAAAGTGGTCGGAATATAAGACCAACTGTAAACGTACAAGTACAACTGAAGAAAATACAACTGAAGAAAAAGGAAAGCAGCTACTAGATCTTCCTCTGGGGTTCCTACCTGAAGGGTAGGTACATATCACCTTCTCATCACTCCACGTCCTCCCGTATCCACTACGTACTGACACGATGTATGGTCCACCTCAGGGCCCCGTCTAACCCTAGTACCCTCAGCCTCGCTCAGCGTTTTCCATCGTCTGCACCGAACAAAACAAGGTGCAGGCATAATTTTTACAGGGGTGAGTATAATGATACTCAGTAGGGACCCTAAGACCCTCAAGGTCTTACAAAATCCACAATGAATAAACCACAATCATGAAATCAACATTCAAACCTATATAGGTATATGCCCATACATATACTTAATTTATCAAGTATACCCATATCAATCAAGAGGAAAACATAGGGTCCAACCCAAAAGCCCAAAGCCTAACTATTCCATAAAGGAAGGAATACCGTGAAGGTAAGTACCACACAGGTACGCCACACAAGTGAATACCACCAAGGTATTACCATGAAGGAAAGTACCAGATAGGTATGAACTCATCTGACACCAAGTATAACTTAAGTACAGGAGTAGAGATTATTATATGTAACTACTAATTAATCTTACTCTATTAAGAGGATATACAGCTGACCCACACATGATCGCTCAGTGCTGACCCAGACATTATCGCTAGGTGCTGACCCAAATAGGATTGCTTGTTGTTGATCTACACAGGCTCGCTCGGTGCTGACCCACACAGGATCGCTCAGTGCTGACCCATACAAGATCTCTTGGCTCTGACCCACATAGGATCGCTCAGTGGTAACCCACATAGGATCACTAGGTGCTGACCTACACAGGATCGCTTGGTCTGTGAGTTATTATACATTTAGTCCTGAGGGCCCGATTGGATTCGTGATCGATCCAACCTGACCATACTCCAACATCATCCAAATATCCAATGGGGTATACAAAAAGGGACCATCTTTCTCCAAGGTTTCCACCGCCACTAACGGTTTGTCAAAAAGACGCCTAGTGCCAAAGTTATGGCCAAAAGAGCATATGTGGTTGAAACTGTTCCGGGTCCGGTCCAACCCGGTCCGACCGACCCAGCCCGACCCGTGTTGGGAGACCCGGGCTGCATAGGGAAGTGGAGGCCACGGGGGGCCACAAAGGTCGCAGGATGGTGGAGTCCGTGGACGACAAGAGGCCACGGGCGTTGCGAGGCTGTGGGGTGGCCTGAGGCCGCTTGACGGTGGTGGCCACGGACGGTGTGAGGTCGTGGGAAGCACGAGGCCATGGGCGGCAGAGGCTGTGGGCGGCGGCGGCCGTAGGGCGGTGGTGGTCACGGGGCGACAATGGCCGCGGGGCAGCATAGTTGCTTCGTCGCCTTCATCGCGACATGCGGTGGTGCAGACCACAATTCTGAAGCCCCACCGAAGTTGGATTGCCATCATCCTCCATCACGAATAACACAAAAATTAAACACAAGATTTGTGGAGAGGTCGGGCCTTTTTTGTTTGGCCCGCACTCTCTACATTTGAGTAGTAGAAAGCAGCAATAATATCTTCCATATTTTATGATTAATTATCAATAACAGGTAAGTGGAAGAAATTCAAACAACAACCCTACAACATCCCTCAAATATTATTCCCAAACCAGTAAATGAAAACATCCACAGATCAACTAGTTAGAGAGTTGATCCGCGTTCGTTGTTTTAGAAGGGAAGAACATGGGAATATAAAATCATACAAAACTAAACCCCTACCTCTAAGGTTTGTTGATGGAGGTCTTGAGATGGAAATGAAGAAGGCAAATAGGATGCCCATGATCGTCACTTCTGTAATCATTCTTCCAATGTCGGTTCGAACGTCTTCCTCGTTTCTCAATTCTAGAGTGCGTTCTATGTTGAATAAATTCGTCATTGTAGAAGTGTAATGTTTCTCCAAGTGGTGGGCATCGCGGCATGTTACCAGCACTTCATAGCTTGGTGAATCCATCCCAAATCATTCTCCCAAGCTCTATATAAATAGGACATGGGGGGAGGTAATTAACGATCTTGGAATTTATGATGGTTCATTTATTAGGAACCTTCCTAAATTCCAATGATGATGTTACTCATTATTTAAAAAAGTTCAATCTAATTATTTTACATTGGCGTAATTAATTGGGAGGATCCCAAGGGACTTCCTCGCATTTAAGAGGGGTTTGGGTGGTCCCCACCACCATGAATTCACAAAAAGGGGGTTTTAGTTCAGGTGGTCCCCACCTCTTTAACAACAAGTTGGAGGTTTTAGTTTAGCTGGTCCCCTCCTCCTTAATATTCATTTGGGAGGATAAAAATAAAAGTTTATTTTATTTTTATTCCCATGAAAAAGAATGAAACTAACTTTCACCCTTGACCAACTGTTGTCGAGGTGAAAGTCTCTTTAAATGAATATCGAAACTACGAGTTCAACAGTGTCCTCAGATTTCAATTCCGAGCACCGGGTCAAAAGTAAAAAATTCCGCTTGCGCGTTTACTTAACGTACCAGAAAAAAATTTCAGAAAATTATTAACAGTCACCCTCAACATGTGCCTATCGAGGTTAGGCTCTTTCCAAGTGAAAAATTCTTCAACGAACCCAACGGTACCCTAGGATTTCAAATCTGAGTTACCGTTTAAATGTTATGGATTATACAATAAACTAATTCTCACTTAATTATTTTATTTACGGCTAAAAACTAATTTTCACTAGTGTCCCACACTGACCAATGTTAGTATCTTCTTTAGTAGATCATTCCCTCACAGGTTCATCGGTGTTCTTATATTTTCAATCCGAGCTACCGTTTATGAATTATAAGCATTTGAAAAATAAAATAATTTATTTAATTATTTTATTTCTAGTTATGCCACTTTTAGGTTTTCTCATAGGAGGCCCGTTTCGACTAAAATTAAGTCATTCCTACGATAAACCCACCATCATAAATGAAACGGTGCCCTCATATTTCAGATCCAAGTAACCGTTTAATAGTTATTCCACTTTTTCCTAAATATTCCATATGTGCACTTTTCATGTTTTACAAAACTTCGACAGACCATTCCGGGCACTCCGGGCCTTAGAATCATGCACTATAAGATTTCACAGTCTCGGAATAATTCCATATAATTAAAAAAGATATATGGAATTTTCGAGACATTACATATTTATACACAATAAAAAACCATTGACAAAGGCCCCACTTTTTCCTAGTTTTTTCCAAGCATAGATAATGGGGGCCCTTTATGAGTGCTAATGAAAATAGCTGATAAATGTGGCCTTTATTGGCACCTTTTTTCTAGCACTGGTAGGTGACCTTTATCAATGTTTTTTCCCTAAAATTGATAAATGTTATATTTCATTAAAAATAATTTATAAATATATAAATATAAATATATTTATATAATATATAATATATTTTATTAAATATGATTTAGATAAGTCTTAATATGCATTTACACTTAATGTAGAATATATTTTTTGAAAAATGGATTATATAATAATTACACAAATAATATTAATTAATATTTTTCTTATTACTATTGAGTTATAGTCATTTAATAAAAATGGGATGATATAAAAATTCAATAAACTAATGTGTGATATAAGATTAGTTGAAAACATGACTTTAAATTTAAATGATCATAACTTTTGATTAGGGTGTTTTTTTGAGAACAACCACATGTCAAATCTAAGTTTGTGAAGAGATATATTCCATGTTAATTGGAGAAACTGTAGATTCTAATTTTTGAGTAAAAAAGGGTCCTAAATTACTCCAAAGATAGTTTTTTAGTCAAGATACCCTAGTTTGTTTATATACCGTAGTATTTAATATTTATTTAACAATTTATTCTTATCCTTTTTCAGTGGAGACTGGATTTATTTCCAAGTCTTACATTCATATCGATATTTTGGTTTTGAAATTTTACCATTCTTCATATTTTAGTTTTATTTATAATAAAATTCACATATATATGAATATATTTTTATAAACCTATTATTAACATTAAATATATTCTATAAATATATTTATATTTGATATTTATAAAACAAATTATAAAAAAATTATATCTAAATATACATTTATATGTAAATATGTATAAATATATATGTAAATAAAATTATACCTTCCAAAATCCTCTTCAGAAATGATTTGAGGCAACCAGATATCTATAATTCTTCTTTGAATGATCACATGGCATTGAGGAATCGGGATTATGGGGTTTGAGTCTTCTTATATGATGCTATTGGATTTAGGGTTCCTGATGTAAAGATAGATCTATCTTCGGTGAAGGCGACTCTCATTTATTTCATTTCAAAAAGTTGTTTTTGACTTGGAGGTTCCCTTTCCTGGTCTTAGGGACGATTTATTGAATGGTGATATTCTCTATAATACCTCATGCCCTAGTGACTCAAGAATGGGGATTTTCAATAGAACTTTTTTTGAATCCAGTAGTCTGAATGATATGTTTTTTTATGAGAGGATTACGGTGGATGGTTTCCCAAACCCGTATCGACATGATGATCTGAAGGAATTTTTTAACACTTCCTCTAGGTTATATGATGATTTTCAATTTAGGTCCTATTATTTAGGAATGATCATAAATAATGGCTCACTAGAATTTTTTGAAGAGAATAATTCAATTATATCGCAACATATTTCCATGTGTAAACATTCAATTATCACATGGATGTTGGTCTAGTAAGGGACTAATCCATGGATGATTATGGGCACGAAAATCCATCTTGTACAATTTTAGGGCTTTGGTGAAGTGGAAACTACATCTATCAGTAAGGTGTTATTTCATATTACTTTTCCAATCATCGATATGAAGTTTAATGTCATGACATGATCCAATAGGGATTGATCTGCGACTCCCCAAGCCTACCTCTATAATCCAGGGGCTAGAGTCCAGTTTCAAGTAGGCTATCACCGACATGGGGGGACTTAGCGTAAAGTACCTGTACACATGCACCCACATACACCTCCATGAAATAGTACATTATTTCCTCTATAAATGGGAATGACCTTGTTTGTTTAAGGTTCAAACTTTCCAATTGGATTCTAATGGGTTTATTCATATAACCGAAAACACCCAATGATTATATATCCATTTGGACCTACTTTCCAAAGGCAGGTTCTCATTAGTTGTGGACTGATGAGGCTTAATAATTTGCATTGTTTGAGAGGATGGGAGGTCAGGATCATCACACCTTTTTAGGGGAATTATTGCATACTCCGGGACTCTATTATAGATTTAAGTTATGTTCACGAATACTTATTAATTAACCAAGCATGAAACTAAGTTTTCCATTAGATTTAGAAATCGATGATTAATATGTATGGGATTTAGAGAATCCTTTATATGTATTTGAGGTTCTCCATTAATAGAGAATCATCCATATGTGTTTGGGATTCTTATTCAATGGTATCTTTAATACATCATATAGAAATATCATGGTTATTTTGATAACCATACTGCTTTTAAATCCACTTAGTGGGCACTTGAAGTTTACTATCATTTAGAAGGAGAAGGATTATTTCAGAGTTGGGATCGTACCAGTAGATGGGCTACCTACGTATCCTTGTTAAAAAGGTATCATAATCCATTTAGTTCGATTAGAAAGATATATTTTAATGTCATATGGGAGGGAAAATAATTTAATGAAAGATGGACTTGATCCTTATAAAGGCTTCCAACGTACTCTACTTTTTATGGCAGAGATCAAAGTCCACGTAATTTGTTTAAATAAATATGAGGTTTATGCATGGTTAATGGCCCAAAAAGAGATTTTGTGATTACTTTAACACTCAAAACTCATGTGAGTCATTCTTGGTGTGAGAAATAAGAGGTATCAGTAAACATGACGATAGTTCCATGAAAGATGTAGTTATGAGAAATGATGTGGGGCTTATGTAACACTTCGACCCCAGTTGCCTAGATTCGGTGAATTATTAAATAACATTGACATGATCACAAGAAAGATCAAGTCTCAAAAGACTGATTAGTTTATTAGCCTTGGAATAAATAGATACATTCATAAATTTTACATTACATCATAAAGTGAAAAATAACTACAACAACATATTTTCTTCATATCCCCTCATATTATCCATGCAGGTTATTCATAAATTACTTCTTCACATCCCGGGAAAAATAAAACATTGAAAGGGGTGAGCTCAGATTCTCAGTAAGGATAACAATATATAGGAAACATTCATAAATAATCATAAACATTTAAGGCAATGTATAACTAGAACAAAAGTCTTTTAAACTTGAACTTCAGCCTAATATGGAAAAGATAAAATGAAATAATTCCACTTACTTATTCACATGAATATTCTACTAGTCGTATAATCATATGCAATATCAATAACCAATTTCATAATGATGGAATGCATAATGCCAGACTATCATAACCATGTATCCAAGGCCCCGTGCCAAGACTACAAATAATATTTTGTCAAGGCCTCATGCCAAGACACTAGTTTGTCTCAAGAGACCTACCGATTCAATTTTTTTAGAAGATACTTACGTTAAAAATTTCTCAAATATACTCAAGTGTTTTTCTGAAAACACTATGCAAGCTTTTGAAAAAAAAATAACTAATTTTGAGATTGCTCAACTTATTACAGGCCATGATGGGTCCACGCCTAATACCTTCATGTCTACCACACTCGAGAGTCGTGTTTTTTGAAAACATTTTTATCTTGCGTTAAATACGTATACATTTGCACTGTATTTTCATATATTTGAGAGAAATATCTCTCTCTTTTTTTGAAATCATTTAAATATAACATAATTATAAAAGAAAACATTTATTTTGAAAATATCTATATAAGTGTGTAAGGGAAGAATCAAAGGTGTAATAACTATGGAGAATAACCTCACCTACCGTATAAATTAAAAAACATTATTACCTTAGTTTTGTCGAAAAGGTCAAAAAGTAACTTGTTTTGAAAAAGACGGAAAGATTCCTTTCAAAAACGTATAAGTTTAAATAAGTATATAAATGACTTTAATCCACATTCTATAAAATATCAAGAATTTTTTGAAATACATTTTTAAGAAACATGGATGTGGATGATAAAGAGGTTCCAGTAGATAATTACGCATAAACAACCTCGGATAATGAAGAGATTGTGAAATAACCCTTACCAATTTGGTAACTTACGAAACATACAACCCATTAAAGAGGAATCATACAATGAATATGTAAATACATATAAATTAATGTTTATTACACAAAAAATAAAATTATGAGCAGTACATACACTACACAAAAGGTAATAGTGGTAATAAGGGATGAATCTCACGGGAATAAGGAGTGAGATGAAAACCCATGACCTTGTAGTTTTCCTTAGTCGATGGTATGTTAACCTCCTGTATAATAGTTAAAACATTATTATTAAATTATAAAAGAACCATATTCATAATTATTATATCATATATGATCTTTTAATAATTATTTGTTAATAATACTTTAGTATTATCGTCGTTTCAGTTGTTATCTTACACGTTTTCTTTTATATATTTTGTTACATAAGTCATGTTTGTTATGGATAGGTTGTATATTATTCATATCCAGAATGATATAATGTTCTTAAACATTACTTTTATTCATCAAATGAGAATTATTCTTGAATGGGTACGATGGGGAATAAATCCTATCGCATTCGTGGAGACGGTAGTCCGTACGTACGCACGAGCGAAAATATCATTCTTTTGATATTAAAATAATATATAATTGGATGGTATATCATATATAAAGAATCATTATCATGTTATATTTATTATTTACATTAATTACACATCATTATTATACCCATACAAATAATAATAATATATTGAATAACAATTACTCCACGACGTGGAGACGGTATGTCGTACGTACGCATGTATGGTGACATGTCATTCAAAGGATTTATAGAATACAGAATATGGTTGTGCCATATTTATAATAATATCACATTATATAAGAAATACTGGATTTATTATTTTAGAATTATAATAACAAAGAAATAAGAAGTTGAAGAAGAAAGGAACTTGAAAGAGGGTGGTGAAAACATTACCTCTTCTTCAGGTTCTTTCTTTTGATTTGATCAAAAGGGATCCTTGGGTTGGATTTCTAATCAAAATAAGGACTCTAGGATGAATTGAGGGAAGTTCAGAGAGTATTTTGGTAGGTTGTTTCCAAACCAAAAGGCTTTTAAAGTGTGAAGAATTGGTTAGAAGTGGTGTCCTTTTATAAGGGGGAGGAGGGTCACCTTAGGAAAATATAGAAATATTATTTTATAATAAATTTATATTCGGTTTATAATGGCTCCAAATTGGATTATTTAAATTTTATAGTGGTTATGGGTTTAAAACCACTCATCCAATATAATTTAGATAGGTTTGGTTCATTATATTAACCTTATCTGTTAGTTTTAACTCTTAGTTAATTAGTTTGACACTTACCATGTCACTTTGTATTTTTATATTATCATGTTAATAAACTTACTATATACCTCCAGGATACCCCCAAGTGGTCCATTAATGAAAACCCTATCATGATATAAGTCTCTTGGCCAAACCTTAGATTTTTAGGAATTTAATATAAATTAATAATATAATATTTGTTTTAAAAACTCTTTTATGTCAATTTTGACACTATTGGGTATTTTGTTCTTGATAAATTTATAACAACATTATTACTTCGAAAACAATTTATATAAACAATACTAATATGTCATAGTAACCTATAAAAAAATTGTAATTTATAAGAAGTATCAAATTACATTTATTTGGGTATTTATAATATCAATTATTTTAATCATTCATTAATACGGTAATTACTACATCATCATTGTGTCCTAAATAAATTAAAATATTTAATATCTAAAAATTATAAATAAAATACCATTATGTAGGAAATATTTTTATCTTTTTAATTAATATTTATAGTTGAAAATATAACATATATAACCTTATGTAAAAAATGTTTTTCTAAAAGATATATGCTTATGTCATTTTTGTATTTATTTTAACTTAATTAATATAACGTGTCCTTATCACTTACAAGTGGATCCATGGGGTCCCAAAATAGACCCAAAGATGAACATGGTCGGACATGTATTAACCAATAAGTTTAGGGAACGTTTTAGAGTAATTTATTATTATAATAATATTATTTTTTACCCTTATTTACCGGATTTACCCTTTAACCATGGTAAATAAAATATTTACTGAAGTAATTATTCAAAATGCCTAAAAATAAAAGATACATATTTACCCAATTTGGAAATCCTGATTCAAAATATGGAATCCATTTTTCTATATTCAAAACACATACGCATCAGAAATTAATTTAAAATTAATTCCCATTGTTAAAACAAAAAGCGTGTTTTTAAGAGATAATAACTATCAAAAGATTGACACTTGTTTGTGTCCGGTTTAATTATGAAATTATGTACAATGACCAAAATTTTATTAAATGGTAACAATATATTCTAAATACACTATAAAAAAACTCAAATTTATAATTTATTACTATTAATTATTTCGATTAAAAAAGTTGTTTTTAATTAAAATTTAGTAATTTTCACTATTCATCAAAATATAAAAGTTATCTGAAAAGTACCAAAAATTCACCCTAGGCTAATTTTGATATTAAGAATCAAAAATTAAAGTTTATTTTCATAGATAAAATTTATAAAATTTCAAAAGGTGTGTATTACTATTCATAACGGCTACTTTGATTGTCCGCGGTGTGTTAGAATCTCGAAGTTGCGTACAATGAAAGCTTTTTCATTATTCAAAGGAAAACATACCGTGGAAGCTTGGGGTGTTACAGCTTACATATGTATGATGAACCTAGTAAATTAAGATCTGGACTTAAGAAATAATTCCAATAATTGGGTCCATAAAGGTATTTTTACTTTTAGAGATTTGAATTTTAACACGGGGCTTAATCATGAAAAGGAATCCAAAATTAAGAGGGACTTATGATTGGGTTTTATTCCTGAGAAGGAAACCCAAATAAAAAAAATTAAGATTTAGAGCTTAATCTAGAGGAGGATTCCCAATGTTTAAGGGAACTATGACTGGGTCTTACTTTTGAGAAGGAGGCCCAGGTTAAAGGAAATAATGACTGGGGCTTACTCACGAGAAGGAGGCCCAAGTTAAAAGAAACTATAACCAGGGATTACTCCTGATAAGGAGGCCCTGGTTAAAGGAAATTATGAATGGGCCTTACTCTTGAGAAGGAGGCCTAGGTTAAATGAAATTATGACTTGGGCTTACCCCTAAGAAGGAGGCCCAGGTTAAAGGAAATTATGACTGGGGCTTACTACTGAGAAAAAAGCCTAGGTTAATAGAAATTATGACTGGGGCTAACTCCTGAGAAGGAGGCCCAGACCTAGAGATCTTCTCATCTCAAAGGATGAGTTTGTATAGGGAAACCTTAATCATAGTGACATAAATCTTTTAAATCATGAGGTTTTGGGAGATTTTCCATATATTTCCTTTCAGATAAAGAGGCCAACAAAGGAATCAAGTCATAAATGGATTTGAAGAGAGTTTTGAAGGTTATATCTTGAAGAGGATAGGTGATTTTGAGGAATGTATGTGACTAGGAAGGAGGCACACAAGTATTTTTCTAGAGCGTATGTCCTGGTCACGAAAGTATACTTGTGTGACATGAGTCACCTTGGGAGATGAAGAATCCATAGGGTAATACTTGGGAGATTTTGAACTCAAGCCCTTAGTATCCTCCCTAGAGGCTTTCAGAAGTGTGGCGTGCAAGTTCCCTTGAGAGGGCAAGGAGGCGTGCAAGAATATTCATTTTCCATAAGGTTTGGATACTTAGGAGTGCAAGTATTGATGAGTTCTAACACTTAGGAGTTATTCTTCCTCTTTAGAACTTCCATTATAGGTTAATAATTACCTTAGAAGTGTTCGAAAGATGTCAGACAAAGACTTGGGTGACAAGAGCTTGAATCTGTGTTTTGGAAACTTTGTCCCCTAAATGGGGGGCCCACAGGGGCTATTTATAGGCCACCTGAGGTTTGGGTGAAAAAAAAACTTTGGGCACGCAAGTGGCCAACACGCGTTATGTCTAGCTCGCAAGTGACATGCGCGCTAAAGGCTGGCGCGTAGGTATACTCATGTGCCTTAATGCCTTTGCAATTTTTGATGAATCTTCTATCTCCTTTGCTTGAGGTACTCTCCTTAGTCAATCTTCGTACTCTGTGACAGAATGGAGCATCATCAAAAGTCTCCCCTTAGAGTTGGATGCGAAAAAGAAAATAGGGTTTAACTCTATGGTGAAAGAGAAACCAAGGTCCATTGGTGTGTAGGTTTGAGGCATGTAGGTTGAAGGATCGCCTAAATATATGGGTGTTACTTTACAGTTCTCATCCTGCCTTCCATGTTTTTGAGCTCTCGTCACGCAAGTGTCTGCATCTTCTTTGGTCACTCCCTTTTTTCCTATATCTCACTTCTTTAGTAATATTTTGACTTGCGCGATAGTACTTGTGCGACCACACTTGCACGACCACACTTCTGCACCTTAATGCCTTAGAAATTTTTTTGTTTTCTTCTCAAGTATTTAATAAAAAACAGACTTAACTAAAATTTAATTGTTAGACCTTTGTGCAGATTCAATGGCTCCCAGAAATATTGGATCGGTCGATGAACTAGTCAGCAAGAGAATAGATGATATGATTAAGCCCTTCGTCCATGACTACTATGATATATGTGACAGTAATCTCCCATATTTGGCCAAGTACTTGAAAAAATTTCATTTTAATCCTCCGCATAGTGTCAATATGCCTCTGTATGGGCATGGTCATCTACAAGAAGTAAACACCCCAGATCTGAAGAATCCTACACCCAAGATGCAACCACACTACTACACCTCTATTTCGGTTATGTTGTCCATTAAGAGAAGAAACAATGGTGTGAACTTTCAAAATTTTCCTCCATGCCATTTCCCTGCAGATATGAAAATGAAAAACCCATGGGATGATATGTTTTCCACTGTAGGTTGGTGGAGGGAAGACTATAATGACATTAGAACAATATCTAAAAAGAGTACTCTCTCCAAATGGATCTTTACTTCTAATTCTCCATTCTCAAATCCATGTATCCATCTTCCAATTCTCTTGGACATAAATAAAGTCACTGTTTGATCAGCAAATTTTTTTCTCAAACTGCACTCAAGAACATTAATTTACAATTCTTCCAAGAAGAGTTGGTATCACTGAGTCTCTTATTGTATCTACTTGAATGACTGAATCCCAGGTGGTTGTTGATGATGTTTGGGATGTTGTGAAGTGAATGAAGAGTTATGTTGAAAGCCTATTGTACTTCATTGAAAAAAAGAGAAGAGACTCTAATCTATGGATGTCCTTCTAACTCTTGTGCATTAATGAAATTTTTTTTATCTTCAATAATTTGTACTTGAATTCTCTTGTTGGCAGTTTAACGTCATGCAGGCCAGACATAAAAAAATGCTAATGTTTAAGGTCAAATAGCATTGAACGAATGGATTGAAATTGACTCAATTACTTGATATTTAATTTGAAAATATATTACTACATTCAAGTATGGGGGAAAACAAGTAAACTATGACTTCAGAAATTTTGAATCTGAGGGATGATATGGAAAAAGGGCTAAAAGGTTTTATAGGAAGTATTTCCTAAGAGTGAAGTTACCACTATTTGAAAAAACGAATTCTGGGGTCGAATTATGTAGGGCCATTTAGAGGCATTGGCTGTGTAGTCAAATAATAGAATCTTTTGGCTGACAGGTCCATCATATAGACAACTTATGCAAGGCCACCTAAGGGAACATGCTGCATAGTCAGGCAAAAGAACTCTAAAAAATATTACAATTCTATTTCTAAAAGCTAGTGAAAGTTTATGGAGATTCAAATTTCCCAAAGTATAGAGTCTGATGTATGGGGAGAGGTACTTGATTATGGAGAGGATATTCCCAATCAATATTATCAAATAATTGGATGAATGTTACTCCTATAAACTTTTGATCCAAATGTAAGGAAGGAAAATATAAACCATAGACTTGAATACTTTCAGATCATGAAAATGAGTATGGGAAAAATATGTTAAGGATGGTTGTTCTTGGGGATCCCTATATATCGTCGTTAAGACCAATAAGGACAAAAAAGGTTTTCTCCCCAAGAATGAAGTTACCACTTATATGAATAACCAATTAGGGGGTTTGAATTATGCAGGGTCACCTAAGGTCATTGGCTACATAGTCAAATAATAGCATCTTTTGGCTGATAGGTCCGTTATGTAGACTACTTATGCAAGGCCACCTAAGGGCACGTGCTGCATGGTCAGGCAAAAATAATTCCCGAGTATCAGACATTTTGTGACCAGAAGTAAAGAAAAGGAATATGGAGATCTTGAAGTATTTAAGGTTATTAGTATGACACATGAAAATGGGTATTTTCCAATACATTAAGGAGATACATAGACCAATGCTGACCATAATCATGTTATGGTCGGGTCTTGAATTGAGATGCTGGACTTTACTACGTATCTCATTAGGATGAGAATCAATGCATACGTAGTTCTTGAAATATAGGTTAACGTCATGTTGGAAGAAAGCCTAGGATATCTTAGTTTAGGGTCGTAGAGCTCGGACCATGATAAGGGATACACAATGTGTGTTTGTTATAAACCTGATGTGAATGAAGACCAAGGTTTGCATACCACATTCATGTGCTCGTAGGGAGAATTTTCAGCCAAGGGACTGAAAGTGGAGTTTGGGGTTAGGCCCAAAGACTTGGGGATGGGTTTGAGGTATGCTCGAACGTTCCTACGTATCCCATAAGGATGAGAATCAATCCATACATAGTTCTTAAAATACCCTCTGTACAGATTTGGTTCGTACATGCGAAGGGTTAAAGGGGACATTAGTGAAATGATGGTTAAAACCAAGATTAAAGGTCCGAGTATTGCTATGTATATATGTAGTCCTTGGAATATGACATGATTGGAGATCAATTTCAATAATGATTACCTCTTATGTGAAGGTGTTTGAGACTGTTGTAGATTATTTTCACACAGGAAAAAAGTGAAAATATTTAAAGGTAATATGCATGGACTGGTACTGCATAGTATATCGTCATGTAACTAGGAAATATTGCTATGTAGTATAATGTCTTACAGTGAGGAAAATGGGGGAATGTGCAGTTTAATGTCATATATCAAGGATTATGATGAACCAATGTGTATATATTGGTTTTTTTTGGGGGGCGGGGGCTTCACAGATCATCATCGTATGAGATGGAAGTGAACCGATATGAATATATTGGTTTTGGGAACGAATCTCAAGAGGTTTCCTACATACCCAGTATAAAAGGCAAGGATAAAAGTCCATGTAGTTTGATTGAGAATGAGTTGATGATCGAGTTATACTTGAGGACAATCTGAAGATGGTGTTGGGACTTACACGTGGTTAGCGGCCCAGAGAGGGTGTTATGGTTGAAGCTTACTCTAATATCACATGATTCATGCTCGGTGTGAGAAACAAGAGCTAACAACAACCCCAACGATGCACAGTTCAACATCATGTAAGACATATTAAGGTACTTTTTCACCGTTTAATCCGTCATGTGTCACAGACATGGGGGGCTTGTAAATTTAACATCTTGCAACTCAGACGAGCAGTTTAACGTCATTTTGGATGAAAAAGGGGACACAGTTTAACGTCATGTGGGATGATAGAGGTGTTATGCAATTTAAAAGTCTTGTAGTGAGGACTAAATGGACCATGCAATTTAAAGTCTTACTGGGAGGACTAAAGGGACCATGCAGTTTAAAGTCTTACAGTGAGGAGTAAAGGGACCATGCAGTTTAAAGTCTTGCAGTGAGAACTAAAGGGATCATGCAGTTTAACGTCTTGCAGTGAGGACTAAAGGGACCACACAATTTAAAGTCTTGCATTGATTACTGAAGGGACCATGCAGTTTAAAGTCTTATAGGGAGGACTAAGGGGACCATGCAGTTTAAAGTCTTGTAGTGAGGACTAAAGGGACCATGGAGTTTAAAGTATTGTAGTGATACCTAAAGGGACCATGCAGTTTAAAGTCTTGCAGTGAGGACTAAAGTGACCATGCAGTGTAATGTCTTGCAGTGAGGACTAAAGGGACAATGCAGTTTAAAGTCTTGTAGTGAGGACTAAAGGGACCATGTAGTTTAAAGTCTTGTAGTGAGGACTAAAGGGACCATGCAGTTTAAAGTCTTGCAGTGAGGACTAAAGAGACCATGCAGTTTAAAGTATTGGAGTGAGGACCAAAGGGACCATGCAGTTTAAAGTCTTGCATTGAGGACTAAAGATATATTTGTGTTACAAAAAATATTTCTTCAGGAATCATGCATTGGTTGGAGTCGTGATGAGTTCTCCATCCATCAAAATTAAAGAATAAGCTCCATTGGAATAGAACTTATGTATTGAATAAGGTCCTTTGAATTTTCATTCACGCTTTGGAGGATTCTTTCCTAGTATAATTGGAGTTATGAGGACCAATACCAATTCTCCTTGAATGAATGGATGAAGATTAATTTTTTTATTAAAAGCCCGTGTTATTCGATTCTGATAGACTTCCAAGTGATGTAGGGTGCACGATATTTTTTCATCCAATCATTACAATTCATCTAATTGCTTCTGATATTGTTCATATGTGGATGACTGATCATAAATGGCTACTCTGAGTGAAGGTAATTGAACTTCATCTGACAAGACTGATTTTGTTCCATAAACCAATGAATATGGAGTTGACCACGAGGCAGTGCGAGTGGTGGTCCGATAAGCCCATAAATCATGAAATTTTTTATCAGGCCATGATTTCTTACAATCATCCACCATATTTTGCAGTATGTTTTAAGGAGTTTTATTGAAAGCTTCTATTTGGCCATTGGTCGTTGCATGATATGAAGATGAATGGTTGGATTTTATGTTGTATTCTTGATACAACTTTCTCACCTCAGATGAATAAAAGTTTGTGCCATTGTCTATGAATATGGTATGAGGGACACCAAACCTTGTAATGATGTTAGACTTGATGAAGCTAATAATGCTTTTAGAACTAACTTCATTGTGAGGTATTTCCTCTGCCCATTTGGAAAAGAAGTCAGTAGCTGTAAGAATTTACTTAAACTGCTTAGCTGTAGCTGAAGGGTAAGGTCCTACTACATCCATTCCCCATGCGGCAAATGACCCTGAGTATTTAGCTCTATGAAGTAACTCTAGGTGTTGATAAATGATGTTGGCACATAATTGGAAGGAATGACACTTCTTAGTGAAATCAACACAATCTTGTATCATTGAAGGGAAGAAGTATCACAACCTTCAAATTTTATCAGAAAGTTTACGTCCATACTGGTGGGAACCACAAACTCCTGCATGAACATCATTCATGATAGCCATTGTCTCTTCACCATGAATACATCTGAAGATAATTCCATCAATGCCTCACTTGTAGAGATTTTTTTGGTGATCTAGGCTATCATAAAGGGTAAAATTAACCACACATTGTCGGAATTTTTCTTTACCGGCTCTATCAGGTGGGAGTGTTCCGTTTTGAAGGTATTCCCTGATATGTGTCATCCATCCTATAGTATGACCATATGGTTTAGAAATAGTACTGATTTCATTGATTTATTCTATTCTAATTTGAACAAAATGTGAAACTACATGACGGTGGGAAATACTGATGATTGTTTCATCCCGTTTTGGATTTGTGAGGGCTATGGATATATTATCCAGTGTATCAGATTTGGAATTTTGTGATCGCAGGACATAAGAAAATGTCGGTTCCGAAAGAAATTAGTCCATTAATTATCTTACATAATCACACAAAGGGATTAATTCTTTATTTCTGATGGAATAATACCCATTGACATGTTTGATTACCAAATCTGAATCACCTTTTACCTTTAAGTAATTCACCTATGCCTAAAGCACCAATTCCAAGCCTGCGATGAGAGCTTGATATTATACTTCCTTGGTTGTGCCACCTTCCAACAATAAGAAGGAATAGGGTAGCACTACCTTTTCTAGGGAAATGAGCACAATTCCTAACCCAAATTTTTTGAATTTAGGATCATCCATTTTCTTCTCTATTGGAATTCGGGAGGCACCATCAATGTACATTTCCCATTTTTGAGGATTATATTGAATAGAGAAGACTTCCTCATCGAGAAGTTCAATATTTAAAGACATATATTCTACAGATGGGTGTTTAATAAGGAAATCATCCAATGCTTGGCCTTTTATTTCCTATCGAGACAGGTACTCGATGTCAAACTACTTCAAAATAATTTCCCACCTTACCAGACATCCCGTAAGCATTGGATGAGTAAGGGTAAATTTGAGTGGGTTATTGCGAGATACTAATTGGGCCTCATGATGTTGAAGGTAGTTTCTAAATTTCTGAAATGCAATGATTAATTCTAGGAAACACTTTTTAATACTCGAATATCAAGTTTTGGCCTCAAGCATAGTCCGACTGAGGTAGTAAAGGCTGTTTTCATTCACAACATCATTCTTTTGGTCGATAAAGGAACATAGTGATCAATCTAAAGCTGTCACATAAAGAATAAGTGGTCTTACTTCAACAGGTGGAATTAATATCGGTGGACTCAATAGATATTTCTTGAGTATATCGAATGATTCTTGATATTCCTCAGTCCACTGGTAAGTAACTCCCTTCTTCATTAATTTGGTGAAGGGTAAACACATTCCTGACAAATTGGTGATAAAGCACCGAATATCAGCCAAGTTTCCTTTAAGTCGTCTTAATTCTTTCAAATTTCTATGAGGTGAAATACCAAGGATTGCTTTTGTCTTCTAAGGATCAACTTCAATACCATGATGGCATACAACAAGGTCGAAAAATTTTCTCGAGGTTACCCCAAAAGAACATTTCAAGGGGTTCATCTTCAAATTATGTTGTCGAAGTTTGTTGAATATGATTTCCAGATCGGCCAAGTGATCAGGATGTTGTCTAGATTTAACCATGAAATCATCCACATAAGATTCAACGAATTTCCCTAAAAAGGGTTTAAAGATATGATGCATAGCATGTTGATATGTTGCACCGATATTATTCAGACCAAAGGGCATTACCTGTTATAAAAACACACCTTGATGAGATCTAAAGGCTGTAGACTCTTCATCTTCTAGGGCCATTCGTATTTGATTGTACCCAGAGTAACCATCCATGAATGAAAGAGCTTCGTATCCAGCGGTTACATCAATCAATCAAGAGTTCTGTGATCAGAACTGGAAAATCATCCTTGGGACAATGCCGATTAAGATCTCTACAGTCAATGCAAACTCTAATTTGTCCATTCTTATTTTTCACAGGGACAATATTAGCTAGTCATTTGGGATATTGAACTTCTCTAACCAATTAATCCTTGATAATCTTATCAACATCAGCTTCAATTTTGGATGCATAAGCTGGGTGTGTTCTTCTTGCTGCTTGCTTGAATCCTCGATGTTCTTCTGGAAAACCCAAATGATGAGTGGAAACTTCAGGATCATGACCCATCATTTCTGTATAATTCCAATAAAATACATCTTGATTTTTCTTTAAAATAAAGTATACATTTCTTTCTCTTCAAGTGTCATCGCCTCACTAATTAAAGCGGGGTGTGGATATTCTTTTGTACCTAGATTTATTTCTCTGAGTTTATCCACAGTGGTAGAGATACCCTCTTCTAATGCTGGAGGAGCATCCTTGAGATCTTCCTCGTCTTCTTCAATATGTGTTACTTCTTCTATTTCTACTTGCATAGTAGATGAAAAAGCAGAATTTCCATAGTCAGGAGAGAAATTATGGTTTAAACATCTTGAAGAAGAGGCTTCCATTTTTGACCCTATTGATAATGAAGGGTCTTTCTAGGGTGAAATAGAGGAGATGATGGATTGAGAATCGACATAATTATTTTCTTCTAGTATTGCTATACCTTCTTCTGCCCTGGTTAATGAAGGAAAAACATGCTGGATTTCAGTGGATGAAATGAAGACATCTCCGTTTGAGCTTTCATCACTGCTTGGGGAATCAACAATTTCTCCCATGTTATCTAGCTCGATTTTCATAAATTACATTATGAAAGTTTCCATAAGAGTGTTTGGATTTAGGTCTATCTTGTCAATTTGACTAATATGAAACACATAATCTGTACTCATATGATTGAATGGGTTTACTGGATTCTTTTCCAAACCATATGGAGCATTAATTTTGGTGACCTTCTTCCCTGTAGATTTTTCCTTTCCCTCCATGTGATAAAAATCTGCCTCAATGTATTGAGATTCACATGTTTTGAATGGGTCCTGGTAACCATAGAATGTCCCAATTTGACCATTTAAACAATATTTGAGACATTGATGGTATGAAGAATGTATGACCGCATGGAATTCTAAAATATCATTTTCTATATGGTAGACCTCAGCCACAACAATTTCAGTTTCAAAGTCTTGAGGACTTGAAAAAGCCTCAATAAGCACCTCTAGAAGATATTTTGACAGATTAAAAGAATCTATAATTGATAAAATGGATGGTAATTGGGAAAAATGCTTCAAGAAATCATACTTTTGGTCCAACGGTCTACGTTTTCCATAATGAAAGTGTGGTTTTTCAGGATCCATGGAAGTTGATGCTTTTGCAGTAGATGCATCCCGTATCAGGGATGGAATTGGAAACACTCCTGGGTTCAATATATTAGATTGACTAGGTCTATCTATTTTCCAATAGGAAGAAGGTGTGACTTCTAACTGGTCATCCAAACTAATTGTATCAAGACCGAATCTGCCAGGTGTGGATGAACTTCCTTGTTCCTGTTAAGCCACTTTAAGGGATTTTCCACAAGTTTCTGCCACATATACAGTTCTAGCAGGGGTACAATGGAAATAGTCACTTCTGGAATATCCACGCCCTCCCTTGTATCCTAGACCCATGTCCCTTCCTTTAATTACTCTGTTAGATATAGGGAACTTAGACCTATCATAATCGAAACTATCACTGACATAAGGATTTGTTAAACGAATCATGTTAATAGAACCAATGACCAATTCTTCAATTGATGAAGAATATGCCTAATTAACCAGTTCAGGTTGTTTCGTATGGTGGGTCGGTGCCCGTGTTTTTGAATCAAATGGAATAAAATATTCTAGAGTCACAGACAACTTAGGCTTTAATACGAGCTCGTCTTCTTCTGAATACTCTTCTTTATTCAAATTATGCTGCTTCTTTGAGGATTTTCCATATGATGAAGGGGTTTTATCTATAGAATTCATTGAAGAAGACACAATTGGTTGATTCAATTGTGTTCGTAAAATTACATGATCTCAATTGATTGTTTTTCTGACCATCGAATCCTCATATTTCTGTGCATTTTTACTTTTGACTACGTGACACTTTCGTTCTTCTTCTAGATCAGTAGCAGTAACACATGCTACTTGGGCTGAAGAGCCTTTCAGTTTTACTTGTCCAGACTGCACAATCTTTTGTAGGAGGTCTTTAAAGACAAAAAAATCCTGAATTGGATGCCCCAATATCTGATGAAATGGGCAATAATTGAGAAGGTCTTCATCTACTTCCTTGTTCGGCCTTTTGGGCCTTCGCAACTGAACCACATTTTTTTCAAGTGCCGAAATGAAGTAACCATGAACTTGTTCATTCCTAAAATAATAAAAATTGCTCTTTAAATCCTCAAACTATTTCCGCCTTTGATCTATTTGATAATCCTGACAAGGCAGCCATTGTTGTTGATGCTTAGGATGTGGAGCCCTTCGATATGATGAAGGTTTTGAAGTTGAAGCAGGTACAATAGCTTGTTTATGTGTAACTGTAGCAGTCTCTGCTTTCCATATTCTCCTTCCCAAAACTGATGTAATTACACAAGTTTTATCTTTAGTCTATATAAGAGAATCTTCTATCTGTTGAGTGATTGAAGTAAGGTCTTTAAACCCCTTGTGTATTTCACAGGAATCAATTGTGTGAGTAATTCATCATGAAAATTTTCCACACAGATCGACAACAACTCTTCTTTAGGGAGTGCTAAACATAAAGAATATGTTAATCCCTTCTAGCGAGCAATGAAATCCAAAACCATTTCATTCTCCCTTTGATTACAATTAGTAAGATCAAGAACTATCATCTTTGGCAAGGTTGAGCTAAATTGAAGAAGGAACATTTGACGTAGATCCTCCCACCCAGTAATTGACCGAGATGGAAAACTTGTATACCAGAAAAAAGAGGTTCCTTGTAATGACTGGACAAAACACCCGAGCTTAACTACTTCTTGTTGTTGAGGAGTTCCCATTATTGGATCACAATGAGAAACAAAATTTTTTAAGTGTTCATTTGGATCTCCCAAACCATTAAAAATTCGGAATGTGGTACTTGCAAAATTTGATGGGGGAGAGATTGCATCCACCCATTCAGGGTGATCTTTCTTTTCTGGTTGAACCGGTGCATGTCGTCCTTCCATAGCTTCCGACTAAGCTATTAATGAACCAATGGTAGTCATTAATTTTTTAGAAACATCTAGTTGAGCTTGGACTTGAGCATGTGCAGTTACTAAAGTTTGGACGAGTGTGGCGACCGGTACTACCGCTGATGGTAGTATTACTAGTTGCTATTGCGTATGACCCATAGGATTAGACCTATGAGGGTGTACTTGTAAAGAGGGATATTCTTGACCCATCCCAATAGCTGCAACAAATTCCCTTGATTGATTAACTCCAACTTGCTTAGGAGGAAGACTACCTTGATGTAGTTCTGCATTTATCCTTCTTAACTCCTTCATTTCTTCTTCATGATGTGCGAACCATTCTTCTAATGAGAGTGATTGGCCTTTTCCAAAAGTAGTTTGGAATGTAAAATGACTTTTTAATTTCCCCTTGTTGGATGTCTTTCAAAGAGGGGGGATATGGTTATTTGAAGAATACCTAAATTCTGGGTAAGCCTTTGATTTTAGGTAATCACACCTTCATTTGTCTCTGTGTGCACAACCTCTTGAACCAAAACTTCTTCATCTAATTCCTCTGAGTGAGCCTCAAGTTCTTGGGGATCAATGACAATGGCATTGATGAAATTTATCGATGTATAATGCACTAAAGTTCTTCTGTCTGCGTTTCTATGAAATTGTCTTCCTCCCTGTTCTTTATGAGACATTTCCTTTTGTTTGGTGGATCCCTCAGGAATTTCTTGATGAACCGTAATTTGGAGGGAATTTCTTGATAATTCATCTCTACGTTCCCCTTGTGGCATCTTCCCTAATCAAGAGAAGACTGAATTTTGATGAGGAAGAGACTGAGAATTTGAAAAGGTCCCTAGTCTAGTGGATTGGGACTGTTCTTGTTTTTCCTGATCAACTCCTCAAATCCTTTCTATTTAATCTGAGCGTTGAATAAAAAGAGTCCCTAGTCTGGAAAGATGAGGTGGATCTTGAGCTGCTACATCTGAAATTTTCTTAAAAGTTCTCATGATTTTGTGGACTTTAGTCCAGAAATTGGCTGGATTCATCATCTGATATCCACTCAAATCACCTGGCTTAGATGACCGTTGGATTATTTCCGACACTTTTGTCACCTGATGATGTGCATGCCTTAAATGAGAAGCCTGTTTGATATTCTCATTTTCTTGATGCAAAAGTAATTCGACAAACTCTTATTTATATGTCTGAATTTGGGAAGAACTAGGTGAGGACTGTTCTTGAGAAAGCATTTGATTACACACAAAACCAGTTAGATGTGGTCGTCCATGGGCAATAACATTGCATGAGATCACTTTTGGCAGGCTTTGTTGACTGGAGAGAAAAGTGAAATGAAATTCTTCATGAACACCCCATATCCTAATATGAATACCATATGGGGCATTGGTAATTAATTGGCGCAACCTTTTTAATGCACCAAGGCATTAATGTTGAAGGGTTCTCTACTGCTTTTCAACCTTTGGATGTCGGGAAACTAAGGGAGATTCCAAGTCAATTTGGTGTTGCAACCATTATATCACCTTAACATGATTTTTATATTCATTATAAGATTATATTTTCTCTTTTAAATGAAAATGATTTTTCATATGTTAAGACTAATATCATGAATACAATCTTCTGTCAACGTTTCTGGAATATCATACTGAGAGTCAGCCAAAGGCCAAAACATGACTGATATTTCACCTTTTGTCAGTTTTTTTTCATATTCATCACTTCCTATTTGTCATTTGATGAAGATTCTTCTACATGATTGGACCAAAGCTGGTTCTTCTTTATTGCATTATCAGATTCAATAATATTGGTTGAGAATTCATTTGTCAAATTAGAAGATGAATGATCCAGGGGTGGTTCGGAGAATTACTGACACCCCAGGCTATCTTCTGATTCAGAAAGTATTTCACCTGCTAGCGGTAAGGCATCATACATGACTAGATTCACATTTTCATGTGCATCAAGATAAGAGGGCTTTCTGATAACTACATTGTCCATTGGATAATTTTCCAGGCAATGTGAGTTACTAATATGGAGAGGACTTTCATAGCTAAATTCATAATCATGTGGAGGACCACCATGTTGGGTTACAACAAAAGATGAAACCTCTTGCTCCTTGGTCTTCTAGCTACGAAAAGGGTTATCATAGCTCTCATATGAAGATAAAACATCAAGATCGACTGAATTGTCATGAAGTAAGACTTCATGACGAAGTGTCTGATGGAGACATTCGGAATTATTGTTCCCACTATTGGGAAATGAGAGAGTAGATTCTTGAGTTGCAACAGATAATTATATGTGGGATTCAAGGACTCTAGCATTGAGCAAGGCCTTATTATAGATTTTCTATTGATTTTTAACTGTGCTGGATGGGTCTTTTTCTTGGAGGCATTCTCACTCAATTTGGAAACCAATTTTTGACGAAAGTGGTTATTATGGGTAGGTGTATATGTCTGCTCAGGAGAAATATCCAGGTTTTACTGATGATCCTTATTTGAGTCATGTGTATGTGCCCGACTCGGTTGTCCATATGACATGGGGGAGTATTACCCACGACCCTTATGGACTGGAATAGAGGTGTGTATTTGTTCCGGGGTGACATGTTGATGAGTCACTCCACTGAGAGGGATAGGTTTATGTTTCTTTACCTTAGATGCTGCTGAAGCTGTTATAATATCCTAACAAGGATCCAGGATATGAGCAGGTATTTTCTTCTACTCTTTCACCATTGATATAATGTTCTTGGTGAATTCTACTAAATGAATGGGAATATAAGTCCATTCCAGGTTTGGAGTATGTGTGTATGACTGCTCTTGTCCTCCTTTTCCTGTTAGTGGATTCTGACTGTACTTATGCATGGGGGCATAATTTTGTATCTACCTTCTATTTGTCATTGGGACTTTCCAATTGATATCTTTGAAAGCTACCAAATGAGAATGTTGGTTAGCTTGATGAATAATAGTTGGTGTATGTGCCTTCTAATTGTACTCCACCAAACATGGTTGATAAACTTCTTACAAAACTAGTTGGTGAGACTGCTGGAAAAATTGATGTGTGTAAAAAGGTGTATGTGCATGTGTACTGGTTGTCAACACATTAGGTTGGTAGGATTCATCAAATGTGGTTGGATGAGCCTGTTGACTAGCTGATGATTTATAAACATATGTAGGTTCCTGTATATAGTACTCCGCCGAAATTTCCTGGCGGGATTGATGTGTTACTACCAGACGAGTCTGCTGGGTAGTGAAATCCGGAGAGACGGTTGTATGTGCCCACTCATTGCTTTCCATCATGTTAGGTTGATGGACTTCTCTAGAGGGGGTAGATGTAAGAACCTACTCCCTATTGACCGGTCATCACCTCTGGTGGTTCTTCTTGCATGCTCAGTTTTGTAGAACCAGAGCCGAATGCCTGTAGGCGACACCCTCATCATGTTGAGGGCGCACTACCACATGAGTCTGGCAGCGATTGTTGGTGGGAGTCCTCATGAAGGGATCATGTCTTCTTGAACTAAGGCCTTGAGAGACCTCTTCATTCACATCCCTATATTATGGGAGGGAATGGTTGTTTAATTCTAGGGATAATGACCCTAAACGGTTGGAAATGGTGGTTGGCACCACCTGATTTTTTACCATTGGTCGTCGCTCTCCGAACAACCAGGGTGAGTTACTAACTTGGAGGGCTTATCGAGTAGCCTCTAGAGTCGAGATGGTAATGTGTTGATGGTATTCCCTTACCAATTAATTGGAGACCCATCATTGAAGACGCTGAGTAGGTGATATCGTCCTCAGAGCGGATGTGGATCTAGAAGGAGTAGCAACCGAGGCATTCACAGGCGTGAACTTTAATGAATCCATTTCTGTATTGTATAGGGATCTTAGAAAAGGGTGCCTATTTGATATAATAGACATAATCAAGATAATCCTATCTAGAATACATATTTTGGACAAACACATATGTGTTTGATTTATTTTGTTGGCCCTCACATTGAATTTAATAGGGTTCTAACAAATAAGTAAAACTTCATTTTAACTTGGTTAAGGATTCACGTTGGGTTCACCATTTTTGTTTCCTATAGAAATGTAAATGACCTTTTTTGTTTAAGGATCAAACATTTCAATAGGTTTTTAACGGGTTTATTTGTATAACCAGAAACACCAAATAATTCTATATCCATTTGGACATACTTTCCAAAGGTAGGTGCTCATTAGTTGTGGACTGATGAGGCTTAATAATTTGCAATGATCTAGAGGATGGGAGGTCAGGCTCATCACACCTTTTTGAGGGGAATTATTTCATACTCTAGGAATCTCTTATAGATTTATGTTATGTTCGTGAATCCTTATTAATTAACCAAGCATGAAAATGAGTTTTCCTTTATATTGAGCAATCAGTGATTAATATTTATGGGGTTTTGAGAATCTTTTATATGTATTTGAGGTTATCCATTGATAGAGAATCATCTGTATGTGTTAGGGATTCTTATTCAATGGTATATTTAATACATTATAGAAAAATCTCTTGGTCATTTTTATGACCATACTGGTTTCATAGCTACTCAGTGAGGCACTTAAAGTTTATTGTCATTCAGAAGGACAAAGATTATTTTAGAGTTGGGATCTTACCCGCAGATGGGATACATATGTATCCCTGTTAAAAAGGAATCATAATCCATGTAGTTTGATTGGAAAGATATAGTTTAATGTCATATGTGACGGAAAATAATTTAATGAAAGATGGGATTGAACCTTATAAAGGTTTCCTATGTACTCTACTTTTTAAGGCAGAGATCAAAAGTCCATGTAGTTTGGGTAAAGAAATTTGAGTTTTATGCATGGTTAATGGCCCAAAAAGAGTTGTTTAAATTACTTTCATACTCTAAGCTCATGTGATTCATGCTCGGTGTGAGAAACAAGATGTATCAGTAAACTTGACTATGGTTCCATGAAGGATGAAATTAGGAGAAATGAAGTTGGGCTTACGTATGTATGACCACCCAAGTAAATGAAGATCAGGTATTAGGAAATAATTCCAAGAATAGGGTCCATAAAGTTATTTTTACTTTATTAAGATTTTGAATTTTAACCCGGGGATTAATATTGAAAATTAATCCCAAATTAAGAGTGACTTATTATTGGTTTTTATTCCTAATAAGGAAACCCAAATCAAAAGAAATTAAGATTTGGAGCATACTCTTGAGGAGGATGCCCAATGTTTAAGGGAACTATGACTGGGGATTTCTCCTGAGAAGGAGTCCCATGTTAAAGGAAATTATGATTGGGGATTACTTTTGAGAAGGAGGCCCAGGTTAAAGAAAATTATGACTGGTGCTTACTCCCGAGAACGAGGCCCAGGTTAAAGGAAATTGTGACTAGGGCTTACTCATGAAAAGGAGGCCTAGGTTAAAGGAAATTATGACTGGGGCTTACTCCTAAGAAGGAGGCCCAGGTTAAAGGAAATTATGAATGGGGATTACTCTTGAGAAGGAGGCCCAGGTTAATGGAAATTATGAATGGGGCTTACTCTTGATAAGGAGGCCCATACCAAGAGATCTTTTCATCTCAAAGGATGAGTTTGTATTGAAAACCCTTAACCGTGGTGACATAAATCTTGTAAATCACGAGGTTTTGGGAGATGTTCCACAGAGTTCCTTTCAGATAAGGAGGCAAACAAAGGTACCATGCCATAAATGGATTTGAAGAGGATTTTTAAGGATATATCTTAAAGAGGAGAGGTGATTTTTAGGAAAGGGGGTGACTAGGAAGGAGGCGCGCAAGTATTGTTCTGGAACGTAAGTCATGGTCATGCAAGTATACTTGCGCAACATGAGTTACCTTGGGCGATGAAGAATCCATTGGGTAATACTTGGGAGACTTTGAACTCAAGCCCTTAGTATCCTCCCTAGAGGCTTTCAGAAGTGTGGTGCGTAAGTTCCCTTGAAAGGGAAAGGCAGCACCCATGTGTCTTTATTTCCCTTAAGGGTTGGATACTTATGCACACATGTATTGATGAGTTCCAACGCTTAGTCCGTATTCTTCTTCTTTAGAACTTCCAATTTAGGAAAAGAATTATCTTAAAAGTGTTCGAAAGATGTCATACAAAGACTTGGGTGAGCAGAGCTTGAATCCGAGTTTTGTAAACTTCATCCCCTAAATGGGGGGCCCACAGGGGCTATTTATAGGCCACCTGAGGATTGGGAAAAAAGAAACACTTTGGGTACACAAGTGACCAGCACACCTTATGTCTAGCGTGCAAGTGACTTGCACCCCCAAGGATGGCACACAGGTATACTCGTGCGCCTTAATGCCTTTGAAATTTTTGATGAATCTTATCTCTCATTTGATTGAGGTACACTCCTTAGTCAATATTTGGACTCTGTGATGGAACCGAGCGTCAACATACATAGAAATATAAACTTAAACGAAATGCATGCATACATCTATTGAAAATACAGAGTACATAAAAAGTAAAAAGGGGTAAAATACATGCCCAAAAAAAGTAAACTATAAAAGTGTAAAAATTTCATATAATGAGGGGATAACTATCACATTAACCCACTATAATTCCCTATGACAATGCTTGGGTAAACACACAAGTCAGTCTACCTCACTAAGCTCTGCCTACTTCTGGTTCACTTGGGACTCCATCAAAAGGCCTATGGTTTGCACAAGTTCCAAGATGTGTGGGAAAATTCTATGGAGGTGTGAGTAAAAATATACTCTGTAGGTGCACCCAAAACCAAAAGGAAAATGCAGAAGCATAAAGGAAAAAACTCTGCTCAACCCATCCAAAGGGAACCAAAATGAGAGAGAAACTCCATCTCAAGACCATCCTCAGCTATACATGATTGGTCAGCTCATACCATGTGGTGTGTCAACCTAGGGAGGTGATAACACCACAATGAAACCCTAAAATGTACTTAGATACACTCATCTCATATTCGAAGTCTCATGAGCTACTGACCTCATGGACAATAACAAGATCCTACTTGAGGCTCTAAAAGAATCAGCCAACCAAGAGAACACACTTCACGAGCTATATCATCCTAGATAAAACTCATCTCAGGTATACACTCCATTAGGTACAACCCAACAATCCCATATGGAACATCCAAGAGATACCACTCAATCGGGTATCACAAATCCAAAGGCACAATACCATCCTAAAAGGTCATATATCTAAGAGAACATGCTCATCGTATATTACCACTAAGAACATCACACTGAAACCCATCATACCTAGATACTTAGATAGGGGATCTCACCCATCCCAAATGGGGGGTTCTAAAAACCCTACAGAAACCCCAATAAGTATCCTCACTCAGAAAGGGGATCCCTCCTAGGATCCATTGCATGAAACTATGAACTCAGTCAGGTAAACTGTAAAGCCCAACTCCGCAGATAAGGGATCACTCCTAAAATCTAATAGGGGAAACCACAACCCTAATATGTTAACACAAAGATCACTTACATAGGGGATCATTCATTAGATCTTCTAGGGGATACCAAAACCCAATCTGAAATCCAAGAGATCATATCACTCAGATAGAGGATCGTCACTCATGTAGATTTATTCACAATGATACCACAAACTGTATCTGGTATAACTTGTGAAGTAGGGGTTCATATTATAATGGTTCAACAAAGCCTACATAAACTCTATACTATGTAGGTGATCATAAATCCAATGATGTTGTAACCCTACTGAAATTTCCTTATGTATAGGGGATCTTAGTCCAAATGATACCCTAAACCCTACAGGACTCTCCTACTAAAAGGGGGATCACATATTGTGTAGTTTTGGTCCTCGAGATTCTAGGAACCTAATCTAGGGAAACAATGTGCTAGAAGATCCTCCTCTAACCGATTTGGAGGAATGAAAAAACTCTATCAAAATAATAGAGGATCCCACCCGGCCTCTCTAGGGGCATACCAAAACTCAATCCATGTTCATTCTACTGAGGAGATCACAATCCTGTACCGAGGATCTAATGACACAAAAACCCTTATAGGGAGGAACCAAGGGAGATCAATCAATTGTTGTTGGTCTAAACATCGCTAACCCAAGAGATCCATAACATCACCTCACCACATATATCCTAGTTCTAATCTAAGGCCACCATTGCATTCTATGTGGGAAAATACTCAATATAGGCTACTGAGAAGCCTGAATTAAAGCCCTGAATGTGGATATTCGAAAGGTGGAGACTTCTCCAAGAGGATAATACACAATGTGTAAGGGGGTCTACACAGCGTGTGACCCCACATGAACACCCAGATGTGTCCGCTATCTTCATGACTTGGCTGGGTGTGAGGGACCATAGGGCGTAGACCAGCAGTACATGACATGTCTCTTCTCACCCGATCCCCAATAATTTATTCCATTCACAAGGCTCTCCATCCATGTCTCACACACGGTGTGTACCATGGGGTACATTGTGTGTCCTGATTACATAGATCCTTGGTGTGTCTATTTCCCTAGACAATGTCTGGAACCCTATGTATATGTACTCAGGCTGTGTACTTTTAGACGGCTGTGTACGTCACATGACTTCCCTGACCATGACCACATGCCTCAAAACTTGGGGTCACTATAGGGAATGTAACCCACAGTACATGGTGTCTAGTACCCAAAACTCATCTTACCCAATTAGGAAGAACACATGGTGTAATGTTGTGTATTCATGAAATCTTTGTGGATTTCACCTACGAGCTACCCAAATCACCCTTGGTCACCCTTAAACACACAAATTGACCCTCTAAGAGTCCCTAACAAGAATCTAATGGATCTAAAACCACATAACAATGAATAAAAAAGGGCATTAGAAACTAAAACTCAATCTACTTACGTTGTGGTGAAATTAACAATCTTTGGGGTTGAATCAACACTCGAAAACTACTGCTTCACAATCCAGGAAAGATCACCGTCTTGATCGGAGACCATCAATGCCTAATTTCCTCGATTTTGTCCTCAAGTCTTTTTTTAGTCATGAGAGGGATAGGGGAGGGGTTTCTTCTATGTAAACTAAATGGGGAGGGGGGAAGGAATATTGTGTTAAATTTATTGAAACATTATCCTCCATTTAACACCCCAACAACATGTCGCCTTCGACCTGACACCCAGTGTAGAAAAAGTTGATGTTGTGCCTAGGGTAAACATGATGTTATGAACTGAACTAAAGACATAGAAATACAATATGAGACTTTTCCCAGGAGTTATTCATGTTTCTAGAAAACATTTTCAGGTGTGATGAAATATTTTTAATTTTTTTAAAATCACAATTTCAAGGCTCTTCGGACCTCAGAAATTCTTGCTGACTCAGTTTCAAGATTCATAAATCTTTCTAGAAATATTAAAAAATATTATAGGTTACAAAAACAAGTTTCTCTATTCTCTCCACCTCAGTTCTTTTCATCCCTGAAAAGAGAATGCCCAAGCACAAGGGAAAAGAAACTGAGCTCTCAACTAGGACTCCCATGCCTAAGATCTCTCCAAGACCACCCAAAAGGACACCAAGGGTCCCTATTCTTCCTAAGAGAACACACTCATGGGAACCTAAAGGAATAAGAAAACCCATGTCCAGAAAAATGGGTTTGTCTTCATGAAACAAAGCATGAACATGTCTCCATAGCACTGACTGATGGAAAACACCAAGAACCTGGTCTATTTGTATTCATAGGGTCTAGCGGGAAAGCACATCACTAACCTGATGCAGAGACCAAAAAAACTATACTTGAATCACAAAATTCAAAGTGAATAGTCCACCGTACCTCAATATTATCCTCTTTGGGAAGCACTGAATCGCTCGCATGGGTTTTCATTTTGTCTCATTAATGCATCTTAGTGGGGAAAGCATCCCTCATCCTCGTGAGTCCAAGTCATCTTCAAATTGAAACATGAATTTCTCAATTTCCTAGTGTAAAAAGTAGATGAAGAACATGTGAGGGTACTAACAAACATAAATAGGGCATTCCAAGAACACACAGGTTCTTACCAGACCCTTCGTACAAAACTCCAACAAATAACCCTATCTCGAACGTACAAGTCAGAGGGTCCTATCCACCACACCTCGACAGTATCCTAATAGGGATGCACTGAATATCCCTCATGATTTTAATCACATCAAAAATACATGTCTTAATGGGGGATGGATCCATCTTCTTCATGCGTTTGAAGCTATGTCAAACATCATAAACCTAGGGTCTTACCAACTCCCTGGCCAAACCTTGAGAAAAAAGGGGAAGGAAAAGAGTACCTCACAATAGTGTCTATCAATGATACTGTAGAAAGTATAAGGGACACATAGAATACCACTTTCCACCCATGGAGAATCTGGGTCAAAGGACTCTACATCGTACAACTTTCCTCTCCCCCATATTATAGCTCCCTGATCCTGGCAGGAACTACCTAGGGTGGTGGCGGCAGTTCGTACCATCTTCTACCTCATGCTACTCCACCTCCTCCTCTTCCACGTTCTATGTACTATATACTTCTATTCTCAAAACATTACATCTACAAAAGTGGTTCTTCAACCATATCCCTCTTTGGAGAAAACGTTTTGGACAATATCAAGAAATATGTTCCCATCTGTTGCAAGTGTAACACCGCATCTCATGTGGCTAACCAAAACTATTCGAGAAATCCTAAGACTAAGACCCTCAACCCTGGAATCATCTTATAAACTGTCATGAACACCTGAGTCCCTGAGATTGTCATCGACTGCCTTCTTTTTAACCAGCTATTGATGTCTCAACACCTGTATGACCAACACCAATGGTTGGAGTCCACTTAGCTGGAAATTTATCTACCACCAGTGCTCAGTCCAACACTCCAGCATAGGTGGGAATGCATAGCAGCACCAATGATGCCCTGATCTACTGGTGAAGGCCCTTCTCAATAGTCAGTTCTCTGAAAAATGGAACCCTAACCATATACAAGGATTAATGTGACAAGTATTTAAACCTCACTAAGTACTATACCATTCTCATGATATCCTACATAAGTTGCAGATGCTCCTGGATACCAACCAACCTCAATGTGGTTAGATAGAACTCCTATATAAGGAGCCTCTCAAACTCATCCCAAGTGAGCATCACCTCATCATGGTAATGCATCACAAGACTCCACCATATCCCATATGAACCATCCATAATGTCTATTTCTAGGACCACTATCTAATCTGGAGATGTCCTCATAAGGTGGACAACACAAGTGACTGCCTCAAACCAGTCTAGAGTTTCATAGGGATCTGGATCACCCCAAAGCCTCAAATTTTGGTACCTCTAGAAATTTTGCAACACACTCTACCTGCGCACATCCTAGGATTGTACTGCAGACCCAACCTACTACTCGATGGGTGGTGGCTTAACTAGAAGACCACCCATAGGTCCGGCCATAGAATCATCACCCTTTACTAAAGCCTCAACTCGGGGTGGATCATTACTATAATCCTTCCATAGAACCCTATACGTCTTTCATCATAGAGGTATCCTAAAACACAATCAAGATGCACCATATTCAAATAGTATATTTGGGGGGATAACTCAAGAAGGATATGAAAACCATAACATAGTTCTATATGATGCATGTACAATTATTTATCTGCAACCTATATCCTAATTTACGAAGTAATAAAAGGTTATAATATTCATGTTCAATGGATATATCAGCCGCTGCACCAACACTAGAGTCTCTGACCTGAAAGCTGAAATCAAAACACACTAACAATGTCACTATGCAACCAAAACCAACCCATGACTCTATGGTCTCAAATTGGATCCTCTCTTATACCACTCTATCATGATACAACCTATTGGGGCTCGATCCGTGACTCACCTAGACCACCTCTTAAGGGCAGGGGCTAACATCCAGTGCTGAGAATACTATCACAATAATGGGGGGCCTTAACCTAAAGTACTTGTACACATGAACCCACATACAACTCCATACAATAGTGGAGAGATATATAAAATGAAAAGAAATGCATGAGTACATCTATTGCAAACTAGAGTAAATTAGAAATAAAAAATGTAAAAATACAAACCCACCAAGAGAAAACTGTAAAAGAATCCATCCTACTCAAAAATAGGGGGTCACTATCAAATACACCCACAATAAATATCCTTGGCCAAGCTCCGTTAAACTCTCCAGTTCTTCTATCTCACTATAATCATCCTAATTTGGTTCTTACTAGGACACCATCAAAAGGCCTATGTTCTTCACAAGACACAAGACATTTGGTAAAATCCCATGCATGGGTAATTATAATGATACTGAGTAGGTAGCCCAAAAATCAAAATGAAAAGGGAGAAACTGAAAGGTAATAGTCTGTTCAACCTAGCCCGAGGGAACCCAAAAAATAGAAAAACCCCATCTCAAGACCATCCTCAGATACACTCAGATAGAATCTTATACTACTTGGGATTTTAACCCAAGGAGTTGACCACATAACCAAGAAACCATGAAATACATCCATATATACTTGTCTGAGATTCCAGGTCTCATAAATTCCCGGCATCACGGCAAGTGACGGGTTCCAACTCCATGCTCTAAAAACACACTTGATCAAGAGAACAAAGTACATGATCTACATTATCCTAGATAACACTTCTTTGAGAGATACACTCCATCATGTACAGACCATCCATCCCTGATGGATCATCTGAGAGATACTTTTCTCTTAGGTATCACAAAGCCATAGGTACAACACCATAATGAAGGGGTATATATCCATGAGAACACACTCATCAAATATCACCACTAAGAACATCACACTGGAAACTAGATAATATCAATACTCAGATAGGGGATCTCACCTATCCCTAATGGGGGCTGCTAAAAACCATACTAGAACCCCAAATGGTCTCCTCACTCAGAAAGGGGATCCCTCCCAGGATCCACTGGGGGATACTACAATCCTATTCTAGGAAACTGTAAACCAACACTCTTCAGATAATAGTTCATTACTATGATCTTCTAGGGGATACCACAACCCAAATATGGTAAATAAATGATCTCTTAGAGAGGGGATCATGCCCAGGATCCACTGGGGGATACCACAATCCAAGATGACATCCCATAAATCCTATAAATCAGATAGAGGATCTTCGGTCAGGTAATGTTGGTCAGGATGACACCACAAACCCCATATGGTGTAACTCGGGAAGTTAGGGTTCATATCCCAAAAAGACCACAAACCCTACATAAACCATATTCCGAATAGGGGAACATATATCTAACATTTCCACGACGCAAATAAAACTTCCCACTATCTAGGGGATCATACTCCCAATAATATCACTGTTTCGGTGCGGATGTGCGTCGGGTTACGCTGTTCCGCCAGGACGCGTTCGCGCGTGCACCCGTCAACCCGAGGGGATGGGCGCGCGGCTTGTGGTCCCGCAGTCCCGCTTTCCAAGGGCGGGCGGCATCCGTCCCTTATTCAGGGGCGTCTGCTCCTTGATCGAAACCGGGATGATGGGATGTCGGCTTCTCCTTCCTTGGACGTCTCCTCGGAACTTGTCGCCTAATCCGGGTCTCCCTCATAGACTTAAGAATGTTCGTGAATCTCATTCCCGGCGCCATATCTTCATGGACACCGGTTAATTACGCTGCTTCCGCCCGGACGTTCCAAGGAGTCTGGGCGGGGCAACAACCTACGGTGAGAAGGCCGGGTGGCTCTGGGTGCCGGGGGCGTGTCGTAACACTGCGGCTCTGCACGTCTGTCTTCCGTCCCTAATAGGGCTTCTCGAAGGCATGATGGCCTGAGGCATCCCGTACTAGGTGCGGGGAACTGTGTCACCTGAGGTTTTCCTCAGCTTCCCATGTTTAACACGGGGTATGCCGCGAGTTTAACGTCCAGCGGGGACGGCATCGGACCGATCAACACGAAAAGTGGATCAGATGACAGAACCCCTTGCGGGGAACCTCCGATGCTGGGGCCAGCACATGGGCGGCTTCCCAAGTAACGTGGAGTGAAGTGAAGTGGCATGACCCCACCGGGATGTGGCGGCCCGGGTAAGGATCAGGATGGATGATGGAGTAAAGAGCTTGGACCCCAGAGGGGCTTCCTACGTACCGCGCGTTAACACGGATCAAAGTCAACGTAGTTCGGGTATACAGTTTAACGTCATGCTGGACGTCGGCAAGCCGACTCACGAAGAGGTCGAGGCCGCCGGGCGGAGGATTGAACCGAACCACCTCGCACAGAGGGGGGATGGAACGGCCGGGTGGATCACAGTTTCACGTCATGCTGGACGATAAAAGGGGAAATGGAAAAGGGGGGCTGTGGGGAGGCACCGCGGAGATACACACGGGCAGTCTCCCACAGGGGCGGATTCATAGGTGAATCAACGCAAGCGTGAACCCTGGAGGGGTCCACTGATGGACGAACCGACGTAAATACGACCGGGACGACCAGGTGGTGGGCTTGGACCTCAGGGAGGCTTCCTACGTACCCTGTATAGAAGACAGGGATCAAAGTCCACGTAGTTCATTCTGTCAGGACTTACGCACTTGGGGCAGCCCGGATACTGCAAAACTCAGTTGGAAGGGACTTGGACCGAAAGCAAAAGACACCTCGATCCCAGTCAGACCCTCTACTGGCTTCGGCAGTGGGGAGGTGCAATGGAGATACACATGTGCAGCCTCCCACGAGAAACTAGGGGTTTGTAATACCCTGCCCCCGTAGGGAAAAGCCACTCCCATTAAATCGTCCCAAAAGGGGGACAATCCCGACATCCCTGCAGAGACGAGCGGGTGGGGGCCACGTCCAAACCGGGGGAGACCCTGCGTGCGGAGCACGGGATCAGGTTGCGGACGGTTTAGCGTCTTGCCAGACGAAGTACAGTTTAACGTCATGTGTTGAGGACGAAGCGGACGGTTTAACGTCTTGCCGGACGAAGTACAGTTTAACGTCATGTGTTGAGGACGAGGCACTTGGCAGTTTAACGTCTTGCAGCACGGACGATGGGGGCTAGGCAGTTTAACGTCGTGCAGCTTGGACGGGTGTGCAGTTTAACGTCATGCTAGGCATAGGTTGCCGGACGAAGCACTTGGCAGTTTAACGTCTTGCAGCGCGGACGATGTACAGTTTAACGTCGTGCAGGACGTATAGGCAGTTTAACGTCATGCTGGACGAGTATGCAGTTTAACGTCATGCTGGACATAGGTGCGTGTCACTTCGCGCAAGCCTGGAGGGCCGCACGGGAAGACAACGCACGGTGCGGGCACCCGGGATGAGGAGCATCGGGCGCCACGCAGGCAGGTGCCCTTAGGAGGTCAACGGGGACGACCCTGGCAGATTGCGCGCAAAAAGGAAGCTTTGCGCGCAATACTGCGGGCCGGCGCGCAATCGGGGCGGCTGGCGCGCAATTGGGCCAGCGCCTTGCGCGCGGATGCTTGAGATTGCTCACACCGGGCTTCGGATAACGCGCGGGGGCAACGGCTCATTCTCTAATGAATGGCCACTTGAAAGAAGGGGGGGTGCGCGCAATCAGGCCGGATTGCGCGCACCCCGGGGGCAATTGCGCGCAAGCGGGTTCTTTTGCGCGCAAAGGCCTTAGGGTGAATGTTTAGTCAAATGAAAGGAGCCAGCGGGGATTGCGCGCGAAGGCGGACCCCGAGGCTTTCTTGCGCGAAAGAAAGGAGGTTACCTGAAGTTCGTCATTGCGCGCGGAAGGGGTTGAATTGCGCGCACGGGAGACGTTTCGACTTCCAGCAACCCTTGAAACGTTGGGGGTCGCCTTATATTTATAGGCAACCCCGGGCGCGGAATCCAGGGTGCGAGCGCGAAATTCTCCTCGCGGGCGCGGAATCGGGCGCGGCGCGCCAGGGAGTCGCGCGGACTCGCGGCGCGCAAAATTGCGCGCCGGACCGGCGCATTGCGCGCATCCCGGGGGGTTTGCGCGCGGAACATCACCTTTGCGCGCGGGCCTCTGAAATTCCGCGCAAGGCCTCCGGGCCCTCCGAAACGTTCTTCCGACTCCAAATATCACTTCGCTTTCCGCATCCGGAGCTTCGTTTGGGAACAACGGACTTTTCCGGCGTCTACAAAAGCCCCCCCTCGGAATCTGATCGGCGAGAGGTCGCAACGATCGGGTTCCGAGGGAGACGCCGGAATGCCGAAGTCCTGGGCGGCGCGGGACTTAGGCGCGCAAAAAGGGGCGCCGGTCGCGAAATTCGCCGCTGCGGTCGCGCAAAGCGCTTTCCGCGCAGCGCGGGCCCGGCCTCGCCTATAAATAGGGGCGCTGGGTTTCTGGAGAAAAGAGGGAGGTCATTCCTAGGAAAGGAGACCTCAGACCTAACCAATGTATCATCCCCCAACTTGTTCCAACACACGAGCGGGACAACGCTAGGGGCGTTGAGATTTTATCCGAACATGGGGAAATGAGAAAGGGTGAATCGCGTGTCCCGAATCCAGACATCCACAACGGTCGGCCTTCCAGGAAATGCCCAAGACGGTAGGCGGACAGTGGATCGACCATAACAACTGCAATAGACGGACCGAAAAAGGCCATCATTCATATTGCAGGAGGCGGACCACATGTCATCATGAATACCGCTTTGGGGTTCCTTCAGACACAAGGGTGGAAAATCCAGATCAACAGGGCATGCGAAGCGTGGGGCGAAGTGACGATTTGTTCGGATAGAATCCAACGCTCTCAAAATTGCGCCACCGTGGGGAAAACGTATTAGGCGGATGCACTAATCTGGCCGTGAGTCACCTCAATTCTCAGACAGCACCTCTCTGACGAGGAAACCGTCGCTTCCCATCCTTGCGATGGGGCATCCCGAGCTGAATCGGGGAGAATATCACAACTGCACCACTCTACCCGAAGTCAGGCCAGACGGCCGGCGACGAGGAGGGACGGGACTTAACGATCCCTGAGGCTGGACCCGAGTCGAAATGCCCGGGCGTTCCTACGTACTCCATCAAGATGGAGATCAAGCCACACGTAGTTCTGAGAGTGCAGTTTAACGTCATGCAGGACGTAGGACCCCATTTGGGGTAGATCTTAGTTTAGGGTCTTAGAGCTTGGACCATAAGGGCTGGATCTTAGTTTAAGGTCTTAGAGCTCGGACCATAAAGGTGGAGGATCTTAGTTTAAGGTCTTAGAGCTCGGACCATAGGGCTAGAGGATCTTAGTTTAAGGTCTTAGAGCTCGGACCATAAGGGCTAGAGGATCTTAGTTTAAGGTCTTAGAGCTCGGACCATAAGGGCTAGATCTTAGTTTAAGGTCTTAGAGCTCGGACCAGAAGGAGAGATCTTAGTTTAAGGTCTTAGAGCTCGGACCATAAGGAGAGATCTTAGTTTAAGGTCTTAGAGCTCGGACCATAAGGAGAGATCTTAGTTTAAGGTCTTAGAGCTCGGACCATAAGGAGAGATCTTAGTTTAAGGTCTTAGAGCTCGGACCATAAGGGGAGATCTTAGTTTAAGGTCTTAGAGCTCGGACCATAAGGGGAGATCTTAGTTTAAGGTCTTAGAGCTCGGACCATAAGGAGAGATCTTAGTTTAAGGTCTTAGAGCTCGGACCATAAGGGGAGATCTTAGTTTAAGGTCTTAGAGCTCGGACCATAAGGGGAGATCTTAGTTTAAGGTCTTAGAGCTCGGACCATAAGGAGAGATCTTAGTTTAAGGTCTTAGAGCTCGGACCATAAGGGGAGATCTTAGTTTAAGGTCTTAGAGCTCGGACCATAAGGGGAGATCTTAGTTTAAGGTCTTAGAGCTCGGACCATAAAGGGGGGATCTTAGTTTAAGGTCTTAGAGCTCGGACCATAAGGGGAGATCTTAGTTTAAGGTCTTAGAGCTCGGACCATAAGGAGAGATCTTAGTTTAAGGTCTTAGAGCTCGGACCAGAAAAGAGAGATCTTAGTTTAAGGTCTTAGAGCTCGGACCATAAAGGCTCAAAGCACGCCACATCGTGGTCATATCCCCTGGATATGCGAAGATGCACTGAGGGATAGTGTCAAGAGTGTCGAGGTTTCGCCTGGTCAGAATGGGAGGTGGAAAATGTGAATCATGCGGCCATTCACTCGAGGACCGGGAGCACCGGCGTGACGATATGAGAATACTGCCGACCGTGGCGGAAAAGCAGCATCAACATCGCACCAACCGTTGGTGGAATGAGGCAGCAAACGAGCATCGACCGCTCAATCGCAGGATTTATATCGATTTGCTGCCCGAGGCCATTGGGGGTACCGGCCCGAGTCGGTGGGAGAGCACTGAGGCATTGTGTCCGAACCGTTCACGGGGGCTCCACCCAGGGCGTAGACGATGGGTCCGAATGAAAGGGAGCACGAAGCCTGAAAAGTGGAGGAAACCTGACCAAGCGGATCCTGACCCTCCTGGCAATAAACCAGAGTACTCTTGACACCGGTGGACCACGGCAAGGGGTCGGGGAACACGCCTTGAGGGTGACCTGAAGGCGGCGGATTCCCCAGAGAAGGGGGAATCTCTAAGAGGTGGGGGGCTGGACCCGAAGTTTCAAACATCCGGGCGTTCCTACGTATCCCATAAGGATGGGAATCAAGACGCACGTAGTTCTTGAAGCGCGGTGCAACACAATCGGGCACCAGCGCGGGGAAGAGTGCGGGTCTGACCCTCGCACACAAAAGGAGCGGCATTTGATATTTCTTGTTTGTCCTTAAAGATGAATGGTTTTTCTTTGTGCGGCGACATGCCCGTGATTGAGAAATCTCTGGCGTCGCCACAATAATCAAGCCATGGAAGGCATTGA
The DNA here is from genome assembly GCA_963277665.1 of Viscum album. Classification (NCBI taxonomy): domain Eukaryota; kingdom Viridiplantae; phylum Streptophyta; class Magnoliopsida; order Santalales; family Viscaceae; genus Viscum; species Viscum album. The sequence continues at coordinate 139,449,737 of OY728119.1, forward strand.
TGAATGGCGTGGTCATTAACCAGCGCCCAACATGAGTGTCCCCTGAGGAGGACATCACGATGCAGTGCCGTTTCTCGTCGGGCGGCCAAGACGATCACAGTTTACGGTCGTGTGGTAGGACCAGACAACACAGTTTAAGGTCGTGTGGTTCGGACCATGGAGGAACCCGCTTATCGCGGTATGGCGGACACGGCGGAGGTGGGAACATACCCAGCCCTGCGGTCACGCACGATTCCAGGAAAAGAGTCTTGGGATAGGGGTCTGCGTATGTCCATCACCCGAGGGGCAGAGATGCTAGCCTCCAGATATACTGGGCCCAGAACGCAATTGTTCGGGCGACTCCCTCCTCCTTATGGGGACGAGGGTCCAGCTACGCATGGCCCTTAGGGAGGATATCTGCATATATCCTTGGTGCTCAGATCATGGGAGCCTCGAACGACATCATTACCCTGGTTGGTCTGCCTAACGTGTAGAGGCGTACCGGAGGTCGGTATGAAGAGAGTGTCAAGATCCCACTACAACGCACAAAGGCGGAGTGTGATGAGGACTGCGCAACCAATGTTCAGAGCCCGAGAGAGCTGACATGGCGATCAAGGACGTTGCTGACGCATTCGCAACACAACATCCGATCGCGTCAGCCTAAGACGGGGCAAGCAAACGAGCATCAACCGCTCAATCGCAGGATTCATATCGATTTGCGGCCCAAGACCCACCGGTAAATCGACCCGGAGCGGTGGGAGAGCACTGAGGCATCGTACCCAAACCGCTAACGAGGATCCCTTTGAGTGAAGGCTCGAACAAGAGGAAGCGCAAGGCCTGACAAGCAACACAGGACTTGTCGGGATTGAATCTGACACTACGAGTCATAGACCGAAGCACCCCAAAACATGTTAACAGATCTCCGGAAAGGGTCGGAGGACTCACCCCGAGAGCAACCGAAGGGGGGCAGATCCCCGCGATCAACCAAGAGACGGGGCTGGACCTGAGACACAAGCGTCCAGGCGGTCCTACGTATCCCATAAGGATGGGAATCAAGCCATACGTAGTTCTGGAAAGGCAGTTTAACGTCATGCAGGACGATGAGGGGTGTGAGGTAGTCCCACACACGGGGGAGGCGTACGGCGCGGCCAGTAGACCGACGTGAATGAGGACATAATCCCTTGCTCACGCGATACGCCTCGAACAAAAAGGAGGGGAACTGGGGCCAGAGGCCCAGCGCGGGATAGAGATTCCCGGGAAATGGGGCTGGGCCTGAAACATGAATGTCCAGGCGGTCCTACGTATCCCACAAGGATGGGAATCAAGCCATACGTAGTTCTTGAAGTGCAGTTTAACGTCATGCAGGACGATGAGGAAAAAAAGAAGGGGGGAGCAGAAGGCATCCCCAAACGTGGAGGGGGGCGTACAGCGTGACGAACAAACCGACGTGAATGAGGGCATAGCCCCGCACTCACACCATACGCCGCACACCCCGGGGCAACTGGGCCAAGGGCCCGAGATGGGATGGAAATTCCCGAAGGATGGGGCTGGGCCTGAAGCACGAGGGTTCAGGCGGTCCTACGTATCCCATAAGGATGGGAATCAAGCCGCACGTAGTTCTCGAGTGTCAGTTTTACGTCATGCAGGACGAATGCTGAACAGTTTAACGTCTTGTAGCTCGGACGTAGTGCAGTTTAGCGTCATGCGGGACGAAGCACTTGGCAGTTTAACGTCTTGCAGCGCGGACGAATGCTGAACAGTTTAATGTCTTGTAGCCTGGACGAATGCAGTTTAACGTCGTGCAGGACGTGGTGACACTCAGGCAAAGTATTGCTTGAGGAACCTAGCGTTGGTGGGAGGAGTGACACGCTCACCATCCATAGTCTCTAGGGAGTACGCGCCATTGGGATAGACCTTGTGGACAACAAAAGGTCCCTCCCACTTGGGCTCCAACTTGGGCGGCTTCCTGCCGGGGATCATCGGTGCTCTTAGGGCTAGCACTAGATCACCCTGCAGGAAGGAGCGGAGGCGAACCTTCTTATTGAAAGCTCGAGCCATCCTGCTTTGATGCCTCTCCAAGTTGTGCAAAGCGCGAAGTCTATTCTCATCCAGTGCTTCCAACTCGACTAGACGGGCTTCAGCAACTCTGTCCGGCGCTTGCTGGTCGTAGACCGCAGTGCACAAGGACGGTAACTGGATCTCGATGGGCAGGACGGCCTCAGCTCCATACACCAGGGAATAAGGGGTCATCTGGGTGGAATTGCGAGTCGTCGTCCGATAAGCCCAGAGGGCGTTGGGGAGCTTGTCCGGCCAACTCTTCTTGTTCTGACCAACCATCTTTTGCAGAATGTTAGAGAGGGTTTTGTTAAACGCCTCGATCTGTCCATTCGCCTGCGCATGATAGCGAGATGTATGGTTCGAGCGGATGTTATACTTGGCGTACAACTTCTTCAACTCGGCTGCTCGGAAATTGGTTCCGTTATCCGTGAGGATAGCGTGAGGCACTCCAAATCGATAGATGATGTTGGAGGTCACGAAGTCAGCGATCGAACAGGATTTGACCTCTCTGAGCGGAATCGCTTCTGCCCATTTGGAGAAGAAGTCCGTGGCGGTCAGAATGAACCGGCACTGGCGAGCTGTCGCCGGCGGGTAAGGTCCCACAACGTCCAGTCCCCAGACTGCAAAGGGCCAGGAATACCTTGTGGTATGGAGAGGCTCCGGCGGCCGATGCACAAAGTTCGCATGAACCTGGCACGCATGGCACCTCCTGGCGTACTCGATGCAGTCATGGATCATAGAGGGCCAGAAGTATCCCAACCTCCGAATCTGGTGGGACAGCTTCGGCCCAGTCTGGTGGGCGCCGCATGAACCAGCATGAACCTCTTGCATGACTCGCGGGATCTCAACTCCCTGAAGGCAACGGAGGAGAACACCATCAAATCCGCGTTTGTAGAGGATCTGCTCCAGGCCGGGACTGCTCTGGAGGACGAACTGCGATGCGCGGCGTCGAACTCGCTCGCGCTCGGCCCGATCTGACGGAAGAATGCCATGTTGGAGGTACTCAACCAAAGGTGCCCTCCAATCACGGGCTGATTCGACTGCTATATCCGGGGTACTCGGGGCTCCGGGCATAGGGGCAACCGTGGTGAGATTACTTACCAACGGGCCGCGATCTTCCTCCGGGATAACGGGAGCGATGAGCCTGCGGCGCGTCACGCGGACGATCAGGTTGTCCTGTTCAGGTTCCGCAAGTGACGCAGCCAGGCTGGCCAAAGCATCTGCTCGACCGTTCTGCGACCGGGGAATATGGACAATTTCTGGCCGAGAAGGGAACCGGGCCATCAGAAGGAGGGTGCACTCCAACAATGGCACAAGTTCCGGCTTCCTGACAACGTAGTCGCCATTGATCTGCTTAACGACCAGCTCGGAGTCCCCTTTCACGCACAGACGGGGCACGTCGATCTCGAGAGCTAACTCGAGGCCGGTGATGAGGGCATGGTATTCCGCCTCATTGTTGGTACAGCCCTCTGACAACAGGAAAGAGTATGGCAGCACGGCTCGCTCCGGGGTAATGAAGACGATGCCCAAGCCCACTCTATTGAGCTTAGGATTATCGAGTCTTCTACCGGTGGGGCTCCGGGAGGCACCGTCAAAGTGCATCTGCCAGCATGGATCGGCTCGATCAACCGAGAGAATGGTCTCATCAGGAAAGCCTAGATCCAGCGGCTGATCCGCGGAGGTCGGGTGAGCGGCCAGAAAGTCTGCCAACGCTTGCCCTTTGATGGCCTTCTGAGACACATACCTGATGTCGAACTGCTGGAGAATCACAGCCCACCGCGCTAGACGGCCAGTCAACATAGGTCGGCTCAGGATATATTTCAACGGGTCTACCCGAGAAACCAACTGTACCTCATGGTGCTGCAAGTAGTGCCGTAATTTCTGTACGGCAAATACGAGCGCCAGGCAGCTCTTCTCGATGGGGGAATACCTAACCTCCGCATCGAGGAGCATGCGACTGAGGTAATAGAGGCTATTCTCTGTTCCCTCGTTGTTCTTCTGGGCGAGAAGGGCACCCAGGGACCGTTCCAGGGCGGTCACATAAAGGACCAGCGGCTTTCCGGATACGGGCGGCATCAGGACCGGAGGTTGAAGCAGGTACTGCTTGATTTCCTCGAAAGCGGTCTGACACTCTTTATCCCATACATAGGTGGCACCCTTCTTCATAAGCCGAGAAAAGGGCTTACACTTGCCGGCCAGATTCGCGATGAATCGGCGTATATAGGCTAAGTGGCCTTGGAACCCTTGCAGTTCCCGGACGGTACCCGGGGGAGGCATCTGGCTAATCGCCCTGATTTTCTCTGGGTCGATCTCAATACCCCGGTATCTTACCACAAATCCAAGGAACTTTCCGGAGGTTACCCCAAAGGCACACTTCAACGGGTTCATCTTCAGGCAGCGAGACCGGAGGAAGCTGAACACTTTCTCAAGATCTTTGAGATGGTCCTGACGCTGGCGCGATTTGACAACCAAGTCATCGACGTAGCATTCCACCAGTGTGCCGAGGATTGGCTTGAATATGCGGTGCATCGCCCGTTGGTAGGTGGCACCTGCATTCTTCAGGCCGAAGGGCATGACCCGGTAGCAAAAGGTACCTTGGGGGGCCCTGAAGGCAGTGAACTCCTCATCCTCAGGGGCCATCCGAATTTGGTTGTATCCGGAGTATCCATCCATGAAGGAGAGGGCTTGGAACCCTGCTGTGGCATCAATCAACAGCTCTGTCACTGGAAGGGGAAAGTCATCCTTCGGACAGTGGCGGTTGAGATCGCGGAAGTCGATGCAGACTCTAATCTGCCCGTTCTTCTTCCTGACCGGCACAATGTTGGCCAGCCATTTGGGGTACTGAACTTCCCTCACGAAGTTGGCTTTGATAAGCTTGTCAACTTCGGCCTCAACCATGGCACCATGGGATGGGTGCATCTTCCTGGGAGGCTGCTTGAACCCGCGATGGTTCGCCGGGAGACCAAGGCGGTGGACGGCTACCTGAGGATCTAGTCCCGGCATCTCGTCATAGCCCCAAGCGAACACATCGCGGTGCTGCCTGAGAAAGTCCACGTACTGCTGCCGCTCCTCAGAGGGCATGGCGGCACTAACCAACGTGGGTCTTGGATCGGCCTCGGTTCCAAGGTTCACCTGTATTAACTCATCGACCGTGGCGGGGACGCCCTCCTCAAAGGCTGGGGGTGCATCTTCCACGTCCTCTCCACTCGGGGAGGGATCGTCCACGGGAGAGACTGCGTTGGCAACTGCATTGGGGCTACCAGATCCTGCTGGGCCACTGGTGCTGGCGCGGGCGGTCGCGGCCATCTCATCAGGAGACTCGCGGACCGTCAAGACCATGGCGACGTCCAACCGGTGAATCGGGAGGACGTAAGCGTCATCCAGACTTGCCCAGGGATCGCTTGCAACAGCGACAGGCTCAACCTCACCTGCCAGGATCTGCTTATCCTTGCTCTTGTAATAGTCCGCGTCCAGATAGCGGGCTTCACATGAGGCAAAAGGAGAGGCATCTCCTTGAAGCACGCCTACTCGACCATTAAGGGAGTATTTGAGGCATTGGTGGTATGACGAGGGAACCGCCGCATGAAGGTGAAGCCATGGCCTGCCCATCAATGCGTTATACGCAGTGTCCTGAGAGACTACCATGAATTCGGTGTTGGCAACCAAGTCACCGAACTGGGTCTTCAAACGTATCTTGCCGACCGGGGTTTGCTCGGTGCGGTCGTACCCCTGGATCCTGAGGTCGGAGGGAATCAAGTCATCCTCAGACAACCCCAATCTCCGGAGCGTCCGAGTTGGAATCAGGTTAATCCCGGACCCCGTGTCGACAAGACAACGCCGAACTTCATGGCCATTGAACTGGCCAGTGACATACAGCGGACGAATGTGTCCCTGTATAGGAGGGTCTTCATCCTTACCAGAGAACGAGATAACTGCCTGACATTCGGCGTCCTCGATCGTTTCGGCGTGGAAGGCCTCTGCAGCCGCAACCTCTGTCTCGAACTGGAGGGGGCTCTTCAGGGCTTCAGCGAGTGCCTCGCGCATCTCAGATGACATGCGCAGAGCCTCAAGGATGGAGAGCCTTGCTGGGATGTCGGCCAAGTGCTTCAGGACATCATACTTTTTGGCCAAGCGCGAGCTCCTGGTTGCAGGAGATTGCTCTGCGGTTGGTGGCATGACGGGCCTTACCGGTTGGATCGGCGGCCGACTGGTACTTGGCGCATCTCGCTGTTCACTGGTCGCAGTCCGGGAAATGGTCACCGTACTGGAGTCAGGAGGCCGGGATGGACTTGTGGCAGGGCGGAGCTGGTCGCGACGCGGCTGAGGCGGTTCTGCCCGGTCCCATACCACAAACAGTGGCGGAGGCGAATCCGTCATCCCCGGATGGGGAGCCTGCGCACGTTGAGCGCGATCTTGAGCCTGCCGCCTAGTCTCAGTGGCGTGCACGGCCTGGCCGGAGGTACCGACGGCTGTGCCCCGGCGACTCCTGCTGCTGCGGTTCTTCCGACGGTGGCGACGACCGGGGACACTAGGGAGGTCCACCTGGTGTTCTTCAACGTCGGGAACCGAAAAGGGATTTACCAGCTCGACGGTGTTAACCGAAGCGTACCCAATACCGTCATCGGACGAATCATCCATCACCGGGCGGATCCGAGGAGGGACCCCCATCTCCGGGGGCATGAAATCGCCGAGAGTACGGGATAGTGGCGGAACTGGCGGGGCGCGCTCTTCCTTCTTGCGCTGCCGCCGTTTGCTCCTCTTGGAGGAGGCAGACTGGGACGACGATGCCGAAGCAGCACCCGCAGGTTCTGGGGGCTCAGGCTGATTCAAGCGCGCACGGATGATTCCCTGGGCGCGAATGGTCGTCTTGCGGGCCATCCAGTTATTATACTTCTGGGACCCGCGGTCGGAGACCAGCTGCCATTCGTCCTCGTTGCCACTATCTTCATCTGATCCCACGAACACGCCCGCTACCTGTGCTGGAGCTGGGCCCAACCTGATTACATTGTTGTTAATCTGGTCTTGGAGCCAGTCCTTAAACACATAGCACCGCTGGATGGTGTGCCCCAGGGCCCGATGGTAGGGGCAGTAGCGGGGGTTATCCGTGAGATGTGCCTCCTCTGGCCTCCAGCACTCAGGCAATCGCACAATCCTCTGCTCCAGGGCGCTCCGGAAATAACCGGGGACCTGATCCTCATGGAATGAGTACGTCAGGTGTCGCGGGCCCCTGGGAGCGCGGTCTTGACGAGGGGCTGGAGGGGCCTGCCGAGGAGGTGGACCCTGATTATCTCGCCTGGGTTGTGGCGGTACATTACGCGGAGGGGCCGGCCGGTTCTGAGGCTGCCGTTGCTGGGCCGGGAACTGAGCCCGTGGAGGCGGATTCCTGTGAGGCTGTGGAGCTGGTCTCACCGGCAGCAGCTCCAACGGCCTGGGAGCCTCTATCTGGGCCACAGCAGCGGGCTCAGCCCTGCTGACTCTCCTTGCAGGAATCATAGGAGGCAGCGGGTGTGCCTGGCTGGCCTGTTGCAGGGCTTCCTCAAGACGTTGAGCTTTGTCTGAGAAGTCCCTGAACCCTCCGGGGTAATTCTGAGTAATCAGGGAAGGGACCAGCTCGGTCTTGACGTTCCCGACGCACATTGTCATCAACTGCTCCTGAGTCAATGGCATGTCAAGGGAATACGTGAGACCCTTCCATCGGGCGACGAAGTCCGCGACTCGCTCATCAGGCCTCTGCTTGCACTTGAAGAGGTCTGCGATACTCGTCTTCCGGGTCGTGGAACTGAACTGGTAGAGGAACTGTCTACGGAGGTCCTCCCAGCTGGTTACCGACCCGACGGGGAGCTGGCTATACCAGACAAATGCTGGCCCTTCCAGTGTCTGGACAAAGCAGCGAAGCTTAGCGGCCTCTTGCTGCGCCGGAGTCCCCAACATAGGCCCGCACCTCGAGTTGAAATGGGCCAAATGTTGTGGCGGATCTCCGGTCCCGTTGAAGGGGGCGAAAGTGGGATTCCCGAATCCCGGAGGCGCCGGCATGTCATCCACCCATGCTGGGTATGGCTTGCCGTCCGGTGGGATCGCCACCTGCCGAGTCTCCAAGGCTTCCAAGCGGGCAATGAGTGCCGCCATCGGATCGTCCGGACATGGGTTCCAGTCCTGGCGAGGATCTCTAACCACGAGCGCATTGCATGGCCCTTCAATCGGGTCGTCGACCGGATCGTCGAACTCGGCAACTCGTGGGATGGCTGGCGGAGCGGCCCTTGGGGCAGCGGGAGGAATCCGAGCGGGATCTCTCGGGTAGTCACGCCGCTCGGGAGGGTGTGGCGAAACATACCGCGCCCTCTTGCCGTAGGCAATGGCCTCTCTCCTGTCGGCGAACACGGCGTAATCACGGTTGCCCGGGAGAGTCTCATCGAGGGGTGGTTGTTCCGGTCCCTGCTGTCCTGGCCTGGGATCACCGTAGTCAGGCCGCCGTTCTGCAGCGCGCTCGGCGAGGAGCTGGTCAACCAGCCTCTTCTGTTCGGCGAGCTGCTGACGTAGCGTAGCCTTCTCGGGATCCTCCTCTGCCCTCCGCATGGAGGCAGATGGGTCGGCGGGCCTTATAGCCTCGCTGTGCTCTTTTCCTTTGCTGACGTTTCGGCTCAACGTCAGTGCTTCAGTGGGTGCGGGGAGCCCCAGGAGGTTCCTCTGATGACGAGCAACTCTCACTGATGGGTCTGACGACGGCTTGTCTTCGGGGGGGAAGCCCCCGTCGAGAAGTTCCAAGTCGTTCCCCTCTCCCGACAGGTCAGCCATATTGACTGTTCCTGTCCCTGGGGATATACCCTCAGGGCCACCCAACGAATCGGGCTGTCGGCGAATCACACTGAAGCGTAGGGCAGCGTACTGCCCCCATCCACGGATATACACGTGGGGAGTGGCTTCCTCGATAACTTTGCGGAGTACTTGAAAGCACTCAACGCATCGTTGTTGGAGGGCCTCGTGGTGCCCAAATGACCCGGGGTGCCGAACCGCGGGGAGCATGGCCAGGTCAATTTGACGGCACTGCTCACCAATATCCTCCAGGTGTAGTTGACTCCCGGGGTATGGCATTTGTAGGCAGTGAAGACGGGAGTGAGTCTCCCGGAGAGTTCGGCGGAAGCACTCGAACTCATCCGGGGTGAGCGATTCGGGTGCATCAAAGCCCGGTCCTGCGACTGGCCAAAACTTCTCAGGGAAGTGGCCCTCTGCAAGGACGGTCCAGAAGCTCCACGACTCAAACTCGGGACCCAGATCTCCTCGGTCCTCTTCCATGGCTGGGAACGGACGGGGAACTGGTAGTGGTGCCGAGGCGGGCCGTCGGGCCGACGGGCTGGCCGGCGGTGAATACGGCGAGCAGGCCGATTGGCCTCCATATCCCGGGCCTCCCCCTGAGGGTGGCGGTGCCCCAGCTACCACATCACGATAGGACGGGCCGGCGAGCGAACATCCTACCGTAGCATCGGTGCTCGCCGAGGGCGCACCAGATCGTGGTTCGACCGTCGGTCCCCAGAAAAAGTCTCCGGCTTCTCTGATCGAGACGGAAGGCACTTCCGGAGGGGCCGGTACCAACCGCAAGTTTGATCCTTGGGGGTCTACCAGGCCCTCGTTACTCCGGATATACCTTCGGAGAGAAGCGGGGATCACATCGATCTCGCTCTCGGGGAGCACGAGGCTGACGTGCCGCATTCCTACCCCTGCCCTTGACTGGCGGGATTGGGGAGAGGGCTCAGTCGCCGAATCGTACTCCGCCTCTGAGTCAGAGAAGCAAACCGGTCGGATCTCTGTCCGGAACTCCGCAACATTCTTCCCTCGGCGTCGACGCCTTGCCTTCCTGCCCCTGGGTGGTTCTTCGGGGCAGGGCTGATCTCTGTCCTGGCGTCCTCCGGCCGCACTGGTGCTGGGGCCGAGAGGACTGGGAACCAAGGTGCGAGGGGCACCGGGACAGATATCAAAGGGGACGCGGGGAGAGATGATTCCGGGCAGGCCTCCGGGCCGGGATCGGAAGGTGGGATGACCCGCGCCTCCTGGATCGGCCACACAGAGTAGATCCTGCCGGTGAATAGCGCTACCGCGAGGTGGTCCGCGGTGGCTACTGCCAGTGCCAGCAACCGGGAGAGTCAACCCAACCTGCCTTTGGGGCGGTCGGGGCCTCGATCCGGGTCGGGCATAGGAGTTCCCCCGCTCAGGATGCACAGAGGCCTGGCGACTGGAGCCAGCAGTGGCTTGGGCCAATGCGGCCGCTGTTGCTAGAGCCCCAAGGTGGGCATCCTCTTCCGCTCGTGCCCGACGTTGGCGTCGAGACAGACGAGCCGGGATGAGCGGCGCGGGCAGGTGGAGAGCCTGTTCCTCGACTTGAGGGGCCTGGCGGCGATGTCGCCGTGGCCTGGCGGGAGCCCTTATCGTGGATCCCTGGAGCGGACCTCGGATAGGGTGATCCTGGGCATCTCCCACCTCATCCGCATAAGGAAGGGAACTGTCAGAGCGCTCCGGGGATAAACTCCCGAAGCGATTGGACGTTGAGGTAGGCAGCGGTGCCTCCCTGCGCGGCCCTCGGGGGCGGCGGTGGTGGCGAGGCGCAGCCTCCTCAAGGTCCAGGCGAGCCATTTCCCTAGTGGGGATGACTCCCTCTTCCTCGTATCTCCGCACCAGGGTGTTGATCACCCTTCTCTGGATGACCTCCGAGGGGGAGAGAGGGCGTGGTCGTCCCGCAATTGCGGCTGCTGGGACGGCTGCGGAACGGGCGGGACCGCGCGGAGCAGCCGCGTCGGTGTTTCCCCTGTCCCTGCGCCAGTGGGCGGGTGGCGTTCGGGCACTAGATCGGGCGACCTGATTTCTGAAAGCAGGGAGAATGACCCATTAATACTGACAGGAAAAAGGAATCGACAACCAACCATTAGCGCCACGACGCCTTCCGTGGGGGGAACCCAGGCCCTCGACGTTGCGAGACGGAGTGCCCGATGTCCCTTCCCCAGCCCCTGGCGGGTAAGACTGAATGCTTGGCCGGGCAACACGCCGGTCTTCCAACACCTCTGAAAGCCATCGGTCTTCGTATCGAGGAGAAGAGATTCACGTCGGGTTCACCATTTTTCTGTTTCGGTGCGGATGTGCGTCGGGTTACGCTGTTCCGCCAGGACGCGTTCGCGCGTGCACCCGTCAACCCGAGGGGATGGGCGCGCGGCTTGTGGTCCCGCAGTCCCGCTTTCCAAGGGCGGGCGGCATCCGTCCCTTATTCAGGGGCGTCTGCTCCTTGATCGAAACCGGGATGATGGGATGTCGGCTTCTCCTTCCTTGGACGTCTCCTCGGAACTTGTCGCCTAATCCGGGTCTCCCTCATAGACTTAAGAATGTTCGTGAATCTCATTCCCGGCGCCATATCTTCATGGACACCGGTTAATTACGCTGCTTCCGCCCGGACGTTCCAAGGAGTCTGGGCGGGGCAGCAACCTACGGTGAGAAGGCCGGGTGGCTCTGGGTGCCGGGGGCGTGTCGTAACACTGCGGCTCTGCACGTCTGTCTTCCGTCCCTAATAGGGCTTCTCGAAGGCATGATGGCCTGAGGCATCCCGTACTAGGTGCGGGGAACTGTGTCACCTGAGGTTTTCCTCAGCTTCCCATGTTTAACACGGGGTATGCCGCGAGTTTAACGTCCAGCGGGGACGGCATCGGACCGATCAACACGAAAAGTGGATCAGATGACAGAACCCCTTGCGGGGAACCTCCGATGCTGGGGCCAGCACATGGGCGGCTTCCCAAGTAACGTGGAGTGAAGTGAAGTGGCATGACCCCACCGGGATGTGGCGGCCCGGGTAAGGATCAGGATGGATGATGGAGTAAAGAGCTTGGACCCCAGAGGGGCTTCCTACGTACCGCGCGTTAACACGGATCAAAGTCAACGTAGTTCGGGTATACAGTTTAACGTCATGCTGGACGTCGGCAAGCCGACTCACGAAGAGGTCGAGGCCGCCGGGCGGAGGATTGAACCGAACCACCTCGCACAGAGGGGGGATGGAACGGCCGGGTGGATCACAGTTTCACGTCATGCTGGACGATAAAAGGGGAAATGGAAAAGGGGGGCTGTGGGGAGGCACCGCGGAGATACACACGGGCAGTCTCCCACAGGGGCAGATTCATAGGTGAATCAACGCAAGCGTGAACCCTGGAGGGGTCCACTGATGGACGAACCGACGTAAATACGACCGGGACGACCAGGTGGTGGGCTTGGACCTCAGGGAGGCTTCCTACGTACCCTGTATAGAAGACAGGGATCAAAGTCCACGTAGTTCATTCTGTCAGGACTTACGCACTTGGGGCAGCCCGGATACTGCAAAACTCAGTTGGAAGGGACTTGGACCGAAAGCAAAAGACACCTCGATCCCAGTCAGACCCTCTACTGGCTTCGGCAGTGGGGAGGTGCAATGGAGATACACATGTGCAGCCTCCCACGAGAAACTAGGGGTTTGTAATACCCTGCCCCCGTAGGGAAAAGCCACTCCCATTAAATCGTCCCAAAAGGGGGACAATCCCGACATCCCTGCAGAGACGAGCGGGTGGGGGCCACGTCCAAACCGGGGGAGACCCTGCGTGCGGAGCACGGGATCAGGTTGCGGACGGTTTAGCGTCTTGCCAGACGAAGTACAGTTTAACGTCATGTGTTGAGGACGAAGCGGACGGTTTAACGTCTTGCCGGACGAAGTACAGTTTAACGTCATGTGTTGAGGACGAGGCACTTGGCAGTTTAACGTCTTGCAGCACGGACGATGGGGGCTAGGCAGTTTAACGTCGTGCAGCTTGGACGGGTGTGCAGTTTAACGTCATGCTAGGCATAGGTTGCCGGACGAAGCACTTGGCAGTTTAACGTCTTGCAGCGCGGACGATGTACAGTTTAACGTCGTGCAGGACGTATAGGCAGTTTAACGTCATGCTGGACGAGTATGCAGTTTAACGTCATGCTGGACATAGGTGCGTGTCACTTCGCGCAAGCCTGGAGGGCCGCACGGGAAGACAACGCACGGTGCGGGCACCCGGGATGAGGAGCATCGGGCGCCACGCAGGCAGGTGCCCTTAGGAGGTCAACGGGGACGACCCTGGCAGATTGCGCGCAAAAAGGAAGCTTTGCGCGCAATACTGCGGGCCGGCGCGCAATCGGGGCGGCTGGCGCGCAATTGGGCCAGCGCCTTGCGCGCGGATGCTTGAGATTGCTCACACCGGGCTTCGGATAGCGCGCGGGGGCAACGGCTCATTCTCTAATGAATGGCCACTTGAAAGAAGGGGGGGTGCGCGCAATCAGGCCGGATTGCGCGCACCCCGGGGGCAATTGCGCGCAAGCGGGTTCTTTTGCGCGCAAAGGCCTTAGGGTGAATGTTTAGTCAAATGAAAGGAGCCAGCGGGGATTGCGCGCGAAGGCGGACCCCGAGGCTTTCTTGCGCGAAAGAAAGGAGGTTACCTGAAGTTCGTCATTGCGCGCGGAAGGGGTTGAATTGCGCGCACGGGAGACGTTTCGACTTCCAGCAACCCTTGAAACGTTGGGGGTCGCCTTATATTTATAGGCAACCCCGGGCGCGGAATCCAGGGTGCGAGCGCGAAATTCTCCTCGCGGGCGCGGAATCGGGCGCGGCGCGCCAGGGAGTCGCGCGGACTCGCGGCGCGCAAAATTGCGCGCCGGACCGGCGCATTGCGCGCATCCCGGGGGGTTTGCGCGCGGAACATCACCTTTGCGCGCGGGCCTCTGAAATTCCGCGCAAGGCCTCCGGGCCCTCCGAAACGTTCTTCCGACTCCAAATATCACTTCGCTTTCCGCATCCGGAGCTTCGTTTGGGAACAACGGACTTTTCCGGCGTCTACAATCACAAAACCTACAAGAATATCCTTATAGAAGGGGGATCACCACCCATGTAGTGTGGGTCACAATAATTATGAGAAACCAATCTAGGGATATGATATGTTAGAGGATCCTTCGCTGAATTTTCCAGATGGATGAAAAAACTCTTTCAAAACCATAGAGGATCCCACCCTGACCTTCTTAGAGGGACACCACAAGTCTATCCATGTTCATCCTATCAAGGGGATCAAAATGCTATCCCGAGAATGTAATTCCACATAAACACTAATAGGGACGAAACAATGGATCTCACTCAACTAATTCTAGTCCAAACATTGCTAACCAAAGTGACACAGAACATTACCTCACCCATCATCATTTAGGCCCAATCCAAGGAACCCATCATGTTCTATGTTGTAAAAAGCTCAGGATAGTATACTTGGAAGCCTAAATGTGAGTGCCAAATGGGGAGATTCCAAAGGCGGAGACTCCTCCAAGAGGAGACTACATGATGTGTAAGAGGGTCTACATGGAACGTGACCCCACTTAAATAGTTGGAGGTGTCCACTATCTACACATATTGGCTGCGTGTGCGGGAACACAAGGTGTTTTTTAGTGGTACATGGCTTGTCTCACCTCACGTGAGCATCGACCGTGTATTCCCTTCACACAAATTTCTAGCCATGACTCAAAAATGAAATGTACCACCAGGTAAATGATGTGTCCTGACTTCATGGATCCTTGTCCACATATCATGCACATTCCTGTGTCTAGCACACCAGGGTCATGTACTCTAGCCATGCAATTTTACATGGTCACGCACGTCACATGGCTTCCCCGACCATGTTCTCACTCCACATGGCCTGGGGTCACAACACGACATGTAACCCATGGTACATGGTGTGTAGTCCCCAAAACAAATCTTCCCTAAATTAGAAGAACACACAGCGTGTTCCCCTAGTCTACATGCCATGTATTTGGAAAATCTGTCGAGATTTCACCTACGACCTACCCAGATCACCCCCGTTAACCCCAAAACACATAGATAAACTCTAGAGGGGTCCCTAGAAAGTGTCAAAGGGATCTAGAACCTTAAAAAATTCATAAAATGGGATCAATAATTAATACTAAATCCTCCTACCTCATGGAGAAATGTTTGAGATTTTAGGTCAAATAAGTCCCAAGAAACTACTACTGCATGATTTTGGAGAGATTCCTATCGATATCGGAAATTGACTTGTTTCATCGATTCAGTCCTCGGTGCCTCTATCCATCATGAGAGGGATAGGGTAGGGGGACCCTTCCATGAAAACCAATGTGTGGGAGGAATATCAATTTAATATTATTAAAACAGCACCCTCCATTTATAACCCCTATACTCACTCTCCAATGACCCAACACTCGGTGCTGGAAAATTTTATATCACAACTAGAATAAACATGGAGTTATAAACTCAAAATAGGTCTCATAAATTTGATCTGAGACTCCACTAGGTAGTTATTTAAATTTTAGGAAAAACATCACATGTGTGATAAAATATATTTAATATTTTTAAAATCACCACGTCAAGGCTCTCCGGCCATCAGAAAACCATGTTGACACATCTCTTAGCTTCGAATGTCTTCCTAGAAATATTCATAAGTGTTAAATGTCAATACATGATTAGATATATCCTCCCCACCTTAATCCTTTTCATCCAAAAAAGAGAAAACCTAGGCATAAGGAAAAAGAAAATGATCTCTCAATAGGGAATCCCAAGCCAGCGAGTTCACCAAGACCACCAAAAATGACACCAAGGGGTCCCATTACTGCTAAAATTACACACTAATGGGAAGATACTAGAAAAACCACACCTAGGTCCAGATCAACTGGGTTGACATCATTCAAAAAAGCAGGCACATGTCTCCTCAGCTGCAACCGGGGTAAAATAGAAATCATCTGGTATATATGCAGTCATAGAGAATAGCGGCACACCACCTCTCTAACCTAAACTAGAGGAAAATGAAACTATAATATGAAAAAAATGTTAAAGGGACTCATCCACCAAACATTAATACTATCCTCTTTGGGTGGAACTAACTCACCTAGATGGTTTTTCTCAGCATCTTAGGAACGCTTCTTAGTGGTGAAAACGTCCCTTATCCTTAGGGGTCTGAATCCAAATCAAACTGAAACAAGACCTCCTCAATTTCCTCACATTCCAAGATGAAACATAATATATGAGGGTATTAATGAACCAAAATAAGGATATCCAATCACACATTGGTTCTTACTAAGACTTCATGAAAAACTCCAACAAACAAACCATACCCAAACAATCAATTTAGGTGAAATTTTCCACCACACCTCAACACTATATTATTTGGGAAACACTAACATGAACTCATGGTTTTACTGATGTCAAAAAATTTATCTCATTAAAGGAAGGTTCCCTCTTCCCTGTGCATTCAATGATATGTCGAACATCACAAACTAGGGTCTTACCAATGCCCTGATCAAACCTCAAGAAAAAACACAGATGGAGAAGTGTACCTCACAATAGTGTCTATCAATACTACTACAGTAAGTAGAATGGATACACAGTGTACCTATATCCAACCACAAAGCCTCTTGGCCAAAGGACTCAATGGCCTACAACTGTCATCACCCAATCCTCTAACTCCCTGAGCCTAGCGTGGACCACCAAGGGGTGGTTGTGGAAACTCATATCATCTACCACCTCCTATTTCTACACCTACTCCTATGTCATTTCCACTACCCTGAGAACCTCCATACTCATAATACTGACTCTACCAAGGTGGTTCATGGACCATATCCCTATTAGTATCACGAACAATCATCCAATCTCTATAAATATGTCCTTACCATCACAAGAATAACACCGCCTATCCTACGACTGATCAAAACCATCCTGAAATACCTATGTTTTGAACCCTATATCCTGGGATATATCCTAATATGTAGTGAACACCTGAATCCATGAGTGTGCCATATTCTACTAGATACTGAACCAGATGTCGAGGTCTCATCTCCCAGGTTCCCAACACCAACTATCATAGTATGCTCATATGGAAATTTCACCACCATTAAGACCATCTCATGTACTCTAGTGTATGTGGGAATGCATAGTGGCACCACAGACACCCTGATCTCCAGGCACAAGACCTACTGAAAGGTTTGTGCTCTGATGAATAGATCCCAAACCGTATACAGTGAGTAACATACCAGGTCTATGAACCTCTCTGAGTACTCCTCCACTATCTTACTATCTAGTTGAAGATCTAAAAGTGGATGGATATTCATCGACCTCCAAGTGACAGGATAGAACTCATCTATGAAGAGCTACACAAACTCAAACCATGTGAGAATCACCTCATCCTGGGTCTATGTTAAAATACTCTACCAAAGCCTAACCAAACCATGTAGAAGGCTCACATCTAGGATGACCATTAGATTGGGAGGTGTCCTCACAAGTCAGAAAACACGTGTGAGTGCCTAAGCTAGTCATCAGCTACCTGGGGATCTATATCACCATAAAACCTTAGAGGTAAATTCCTATGGAATTTATGAAGAACCATTAGCCTATGAACATCCTTGACCTACACTGTCAGTACAACCTGCTGCTCGATGTGTGGGGGTTCAACTGGCGAACAACCTAGAGGTCCTGCCTCAGAACCAATGCCCTGAACTAAAGCCTCAAATCATGGTGGATCATCGCCACAATCCAACCACAGAACCTTATCTGGATGTCATATTGTATACATCATGAAACAAAATCATGAAGCACCATGGTAAAACAAAATATCTGGGGATCTAACAAAAAATGATAGGAGAAACCAAAACCCAATATTATATTATGCATGTACGATCCTTTCCCTACGACCAGTGTCCTAATTTACCAAATAGAAAAGAAGGTTATTAGAGTCCTCATGAATGGATACATCATACAGAACACTAAAAATGAAGTCCCTATCCTAAAATTAAATATCCAAGAAACCTAATATTGTCAATTTGCAACCAAATCTAACTCATGACTTTGCGGTCCCAAAGTGGAACCCTCTCTAATACCACTATGTCACAACCCAACCAAACGGTTATCAAGCCTCAAATAAAAAACCCTAACTATATAGACCATGGGAAGGCGTCTAGAACTGAGTAGTCTATCACACACATGGGAGGCCTTAGATTAAATTACCTGTATGCTTTTACCCACACACACCTACATGAAATAGTGTAGAGATATAAAAAATAAAAATAGTTGAATGCATACATCTATCCCAAACTAGAGTACAGTAGAATTAATAAACGGGATAAATACACACCCACCATAAGAAAACTATAAAAGCATAAAACCTACTCAGAAAGAGGGGATCACTATAAAATACACCCACCATAAATCTCCTTCTCCATGCTCCGGTAAACACCCTAGTTGGTCTAGCTCACTAAGATTCACCTACTTTGAATCCTCCTAGGACTCCGTCAAATGGCCTATGGTATTCTTAAGACACGAAATGTGTAAGAAAATATTATGTAGGGGTGTGTATAAAGATACTCATTAGGTTATTCAAAAACACAAATGAAAAAGGAGCAAGTGAGAGGAAATAGTCCGCTCGATCCATCCAGAGTGAACCCAAATGAGAGAGAAAATATATATCAAGACCATCCTTGTATACACATGACTAGTCAGCTCATACCACATGGTGTGTTAAACTAGGTAGGTAAAAACACCATAAGGAAACCCTAAAATACTTCCCGATATACTCATCTTAGATTCCAAGTCTCATGAGGTTCTAACCTTATGGCCAGTGATAGGTTTCTACTCAAGGCACTAAAGGAAACACTCGACCCAGACCACACACTCCATGAGATACATCATCTCAGATAACACTTGTTTTGGAGATACACTCCATCAGTCATAACCCATCCATCCCTAATGGTAAATCCAGGTGATAGAACTCAATATAGCATCAGGAAGCTGAAGGGACATTTCTATAGTGAATGGGAATATATCAGAGAGAACACGCTCATCAAATATCTCCAATAAGAATGTCACTATAGAACCCATCAGATCATGATACTCAGATAGTGGATCTCATCCATCTCTGACAAGGGATGCTAAAAACCCTACTAGAACCCCAAATAGCCTCCTTGCTCAGAAATGGGATCCCTTCTAGGATATTATATGGTATACTACAAGCCCGGTATAGTAAACCATAAACCACAACTCCTCAGACAGGGGATCACTCCTAGGATCATATAGTGGATACTAGAACCCAAATATCACTTTAAGAGGGAATCACACCCATGATCCACTAGGGCATACCATAACCCAATCTAACATCCCAGATATCATATCACTCATATTTAGGATCACCACCCATGTAGTTTTGGTTATTACAATACTACAAAACCCATATAGTATAACTTGTAATGTAGGGGATCGTATTACGATGATGGAACAAACCTGATATAAACCATCTACTGAATAGGGTATCGTATACCCTATAATTATGAAACACTACTAAAAGTACCCGCTGCATAAGGGATCACACTCTCAATGATTCCAAAAACCCTACATGAATATACGACTAACAGGGAGATCAATTACTATGTAGTGTTGGTCATGCGGATTTCGAGAACCCGAACTAGGGAAATTATAAGCTATATGACCCTAATTCAACCTCTCTGTAGGGATGCATAAAATATAACAAAATGGTAAGGGATGCCACCCCTAACTCTCTTGAGGGATACCAAAACTGTATCCAAGTTCATCTTATAAAGGGAATCACAATCTTGTACCAAGGAGGTAATGAAACAAAAACCATCAAAGGGATGAACCAAGGGATCTCACTCAACCACTGTTGGTCTAAAAATCAATAACCTAAGAAACCCCAAACTTCTCCAAACCCTACATCTTATAATCCCATTATGAGAACACCATTGTATTCTACACGAAAAATAGCTCAGGATAGGCTACCTAGAAGCCTAAATCTGAGCCTCAAAGGAGGATATTCGAAAGGTGGAGACTTCTCTAAGAGGAAAATACACAGTGTGTAAGGGGATCTACATGGCGTGTGGAACTACCTAAACACTCGGATATGTACCCTATCTATGTGGATTGGATGGGAATATGGGACCACATGGAATGTACTAGTTTTACATGACATTTCTCACCCCACCCAAGCCCTGACCATGTATTCCATTCACACGGCTTGCCAACCATGTCTCAAACATGGTGTATATCACTGTGTGCATGATGTGCTCTAACTACATAAGTCCTTATTCATGTCCCTAGCCAGTGCCCATGTTTTTCACACCATGTATATGCAATATAGATGTGTACTCCTACATGGCTGTGAATATCACAAGGCTTCCCCGACCATGTCCTCAGGGCACATGACCTAGAGTCACTACATGGTGTTTAACCCACAGTACACGGTGTGTAGTCCCTAAAACTCATCTTCCCCAAATGGAAAGAATACACGGTAGGTTCCCCTTTTCTACACATCATAAATTTGAGAAATCCATCAGGAATTCACCTACAGTCATCTCAGATCACCCCCATTCACCACGAAAGACACATATTGATCCGCCAAGGGTCTCTAACAAGCATATAAGGTCCCTAAAACCATAAAAAATGCATAAATAAGGGTACCAAGACTTAAATATCATACCTCTTACCACATGGAGAAACACAACAACTTTGGGGAAGAATTGGTGCTCAGAAACTACTAATACACAATCCATGAGTGATTTCCATCAATATCGGAGATCGACGACACCTCGTTTCCTGAATTCAGTCCTTAGGTCATTCATCGACCATGAGAGGGAGAGGGGAGGGTTATCCTTTCATGCGTACTAAACGGGGTGGGGATAAGGAATATTATTTTAATTTTAATAAAACTACATTATCCATTTAACACCCCAATTCCAACACACCTCCGACCTGACACCCGGTGCCGAAAAATTTTATGTCGCTCCTATGGTAAGCACGATATTATGAACTCAACCGTAGACTCAGGAATAAAATATGAGACCTTACTCGAGAGTTAATCACATTTTCGGTGAAATTGTGTTAATGTGATATGATATATTTAATATTTCTAAAATCACTATGGTAAGGCTCTTTGACCCATAGAAACCCACACCGACTTAGCACCCATCATCTAAAATATTCATAGAAATATTATAAAATCTTATAGGTCAAAACCTAAGTCTTTATAGATATATCATGGGGAATGGGTAGCATACCTATCAAGCCTAGGAATCTATAAATTTATGGTTATGAACTTCATTTTAATTCAGTGATTGTTGGAAATTCAATCACACAAATTTGGATTTGTGTTTTTTAGCTTAGTTGGTGTATATTACACCCCCATATTTTGTGGAACATAGAATCTATGGTTGGGATCCAAATTATGATTGAAATTTAAATTAAATATTATAGGTTTGGTAATTTTTTTTAATTCTCATGGATATTCATATGATCTCATGTTCTATCGACACTATAATGTTAGTGGATGATAAATAAAATATTTAATTTCATATTGAAGCTAAAAAAATACCTAATTTATGTCAGAAGTGCTACAACATTGGTCATTCTGCTGATAAATGTCATAATGACCTTCACTATGAAAATTATAGGAAATTTGGGAATGTGATTGAACAATGAATGTCCAAGATTCCATTTGTATAAAATCTTAAAAAAATCTCATTTCTACTGGTATGACTAACCATTCAACCACTCTAGGTAGGGAGGTGATCATGGCAGATGATCTGACACTTTCTGCTGATGTGGTTGGTAACATCATGCCCAGTAACACTTCCTGTAGGTTAAGTGATTTTGTGGGAAGATGTGTGGGTGGGTATACATATTTATCTAATTTTATGTGAACTACATAGGCTATGGGGTCAGATTATAGAGGTTCTAGTGTCTTGGATAGAGCTGAAGGTTCTATTAGGGAGGACCCAGTTACTTCATCTTAGTTACTTCCTTTGGAAAAAAATGGTTGGTAAAGAGGAATAAAAGAATTTTTCCAAAGGTAAGAATTTTTTGGATGATTAAATATTTCAAGTGGTCCTACCTAAAAAACACATGTCTTTCAATGAATTTGATTACATAAGAGATCAAACTTCTATTGAGGGGATGCTTTTTTGTTGATATGTGTAGTGGTGTTTTTCCTTACTGATGGTTCTAGGGAGGATGAAACAATAATTCTACCCATGTAGAGTTAGGCATGAATGTTGGATCTAGTGGTGAACATCCTACTCTGTAGGGGATTCTTCAGCCTCTTGATCATATATCCTCTCATGAAATTGATTATCGACATGATTTGTATTTGTTTCAACACCCATCAATTAACAAGTTAAGATCTTCTCATGCCAAGGGTAGTAGCATGGATGTTATAAGTTAGGGATGGGAGGTAGGTAGCTGATATTGGTTGGAAATATGGAATGGTCTTACCCATCCCAAATTTTTGACCTCTTTAAGTCTACATAATAGTCCTTCAAAAAGGATTCGATAATGAAATGTGAAGCTACAAGGGAAAAAATGTCAAGGCTCCTCTTGTTGACTATAAGGGGGAGAGGTACCCCCATGGCCTTACAAATGAAATGAAAAAATGGTGTGATTTATAGCTTGAAGATACCTTCAACAAAATGGAACTAAATGTTTTATGATATAGGGATTATTTGATGGTCCATAAATTATTATAAATGAATATTGAAGATGGTTTCTAGAATAATCCAAAGTTTTAATTTTAGGATCTTTCTTTCAAATACATGAGAAACATTATTTTGGAGGACTCCTTAGATTTATCATCGAGTGATGATCTTGTGATTCCCCAACAGGCCAAGTCATATCAGAGAGGATAAAACCAAAAAGAAAGATGCTGATACCCTTGGAATTTTAACTCCTAAGGGAGTTTTAGGAGTTGATATACTATTTTCCTTGTTATGTGTGTTCCTAACATGGTCGAGTATCACTTTAATTTTTTTGTACATTAATATTTTCATAATAATTTTTTGTGGGTGTGTGTAGACACCATGAAATGTGTTCCATGCAATTTTCCCCAAAATTTCCTCAATTGGGATTGAAACAATCACAATTTGACTCTGCATTTTTCATGCGGGTCAGTGATGATAGTGATGGAACCAGCCCAAACGGCCAAGACCGCAACCCAACACTGATGCAAAGTAGGGGTGTGACGGAACAACCCACCATGGTATGGATCAATTCTTTTGGCTGAATCACCAAAGAGGCTCCCAAGGTACCTGTGTGAAAAAAACATGTGTGCCACCATGATGGAGTTGATTGAAGTCATTATTTTGGCTAAGTTCTCAAAGTATCACCCGGGTAAGGCCAAATCACCGGTAGAGTCAAGTGTACTTGGGAACCACCCATTCGGTGCTCATCCACTTATGCACCATAATGTTGGCATGAAAAACATTTTCGCGACCAAACTCCTTTCGCCCAGGGTACTGTTTTTTCCAATAAATAGACCCTTGGGGCCTTCATTTGTACGGACGAATTTCCCAAAAGCTCAATTGCTACTCTAGTCAACCTATTGCTTCAACCATAGATTTCAAAACATTAATGGTAGCTCTTTAACACCTAGAGTGTAGGATTTTATGGATGATAATAGGAATTATGTCCTTTTAGTGTTTGAAACTCATAAAAATTGCCCGCATAAAATTCCCAACCTCCATAAATTAAGAAACACTTGCATGCCACTTATTTATTTCATAGTAACTTGAGTGCCCCACTTCTAGGATCACATGTGAATAATCTTGAAGGCTTATGCCAGGTCTCCCCAAGTATTACTATACAGGTTGTTCGTCGCTTAAGTGAATATCAGGTTGCCCAAGCCTACTTGAACACACATACTTGGGTTCCCTTACCTAATTGGGGGACCCTATTTGATTCACTTACTCGCTTCAATATACAACACATCAAGCCCTCTTCAATGAAATCCATGGAAAGGATTTATCTTTATTGGCCCCCTTGTTTGAAAGGGATTCTATTGAAACCTCCAACAGATCCTCCTAACTTATCAAACCTTTGGGAAAGGCACATTTGTGTGCCTCCTATTTTTGTTTGTATATCCACAGTCAGTGGTTTCCCACATTTGTTTCCCAATGGGGTTATGATTCATGAAGTGTATGTGGGTTCGTATATCCACAGTCACAAGGACCTTTCTCCCAAGAATAGTGTTAGTATGTTCCTGATTATAAGGAGGGTTCGGTTCCAGACCTCTCCCTTATCAAAGTGACCTAAAACCTCAGGTCTTTGGAAGAGAGGGTACAATTTACACCTACTTTCCCTTTTGAACAAAGGATAAGTCTCCCTCCCCTACCAGGATCAATCGTAGGGAAGACATTCTGGTGTAATCCCCTAAACTTCATCCCTTCCTACTTTCATTGGACCCTTTTCCAAATAAAGTGAACAGAGGGAAGGTTATTCACCTCACCCTCTTCCTCAGTCTCCATAATAGGTTCGCCCTCTTCCACCAGTGGAGGAGGAAAAGTGTGGGTGCCTTTGTTGAATCTTGGAATCCTCTTGTTTCTCACACCAAGCATGAATAACATGATCTTAGAAATTTTTCATGATCACAACAATTTAACAATCTAATGAACAATGAGAACTCTGATTCCCACCATAATTGGGATATGTAGGAATCCTTATCAAGGCCCGAGCTCACTAGATATCCTCTTTGGGAATCCAACCCCAATTCCTTTAATCTGGGCATCCTCCTTAATAAGAAGCACTAAATTAAACCCCCAAATCATCATGGAATCCTTTTTAGTAAGTAATCCCAAAATAATTTCTCTCGAAGGACTATACTCTCTTATGAAACATATCAAACTACGTGGATTTTGATTCCCATCCACATGGGATATGTAAGAGGCATCCTTGAGGTTCAATCCCAACACTTTAAATCAACCCTATTCTCCTTGGACCATATTCCCAATAGATTCTAATCTTACTTGGAAACCCATATCCTTTCCATGTTCCTTGGGATGCTTCGGCATAAGTCCTACACCAAACATTGACTAAGTACCTTTTCCATACATGTCCACACCAGATGAAATTAAACTATATGGCTAGTTCCTTATGACATGACATTAAAAGGTATGATGTGTCCCATTAAGCACCACCGAACTGCGAGGGTTCTGATTCCTTTCACAAGGATAAGTAGGTAGCCCATTTTATGGTTATAATCCCAATATCTAAACAAACCTTCATCTCCCTAGAAAATAATAAATTACATAGTGCCCCACTGAGTGGCATAAAAACCAGTATCTTCATAAAGATAATTAAAAGAATCTATTAATACTATAAAAGCGGATACCATTGATAGAGAACCTCGAATACATACAGATATCTCTTTTAATAAAGAACCTCAAATACATACAAATGATTCCAAATTTTACACATGTTATCAAGTGATTGAAAATTACAAAGGAAAATAATGTTAAACTTAGTAAATTAATAAGGATTCATGAAAATATCTTAAATTTATAGAGATTCCTAGAATAGAAAATAATCCCCCCAAAAGGGGGTGATGAGTCTGACCTCCCATCCTCTCAACCAATGCATGTTCCTAAATATCGACGTTCAATCTTAACGAACATCTACCTTTGGAAAGTAGTTTCCTATTTGATAAATAATGGTTGGTTGTTTCCGGTTACATGAATAAATCAAATTGAAACAACCTAGAAACAGCTACAACACACGTTTCAAGGAACTACGAAACAGTGTCAGTTGTCTTTTCCAACTCGTAATCAAACCATTTTGAGTAAATATAAAATATAAAGACTTATTTTTAAAAATAATTTAAAAATAATTATATAAACCATGTGGAATTAGTTAATGTCCATTTTATTTGAAACCATATCTAACCATATTTTACATTACAAAAATATATGAATATATATTTTTTATAAAAATTTATATATAATTTACATATATATATATATATGTGTGTGTGGGAATATTAATTAACAGATATATATCTATATTTATATTCATATATATATATACATAAATGAATATAAATATGTAATATATTTACATAAATTTATGTATATGTATATCACACACATGCCTGCATGAACACATACACAAACATATATTTTATAAATGTATATATATATATATGAACAAATAATATGTATTTAACTATATATATAAATATAAAAATAGTAAATTTAAGAATAAAAAAACTTATGGAAGTGGTAAATGGGATCACATTATAGATGATAGGATATCGGTTTGAGTCCAGGTGTGTGCAGGTCGGTGAAAAAATTTCTAACACAAACAAAGGGGGGGTCGTGAGTGTTGTTAAAGGGCTAGGGGTGCACGAGATTGTGTGAGGAGTGGTCGGGGGGAACAAATAGTGTGGAGAAAGGGGGCTTGTGAGCACTGAGAAAGGAGGAGGGGGTTGCATAAAACAAAATTTCCCAAATTTATCTATGATAGGGGTAATCACTCATAAAGTTACCCTTTATCAGTGTCAAAAAAAGCACTGATAAAGGGTACCTTTATTAATTCCTTTTTAACACTAATAAAGTCACCCTACATCATTGTTGATAAAGGAACCCTCTATAAATGTTTTTCTTTAGTATTAATAAAGGGTGTCTTCATTAGTGATTTTTTCTAGTGCTAATAATTGTTGGATTTTAATATCTCTTAGGTTGTAAGTGATTTCTTAGAGCTGCTAAAGTCTCTTTCTAGAGTTGTTAAATCTTTGTTTTTTAATAATCTTATATATCTATACTCTCAATTACCACTAATTGTTTCCAATATGGAAACCTATTTATGTGATATTATAGATGACCTTTGTACTTCCCTTTCTCTCTTATCAAAAGCATGTTTTATTAACCCTTCTTATGATGTGATATTCCAAGAATGACATCTTCAAATAATGAATGTTGTTTTACAAATATCAAGTTCAAATTATGAGAACAGGATTGATTGAATGTTGGAATAAAGTGAGAATACAATATTTAAAAATATTAATATTGTGTTTTATAGAGTATGTGAATATAAAACCATGATTAAATGATTTGTTTAATATATTTCTTTAAATTTAATCTCTCCAATATATTATGATACATGCAACTTTGAGATTAAATGCACCATATACCGTTATAACTTAGATGATAAAATGATCGGTATGAATATGACTAAATAAATAATTAAAATTATATCTTGTACACATTTATAAAATAAATTAAATTATTAAGTATTGATTATAAACAAAATAAGATTCATTTTAATGAAAAGGAATTGTTTTTATTCTAAAAAATTGTATTTTTTGTAAACAGATTTTTCGTCGTGTTTTCTGGAGAAACATAAAAAAATCAATTTTTGAAAATATGAGAAAAAATATTTTATAAAATTTAATTAATTTATTAAATATTCATGAAAAAATATATCTGTTTAAATTTTTTAGAATTATCCTAAAATATTAATTGTTTTTTCTGAAAAGTGAAAAATACTGGTTTTTAATGACAACTGTCTTCTCATTTAAAGAATTTAACAGTTCCATTTTATTTGAAATTATTTTAAAAGTAAAATTAATTCAATTATATTATAATTAAGAAAATATATTTCATTTTGATAAATTTAATGTAAAATTTTGATATTAAAACACTCTTTACTTGTAAAGACATTTGTTTGGAATTTTTTTTTCTTCACGTCTACAGTGTTCATTTTAAATTAAATTTGGAAATGTTAATGAATTTAATATTGAAAAATTGATTAATTATGTGGTATAATAATAATGAATATTATATAACAATTTCAATTAAATTTTTTCCATAATTAATAGTAAAAATAATAAAAAATAATTACCACATTTAGGGATAAAACAGGTTTATGAGGGGTTAAAATAAAAACATAAGTGTTCAAATTGTTGAGTCAATAAGGTTTTCCTTATGACTTTTCCATTCCTTCTTGTTTTGAAAATCACAAACACCTTATCTTTAAGGAAAATCTCTTTTATAAGGAAAAATGCTTTCTTAAGGAAAAACGCTTTTATAAGGAAAAATGCTTTCTTAAGGAAAATTGCTTTCTTAAGGAAAATCGCTTCTATAAGAAAAATTATCCTTATCATATTTTCATTCATATTTTTCTTAAGTATGAGATTCAGATTCGTTTTCTCGGAGTCATTAAAACTTTGATATAAAAGCATTCTGTTTTTAGGATTCGGTTCTGGACAAGAACTATAAGGAAGTTTCATTCCGAATTCCGGATATGAATTCTGACTAAGTTCTATTCCAGATTCAGGATACGAATTCTGAAGAAGAATTCTCATTACGAATTCTAATGAAAAAATCCCATTCCGAATTCTCATTACGAATTCTGATTCCGAATTCTCATTGCGAATTCTGATGACGAATTCTCATTACGATGTCTGATGACGAATTCCTATTCCGAATTCCTACTCCGAATTCTCATTCCGAATTCTCCTATTAAACAGAATCTGATTATCATTTTTTTATACACTCTGAATTTATTCACTCCGAACCTTCACTCCGAAGTTTCTATTCTGAACCTTTATGTTAGAGTTTAAAACGATGTCGTACATTCTGTTACACTTGTTTTGTTATAAAACGATGTCGTCCATTTTGTTATAAACTAACCGTTGTCTAAGTGACACGTGTACAGGTCCCTCCGAACTTTAAGGAAAATATGACTGTTGGAGAGGAGCCGACCTTACCTATAAATAGGAGCTCATTTGAAAGAGCTCGATGCTGATGAATTCTGATGCATATGCCGATTGTTGAAAAAGTACTTACATGCTGTTGAAGTGATTTCTAGAGAGAGAGTCTCTTATTAACTCTCAAAGCTTCGTGCGACTCCAAATGTTGGTGATTACTTTCGAGGGCTTTCGGGGATAGGAAGACAGAGGTGCCGACTACCTTAAAGATCGAGGGCTTTCTTGCTGAGAAAGACAGAGGTTGCCAACTACCTTGAAGTTGAGGGCTTGCGGGGATAGCAAGACAGAGACACCGATCTTCGTATCGAGGGCTTACCCTGGTGTGGGTAAGACAGACTTGCTTGAAAGTATAAATCAAGGGACCTTTATCCAAGGTTGTTGGATACCCTTCTCTTTGGGTTAAAAGACTATTATTTTGTTACTAGTAGTTCTACTACTTGTCTTTATTCCGCCGCAATTTGTATCTTAAGGAAAGTATAACTTTCTTATACTTCCTTACTTACTCTGATTAGTTTAGATTCTATACGCTTTAAGGTAGAATCTCATATTGTAACTTTTGTTAAGTTTCAATTTCCGGAATCATATTTCCGGAATCTACTTTTGGAATCTCTTTCCAAGTTTAGTTCGGTGTTAGAGGTGTTGTGAATCTACTTAGTTTAACTTTGTTAAACTTAGTCCTTTACTTTTCTTAAGGAAACTTTAGTTATTCATAACTAACTTTAAAGGTTCCAAAGGAATTTTTAAAATATACAATTCACCCCCCTCTTGTATATTGAGCATCTCATATTATATTTCGATCATACAATTGGTATCAGAGGTTGGAAACCTCTTACTCTATACCATTCTTACATTTGGTATCAGAGCCAAGGTTACTGAAATACTTGTACTCACATAAAAGTTTTTCTTGCTCACTTTTCTATTCCGAACTTTGTCATTCCGGATTATCCATTCCGAACTTTTCCCATTCCGAACCTTGTTATTACGATTCTATGCCACTAACAAGTTTGTGTGCAAAGTTTTCTTTTAGTATGGCAGGAATTAATGTTGGATCTATTGACAATCTGAATCCTACAAGGCCACCAATCTTCGATGGTAATGATTATGAATACTGGAGAGATCGTATGAAGACTTTTGTTATCAATACTGGAGTAGATAACTTTGTGATGCTTACTGGTGATTATAAAATTCCTGACAAGGAAGTCAGAACCTTTACTAACCAGGAGAAGAAAGAATATCAACTCAACTATAAGGTACGCAATACTTTATTATGTTCAATGACTAGAAATATATGTATCCAAATTTCTTCTTGTGAAGCAGCTAACTGTATATGGAAGAAGTTAGAGGTTACACATTTTGGGACTTCTAAAGTGATTGAGACTAGAAGAGCTATTCTTAGAGCTGAATATCATGGCTTCAATTTTCCTTATGGAGAACCTATCTGTAAAGTTCAACAAAGATTTATGACAATTGTCAACAGTCTACAATCTATGGGAGAAAAAGGTTTAGATGATGAAGCTCTTGTGGACAAGATAATTGACATTATGCCCAATGAGTGGGAATCCAAGAGAACAGCTATAGATGAGAACAGGAAGGTTACTCAAATTACTCTTGATGAATTATTTGGAA
Source organism: Viscum album (assembly GCA_963277665.1). Taxonomy (NCBI): domain Eukaryota; kingdom Viridiplantae; phylum Streptophyta; class Magnoliopsida; order Santalales; family Viscaceae; genus Viscum; species Viscum album. The sequence goes on from OY728119.1 coordinate 139,479,961, forward strand.
CTCTTCTACAACATGAGACCAGAATGAAGAGAGATGCTGACAACATCAAGAAGAAGAATGGAAATGGTACTGTTGCTTTTACTACAACTTCGAATCAGATGAAAGCTAAGACTCCTGAGAGAGTAACCAGATCCAAATCAAAGAAAGTCATTTTCCAATCCGAATCTAGTGAAAGTGAAGTTTCAGAAAATGAATTAGCCAATCTTGCTCGAAGGATGAACAAGATAGATGGACAGAGAAACTTTCAATCCAAGTATAAGAAGAAGGATAGGAAAGATAAGAAAGATGGAGAAGTTACTTGTTATGAATGTAAGAGAGCTGGACATATTAGACAAGATTGCCCTATGCTCAAAAAGAAAGAAAGGAAGGAAAGGCATTCAGACAGAAACAGGAAGAAGTATTACAAAGCCAAAGCTAAGAAAGTTCTGAAAGCTAATGACACCTGGAGTGCCAGTGGTGGTGACTCTTCCGATGAATCTTCTGAATATGAATCTTCAGGACAGAAGAATCTTGGTCTTATAGCCAGATTACCTATTGATAATCATTGTCTTATGGCTAAGGTACGAAATGATGAATCATTGACCAATGTTTCTTTAAATCCTAATGATAGTAAGTATTATAACTCTTCTGATGAAGAATCATCTTCTGATGAGGAAAATACTTTACCTACTTATGAAGAAGTCTCTAGATTTTCTGAACTTCTTGAGATTGAGAATTCCAAACTCAACAAGAAACTTGATAAGGCAAATTCTAGGAATTCTATTCTTACTAAAGAGATATCAGATCTTTCTAAAGATCTTGATAAGAAAAATGCTGATTTTGAAAGTATTTCAAAAATTCTTGAGGAAGTAAGTTTTGAGAAGAATAAACTTTCTAAAGAATTAGAAAAAGTAATTTCTAATAAAAATGTTTTCGAGCCTAACTCTAGTTCCAAAACTAATGATTTTGAGGATAAAAACTTGGTTGTAAAACTCAAGTCCGAAATTTTTTCCTTAAAGAAGTGTTTATCAAACTTTACCCATGGTAAGGAAAATTTTGATAAGATGTATTCTCAAATACGACCTTTAAGAAATAAATCCGGATTTGGTTATACTCATGCAAAACCAGTTTTCAGTAACAATTATTTTGTTCCTCAAAGTGCCCCATTTTGCACCAAATGTCAATGTGGTGGTCACTGGGCAAAAAATTGTTCCTTAAACAAAACCCAATCCTTAGGTTTTCATAAAGCTTACTTTTCTAAGAAAATGTGGGTTCCATAAATTTTATTGTCTGGGAATCTCGGATCCAAACAAGTTTGGATTCCGAAATTCTAACTTTGTTCTTAATTTCAAGAAAATAAAGAAAGTTCCAGCAACAATATTTGGTACATGGATAGTGGATGTTCTCGGCACATGACTGGTAACAAAAGTTTTTTTGAAAAGATTATCAAAACGAAAGGAGGAAAGGTAACTTTCGGAGACAATGCTAAGGGAGAGATTGTTGGTATTGGTAATATTGTTATTTTAGGTAAAACTTTGATTTCAAATGTTCTTTTTGTTAAAGGTCTTAGGCACAACCTCATTAGCATAAGTCAGTTATGTGATGAAGGTTACCTTGTGAATTTTAGGAATGATAAATGCTTAGTTCACAATTCCAAGGAAGAATTTATTCTCTCAGCCAACAGGCAAGAGAATGTTTACACCTTAAACTTATAAGACCTAAGAAGCCAAGATTTACCTTGTCTAAGTGCAATGGAAGACCATTCTTGGTTATGGCATAGAAGATTAGGACACTGTAATCTTAGGAACCTATGTAAACTCTCTAAGAAGAAACTTGTTAAGGATCTACCGGAGCTTAGATTTGATTCTTCTAAACTTTGTGATCCTTGTCAATATGGCAAGAAACATAAATCTAGTTTTAAGTCAATCGGTGAAGTATCAACAACCGATGCATTACAGTTAGTGCACATGGATCTTTTTGGTCCAACACAAACTGGAAGCATTGGAGGCAAATACTATGTATTTGTTCTAGTTGATGATTACACTAGATTTACTTGGGTCTATTTTCTAGCAAGGAAATCTGAAGCTTTTTCTTATTTCAAAAGTTTTAGAGCCCAAGTTAAAAATGAGAAAAACCTTCCATTGAAAACTATTCATGGTGATCATGGAGGAGAATTTCAAAATTCTGATTTTGAAACTTTTTGTAGTAAGGAAGGTATTACTCACAACTTTTCAGCACCTAGAACTCCTCAACAGAATGGTGTAGTTGAAAGAAGAAATAGAATTCTTCAAGAAATAACTAGAACCATGTTGAGTGAATATTCTATTGCTAGACATTTCTGGGCTGAAGCTGTAAGTACTGCTTGTTATACTATAAATCGAGTTTTGATTAGACCTTTTCTTAATAAAACTCCTTATGAGTTATGGAATGGTAGAAAACCAAGACTTTCCTACTTCAAGGTTTTTGGTTGCAAAGTATTCATTTTGAATACTAAAGATAACTTACATAAATTCGCACCAAAATCAGATGAAGGGATTTTCTTAGGTTATTCCACAACCTCTAAGGCTTATAGAGTTTTTAATAAAAATACTTGTACTGTTGACGAAACAGTACATGTAAAATTTGATGAGTCAGACTCTTTTGTTTTTAAAACCTCCCAACCTACATCTTCGGATGTGTTTTCAAAAAATGGTTGTCAACCTTTGATAGAAGAACCTTCTGATAAGGAAATTGTTCTAGAAGATACTTCTGAAACATTTACCCCAGAAGACTTTCTACCTTATGTTGATGAACAGGTTTTACAAAACCCAAATCAGGTGTTTCTTAAGAATCATCCCAGTGATAGTATCATTGGTGATGTAAATCAACCTGTAAGGACTAGAAGTTCCTTAAGAAATGAAGTAGAACATCTAGCATTTATTTCCCAATTAGAGCCTAAAAGCACTGATGAAGCTTTAGGTAATGATGATTGGATCAAAGCAATGCAAGATGAACTAAATGAATTCGAAAGGAATAAAGTCTGGACCTTGGTTGAAAGACCTAAGGAAACTTCTGTTATTGGAGTAAAATGGGTTTTCAGAAATAAATGTGATGAAAATGGAGTCATTGTTAGAAATAAAGCTAGACTTGTTGCTAAAGGCTATAATCAGCAAGAAGGAATAGACTATGAAGAAACCTATGCTCCAGTAGCTAGACTTGAATCTATCCGTATTCTACTTGCTTTTGCAGCATTCTTTAATTTCAAACTTTTCCAAATGGATGTGAAATGTGCTTTTCTTAACGGTTATGTTCAAGAGGAAGTTTTTGTTGAACAACCTCCTGGCTTTGAAGATAAAAAATATCCTGATCATGTTTTTAGATTTATCAAAGCTTTGTATGGCCTTAAACAAGCCCCACGAGCATGGTATGATAGACTTACTGGATTTTTGCTTCAAAATAACTATGTTAAGGGAAATGCAGATCCAACCCTTTTTATAAATAAAGATAAGAAAAATGTTTTGATTGTTCAAATTTATGTTGATGACATTATATTTGGTTCAACTCAGCAATCTTTGACTGACTCTTTTTCTAGTCTAATGAAATCTGAGTTTGAAATGAGTATGATGGGTGAGTTAACATTTTTTCTTGGTTTTCAAATTTCTCAAAAACCATAAGGAACCTACATATCTCAACATAAGTATATTAAAGATCTTCTTAAAAAGTATGGTTATGACAACACTAAGAGTATAAGTACTCCTATTGGTACCTCAAACTCTCTAGATCTTGATGAAGCTGGGAAACCAGTAGATCAAACATCTTTTAGAGGTATGATTGGAAGTCTACTTTACTTAACAGCTAGTCGACCAGACTTAATGTTTTCTGTATGCTTATGTGCAAGATATCAATCAAATCCTAAGGAATCTCACTTAAAGGCAGTAAAAAGAATTTTTCGCTACCTTAAGGGAACCATGGATCTAGGATTATTTTATACTTCTGGAAATGATTTTGTTCTTAAAAGATTTTCTGATGCTGACTATGGTGGATGTAGAATGGATAGGAAAAGTACATCCGGAACTTGTCATTTCTTAGGAGATTCATTAGTTTCTTGGTCATGCAAGAAGCAACATTCTGTTGCACTCTCCACTGCTGAAGCTGAATATGTAGCAGCTGAAGTTGTTGTGCACAAGTGTTGTGGATGCTACACACACTCACAGACTATGGCTTGAGTTTTACTAAAACTCAAATTTTGTGTGATAACACAAGTGCCATTGCCCTAAGTAAAAACCCTGCACATCACTCTCGTGAAAAACACATAGATATTACGCCTCACTTTCTTAGGGATCACACACTCAAAGGAGATATTATTCTTCAGTTTATCGGAACGCAAGATCAACTTGCTGATATTTTCACAAAATCCTTGCCTTCTGATAGATTTGAATATATTAAACAGAAGTTAGAAATGATAACTATAAGGTAATCTTCCTTAATTAACTTTCTGTTGAAAAAATCTCCTTACAGTAATAAACTCCTTTTCATAGGGGGAGTACATTTGATTGTTTATTTAACAAAGTTTTTTTTTTAAAAAAAATTTTATTTTCAAACTTTTCGGAACGTAAATTTCCGGAATGGAATTTCCGGAACTACAATTTTCCAGAAAGGATATTTTCGCACAGAATACCTCTGGAATGGAAGTATTTGTATTGAAAATTTCCGGAATGGAAAACTTTCGTACTGGTATTTTCATAACGGAACTTTCGTACTGAATATTCCATAACAAGTTTTCGTATTTACTTTATCGTATTGAGTTTTTCGTATTGAACTTTTCGTATTTACTTTATCGTATTGAGTTTTTCGTATTGAACTTTTCGTATTTACATTTTCGTATTGAGTTTTTCGTAGTTGTCTTTATATTACCCATTACGAATAACTTTCCTAAGCTAATCCGAAAGGTATGATTTCCTTACTGAAGTTTTCGTAATCATATTTTACTTGCTGGCAATTTCTTATAGTTTGTTTTTGGTTTTTGGATTTCTTAATTCTTTACTTTAATAAAACCTCAAAAAGATCGGATTCAAGCTTTCAACCGTTAGATCTGATCTCAGATCGTTCTAAACCGTTAGATCAACCGAGGAAGTTGAACCGTCATCCCATTGCCTATATAAAGGGGATCCTATTTTCTCGTCCCACATCGATTTCAAGCTTTTGCGTGCTGAAGCTCTGACTCTCTGATTTAAGGCCGTTCCGAACCACAGTTTTCTCAGTTCCGAACTTCAGTCTTCTCTGTTCCGAATATCTCAGAGGACTTCTAATCCGAATGTCTGCAGAGTTAGCTTCTCAAGAAATGTCTTCAACCAAGCCTATTTCTCAGTGGTTAGTCTACAGAGAGAGGTTAGTTCATCCGAATTTCTTCAGCAACTACGATTCTATTATTTCAAAGAATATCAAGCTGAATGGCTGGGAAGGTGTTGCGGTATCAAAAACCGGCAACCAAGATGAAGTGTACTCTGACTTGCTTGTCGAGTTTTATGAGTCGGTTGCTTTCTTCGAGGAAGATAATAGAGAAAAATTTTCTTTCAAATCGTATGGCAAGACATATAAGCTTTCTTACACCAAGGCTGCAATCTTGGTAGGGCTGAGTTATGAAGGGGAAGCTGAGTTTATTTCCCACGTATTACCAGACTCTTTGGGTAGTTTCAACAAGGAGAAATCCTTAGAAATTCTCGGATTGGATGATGACAAGGCTCCGAAAATAGCAAGTCTTTCTACAAACTTCCGGATTCTGGAGTTATGGGTGCAAGGGCTTATTGTACCGAGAAAAGGAGATAAGGATATTATGAAGAAAAGTGAGATATATATCCTAGATTTCCTGATAAATCTAAGGAAGTTTAACTTAATTAAGCATATTCTTCTTAACATTGAAAATTTGAAGAAGGGGAATCTGAGAGCTCAGATTGTGATGTACCCAGCAATATTGTCAAAGCTCATAGTTCGGTGCCTAGAATCTTTCAAGGTAGCTTGCAGTTCTAAGCCGAAAGTTTGTAAAATCATGTTGCTCATTGATGCCACTCTTAAAAGGATGAATATAGCTTTTGACAAGGAGTCAGGGAAGTTCGTTGATCTACCTCCACAAGTAGAAGTGACTCCGAAAGTGGCTGATCCGGAATCATCCAAGCCGGTAAGGAAGAGGAAGTTGAAAGAAGTGGTTGTCGAAGCTGAGGAACCCAAGTCTAAGGAAGTCCACTACGCACCTTCTAAGTCTAAGAAGAAGAAAACCTATACTGATGAGGTTGCAGCGAAGTGGAGAGCTGATAAAGAGAAGAGGAAGGAAGGAGATCCGCAGTTCGGATTGGATCCTGCAGAGGCTAAAGCTCTGAAAGAGAAGGCTGCTGATGAGCTCGAGAAACAAGAAAAGGAGAAGAAACTGAAGAAGAAAATGTCTGAGGCTGAGGTAGCTCAGGCCTTGTTAAAGTTCAATGAAATGGTTTCAGCAACCATTCCCGTACCAAGATCTTTCTCTCTGGAATCTCTACCTGAGACTCCAGGATTACTCCGGAAGAGGCTGTTGCTACTGAGGAAGTAGAGCAAGTGGAAGAAGTTGAAGAAGCTGCTGAAGGAAGTGGTGAGACAGGAGATGTGCTCAAACAAGTAGATGAATATAAAGGAACTCCTTCGGAACACCTGTCACTCCGAACATCTGAAGCTCAATCTTCGAAGCTTGTTACTCCGACTATGGAAGAAGAGAAAGGCGAAGAAGAAGTTTCTTGTCTGAGAGAAGAAGAACATCTTTTACTTGATGCTGCTCAGAAGGAAAATGTAGAAGTTGCTGATGAGGATGATTTGGTTGTTCAAGTGTCTGATAGCGAGAAGAAATCTCCGGAACAGGTTTCTATTCCGGAAAAAGATAAGGGGAAACGAATTCTTGCTGATACCCCGAGTTCAGAAAAGAGTATGAGGAAGGAAGCTGGTAGTTCTTCGAAGAGGAAGTTGGAGCTTATTGAGGAAGAAAATTCTCCTAGCAAGATTTCAGATTCGGAGTCATCATCGTTGGGGCACGATTTTGTTGTTCAGTCCTTGAAGAAGTTGGTGGGAACCATTCCAACCTTCTCCAGTATTGACTCTAGATGCCAGATGCTTCAACATGCGCTGAATCAGAAAACCGACTCCGTATCCATGGTAATGGATAAGTGTGTTGAGATTGAAGCTCAGTTCAAAACTTTCTTCGTTGGTTACGAAGCACATAAAAGATCTTGCAAGAGGATGACAAGCTGGTCGAAGAAGAATGTGGAAGAGATGAGGTTGCTGGATGAGTTTCAGGAAAATGTTAAGGATGCATTTCAAACCGAGGACAAGAAGTTTCATGAGATGACTGCATCATTCGATGAGAAATTGACAGAGGAAAAGAACATTCGGATTTAGGAAGTGAGATATCTGAATGGAAAGCTCAACTCCGTTAATCAGAGTTGGAAATTTGAAAGGGATCATCAGATCAATTTTCTAGAAAGAATGAAGGCTCAAGAAGAGAAGATGAAATCTCAGGAAGAAAAGTTGAAGGCTCAGGAAGAAGTCATTGAAGCTCAGTCATCAAGAATAGTCGTCTTAGAGAAGCAAGCAGAGGAAGATCATAAGGACCTCAAAAAGATCAAGACAATTCTCAAGGGGCTCATGTCGAAGGAGAAAGATCCGAAATGACCAATCCGATCTTTTTGTTGTAATCTGTTTTTGTTGCTGACATTTCAAATATAATGAGAATTGTGCTTGTTGTTTCTATTGTTGTCATTGCTAATCTTTCAGGTACTTTGTTATTTTTTTTCCATTCCCTCCAATTCTTTTTGAAAATCACAAAGGGGGAGAAGGAAAAGATCCTTAAGAAAAAGAGGAAATCTAATAAGTGCTTATCAAAGGGGGAGAAAGGAAAATACCCAAGGAAAAAGAACTCTAATAAGAGTTTGTTTAAGGGGGAGTTTTTCTTAAAGAAACATCACTCCGGAAATATGAATACGATCCTTAGAGTTTCAAAGCCTAAGGGGGAGTTAGTCGTATTCATCTATATCCAAGGGAGATAAGCTTTAATGTGTTTCTTTCTTCTTAGAATAGCTTTTTCGTAAGGATGTTTGTGCTTTCCAAAAAGGGGGAGATTGTTGAGTCAATAAGGTTTTCCTTATGACTTTTCTATTCCTTCTTGTTTTGAAAATCACAAACACCTTATCTTTAAGGAAAATCGCTTTTATAAGGAAAAATGCTTTCTTAAGGAAAATCGCTTTTATAAGGAAAAATGCTTTCTTAAGGAAAATTGCTTTCTTAAGGAAAATCGCTTTTATAAGGAAAAATGCTTTCTTAAGGAAAATTGCTTTCTTAAGGAAAATCGCTTCTATAAGAAAAATTATCCTTATCATATTTTCATTAATATTTTTCTTAAGTATGAGATTCGGATTCGTTTTCTCGGAGTCATTAAAACTTTGATATAAAAGCATTCTGTTTTTAGGATTCGGTTCTGGACAAGAACTATAAGGAAGTTTCATTCCGAATTCCGGATATGAATTCTGACTAAGTTCTATTCCAGATTCAGGATACGAATTCTGAAGAAGAATTCTCATTACGAATTCTAATGAAAAAATCCCATTCCGAATTCTCATTACGAATTCTGATTCCGAATTCTCATTGCGAATTCTGATGACGAATTCTCATTACGATGTCTGATGACGAATTCCTATTTCGAATTCCTACTCCGAATTCTCATTCCGAATTCTCCTATTAAACAGAATCTGATTATCATTGTTTTATACACTCTGAATTTATTCACTCCGAACCTTCACTCCGAAGTTTCTATTCTGAACCTTTATGTTAGAGTTTAAAACGATGTCGTACATTCTGTTACACTTGTTTTGTTATAAAACGATGTCGTCCATTTTGTTATAAACTAACCGTTGTCTAAGTGACACGTGTACAGGTCCCTCCGAACATTAAGGAAAATATGACCATTGGAGAGGATCCGACCTTACCTATAAATAGGAGCTCATTTGAAAGAGCTCGATGCTGATGAATGCTGATGCATATGCCGATTGTTGAAAAAGTACTTACATGCTGTTGAAGTGATTTCTAGAGAGAGAGTCTCTTATTAACTCTCAAAGCTTCGTGCGACTCCGAATGTTGGTGATTACATTCGAGGGCTTCCGGGGATAGGAAGACAGAGGTGCCGACTACCTTAAAGATCGAGGGCTTTCTTGCTGAGAAAGACAGAGGTTGCCAACTACCTTGAAGTTGAGGGCTTGCGGGGATAACAAGACAGAGACACCGATCTTCGTATCGAGGGCTTACCCTGGTGTGGGTAAGACAGACTTGCTTGAAAGTATAAATCAAGGGACCTTTATCCAAGGTTGTTGGATACCCTTCTCTTTGGGTTAAAAGACTATTATTTTGTTACTAGTAGTTCTACTACTTGTCTTTATTCCGCCGCAATTTGTATCTTAAGGAAAGTATAACTTTCTTATACTTCCTTACTTACTCTGATTAGTTTAGATTCTATACGCTTTAAGGTATAATCTCATATTGTAACTTTTGTTAAGTTTCAATTTCCGGAATCATATTTCCGGAATCTACTTTTGGAATCTCTTTCCAAGTTTAGTTCGGTGTTAGAGGTGTTGTGAATCTACTTAGTAGTACTTTGTTAAACTTAGTCCTTTAATTTTCTTAAGGAAACTTTAGTTATTCATAACTAACTTTAAAGGTTCCAAAGGAATTTTTAAAATATACAATTCACCCCCCCTCTTGTATATTGAGCATCTCATATTATATTTCGATCCTACACAAATGATTTATAAAAATTATAATTAATTTTTATGAAAATTTTTAGACTTTATCTCTTCCATGGTTTGATAATTATCCATTTTTGTTCCTTGTGTAATGTAAAAAATATGGGTATCATGTTTGCTTTTCAAAAATTCTAAGTGTGCCTTATTCGCCATTTATAAAAGGCCACCCGCTCTACATTCTTATTCACAAAACAAAATCATTTTTTATTGGATAATACCTAAAATATATATATATCTTAAATAAATATCCACGTATAGTATTCCTTGGTTTGATCATAAATATAATATAGGAAGTAATTTGGTATAAACTTAAAGAGGTAGTTTGAAGAAGAGGTAACGTTCTTAACCATGCATTCTCGTTTTAGTTCTTCTTTTAACTCTTTAAAATATTATCCAACTATAATAAAGTAATATAAAAATTATAAAATATATATTTATTTTTTATTATGTTAATGGAAGAATATATATCTATATCCCCTTCCATTAAAGGTGAAATGAAATCATATATCTTGTGTACAACAAACTACCGCCTCAAAAACTATTCTAAATCATTTTCCATCAATGCCTCTCATAGATGGATATAATGATGGATTTAACATGTTAATATGATATTTAAAAAATTAATACACTTATTTAATTATCTAATCCCAAAATAAATCTTACCTTAGAATCCCTTGTAAAATAGTTACGTCTCTCGTGAGTACGTGTGGACTACCACATCCACAT